>JANAVB010015400.1:28191837-28925545 GCA_029216955.1 Iris pallida | reverse complement strand
AGCCCCTAAGTTATTATTCTCCTTGACCCAATGCCTTATTATTTCTCAAATTGTGTTATCATGATTGTCTTAGCTAGCAACCCTCGTCCAATACCATATCGTGAATTATTTTCCTATTTGAAAATTTTATTTCAAACACATTTCCTTGCCTCGCCAAATAAATTATCTATACTTCCTTATCTTTAAACTCTTGTACCCTACCTATTCCTAAATTTTGAGGACGAAATTCTTGTAAGTTGGGTAGGTTGTAAACCCCCTAAATTTCTACTATATTTTTTAAATAAATTTGGTATTAATTTTTATTTTATTTTGTACGTCGCAGTCGCAATGTATGTCGTGCGCGAAATTTCGTTTCGTATTTGCTCGACTAGTGCGAATATGTGCGAGTGTACATATTTTTAGAAAAATATTTTTTTTCTATTTTTATAGTTTCAAAATAATATATAATAATTCTTTGTATTCGTATTTTACTTAAAGTTGTGAAAAGTATTGTATCAAGATGGCCAGAACTTATTACTTTTTATTTAAAAATGCTAGCTTATTTAATAGTGGTAATTTAGAAAACTATTTTTATGCAAATATTACTTGCACAGGCCGTACATAAATTTGAATTTATATATAATTCTATTTTTTAATTTATTGATATTATTTTATTTAAAAATATTATTATTTTCGAAATTATTATATTGGTATTTTTGGGAAATATATTTGAAAATTGTGGCCATTTTAAATCTCGATTTGATTTTATAGATTTAATTTAAATAGTTTAAAGATAGAATTTATATGTAATTTGTCTTTAGATTATCTAAATTTAAATTAAAATTTAATTTGAATGTAGATTTGATTTTATTGATTCAAATTGAATTATCTAATTGGGTTTAAATAAATCCTAATCCTAATCCAACTGAAAATTTCCACCTCCTATATAAGGAGAGGTACTCATCCATAAATGATTCCACAAATTCTCCACAAACATAAAGTGCATCATGTCTGTGTTCGTTGTCCATCCACTAGATATATCCGTACATATACAAACAAGTTCCCCTCTCGTGCCCAACAATTCTCTTTCCGTCGTGTCGGACACAACCCACACGATGACAACCAAACCCGTCGATCACCTCCATAACAGCACCATCAAAGCCCAAATCCAGCCACAACCCCCGGGGCAACACCACCATGTCGCCACCTTCAACCGATCACCACCAACCTCGCTCCTCCTCTCCTGCCATCACGCACCAGACAACCCCGCAGCCTTACTCCGACAAAACCCCCGACACCACCACCATCATCTACCCTTTGCCACCCCGACCTTCCCCACAAGTCCGGCCATTACCGCCACCATTCCAATAACACCACACCAATAAACACAGCTATCACCGCCACGACCCAAAATCTCCATCGTCCCAGCCACCACGACGTGTGGCCGACCACCGCCACTACATCAGTCACCGCCACCAAACACCAGAAGCAAGTAAAGAAAAACAAAAACACCCTAACCCTAACTTACTTGACCTCCGGCGAGTCGGCCCTTCGTCGATGACGAGCGTCGCAGCTCGCGCATCCACTCGCCCGAGCGGCCGAGACCCCACAGCAGCACCCCTCCTAGCCCCGCAGGTCTGCACCGACCCCGTCGTCGGGACAGCGGCCGGAGCCGTGCCGCACAGGAACTAACCCGCCGCTCTTCTGGATCACGGCCGTCGCCTCCACCAAAATTCGGCGTCCATCGCCTTGACGAGCCGACGGCGAGAATCCGGCTTCTCTTCTCCGCCAGGCCCCCGACCTCGTCGATGGCTGTGCCGAGAGCCGCCCATGGCGCACCGTCGCGCCTGGACGTGCCGTCAGCACTATCGCCGCCCCTAGCCTTCTTTTCCAAGCCCACGGCCGAGGTCCACCACCGTCCTCCGGGCTTAACCGCCGCGACGACTCAAACCCTCGACCCCGCCGATCCACCGTACGCGACAGCCCCTAGCTGCTCGCCTTCGCCGCACCGAGCCAAGCCCCAGACTCAGGTGCGCCTCCATCTCAGACTTCCCGCGCCACCACCTCACCCGCGCACAGTCGCCGCCCCCCCTCTGGTGAGTTTCCCCTCCTCACTCTTTCCCTCACTCTCTCGAATACTCTTTCTCCCTTTTTCTTCTTCCTTTGTTTTTAAAGAACAACAGATCTGCTGTTAGTTTTATTATTTTATTATTATTTATTATTATTATTATTATTATTATTATTATTCATTATTATTATATTATTATTATATCATTATTATTATTACTGTTATTATTATTATCATTATTATTACAGTATTTATTATTATCATTATTATTATTATTATCATTATTATTATTATTATCATTATTATTTACTTTATTATTATTATATTATTTATTAATATATTAATAGTATTATTATCTGTAGCGTTTATGGCATTGTTATTTTTATTATCATTAAAATTATTATTTTGAAGATTATATATTATTATTTTACATGTATACAAAGTTATCTATATAATTTCAATTTTGGGGTTCCTAGCCCTAAAAAATTAAATTCATTTTATTTATCTAATATAAATTTTTGACTAGTAAGAATAATTTTCAAATTACTATACAATAAACATTTTTCAACTATTTCTTTAAAAAATATTTTCAAGTAATTACATAAAGTTATTATAAAAGTAGTTTTAAAAATTACTACGTGTATCCTTTTCCATAAATTCTTTTCAACTATCTTAGCTGATCATGACTAATCGTACCCTTACTTTATTCCCGATTTCGGACCCCTACGCCTCGATCGTGGCTATTGGACTATTGAGACATGTCAGAGAACACCGCACCATACCAGGCGACACACCAGGCAAGATACCTTGCCATTAAACTGTTTATATTCAGTCTGCATTTATTACATATCACTGTTCATTATTTTCAGTTCTTGAATTTCTTAATTTGCTACATGCTCAGTGATTACTAGTGTACTTTGATTATCCTTTGATTGTATATGAACCTAGATTTAAGGGACTAACGTCTGTAGTGTATCGCATATACCTTGACACAGTTGTACCACAAGGATGTGTAGAATGAGTAGCATGTAGAGGTCCTTGCGTGTGGGCTGATCCCCCATGTGCATGCGTAGGGCTAACTACTAATAGAGGCATATCAGGAGACTTAGCAGTTAGTAGGGTATATGAGACATGGATGTGACTCTGTTAGACATTGGGTAGAAAAGAACAGTCCTTAACGTATGGGCCAAGTATGCACTTCCCTATTTCTGGTTATCTCCGCGGAAGATACGGTCCTGGATCCTGATACTAATTTATGCTGGCCTCTGATATTCGATGAATGTTAGATTTGAGGTCCCTGGTATCCTGATGGGGCCATACCTGAGATTACTGCTACTAAGCCAGAGTGCCCATGCGTTGGAGGTTTGTTCTTAACTGCATGAACACAGTAGTACGGTTAGATTACCTTATTATTGTCTTGTCACTTATTTGGTATGTGACATGTTATATTCAGTTTATGGCATGTTCTTTATGTATCATGTTATGCCCTCTAAGGACCTGGTTATCTCGCCAGGTGTGTGCTCTTGTCTTTCGCAGGTGTTCTAGCCGTGGCCATGATCATCTCTATTTCTTCGAGGATGATTGTACTTTGATCGTCTTCGCTTCGCTCGCCAAACTCTTTCTTTTGTGATGTACTTCTTTTTATAGTTGGTAGTAGATTTTTCTCCGCCCAACTACATGTACCAATGACAATTCATAGTTGATTATATGATATTCTTTATTATTTCATTTTGTGTGGATGAGATTAGATTACTCTCGGTTCACTGTATTTACAGCTTATGTATCCATACGAGGTTTCCATATATTGGAGTATACTTTGTATGTATACAGCTGGCATATCTATGTACCTAGTCCTACGTATTTTGGGACTGGGGCGTTACAACGGCTGCAGTCATCAACCCTCTCAAACAGCCTCGAGAAGAAGGTATCAACTGAAGAGGAGCCAGAACTATAGGTTGCTTCTTGCAACGTAGTCTCTAACTCCCCATCAATTCGGAAGGTGACTGGCAGCTCCTCGACTTTGTCCTCAACTAAGAGCCAACGGAGGAAGACCAAGACGACTGTCCCGTCCTCAGGAGTTTGAGGGCACTCGGGGGAGAAAGAAGATCTTAGAAGAAGCTGGGGGTAGTCAAGCCCCTGTGGATCTTCATCCTGGAGACGAAGTCAGCCTCCCGAACATAGATGGGGGTAGTCAAGCCCGTGTGGATCCTCACCCGAAGATGAAGACATCCTCCAGAACATAGCTAGGGGTAGCCAAGACGAAGCTCCGGGGGAAGCTCCTCTTCTACAAGATAGCGAGGCTGAAAGCGAAGCCTCAACCGATCCATCCACTTTCGGTCATGTCATGACGATGTACTTGACGGGAGGTGGTGATGCGTAGTCAGATGCGCCACCATCAGATCTCGTTCAGCGCATGGATACCTTGGAGGGAGGACTTAAAACCCTCTCCGTCTCCATGCAGACACTAACTCAAGCGGTGTTCGAGATACGATCAGCTTTGGCCAGAGCACCTTCCACCAATCTGGACCCAGGAGCCAACGGGGAGTCAAGTGTGCCCCCTCAACGGGCATCCTTAAACACCGACTGTCGCGAAGCACCGCGTGTGTCGGAACCTTCAAATGTACAGCTCCAGGCTGTACCACCATCTCCGGTTTCCAGCTCCACTGAAGACGTGATGGGGACTTACGAGAGCGCTTCGAGTCGAAGAATAGACAAGAGGAGCGCCAGAAGATGGAGATCCCCCAACCATATCCCCTCGAATGGAACAAAGTGGCTTATCCTCCCAAGTAAAACTAATGGAACTGGGGATTCCCAGGACCCTTCCATTGGTGTGCGTATTGATCGATAGAAAGTTAAACAGATCTAATACGTGTTCTAACCCTTCATAGGCAGAAACTAGGGTTCACGAATTATACCTGCGACGGAAAGGAGACAAGTAATTTCTGGCAATCTCGAGCGGACGACCCCAAGATCTTCTGCACGTATTTCTTCCTCGAGTTGGACGTCGTGTGGGCGACGATCTCCCAACCTTTTCTTCTCCTTGGCAGCCCTTCTTTCTCTCCTTACGTGAATCATGAATTTAGATAAAGTTTCAGATTTCTGATCGGTAATATGGCGGCCAGAGAATAATAGATATATAGGCTACGGCAGGGACCATGAGGAAAAATTAGGGTTAGGCCTCCTAACGAATCTGGATATCCCGTGTTCAGCTCGAACACACAATCCAGGCCCATTAACAATAGCTCGGTCCACTAATGAGCTATTG
Source organism: Iris pallida (assembly GCA_029216955.1). Taxonomy (NCBI): domain Eukaryota; kingdom Viridiplantae; phylum Streptophyta; class Magnoliopsida; order Asparagales; family Iridaceae; genus Iris; species Iris pallida. Next base: position 28,920,233 of record JANAVB010015400.1, on the reverse strand, counting down.
TTGTACTACCTTCCTAATCCCAAATTATGTTTGTGGGCTCCTTGTATTATATGCTCATTTGGCTCCCTATGTTAAGATATCGTATGTCCGTCGATCAAATTAAGTTACTGACAACTATATTGAGTCGACATCTTTTATCCTTAAGTAGTACTGCTCAACTTTATTGTCATGTCGGATATAATCCACCAGCAGGGTTTATATGACAATCCTTATGAGCTCATTAAGGGGACATCATCAACCTGATGTATCGGGACATGGATTCAATTTATAATCAACAGCCCATCATACATACATGTTATTACCCAATTCATAGAGGTTGTTGATCCATAATGAATCTCACTCTTTTATGAGTCAAAATAATGCACATTACATATACATGTCCGTTATTAAATCCGGGTTAAGAGCAAGCATCCATAATAACAGAGGTATTTGTTCTCTTATGTAGTCAGTACAAAGAGAACAACCTCAAGTGGTCCTGTTCAATACACACAAAGTGTACAAGTGTAAACCTATAGTCAAGATAGACTAATACCAGATTACACTACAACCTTTCCAATAGATTGTCCAAGTCCATCTAGGTTGTGAACTATTTATATACTCCATAGGGAACTGATAATATGATCTTCTGTGTGACACCAACACCATATTATCTACAATATAGAATATCAGACATTTGCATTTACACTTGCAAAAATATAATATGCAAACATTTGCCCATATGATTCTCATTCAAAATTTAAGAAAATAAGGTTACTAAAAAAGTGATGCTTTTAGTATATCACCCTAACAATCTCCCACTTATACTCAAAGCTTTGCTTTTCAGTATATTGTTACAAATCTCCCACTTATACTTAAAGCCATGCTACAACATCTGACTCCCATTCCCTCAATATGATTATCAAAAGCCTTAGCTGGTAAGCTTTTTGTAAAGGGATCAGCTAGGTTGTCAGCTGATGCTATCTTGATCACAGCAACTTTTCCTTTCTTTACGAAATCTCGTATCAGGTGGTACTTGCGTTCAATGTGTTTGTCAGTCTTATGGGCTCGTGGTTCCTTCGAGTTTGCAACTGCACCACTATTATCACAATAAAGTGTAATAGACTTAGGCAAACTAGGTACCACATCCAAGTCCAACAGAAAGTTTCTGAGCCAAACCGCTTCTTTGGCTGCCTCAGAGCCTGCCACATACGACTTCCATGGTGGAATCAGTAATACATTTTGCTTGATACTCCTCCACACAATGGCTCCACCTCCCAAAGTAAACACATAACCTGAGGTAGATTTCCTGGAATCCCTATCTGACTGAAAATTTGAGTCTGTATACCCCAAGGGAATTAAACTATCTGCCTGGTAAACTAGCATACTCTTTATTCCTTTTTAGGTACTTCAAAATATGCTTTACGGCAGTCCAGTGCTCTTGTCCTGGGTTAGAATGATATCTGCTAACCATGCCTACGGTAAAGCAGATGTCTGGTCTCGTACATAGCATTGCATATATTAAGCTTCCTACTGCTGAAGCATAAGGAAATGTCTTCATGTTCTCTATCTCTTTAGGTGTCCTCGGACACTGCTCCTTTGATAGAACAATTCCATGTCTAAAAGGTAAGAAACCTTTCTTAGAATTTTGCATACTAAAACGAGTTATAGTACAGTATCGATATAGGAAGCTTGGGATAAGCCCAACATCCTTTTCTTGCGATCTCGTAGAACTTTGATCCCAAGGATGTGACCTACTTCTCCCAAGTCCTTCATATCAAACTGTTTGGATAACCATACCCTTACATCAGATAACACCTTCACATTGTTTCCAATGAGCAAGATGTCATCCACATAAAGTACTAGGAACACCACCACGTTTCCGTCATACTTTCTGTATACACATGATTCATCCTGACATTGATCAAATCCATAGGATTTTATCACCTGATCAAAACATATGTTCCAAGATCTGGAAGCTTGCTTAAGTCCATAAATGGACTTCTTGAGCTTACAAACAAGATGCTCCTGGCCCTTTTCAATGAACCCGTCTGGTTGCTTCATATAGATGTCTTCCTCAAGACTTCCATTAAGGAAAGTTGTCTTGACATCTATTTGCCAAATCTCATAATCGAGATGACCTGCAATAGATAAAAGAATCCAGATAGACTTAAGCATAGCTACAGGAGAAAAGGTTTCCTCATAATCGATACCCTCTCTTTGAGTAAAACCTTTTGCTATAAGCCGAGCTTTAAAGGTTTCAACCTTACCGTCTGATCCCCTTTTTCTCTTATAGACCCACTTGCATCCAATGGCTTTTATACCAACAGGTGGTTCTACAAGCTCCCAGACCTGATTAGAATCCATAGATTCTATTTCAGATATCATTGCTTTTTGCCAAGACTCTGCATCTTTATCTTGGAGTGCTTCATTGTAGGTACAGGGATCATAATCTTGTTCCTCAGGGAGGAAGTCTCACGACTCTCCCAAGAACATATATCTATCAGGTTGTATCACAACCCTCCCACTACGACGAGGCACTATCGGTTGTGGTGTAACATTTGTGACACGTTGTGCAGTTATTTATGGTTCATCCTCTTGTACTGTTGGTACTAAAGTACTTGGTGTCTCACATCTCAGTTCTTCTAGGACAACTCTACTTGTGGGTTTATGGTTCATCACATAGTCTTCATCTAAGAATCAGGCATTGGTGCTAACAATGACCTTATGATCCTTAGGACTATAAAATAAACCTTCTTTCGTTCCTCTTGGATAGCCTAAACAAGCGTACTTCTGTACGAGATTCCAACTTATCTGTTCCTATTCAGCACATGTACTGGACTACCCCAAATGCGAACATGTTTCAGACTAGGCTTACGTCCAATCCACAGCTCGTGGGAGTAAGAGGTACTGACTTAGAAGGAACCAAGTTCAAAATATAAGCTACAGTCTCTAAGACATATCCCAAAAACGAATCTGGCAAATCTGAATAACTCATCATTGATCTAACCATCTCCATAAGAGTTCTATTCCTTCTTTCGGCTACACCATTTGCTGGGGCGTTCCAGGTGCAGTCAATGGTGATGCAATCCCAGCCTCTGATAAATAATCCCTAAACTCTCCAAAGAGGTACTCACCACCACGATCTGATCGTAATGACTTGATACATTTTCCATGACGTTTCTCCGTTTCAGCCTTGTACTCTTTAAATTTCTCAAAGTACTCAGACTTACGGCGCATCAAATAAATGTATCCATACTTTGAATAATCGTCAATAAATGTGACAAAATATTCAAAGCCACCTCTAGCTTGTATAGTCATGGGTCCACACAAATCAGAATGAAGCAATTCCAACACATCTTTGGCCCTATACCCCTTTGTCGTAAAAGGCCTTTTGGTCATTTTACCTTCCAAGCAGGATTCACAGACTAGTAGTGCCTCCACTTCCAATGAACTCAAAGGTCCATCTTTAACCAGTCTTTGAATCCTTCTTAGGTTAGTATGCCCCAATCGCAAGTGCCAAAGATATGTTTAGTTCATACAAGAAGGTTCTTTTCTCTTATTTAAGTTAGATGACATATTATTCATTTCCATAAGTTGCATTGTGGGCGAAATAGGATTAATGACATACAAATTATCAACCAATGCACCAGAACAGATAAAATGTTTATTCTTTCTAATAAATATTGTCATTAAAATAAACTGAATATCCATCCTTAACTAACATAGAAACAGAAACTAAATTCCTTCTAAGTGAAGGTGCATAAAGACAATCTCTCAATGTCAAAGACTTATTTCTACCAAAAGATAAAGTAACATCTCCTAATGCAACGACTGATACTTTTGTAGCATCACCCATGAACAAGCATATCTCTCCATCACTGAGCCGTCTGGTTTCCTGGAACCCCTGCAATGTATTGCAGACATGATTAGTGGCTCCTGTATCTACACACCAGGTGCCGGTAGATAACACCGCTAAACATGTTTCAACTACTAGTAAATGAGATATACCTTCTTTGTTCCCTTGTTTGAGAAGTGGACAATCAGTCTTCCAATGTCCTGACCCTTTGCACTTGAAACATTTGTCTTTCGGCTTTTTCACCGCGCCTTCAGGTCCCATGCCCTTCTTTGCTGAGTTTGCATGTTTCTGAATGTTATTCTTCTTCTAACCGCCTTTTAGCTTAGAAGTAGAAGCCTTTTCAGAAACAAAAACATGACCACTCTGCCTAAAGAGAGATTCAGCATCCTGTAGCTCTTTTGCGAGTTCTGCCAAACTATACGACCTTTTGTTCATTGTAATTAAGGCAGAAATTGTCAAAACTTTTAGGCAGAGTCCCGAGAATGATATCGACCTGGGATTCCCCATCGATTTCAGCTCCAAGGATCTCCATCTCATTCAGATGACCCATCATCTTGAGAACATGATCCCTTACTGGTGTACCCTCAGCCATTTTTGTATTCATCAAACATTTATAGCAAACTGCCTAGTTGCTCTACTCTGATGTCCGAAGAGTTCCTTGAGGTTATATATCATGTCATAAGTAGTGGCCATGGCCTGATGCTGATGTTGCAGTATATTTGACATAGATGCCAGAATGTAACACCGCGCCATCTCATCTGCCTTTTTCCACTTCTTATAAGCCTCTTTGACCTCTTCATCAAAGTTAGCATCAGGCTTAGGTGGGCATTCCTCAACAAGTACATATTTATACTCCTCAACAGTCAGAACAATATCCAAATTATGTTTCCAGTCAATATAATTGGTCCAGTAAGTTTGTTTTCTTTAAGAATCACCATAAGTGGACTGAAAGAACCCATTTTTGAAATCCTGAGAATCACATAAATAAAATTATGTCGGGCAAAAAAAACTTTTTGAATTAACTAAATATTGATTCCCTCAAAACAATAATAAGAAATTCACCAACACCTTGAACACCATGAATTTAGCATGCCACGATAGTGTGGACGTATACAAATTCCACTTTGTTCAAGTAGGTTTTTCTTATTAATTTTACTATCATGTCAACATAACTTTATGACAAATAAAATTAATATGCTGGTCTTGCTCTGGTCATACAAATAATAGCAGTGACTCCGATGGGGAGGATACCATTATTTGTATCTAAGTGTATACCATTACTTAATACTAAGTCCATTACCTTGTAATGAGTTCCTTCAGATGGAGAAGTGAACACATACTAGGTAACTTTCTACAATTATCCCTAAGGAAGTTTGTACCGGTGATCCATAATTATACTCATCCGATATGGAGGAAAGCACTATAGCCAACACGCAAGTATAATTACGTCACCTACAAACCAGTAATAGAGACCATAGGATTTAAACTAAATAAATATCCTCTCCCACTTAGTTATTTAACAATGAGGGTTTTTCTACTAGTTGATATTATGTCCATGTTGTCCATTATTAATGTAGGCTTAGTTTTTCAAAAAAAACAACCACACAATAATAAACATGCATAATCAGATAAAGTAAAATGACAAAAATAAGAGAAAATATCCAACTATTATGGTCATCTTTGCTGTTCCGTCCTCAACTATCTGAATCCAAAATCTGGTGCTGCACAGATCTATTCGGGGATTCTTAGGACCCTTCCTTTGGTGTGCGTATTGATCGATAGAAAGTTAAACAGATCTAATACGTGTTCTAACCCTTCATAGACGGAAACTAGGGTTCACGAATTATACCTGCGGCAGAAAGGAGACAAGTAATTCCTGGCAATCTCGAGCGGACGACCCCAAGATCTTCTGCACGTATTCCTTTCTCGAGTTGGACGTCATGTGGGCGACGATCTCCCAACCTTTTCTTCTCCTTGGCAGCAATCTCTTTCTCTCCTTACGTGAATCACAAATTTAGAGAAAGTTTCAGATTTCTGATCGGTAATAAGGCGGCCAGAGAATAAAGGATATATATAGGCTACGGCAGGGACCATGAGGAGAAATTAGGGTTAGGCCTCCTAACGGATCTGGATATCCCGTGTTCAGTCCGAACACACAATCCGGGCCATTAACAATAGCTCGGTCCACTAATGAGCTATTGTTGTACTACCTCCCTAATCCCAAATTATGTTTGTGGGCTCCTTTTATTATATGCTCGTTTGGCTCCCCATGTTAAGATATCGTATGTCCGTCGATCAAATTAAGTTACTGACAACTATATTGATTCGACATCTTTTATCCTTAAGTAGTACCGCTCAACTTTATTTGTCAGGTCGGATATAATCCATCTGCAGGGTTTACATGACAATCCTTATGAGCTCCTTAAGGGGACATCATCAACCCGATGTATCGGGACATGGATTCCGTTTATAATCAACAACCCATCATACATACAATGTTATTAACCAATTCATAGAGGTTGTTGATCCATAATGAATCTCACTCTTTTATGAGTCAAAATAATGCACACTGCATATACATGTCCGTTATTATATGGGTTAAGAGCACAAGCATCCATAATAACTGAGGTATTTTTCTCTTATGTAGTCAGTACAAAGAGAACAACCTCAAGTGGTCATGTTCAATACACACAAAGTGTACCAGTGTAAACCTATAGTCAAGATAGACTAATACCAGATTACACTACAACCTTTCCAATAGATTGTCCAAGTCCATCTAGGTTGTGAACTATTATATACTCCATAGGGAACTGATAATATGATCTTCTGTGTGACACCACACACCATATTATCTACAATATAGAATATCAGACATTTGCATTAACACTTGCAACAAATACAATATGCAAATATTTGCCCATATGATTCTAATTTAAAATTTAAAAAATAAGGTTACTAAAAAAGTGATGCTTTTAGTATATAACCCTAATATAAACTGCAAACTTTGACGCCATATGACGGAAGGACTCTCCATGTCGTTATCTGACGTACTTCCAGTCTCAAACGAGATACTTTCGAAGGAAGACGCGCTACTCACCAGCCTGTTTGTCAGGACACTGAAAGGAGTGGCTTACGACTGGTACTGCAGTCTCCTTGACAATTCCATATCTTCCTTCGACGACTTGACGCGTCTCTTCCTCGATCGTTTCTACGACGGAGGGAAAGACATGACAATGGCGTCCCTGATAGAGGTGCGTCAGAAGGAGAAGAAGACAGTTCGAGCATTTATCGAACGTTTTTGACAAGCCTATTTCAGACTGCCCCCGGGCAAGCCAGAGCATGCACTCCTCTCCTCCTGCAACATGAACATGCTTCCTGCGGTCAAGCTCTGGCTCAACTCCACTCCTCCTTTCGACTGGAGTTCATTGATCATTGAGGCTGAAGCAGCTGCAACGCTCGCCTTCTGGGAGTTAGTTTCCCTGCTTTTGAAGACAAGGGAAAATGGCCTGCTACCAGCAACCCTGGACGCAAGGCGAAGGGGGAGCAGGCGTTGACTGTCAACGCCTCCAAAGGCGTACAAGCACCGACACAGAAGCCTCGCTCGTACCGAGGCCGAAGGAAGTCTACTCTTCAATGATGAGGACACCTTGTAGCCCCTTGAGATGCTAAAGCAGGGTGATAAGATCAAGTTGTCAGACCCGAAGCGTCCCGACGAGGTTGGCAGGGTGGACAATCCGAGGTACTGTTACTACCATCGGTTTGTCGGACACCCAACTCAGGACTGCTACGTCCTCAAGAACTATATCCAGTGCATGATCAATTCAAATGTTATCTCCATCGACTATGAGGAGAAAATAGTCTCGGCCAACCTGGTGTCACTCCAATTTGGCACCTTACCGCCGACCACAACACAAGATGGCGTCGTCCCCATCCCAAAGGCGACAATGGAGGTGGTCAACCTACCACCTACTCGTGACAACGTGAGTAGACTTATCCCACTCACCACCTCTCGGGGAGAGATCTTATGGGTTCACCCAGATCTCGTTTCCGAGGTTACTCAACCGGGGGTACGCTCTACCTCCAAAACTAAAGGCAGAAAGATCAAGTCTTGCCACATGGTCTCTTCCTCCGCAGAAGAGCTTTTCCTGTACAAACTCGTTCGCAACTGAATGCCCAACCCGACGAAGCTGCCGTTGAGGTGGTGCCTCCCTGCACTGCCCCTGCTGCCGAAGAAGGAGGTCCATCCAAGCCTCCAGCGACCAATAAACAGAAGCACGTAGAGGCTCGTTTCGACAAGCCTTTACGAAAAAAATGCTTCGGGGCTAGCTAAGCCCCTCAACTTCGACATACTGGCACAACTTGCCGGCACTCCTACCCATCTGTCACTGTTCGAGCTCCTTCGTCTTTCCAAGGACACCCGCGAAGCTCTCTGTGAAGCTTTGAAAGATGCTGAGTCCTTCATCAGTCAGGTCAAGCAAACTGAGATACCCCGGCCACATGTGCATACTGCCATTGTGCGGAGAAGGTTATCCCCAATATAATCTTTACCCAGCAGGATATGCTGCTCAAATACAACCGGCACAACCGACCACTGTATTACACAGGGTATGTGGGATCCGTGAAGGCGAAGCGGATTCAGATTGATCCGGGGTCCTCCCTCAGCATCATCCCTAGAACTGTGCTCCGCACTGGGAATCCCGATGCATCGTCTGGTGCCCTCCAATACCACAATCAACGGTTTCAATGCAAGCAAAAGTGAACCGCTGGGCAAAATACGGCTGAAGTGTCATATCGATAATCATCGAACCGATGACCTGCTATGTCGCGGACGCTGATGTCAACTACAATCTCCTACTGGGTCGCCCGTGGCTGCATGAATACATGGTGGTGCCATCTACACTCCACCAATGTATGAAGTACGTATCCACAAACGGCGTCATCCGGACAGAGTTCGCAAACATTGACCCTTTCAAAGGGGTCGAAGCTTACTTCATCGATTCTACCTTATACAAATCGCTAGATGAAGAGGAAGCCAACGATGCTGATGATGAAGCAGAAACATCAGTGGAGGTGGACATGGTGCCAGAGATGTTTCCCGATGCCCCTTGAAAATTCGACTCAAAGGAAAACCGCCTCAGGTCCTGTCTCCTATGACAATCAAGCTACCTGAAAAAGCACCAACTTCTTCAGGTAGAGCACCTACTGAGGGTCCCTTGAAGATACGGCTAAAGGGAAAACCTCCTCAAACGTCGTCTCCCCTTGTGGTAAAACTACAAGGGAAGGCACCAGTCGTCGAAGGTGCGGTCGAGGCACCCCTGAAGGTGCATCTTAAAGGCAAACCTCCACAATCATCCAAGCTGCAAGAGAATGCCCACTCAGCCCTCTCGGATCCCGAGGTCAAACCTCCGATGAACTCTCTTGAACCAGCTTCGGTGCTCACAGATGAAGAGTTAGGAGAGTATATATCTGCTGATATAGATGCACCTTCTTTAGACAATGTAATCCCGCAGGACAAAATCTCGTGTTTTATCAATAATAGAGTGTCATTCAATTATTCTAGTCTTCCACATTGGAATGCCATGTATACACTAGATAATGCTCTACGGTCGTTGCAAACACAAATAACGATCGTCAATCATGTAAATCGAGTCGTCCCGTCCAAAGGAGTCTGTTTTATAGTCCCTCGGGGAATCGGGATGAAGAACCCATCATCTTCGGCAAGGTCGAGCGCCATCTAGACCTCCCGCCACTTGAGCAAGAACCAGATACCGGCAGAATACAAGTCTATCGGTACACGGACCAAGCAAAGTACCTCATCCAAAAGATGGGTTATGATCTCAAAAGCAACAAAGGCCTAAACTACGGCAAAGGCCGGTGCCTTCCCCTCAGGCTTCCAATACCTAAAGGAAAGCCGCAGGACTATTATCATCGCACTCGACGGGGGATGGGCTATGTCACCCCGCCGACAACTCCAGAGAGTTCGGAGACAGAAGAAGTAGAACACTCCCATTCATCCGAAACATCAACTTGGGATTCCGATACCAGTATCGGCTCAGCCCTCAGGAGGGTGCAATCAGTCAACATGGCATCTGTACAAACTCAGGAGGATGAAGGCGATGATCAAACGCCAGAATTCTTTGAGGAAGAACCCTGGGCTCAATGCCTAGTAGCACAATAGGAGTCTCATTTTGAATTACGTGAACCCCACACCGAAGACGAGGTCGAACAAGTTGACCTTGGGGATGGATCTCCTTCCAAGCCCATCTTCATCAGCAAAAGTCTAAAGGAAGAAGACCGGGAGTCTTTGGTCCAATTGGCCAAGGAATATATCGACGTCTTCGCCTGGAGCTACGAAGATATGTCGGGACTTGATCCCCAGATCGTAATGTACAGACTTAACATCTTACCTGATGCTAAGCCTGTAAAGCAACAACAATGATGCTTTTATCCTGATATCATGAATGCTATCGATCAAGAGGTAGACAAACTCCTGAGCAGTGGATTCATCCGTGAAGAACAATATTCGGACTGGGTGGCCAATGTTGTCCCTGTCACTAAAAAGAATGGGAAGATACAAGTCTGTATCGACTTCAGGGATCTCAACACTGCTTGCCCAAAGGACGAATTCCCACTTCCAATCACCGATGTGATGATCGACAATATATGTGGCTTCGAACGCATGTCCTTCATAGACGGGTATTCAGGCTACAATCAGATCAAAATGTTCCCCTTTGGCTTGAAGAACGCTGGTGCTACATACTAACGAGCTATGAGTACCATCTTCCACCAATATCTTCGCAAGACAGTTGAATGCTATGTTGATGACATCGCAGTCAAGAGCCGTCTCAAAGGTGATCACCTACAAGACCTCAAGACAATCTTCGATCTCATGCGAGCGCATCAACTCAAGGTGAACCCCGCTAAATCCTTCCTTGGGGTTTCTAGCAAAAAGTTTTTGGGCTTTATTATCACGACGAAAGGTATTCATGTCGATCCCAAGAAAACCAAAACTACCATTGGCATGGACTCTTCGAGAACTTCGAGGCCTGCAGGGGCGTCTGGCATACATCCGAAGGTTTATAGCAAACCTTTCCAGAAAATACCAATCCATCACCCAGGTCATGAACAAGGGAGTCTCCTACGTCTGGACAGAAGAATGCCAGAAAGCTTTCGATGATATCAAAGCTTACCCGACGAGCCCGTCGGTCCTGGTGGCACCCGTCGCTGGCAAACCCTTTCTCCTCTACGTCCGTGCCATGGATCATTCCCTCGGCGCTTTGTTGGCTCAGAACAACGATGCGGGCTACGAGGAAGCTATCTACTACCTCAGTAGGACAATGATCGGGGCTGAACACCGGAACAATCCCGTCGAAAAAGAGTGTTTGGCTTTGGTATTTGCCATCCAGAAGACTCGCCATTATGTCTCAGGACAGACAATTCATGTCATCTCCCGAGTCAATCCACTCAGGGTTCTCATGACGAAGCCAGGATCATTGAACTTCCGACTAACTATATGGGCAATCCTGTTGACACCGTACAATATGGTCTTCGTCCCGCAAAAAGTCGTCAAGGGCCAAGCTCTGACCGACTTTTTAGCTGCGCACCCCATCCCAGAGTCCTCTAAACTCTACGAAGACACCCCGGATGAGGTCTAAGAATCAAACGTCACTAAAGAAAACTCCGTTTGGCGGGTGTTTTCGATGGTGCTTCAAGAACAGGCCCTAATGGCCAAATCATCGTCGGAGTGGAGGTAGTCTTGGTCTCCCCCGATGAGCTGGTCATCCAGCGTGCTTACTCCCTCTCAAAGTCGTGCTCCAACAATGTCGCCGAGTACAACGCTCTCATCATGGGACTCCAGCTGGCGCAACAGCTAGGAGTGGATCATCTGGAAGCTTGCGGTGACTCAAAACTCGTCGTTAATCAAATCCGAGGCAGTACGAAGTTCGCCATGAAGATTTGGTTCCTTACCATAAAGTTGCATTGAACATCAATTCAACCTTCACTAAGTTCTTCATAGAACATGTACCTCGGCTACAAAACCTGGAGGCTGACGCTCTGGCCGGCCTCGCAGCTTCATTAGCAGCACCTCTTGGGACTCAACACTACGTCACGGTAGTTGGTCGAGACATGGTCTGCCCTAAAAACAACCTATGCTCGCAAAAGGCCTATGCCATGAAGACAAATGCCGGTGTCAATGTCCGAGACTGGAGGTTCTCGTTCATCGACTTCGTCGTCTATGGAATTCTTCCAGAAGACCCAAAAGAAGCCGTCACAGTCAGAAGGCGTTCCCTTCGATTTTATTATGATATAGCTACTAAAACGCTGTACCGACGTTCCTATGATGGGCTTCTCCTTCGATGTTTATCCAACGAAGAAGTAGCTGAAGCCCTTCGGGAAGCTCATGATAGGACTTGTGGGGCTCATCAACCTCGCCATAAGCTGCAGGATCGACTGCGACGCATGGGCTACTACTGGCCAACCATGGCAGTCGATGCCGTCGACTATGCTAAAAAGTGCCATACGTGCCAGCTTCACGCCTACTTCATCCATACATCGTCGTAACCACTACATCCTATGGTCGCTTCCTGGCCCTTCGAAGCTTAGGACATGGACATTATAGGACCTATCACCCCCCTTCATCGAGGGGACACCGCTTCATTCTAGCCATCACCGACTACTATTCCAAATGGGCAGAAGCAGTTCCGTTGACGGAGGTGAAAAGCTCTAGGGTAATCAGCTTCATCAAGCATCACGTCATCTACCATTTCGGGGTACCCCGAAGGATTATCCACGGTAACGGTCCATAGTTCATCAGCCATATTTTTTGCAGATTCTGTGACAAGAACCACATTCAGAACGTGGCATCAACCACTTACAATCCGACAGCAAACGAATTGGCCGAGGCTTTTAACAAGACTATTGTCAAACTACTCAAAAAGGTCGTGTCATCCAACAAACGCGACTGGGACGAGAAACTCGACGAATGACTTTGGGCCTACTGCACAACGGTACGGACTCTGACGGGCAACACACCGTTCTCCTTAGTCTACGGGAGCGAAGCTGTACTGTCTCTCGAGATTCAGATACCCTCGCTCCGTGTAGCGATCACAAATCAATTAACAGAAGAGGACAATCAGTGCCGTCGTCTGCAAGAATTGGAAGCACTGGACGAGAAGCGCCTCCTAGCTCAATAGCGTATTGAACTCTATCAAGACCGTATATCACAGGCTTTCAACAAAAAGGTCAAACAGAGGACTTTCCAAGTAGGCGACCTGGTTCTGGTAGTCAGGAGACCGATGGTGTTGACTCACAAGACACCTTGAAAGTTCAAGCCCAAGTGTGAGGGACCTTTTATCATAGAGACGGTATACTCAAACGGTGCTTACTGCCTCGCCAAACCCAATGGGAACTTTTTCATGATGCCCATAAACGGCAAGTTCATAAAGAAGTACTACTCTTGACATCTTTCAGACATGTACCTCTATCTCCACCCAGCAAGGGAGTCGGTGGACCCAATCATCAGGGCTCACTTACACCTCCCTTTCACAAAATCTTACGCTTTCGGAACCCAGCTGTTCCGTGGCATTATATCCTCAGTAGAAGAACAACCACGTCCACATTACCTCTGAGTTGCTCCTCTACGCCCTGTAAAACATAATCTTACCCTATTTATGATTATTCTGCTTATTATGTTTACCATGTCCACATCGCCTCTGAGTAATTATTCGGTACAGATAACCCCTGCATTGCCGTACATTGATCGCAGAACTTCCATGTCCATATTACCTCTGAGTAGTTCCGCGTATCCCTCTAGAATCACTCCTACCACGTCCATAACACCTCTGAGCAGAAAGATTCATTTATCTGAACCCTGTATTTGCCACGTCTACATCACCTCTGAATAAACATGGTGGTTCTCTCAAAATTATTATCTGTACCTAAAAACCAAGGGGCGCAAAAGATAATAGGTCCACACAAATCATCAAATTTATGACAGCAAGAATGAACACACCACAAAATGCTTTATTCTTTATTTAAAAGTAAAGGATTACATCCCAAGCAGGAGTTGCAAATTACACAAAATAACAAAAAAAAGAAGAGACTACAATCCCTAAGCATCACCGGGATTGGCTGAAAGCTCTTCAATCCGACGCTTTAAGTCTTCCACCCGAGTCTCTGCGGTCGCCAGAACTCGACGTTCGGCCTCTTGACGCATCGTTTCTATGGCCTCAAGGAAAGTGTCATCCTCATACTTCTCGTCCAGCTGTTGCCACTGCTGGGCCAGGGAAATGGCCTGGCGGGTAAAAGCTGCTTCCTACTCCTTAGATGCTACATGTTCAGCCTGGACTCGCTCAGTATCTAACAAGAGTTAGGCCAGCTGGTCTTCAAGGAGGCAAATCTTGGCATTAACCTCCGCTATACTAGCGTCCAACATAGCTCGCAACTCCACCTTCTCATGCGTGGATTGAGATAGCCTCTCTACCGCAGCCTCAACTTCGGCCACCTCGCGTTCCCAGATAGCCACGGTGGCCTGATAAGATGACTCAGTTTCAGCGATCAACTTTTTCTTTTCTACTTCTATCAGAGTAGAGAGATTATTTCGTTGGATACTATAAAACTCGAAAAATAGCTGGTCGAGCTCGGCCACTGACGCCTCCAGAATCTCGGCCATATTATCATGGCCCTGGTGGGAATGTATCAGACCAATGTGAGGGAGCGCCATAGTTTTTGCTATCGCAAAACTCCCATTAGAATTCATCACTGTTGATACGCCCCTCTGCAGCATCTTGTACACCGCCTCAATGATAAACTTCACGTACTCATCCGCATCCGCCAGCACTTGAGGCGTCATAGCAGGAGTTGGAGGAGCTGCCCTGGACGGTAGACCTGAAGAAGACCCGTCGACCTCAATCTGCGAGGCTGGAACCTCAACCTCAGCAGACCCTCCCTCGTCAGAGACTTGAACCCCGCTACTAGCCCGAGGTTCCAGGAGGGCAGAAGGAGCTAAGTGGGGTGTCGATATCGTTCCCTAGGTCGAAGAAGCGACAGAGGGTTCCTGCACCAGCAAGCCCTTGCCCTTTCTCGTCTCGGAAGGTCCACCAACATCCGGAGTTGTCTCCTCCACCTCCGAGGCACGATCTGTAACCAGCATAGGACCTTCCTCCTCTGGCAAGCTAGCGGGATCAGCACCCATCTGCTGGCTTGCACTTCCTCTGGGGTCGGGCTCGGCAAACGAGTCTCCCCTCCCTGATCAAATCCCTCTGTGGGATTAAAGTCTGCTGCTACCTCATGGGCGACAGCCAGCTCGGCTTCTGCAGCTCGGTCCGGGGTAGGGCTCGGCAATGAAACAGCCGACCTTCCTTCATCATGACGAGGAGAGGAATCTACCCTCTCCTCTGTTTCAATCATGCCTGCTGCCCCTACTGCAGGCTTAGCAACATCTGGAGCAATGTCATCAGAAGAAGACGAACTCCACTCTTCATCCTCTTCCGGAGACACAACTTCTACTGGGACCTCGACATCAGAGATCCCTACATCAGCTTGGACTATCCTGGGGACTGCTGCATCTCCAGCTTCCCCCTCAACACCATCTGGAGACACCAAAGTCCCCACACAAACGACATCATCAACACTCTCCTTCCTGGAAGATACGGTAATCGGAGGAACACGCTCGTCAGAAGAGCTTGCTACCTCCTTCGGTTTAACAAAACCTGGTTTCAAAGCCCAGGACTTCTTCTTCGGCACCGCCTACAAAAAGAAGACATAAGTCACAAAAAATCAAAGAGTAAACCAGACTATATGGGACATCTTTACCTCCACGAAAGCTGATTCCGTTATTACGACAGGGGTCACCTCCGAAGCTTCTGCCTTCGGAGTCGTAGCTTTCTTTGGCCTCTTCGGCACAGACAAACCGATCTCCGTGTCAGCCTGCCACTTTTTGGCTAGGGTCTCTTCCTGATTACCCCCCGTTGATGCTACAGCAGCGGACCTGTAACCCGCAACCTCTGGTGGACGATATGATCGGGCCACCACCAACATGTTGGTCGTCGCCTCTAGCTGAGTGCCAATGATGAAACTAGTTTCCCTGTCATACTCAGGGGACGCAACGTTCTTGGCACAATACAGCTTGACAGCCGAATACAAGATATGCGGCCGAGGATTGTGAACTGGCGTAGTAAAACGAACTCCGGTGCATCCGACATTGTAATATTGCCAACCCCGAGCTCTATCCAGTAAACTCCCGATAAACCTCAGACTGTTACTGGGGTTCCTTAACATCAGTTGGGTATAACTAAACTGACGTACAAATCGGCTTGGCAAATACGGCTCTAGATAGCACTTATTCTTGTTACGGTAGACCAGATGGAAAGGTCGAATGCTCTATAACCAGCAAAACCCCTATGTCGATAGGGCGATCGCATCCTCGCCAGAGTCTTCCAACTCTTGGTCGGCTTTGAAATCTATGAAGATGGGGTTGATCTTGGTAATCTCCTACCCCTGAAGATAAGACAAAACTCTTCTACAAACAGGGACACCAATATGCAGCCACTTTCTTTTATAGAAGCGAAGGATAAAGGCGTCACCTACAACATGATCGTCTTCGGGGCCTAGGCTCATCACATTTGGATGATACAGAATCAGCCATGCCATCAGATAATGGAATGGTGGCTCAGCCCGGGGAAAGTTGTCGTTCCTACCCCTCTCATGGATCACATCGTCAGCAAAAGTCCTCAAACCCCGTAACAGGTTACACACCATCGCGGGAAGGAGGGCCAGAGGGCGACCAAAAACCAGCTTTACCGCTAGCAAAATGAGGTTTTTGCTCACTCTTTCTACAGATCCAGAGTCGCCCGAGAACACATAGTCCCGAAGCCATATCATCAAGTATGCGGCTAACACGGCCCTGGGAGACATCCGGTGTACACAATGCCAGAAACAACTGTATACATCGACACCACTCTCATTTGAACGAGGAACCTTCTCGTCTAGTCGACCCACTTCGGAGGTCACCTCCGCGTGAGGCAGTTCCTATGGAGTCATAAACCGAATCTTACAAGGGTCCGTCGGGTCCTGCTTGAAGATATAGTCCCTCCAAGTAGTCACATGGGGCTGTGACCCACCCCTATCCTTCCATTGTAGTAGATAATGGTGACTCGCCACCTCCTTGAAAACAGCCATCATCTTCTTGTCCTTTTCTTCCAGGACTTGGATATCTTCATTTGTCGGGAAATATTCTTCGTACGGTTCTGAACCCTAGGAAAGTTTGGACACCTCATACATCTCATGTAGGGCCAACCCTAGCTCCTCCACTAGAGTAAAGAAGGTGCCAGTCTGGGAGTTGAACATCTCCAGGAGCGCAAAGAATATGGGCCGGTTGATATCGATGCCCCCCTGCGTGGCACGAAGAGCGGCAGTCAGCCCAATCGCTTTGAGCTCAGTCTTAAACTTTGATAAAACCCAGAGGGTCAGCTCATGCCACTTCAATACGTGATGGCACCAATCCTTAACTCGAAAACCTCCTTTTGGATACGTGACCTGCGATGACAACATCTGACTTACAAAAGTTGAAGCCCCAAAGATGAAGGTATCAGGAGGAACATCACTGTAGAGGCTCCCAGGGCGCTAAGTTCGTCAATGGTACGAGGTCCCTGATCGTGAGGAGGCTAAGGTATCCCTTTGATTCGAAGTAACATCAATACGAAGGGTACCTCCCACTGCCCCTCCTTGAGAAGGAGTAAGTTTCCATGGCATCCTCCTTTTGGAAGCCAAAAGGTAGAAAGCCGTCAGCGGTAATTGACGCTCAGACTGCCGTATGTACAAGGCCACGCCCTTCGCCGAGAAAAACCAGTCTTCCTTGATCTTCAGTATCTTTGCCTTAGTAGAGGTCAAGCGGTCACCGAACAGAAAGACAGGCTTCAAAAAGTCACGATCTCGAATTCAGCTGATTTTAGTCTGCCACTCTCCATCATGTTCTGTAGAAAAACAGGCGACTGATCCCTGATTTGCAACATCCTCTCGGGAGGCTCGTCCTGTATGATAGCAGCCTTCGCTAGGTTAACAACCTCCTCGTTGAAGTCAATTCCTATTTGGCAGAGGGAAGCATCCAAAAGGACTTCGTTCAGAAAGGGGATAGTCATTGACACTGACACAAAACAAAAGTCAGGCAGCAAGAAGAGAAAGAGGCTTAAGAAAAGGACAAAACATTTGGGGCACATTCAAAGCTTCTGCGCATCATCAGGGCCCAAAAAGCCCATATGCATCGAAGCCTCGGCGCATAATCAGGACAGAAGTCCACGCTCGTCAGCAGTGAAGCCTCGGCGCATAATCAGGACAGAAGTCCATGCGCGTCAGCGGGATAGCCTAGGCGCATAATCAGGACAAAAGTCCATGCGCGTCAGCAGTAAAGCCTCGGCGCATAATCAGGACAGAAGTCCATGCACGTCAGCAGTGAAGCCTGGGCACATAATCAGGACAGAAGTCCATACGCGTCAGCAGTAAAGCCTCGACGCATAATCAGGACAGAAGTCCATGCACTTCAGCGGGATAGCCTCAGCACATCATCAGGACAAAAGTTCATACGCGTCAGCAACAAGTAGTTAGGACACCGCAACAGGGTACAACTCATCCGTGTGTGCACCAAACTCGTCTAAAAATGTCATAAAACACTCACCCATCACCACTGGCCGGACGTCAGCGGAAGCCGTAGCAACGACGGAAGAATCCTCCTCATTGAACTCTACGGGCTCTTTTCCTTTGCTTCGTCCTCGGCCCGTACCACCGCAATGAGTCTTGGGAGCCATTTTGTGAAAAGAAGATTAGGGTTTTTTGGAAGAAGAACTCTCTCTCTCCATCAGACGCCTATTTATAGGCTTGGGTGACGTCAGCCGCCGCTTAGGGTTTTGTGAAGTGATAACCGGGGATAATCCAAAAGATCATCATTAATCTTTTCATTTATCCCGAAACGTTATCATTTGGCATTTCAAACAGAGATGAGCATGCGCCCCAGAGAAGACACCACCATGCTTCTTATTCAAACTATTCTAAAACTTGACAAAAAGTTTTGAAAACTTTGAAGGGGGTCTTGTAGAAGCATAAAATTTTACGACCAGAAATCCTATGTGCATAAAATTACATGCGCCAGGGAGCTCAGACGAAGTACTTGGCACAGCAAACAACAAAGCATAGACATCAAAAGAAGATTTTTATTTCATATAAAAGTCTATTACATGTCTAAAAAAGGCTTTACAAAGAAGAATTTCTACAAAGAAAGAACCTAAGTCTACAGCCAGGCACAACAACCGCCAGACGCTCTCAGACGAGCACATCTCTTCAACGTCTCAGACGGGCGCATCTCTTCAGCGTCCCAGTCAGGCGCATCTCTTCGGCATATCAGTTTTACGCATCTCATCAGCGTCCCAGTCAGGCGCATCCATTCAGCATCTTAGTTATGCGCATCCCTTCAGCATATGCGTATACTGAAGTCTTAGCATATGCGCTCCACTTCGACCCGATCAAGTGCTTCGACTAATGAAGCATTTATTGAGCAGGACAAGGGTGGACGATCAACCCCACCCTAGCTGGAGGAAGAGCTCTCTAAAGCCCAAGGAAGAGGAGAGCACCGCAATCGATCCGCGGCTAAAGGAGCAGCTTTCAACACAACCAGAATGGGCAACACCCACTCTGGCAGGAGAAAGAGCTCTCCAAAGCTGGGAGTGCCACAATTCTGATCTGCGACGCTTCCAGCATAATGGAGATAGGGCTCGAGCATCCCAATCTTTGGATGCAACATGCACCTTCCGCCTGCCTCAGAAGCTATCGACTCCAACTATTGTATATAACAGTCACCTTCAAGCGCATGAATGAAGACAATTCATCACATCTTTACCCTCGGGAGCATCTCGTCAACAGAATGTGCTCGAGCAAATAAGTTCATTCGAGAATACGTGAGAGAACAAGAAGCAAACTCTCTCCTTGCCACTATTTATAGGTCGGGCAAATCAAACCCATGCGCCAAGTGGTGGGCTCTCCGAATCCCGTGCAATGAATTTGCATTTATGGTGATGAACCTGACGCTTCAAATTCGGCCAAGTCAAAATGGCTATTTAAAGCACTTGAAGAACTCAAAAGTCGGACCAATAAAGACATGTCGTGTAAATAGATACGCCGGTCAGACATCGCGCATCCTACAGACGCACCCATCAGCACCAAGCGCCTTATAAGGATGCGCCCCATGCATCCCTATGCGCCTAGTGGAACACAGATCGACGCGTCCACTCAACAGCCCATCATCTGTCAAAGAACATTAAATGCTGAAGTCTGACACGACAGCGGCCAGTCCCGGAGGATTGAACAGTTGGCAGCTTTTTCAGAAGACGAAGCTTCGCTGACATCAACATCATTATTACTTTCCTTCGACTGTTACAAGCCACGTGGCCGCCCAACCATTTCTCATGCGTCTTCGTAGCCATGTGCCTAAATCCCTGCATGCGCTTCAAGAGCCATGCGCCTCAGACTTTCCTCTGATCCCTAAAGACAGAGTTCAAGTCACTACTGAAGCCCCGTATGCGCCTCAAAAGACATGCGCCCAGACTGGTTCGTAATACCTGAAGGTTGCGAGTCAAAGTCTTCTCATGCGCCTAATCCCAAGCGCATCCTATCAGATTACCCTCTACCAAATCTGAGATCTTTAAGCTACGGATACGCGCCACGTGTCCTTTAACTTATTTAAGCCGATGAAGGAATGCTAATCGCCCTAGATCTGAGCAACTGAAAGATCCTTTCCACTGCTACGTGTCAGCTCTGCCGCAGCCCACAAATGCAACAAGAAGGGTTCAACTCCTCAATCAGAGTGCATCGCCCATGTGCCTCCATCAGCAACCACCACATGGCATCCCCACAAACAGGCGCATCCTACATATGTACGTATGAGCAGCCCAACCTACTGCTTATAAATAGAAGGATTATTCCCTCTCACATGGACACACAGACTGTCAGAGATAAAAATGTACAGTCAACCAGAGCATCAGAGTTTACTCCCAGAGATCGAAAAAGACACTCAACGTCTTCTTTCTCTCCACAAGCTCCAGCACCCAGAGCAACTCAGGCCTTCAGAGAACCGAGAACCGTCGTCAGATCGTCAACGGAGTCAACGCATTACCACTCGCTCCATCGACACAGGGACCCAGATAAACAAAAGTGTACTCCTAGGACTACATCTAAGTCCTATATTGTAACACTGTTCTATTTGTAATTAAAATTTCATCTCAAAAGATTTTAATGGCAAACAAGATCCACTTGCATCCAATGGCTTTTACACCAACGGGTGGTTCTATAAGCTCCCAGACCTGATTGGAATCCATAAATTCTATTTCAGATATCATTACTTTTTGCCAAGACTCTACATCTTTTTCTTGGAGTGCTTCGTTGTAGGTACAAGGATCAAAATCTTGTTCCTCAGGGACGAAGTCTGACGACTCTCCCAAGAACATATATCTGTCAGGTTGTATCACAACCCTCCCACTACGACGAGGCATTATCGGTTGTGGTATAATATTTGTGACACGTTATGCAGTTAATTGTGGTTCATCCTTTTGTACTGTTGGTACGGAAGTACTTGGTGTCTTACCTCTCAGTTCTTCTAGAACAACTCTACTGGTAGGTTAATGGTTCATCACATAGTCTTCCTATAAGAATCGGGCATTGGTGCTAACAATGACCTTCTGATCCTTAGGACTATAAAATAAACCTTCTTTCGTTCCTCTTGCATAGCCTACAAACAAGCGTACTTCTGTACGAGATTCCAACTTATCTGCTTTTTCATTCAGCACATGTGCTGGAATACCCCAAATTCGAACATGTTTCAGACTAGGCTTACGTCCAATCCACAGCTCTGTAGAAGTAAGAGGTACTGAGTTAGAAGGAACCAAGTTCAAAATATAAGCTGCAGTCTCTAAGGCATATCCCCAAAACGAATCTGGTAAATTCGAATAATTCATCATTGATCTAACCATCTCCATTAGAGTTCTATTCCTTCTTTCAGCTACACCATTCTGCTGGGGCATTCTAGGTATAGTCAATTGGGGTGTAATCCCAGCCTCTGATAAATAATCCCTAAACTCTCCAAAGAGGTACTCGCCACCATGATCTGATCGTAATGACTTGATACATTTTTTATGACGTTTCTCCGTTTCAGCCTTGTACTCTTTGAATTTCTCAAAGCACTCAGACTTACGGTGCATCAAATAAATGTATCCATACCTTGAATAATCATCAATAAATGTGACAAAATATTTGAAGCCACCTCTAGCTTTGATAGTCATGGGTCCATACAAATCAGAATGAACCAATTCCAACACATCTTTGGCCTTATACCCCTTTGCCGTAAAAGGCCTTTTTAGTTATTTTACCTTCCAAGCAGGATTCATAGACTGGTAGTACCTCCACTTCCAATGAACTCAAAGGTCCATCTTCAACCAGTGTTTGAATCTTTCTTAGGTTAATATGCCCCAATCGTAAGTGCCAAAGATATGTTTGGTTCATACAAGAAAGTTTTTTTCTTTTATTTAAGTTAGATGACATATTATTCATTTTCATAAGTTGTATTGTGGGCGAAATAGAATTAATGACATACAGATTATCAACTAATGCACCAGAACAGATAAATTGTTTATTCTTTCTAAACAATATTGTCATTAAAATAAACTGAATATTCATCCTTAACTAACATAGAAACAGAAATTAAATTCCTTCTAAGTGAAGGTGCATAAAGACAATCTCTCAATGTCAAAGACTTATTGTAAAACCCCTAAAATTCTACTATTTTTTTTATTTTATTATTTAAATTCGGTACTTATTTACAATTTTGTATTGTACGTCGCGTAGTCGTATTGTACGTCGCGCACGAAATTTTATTATCTATTTATTTATTTATTTATTATTTTGTTGCTCGACGAGTACGAATATGTGCGAGCGTACATATTTTAGAAAAGCATTTTTCTATTTTATTATACACTCTCAAAATATTATACATAATTATTATTCTTGTTATAAAAAGCCTTTTTGTTTTTTTTGAGTTATTAATCAAATAATATTTTATTGTGTACTAGGAAAAGTATGTATTATTTATGCTTACATATATATTTCATAAATATTTATTTGAGTTATTTCTAAATAATAATGTAATTTTTGAAATTAATATTAATAGTATTTTAGAAAATATATTTTGAAATTATTGGGACATTTAAATCTTGATTTAAAAATTTTGGATTTATTTAAATAGTTAAATATTTGAAATTAATTTATCTCATAGATTTTATACTAGAAATTTAATTTGATTTAAATTGGATATTTAATTTGAAATTAGATTTAGATTTGGATTTGGATTTGGATTTGATTGCTTTAAATTAAATTTGGAAATATCTAAATTGGGTTTTAATGGATCCTAATTCTTATCCAATTGGGAATTCCCACATCCTATAAATAGGCAGGTACTCCTCTAACTTTTTATGAATTCCTCCACAATTTTCTCTTCCACAAATGGGCGTGCACCGTGTCCGTGTTCCACCATCCATATTCTTATTCCATGTTTACATCTAGATATATTTCCCGTGTCGGACACCCCCCGACATCAATGAATTCCTAATCAAAATCCTAAACCTAGTTTAACCTCCACCGTGTCCCGTCTCTTCCCTGTCCCTCAACACGACCACCAGCCCCTCTCTCGGCCAACGGCCGCAGACCCGAACCCTTCGGCCCGGCTAAAACCACCATCACCACCACCCCTGTGGCCATCACCACTTCGGCATCCACCCCCTGGAAACACACCAAACCCAGCTACTGCCAACTACACCATCACCACCAGTTAACCACCCTCAATCACCTCCCGACAATCGACCAGACCTGTCCAAACCCACCACACAGACACCCCCACCGTTCACTCGTCACCACCATGACCATAAAACACCTCGCAGTGCCCGCCTCCTTCTTTCGTCAACCGACAAAATACCCCGACCACCAGCTGCCATCATCCGACAACAGCCCTAACGAACCACCACATCATCACCACCCACATTACCAGTGCCACCTTCATCCATCGTCACCACCGCCTCGGCCACCACCGGTGCCTATTGCCGGAGAGCCAAAACCCACGCCACACCATCGAAAAAAAAACAAAGAAAGGGAAGATAGAAAACCCTAACCGTAACTCATCTCGTCCAAACGCCGCCGATCGCGCCTCCGGCCAGGCGCGCCGCGTAATCCCGACCGTCGACTAGCCTTAGGCCTCCGCCTAGTCTCCGCGTCAGACCCCGAATCCTTCTCCTCTGCCTCTCGATTTCCCTCCGCCGCGCCCCTTGCCGCCTTGGCCGCCCTCCGATCACCGAACCCCCATCCTCCGCGAAACCCTCTCACCGCTCGCCGCCCTCTCTCCGCCGATCCGTCGTATGTCACCAGCCTCCCGACCCCCTTCCTCTCCATCCGTCTGCCGCCGGACCGCCGCCTTCCTCTGCTCAGCGCCCGGCCGACTCCACCACTGACCCCCACATCCGCCTACTCCCCGCTCCTCTCTTCCCTCCGGCTCGCCGCCCTGGCCGCCGCAGCTGAGTTCCCACGCCCCTCTGTTCTCTCTCTCTCCTCCGAATGTGGGAACAGGCGAACAGCTGAGCCTTTTGAGTTGGGTTGTAACAGCTGAGTAATAATAATGATATTATTATTATTATTATTATTATTATTATTTTTATTATTCTGATTATGATTATTATTATTATTATTATTATTATTATTATTATTATTATTATTATTGTTATTATTTTTATTATTCTGATTATTATTATTATTATTATTATTATTATTATTATTATTATTTAAAAAATTTATTTTGGCAAAGGTAGGGGTTTTTAAGCCCTAAATAATTTTCTAGGCTTTCAAGATAATTATCTAAAATATTTTCAAATAATGAGAGATAGTTTTCTATCAATTCAGTTTTACAAACCTAGAGTATTTGTAGCCTAAAAATGATTTTTTTCGTATTTCAAGTAGTTAACCTAAAAATATTTTGATCAAATAAGAAGCAATTTCCAAATTATCATATATATTTTCAAGTAATTGTATAAAATATTTTACTAAGTAAATTATCATTTTTGGCCTAAATTAATTTTTGCATATTTTCAAAGTATGTATCAAAAACTATTTTACTCAGTAAATATATTTTCCCTTGCTATAAATATTTTCAAGTATTATAAATAGTTTTTATTATTATTGATCCATTATTCCTTGACCTCTCTCTTGTCCATAACCGATCCTCTTATTCCTATTCTGTCACCAAATTCGTACCACCTTATGTCCACCTTAACCAATTTGACTATTTCGAACTCAATGACTCGATCCGTGCCACCATCAGAGGTCACCTTGTGTAGTTATTACACCGAAATCGCAGTTCGTGTCACATTAATCATTGTAGTACACCAGGCGCTCTACCAGGCAAGTCACCTTGCCATTTGCTGTTTAATTATTTTAGCTCATATTTCATGCATGTTCATTATTTTCTTTATACAAAATAAACTGTGATACATAGCATAACCTATTAGAATTTACTGTTCAGTTTCTTGCTATGTATTATTTTCTTACTCATTAAACTTAGATTTAAGGGACCACCTTGTGTGTTGCATTTATTGGCCTTGACACGTTGTACCACGAAGTTGTGTGTCGCATGTAGGATACGAAAGTGCGTGATTGGCTGGCCACCAGTACGTACAAGCCGTACGATAGAAATAACCGCTAATAGAGGTTGCATGTTAGGTTGACTTAGCGGTTATAGTGGTTTGTGTTATGGATACAACACAGTAGGCATTGGGCGGAGAGGACAATTCCTTAGTGTATGGGCTTCGATACACTTTCCCTTATGACCCGGACTCTCCGCTGGAGATACGGGGTTGATGACCCATGATTACTGACGGCCACTGACGATTCTGCGGAACGTCATGCTCTTACTAATGGGGCCTCTGGTGCCCAAGGGGGGACTATGCCGATCCTATTCAGCCAGGGTCCATGCGTAGGAAGGATTGTTCTTAACTACATTTCACGTAGAATGGTAGGCTACCTTTATCCGTTAGGTACGAGTACTTTTGGTTTGGGTACTTGTATCTGACCGTGGCTAGGGACAATAACTTGTCGCGAATTAGTTCGTCACATCTTGTCCTTGTTTGGTTGTAGGTGTGACTTACTACTTCGATGAGAAGGTATTGAACCTTGTTGGGGTCCGGATACCATATTAGATTCATAGCATGGAAAGATATGTCACCGTGAATTAGTTTACCATCTCCTGTCCTTGTTTGGTCGGGGGGATGGTACGCTCGTTCAGTAGGTGCGTATTGGACCATGTTATAATTCAATTGACTTATTTATTTGAGCAATATTTATTCAGTTTATATGGCATGATATTATGTGTCTTGTTACGTCCCTCTGAGGACCTGGTTATCTCTCCAGGTGTGTGCTATTGTCTTTCGCATGTGTTCTAGCTCTAGTCGTGTTCGTCGCTATTTCCTCGAGGATGATTGCATTTGGATCGTCTTCACTTCGCTCGCCAAAATCTTTCTTTAGTTATGTATTTCTTTTCATAGTTGGTAGTGGATTTGTCTCCGCCCAACTACATGTACCAAATGACAATATCATAGTTGATTATATGATATCTCCTATTCTTTTATTTTGTGTGGATGAGATTAGTTATGGTTCTACTGTATTTTATAGCTTATGTATTTATACGAGGCTTCCATATATTGGAGTATACTTCGTATGAATACAGCTGTCATGTCTACGTTCCTAGTCCTACGTATTTTGGGACTGGGGCGTTACATGTTTTTGTGGTGGCCCATGCAGGTCAAGATAAATTGTTTGGTTACTTTACCGTACCAAGCAAGCCTGCGAATAGGACTAGAAGTCTAGGCTCTCATCCACATACTTGACCTCTTTCCTTGATTTTATCTACCGTTTGACTCATCAATTGCATCTTGCTTGTTTTTTCCATCCTTATTCTTATCTTCTCTTCGTGCTTGCTAGAGATTGACCCTACTAGTTAGATGTCCCAAAACACCCTTAGCTTAATTCTTTAAGTTGGGTAGAATACCCCACGACCTGACACCCCCTTGACCATTAAGGGAATACCAACAGTATTATCTAGACCATAGAGACTAGAGAAATTTAACCCGTTTGGTCAACCAAGCCTTGGTCAATAAACCGTAGAATGAGGTTTATAGGAATAAACAAGACTTAGATCCTTGAGACTCTTAGACTATTCATACTTGTTTTTTTTATCTACCATCGTGCCTATATTTTTTACTATTTAAACTAATGATGCTAATGTAGCCTAGTTTTTGCAAGCTAAATTCTTTATCAAGCTTGTTAATGACGTATGTTATTGGATGCATCCACTAATGTATTGTCTACTCAGAACCGGTGCATGATGGTCTGATCAACCGAGTGCACTTTGGTTCGCTTTTATTTGTCGTTCTACGCGGATGGAACATAGCTAAACTTGTCCTTTAGAATTCCATCCACGACTGCCTTGACAATCCCTTTGAAACTTTATTCAGTCGCCCTTGAACCACGTATTCGTATTCGATATCATCGTCTTTGAACTCCTTATTGCTTTCGTCTTCACCTATTTTAGAAGGACGAAGGCGTTATACTCGAACTTCCTCTAGCCTTCCTATCGGCTATGACCATTCTCACTCGATATTGCTATATCTTCATCCTAAACTACTCGGCCCTATCAAGACCCTCTAATCGCTTAATTTAAGTGAATCTAAATGTTCTCCTAATAGTGCCCTCGACCTACTCTCAAGCCATAACGTTAATTTATCTTCTCTTACCGTAGTATTCTTTATTGCTTGTTATCTTGTTTTAACTTTAACCCGTACTCATTTCTTTCTTGAGCTAACCCATGATTACTCTCGCCGTTATTAAAGTCGCGATTTCCTAATGCATGATTGCGTTGGACGTCGTGAATGATTATTCCTCCCCAATACACCTCGTGCCTTCTCACCCCCCTACAAATTCTTAATTTTGAGGACGAAATTCTTTTAAGTTGGGTAGGATGTAAAATCCCTAAAATTCTACTATTTTTTTATTTTATTATTTAAATTCGGTACTTATTTACAATTTTGTATTGTACGTCGCGTAGTCGTATTGTACGTCGCACACGAAATTTTATTATCTATTTATTTATTATTTTGTTGCTCGACGAGTACGAATATGTGCGAGCGTACATATTTTAGAAAAGCAATTTTCTATTTTATTATACACTCTCAAAATATTATATATAATTATTATTATTGTTATAAAAAGCCTTTTTGTTTTTTTTAGAGTTATTAATCAAATAATACTTTATTGTGTACTAGGAAAAGTATGCATTATTTATGCTTACATATATATATTTCATAAATATTTATTTGAGTTATTTCTAAATAATAATATAATTTTCGAAATTAATATTAATAGTATTTTGGAAAATATATTTTGAAATTATTGGGACATTTAAATCTTGATTTAAAATTTTTGGATTTATTTAAATAGTTAAATATTTGAAATTGATTTATCTCATGGATTTTATACTAGAAATTTAATTTGATTTAAATTGGATATTTAATTTGAAATTAGATTTAGATTTGGATTTGGATTTGGATTTGATTGCTTTAAATTAAATTTGGAAATATCTAAATTGGGTTTTAAGGGATACTAATTCTTATCCAATTGGGAATTCTCACATCCTATAAATAGGCAGGTACTCCTCCAACTTTTTATGAATTCCTCCACAATTTTCTCCACCAAAAATGAGCGTGCACCGTGTCCGTGTTCCACCATCCATATTCTTATTCCATGTTTACATCTACATATATTTCCCGTATCGGACACCCCCCGACATTAATGAATTCCTAATCAAAATCCTAAACCTAGTTTAACCTCCACCGTGTCCCGTCTCTTCCCTGTCCCTCAACACGACCACCAGCCCCTCTCTCGGCCAACGGTCGCAGACCCGAACCCTTCGGCCCGGCTAAAACCACCATCACCACCACCCCTGTGGCCATCACCACCTCGGCATCCACCCCCTGGAAACACACCGAACGCAGCCACTACCAACTACACCATCACCACCAGTTAACCACCCTCCATCACCTCCCGACAACCGACCAGACCTGGCCAAACCCACCGCACAGACACCCCCACCGTTCACTCGTCACCACCACGACCACAAAACACCTCGCAGTGCCCGCCTTCTTCTTCTGTCAACCGACAAAACACCCCGACCACCCGCTGCCATCATCCAACAACAGCCCCAATGAACCACCACATCATCACCACCCACATTACCAGTGCCACCTTCATCCACCGTCACCACCGCCTCGGCCACCACCGGTGCCTATTGCCGAAGAGCCAAAACCTACGCCACACCATCGAAAAAAAAAATAAAGAAAGGGAAGATAGAAAACCCTAACCGTAACTCATCTCGTCCAAATGCCGCCGATCGCACCTCCGGCCAGGTGCGCCGCGTAATCTCGACCGCCGACTAGCCTTAGGCCTCCGCCTAGTCTCTGCGTCAGACCCCGAGTCCTTCTCCTCCGCCTCTCGATTTCCCTCCGCCGAGCCCCTTGCCGCCTTGGCCGCCCTCCGATCACCGAACCCCCATCCTCCGCGAAACCCTCTCACCGCTCGCCGCCCTCTCTCCGCCGATCCGCCGTGAGTCACCAGCCTCCCGACCCCCTTCCTCTCCACTCGTCTGTCGCCGGACCGCCGCCTTCATCTGCTCAGCGCCCGGCCGACTCCTCCACTGACCCCCGCATCTGCCTACTCTCCGCTCCTCACTTCCCTCCGGCTCGCCGCCCTGGCCGCCGCAGCTGAGTTCCCACGCCCCTCTGTTCTCTCTCTCTCTCCTCCGAATGTGGGAACATGCGAACAGCTGAGCCTTTTGAGTTGGGTTGTAACAGCTGAGTATTAATAATGATAATATTATTATTATTATTATTATTATTATTTTTATTATTCTGATTCTGATTATTATTATTATTATTATTATTGTTATTATTTTTATTATTCTGATTATTATTATTATTATTATTATTATTATTATTATTTAAAAAATTTATTTTGGCGAAGGTAGGGGTTTTTAACCCCTAAATAATTTTCTAGGCTTTCAAGATAATTATCTAAAATATTTTCAAATAATGAGAGATAGTTTTCTATCAATTCAGTTTTACAAACCTAGAGTATTTGTAGCCTAAAAATGATTTTTTTCGTATTTCAAGTAGTTAACCTAAAAATATTTTGATCAAATAAGAAGCAATTTCCAAATTATCGTATATATTTTCAAGTAATTGTATAAAATATTTTACTAAGTAAATTATCATTTTTGGCCTAAATTAATTTTTGCATATTTTCAAAGTATTTATCAAAAACTATTTTACTCAGTAAATATATTTTTCCTTACTATAAATATTTTCAAGTATTATAAATAGTTTTTATTATTATTGATCCATTATTCCGTAACCTCTCTCATGTCCGTAATCGATCCTCTTATTCCTATTCTGTCACCAAATTCGTACCACCTTATGTCCACCTTAACCAATTTGACTATTCCGAACTCAATGACACGATCCGTGCCACCATCAGAGGTCACCTTGTGTAGTTATTACACCGAAATCGCAGTTCGTGCCACATTGATTATTGCAGTACACCAGGCGCTCTACCAGGCAAGACATCTTGCCATTTGCTGTTTAATTATTTTAGCTCATATTTCATGCATGTTCATTATTTTCTTTATGCAAAAAAAACTGTGATACATAGCATAACCTGTTAGAATTTACTGTTCAGTTTCTTGTTACGTATTATTTTCTTACTCATTAAACTTAGATTTAAGGGACCACCTTGTGTGTTGCATTCATTGGCCTTGACACGTTGTACCACAAAGTTGTGTGTCGCATATAGGACACGGAAGTGCGTGATTGGCTGGCCACCAATACGTACAAGCCGTACGATAGGAATAACCGCTAATAGAGGTTGTATGTTAGTTTGACTTAGCGGTTATAGTAGTTTGTGTTGTGGATACAACACAGTAGGCATTGGGCGGGGGGGACAATTCCTTAGCGTATAGGCTTCGATGCACTTTTCCTTGTGACTCGGACTCTCCGCTGGAGATACGGGGTTGATGACCCATGATTACTGACGGCCACTAACGATTCTGCAGAACGTTATGCTCTTACTGATGGGGCCTCTGGTGCCCAAGGGGGGACTATGCTGATCCTATTCAGCCAGGGTCCATGCGTAGAAAGGATTGTTCTTAACTAAATTTCACTTAGAACGGTAGGCTACCTTTATCCGTTAGGTACGAGTACTTTTGGTTTGGGTACTTGTATCTGACCGTGGCTTGGGACAATAACTTGTTGCGAATTAGTTCGTCACATCTTGTCCTTGTTTGGTTGTAGGTGTGACTTACTACTTCGATGAGAAGGTATTGAACCTTGTTGGGGTACGGATACCATATTGGATTCATAGCATGGAAAGATACGTCACCGTGAATTAGTTTACCATCTCCTGTCCTTGTTTGGTTAGGGAGATGGTACGCTCATTCAGTAGGTGCGTATTGGACCATGTTATAATTCAATTGACTTATTTATTTGAGCAATATTTATTCAGTTTATATGGCATGATATTATGTGTCTTGTTACGTCCCTCTGAGGACCTGGTTATGTCTCCAGGTGTGTGCTATTATCTTTCGCAGGTGTTCTAGCTCTAGTCGTGTTCGTCGCTATTTTCTCGAGGATGATTGCATTTGGATCGTCTACGCTTCGCTCGCCAAAATCTTTCTTTTGTTATGTATTTCTTTTCATAGTTGGTAGTGGATTTGTCTCCGCCCAACTACATGTACCAAATGACAATATCATAGTTGATTATATGATATCTCCTATTCTTTTATTTTGTGTGGATGAGATTAGTTATGGTTCTACTGCATTTTACAGCTTATGTATTTATACGAGGCTTCCATATATTCGAGTATACTTTGTATGAATACAGCTGGCATGTCTATGTTCCTAGTCCTACGTATTTCGGGACTGGGACGTTACACTTATTTCTACCAAAAGATAAAGTAACATCTCCTAAAGCAACGACCGCTACTTTTCTAGCGTTACCCATAAACAAGCATATCTCTCCATCACTGAGCTGCCTGGTTTCCTGGAACTCCTACAATGTATTGCAGACATGATTAGTGGCTTCTGTATCTACACATCAGGTGCCGATAGATAACACCGCTAAACATGTTTTAACTACTAGTAAATGAGATGTACCTTCTTTGTTCCTTTGTTTGAGAAGTGGACAGTCAGTCTTCCAATGTCTTAACTTTTTGCACTTGAAACATTTGCCTTTCGGCTTTTTCACAGCGCCTTGAGGTCCCATGCCCTTCTTGCTGAGGTCCCATGCCCTTCTTTGCTGAGTTTGCCTGTTTCTGAATGTTATTCTTCTTCTTACCGCCTTTTGGCTTAGAAGTAAAAGCCTTTTAAGAAACAAAAATATGACCACTCTGCCTAAAGAGAGATTCAGCATCCCGTAGCTCTTTTGCAAGTTCTGCCAAACTATACAACCTTTTGTTCATATTATAATTAAGGCAGAAATTGTCATAACTTTTAGGCAGAGTCCCGAGAATGATATCGACCTGGGATTCCCCATCGATTTCAGCTCCAAGGATCACCATCTCATTCAGATGACCCATCATCTTGAGAACATGATCCCTTACTGGTGTACCCTCAGCCATTTTTGTATTCATCACACTTCATAGCAAACTGCCTAGCTGCTCTACTCTGATATCCGAAGAGTTCCTTGAGGTTATGCATCATGTCATAAGCCGTGGCCATGGCCTAATGTTGATGTTATAGTATATTTGACATAGATGTCAGAATGTAACATCGTGCCATCTCATCTGACTTTTTCCACTTCTTATAAGCCTCTTTGACCTCTTCATCAGAGTTAGCATCAGGCTTAGGTGGGCATTCCTCAATAAGTACATATGTACTCCTCAGCAGTCAAGACAATATCCAGATAA
Source organism: Iris pallida (assembly GCA_029216955.1). NCBI lineage: Eukaryota > Viridiplantae > Streptophyta > Magnoliopsida > Asparagales > Iridaceae > Iris > Iris pallida. The sequence continues at coordinate 28,887,315 of JANAVB010015400.1, read as the reverse complement.
TGTTTCCAGTCAATATAATTAGGTCCAGTAAGTTTGTTTTCTTTAAGAATCACCATAAGTGGACTAAAAGAACCCATTTTTGAAATCCTGAGAATCACATAAATAAAAATTATGTAGGACAAAAACTTTTTGAATTAATTTAATATTGATTCCCTCAAAACAATAATAAAAAATTTACCAACACCTTGAACATCATGAATTTAGCATGCCACAATAGTGTAGACGTATACAAAGTCAACTTTGTTCAAGTAGGTACTACCTATTAATTACTATCATGTCAACATAACATTATGACAAATAAAATTAATATGTTGGTCTTGTTCTTGTCATACAAATAATAGCAGTGACTCAGATGGGGAGGATACCATTATTTGTATCTAAGTGTATACCATTACTTATACTAAGTCCCCTACCTTGTAATGAGTTCCTTCAGATGGAGAAGTGAACACATACTAGGTAACGTTCTACAATTATCCCTAAGGAAGTTTGTACTGGTGATCCATAATTATACTCATCCGATATGGAGGAAGGCACTAAAGCCAACGCGCAAGTATAATTACATCACCTACAAACCAGTAATGGAGACCATAAGATTTATACTAAATAAATATCCTCTCCTACTTAGTTATTTAACAATGAGAATTTTTCTACTAGTTGATATTACGTCCATGTTGCCCATTATTAATATAGGCTTAATTTTTCAAAAAAATCATCCATAAAATAATAAACATGCATAATCAGAAAAAGCAAAATGACAATAAATAAGGGAAAAATATCCAACTATTATGGTCATCTTTCCTGCTCCGTCCTCAACTATCCAAATCCAAAATCTGGTGCTACGCAGATCTATTTGGCGCTCCGTCCTCAAAAAATAAGAGAAAAATATCCAACTATTATGGTCATTTTTTAAAGGTTTTGGCTGTCGATTCCTTCATCGAAAACCATCATTCTGCCTCTGGACTGCTTAAAATCATCATCTTGTCCGGCATCAGAAACAACCACCACCGCCATCACGATTGATCAAAAATAATTAAGGTTACATCAATTATATGCCTCCCAAAGGAGTTTACACATAATCTAGATTGAAAAATAAAATTATAAGTACGATCAACCCTCATGATTTTAATTACATCTACAGCAACAACAACATCCATGACATATCCGTGGTTTAAAATAATCACAAAACAAAACATGCATTGGACCATAATAGTTGGATCTAAGACACCTGTAAAATCGAGTTAGAACAGATATACATCTACCGACTATTACACAACGCAAGTTTTATTGGACAACATGGACGTATCAATCAATACGCAGATCCAAAGTGGCTCTAATACTAATTGATGGAACTGGGGATTCCCAGGACCCTTACTTTGGTGTACGTATTGATCGATAGAAAGTTAAACAGATTTAATACGTGTTCTAACCCTTTATAGGTGGAAACTAGGGTTCACGAATTATACCTGCGACGGAAAGAAGACAAGTAGTTCCTAGCAATCTCAAGCGGACGACCCCATGATCTTCTGTACGTATTCCATACTCTAGTTGGACGCCATGTGGGCGACGATCTCCCAACCTTTTCTTCTCCTTGACAGCCTCTCTTTCTCTCCTTACGTGAATCACGAATTTAGAGAAAGCTTCAGATTTCTGATCAGTAATTTGACGGCCAGAGAATAGAGGATATATATAGGCTACGGCATGGACCATGAGGAGAAATTAGGGTTAGGCCTCCTAACGGATCTGGATATCTCGTGTTCAGCCCGAACACACAATCCAGGCCCATTAATAATAGCTCGATCCACTAATGAGCTATTGTTGCACTACTTTCCTAATCCCAAATTATGTTTGTGGGCTCCTTTTATTATATGCTCGTTTGGCTCCCTATGTTAAGATATCGAATGTTCGTTGATCAAATTAAGTTACTGACAACTATATTAATTCGACATCGTTTATCCATAAGTAGTACCGTTCAACTTTATTTGTCATGTCAGATATAATCCATCTGCAGGGTTACATGACAATCCTCATGAGCTCCTTAGGGGGACATCATCAACCCGATGTATCGGGACATGGATTCCATTTATAATCAACAACCCATCTTACATACAATGTTATTACCCAATTCATAGAGGTTGTTGACCCATAATGAATCTCACTCTTTCATGAGTCAAAGTAATTCACAGGCATATACATGTCTGTTACTATATCTAGATTAAGAGCACAAGCATCCATAATAACAGAGGTATTTGTTCTCTTATATAGTCAGTACAAAGAGAACAACCTCAAGTAGTCATGTTCAATACACATAAAGTGTACTAGTGTAAACCTATAATCAAGATAGAATAATACTAGATTACACTACAACCTTTCCAATAGATTGTCCAAGTCCATCTAGGTTGTGAACTATTTATATATTCCATAGGGAACTGATAATATGATCTTCTGTGTGACACCAAACATCATATTATCTACAATATAGAATATCAGACATTTGCATTAATACTTGCAACAAATACAATTTGTAAAGATTTGCCCATATGATTTTCATTCAAAAATTAAGGAAATAAGGTTACTACAAAAGTGATACTTTTAGTATATGACCCTAACACTCCCGGTACTGGAAGAACTCGACATTAGCTACTGCCTCAATATCAGTTGACTGGAATATTTTCTGCTGGGAAGTATTGTCACCGTCTGGTCAAGCTGAGGAGGAACATGCCCCCTCCATATTTTATGGTCAGAAACGGATTTGTGTTGAACACGTTCAACGAGACGGAGGAAAAGGCCGTGGCCGATTCGATGCCGCGTTTTGAGCACCTAGAGATGTGCTAAGGCATTTCAACGGAGACATGTTGCAATCTATTATATGCAACTGTAAAGGTCTTTGCGTACTTCACATACGTGGGTGCTTCAACGTGCACCTCAACGACGACCTTACAAAATTTGTGATTTAATACAGATGTTTAAACGACCCTTTGACGATGTATTACTAGGGGAACGTGGATAAGAGATGTATAGTAATTTAGATCCTATCAATCAGGGCTAGGGTGAATGGTTCTTCTGACATTAGCATGCATGCATGCTTGCATTTCTTTGTATTTTTTATATTCATATGATATCAGTAATTTATCCTCAATACAATGGGTTATTAATGTTAAAGTAATTTATGCCACCTAAGATTCATAATACAAAATAAGACAATAGGGTTGGAGATGCTCTTAGTCTGACTATCATCTGATCTATTAACATCCTCAATGCAAAATTATCCAAATTAATGTTCATAGACCATGTGAAGACGAATTTTGACGATGCAAATAGCCTTGATACTTACTGTATCGGTGATTAACATTACGAGTTCACTGAACTCATTTGGAGGTCATTTCATCCATACAAAAGTGGTTTTGAAGTGGTTTTGTTCACCCACCAAAGTGGTTTTTAACTTTAATTTGATACGTGTCAAATTTTTACACGTGTCAAATTTTTAGTAGAGGGTGAACAAAACCCCTAGTATTTGTGGGTGAACAAAAATAAACTCTTAACATTAATATAACATCTAAGTGTAATCATATCCAAGAGTCCAAGAGATTTCGTCGTTTTCCAACACAATGATGACATTTTATATTGTTCAAGATGAATTTTGGCGGTTCAAATTCCATTTTTTCATAACCCTTTTAAATCTATTTATACAGCAAAACAGCCAACCTATTCATCTTCAACATCCTTCAAGACCAATTTATATAGATCCAAAACCAGACTAAACAGCCAAACTATTAGTTTAGATTAATCATACTCAAATTTCTTTGTGTATTAGAACAAATTAAATTTGATTATAATTAGAATTCGTCGTGTTAAAATCACGGAGAATGGATATTCTCCGTGTTGGTAGCACAAAGAATATCCATTCTCCATTTTAGAAGCACGGAGAATGGCCATTACCCATCCTAAATTGTTCCATACTAAGTTAAAAACATATAACAACACCCAAAAAATGAAAACAATGGAATAGTCACTGTAGATCATTGAATATCCCCAACTTCCAATAAGGAATAAGAAGAGTTGGTTAGGAACGTGTATATATATACATAGGGGTCCCCATTCATTTGGGTAGGTTACACGTTTAACATGGTTCCAAAAAAATCTTCTGGTTGGGAACCATGGCCAGAGTCTTCTTTTCGTCGTCGTCGTCGTCTAGCCTCTCCGTATGGAGCACCCTTTTTGCTGCCTCTGGTCCATGACTGGCTGGCAGAGGCTGTGGACTTCCTGACCTCCTGCGGGTTGACACTGGAGGTTATTGCTCGACCTCTTCATCTGGTGTCCAACTTTGACCTGCTGTCGATCACTCCGGAGGAACGGAATCCTTTGGAGAAGAGGGAAGGGTTACGCCGCCTGTGCTATAGTGTGGGTGTGCGCACCCTGCAGGACTTTGTGGAGGTCCTCCGCGAGACTAGTGAGGGGTCTACGTAAACCTCTTCTTTTTCTGCTTTTTTTGGTTTTTTACAGTTTTGTTCCCTACTCTTGTATCTTTCGCCGGAGTATTCTGGCGAGGAAGCTGGAAATTCAATGCAATCTAATATTTTGTTAACTCAATTTGGTTTCGGCTGCAAGCGACTAATTATTAACAAATCTTGTTACGTCAAGTCCAAATATCTTTGAAGATATATCCATCAATGACTTGTTACTGTTTGCCATTGATTGTCGTAGAACAGAACAGTTTTATAGGAGGACTGAACTTTGACTCACAATTACAAAGTCATTTATACAAAAGAGAGCCTAGGAACAAAACCTAGGAAAAGCAATCTAAGTATAGTTGTTTAATTTAGATTCTGGGGGTGACGGTAGAGGCTCGAGAATGTGCTATCAACTCTGCCTTACTCCTTGGGCGATCGAACGCAACCTCGGCTCTGGTAAAGAAATGCTCTCTCTGCCTGGGTGCGTATATATCTCCATGTGTGTCTCTATGCAAGGGAACAACACCTTGTTATTTATAGGAATTCATGAGTAATGGTGGTGTACAGCCACGTGGCTAATTTTTGGGCCACATCCTTGTAACTGTGCCTCGAGAAGTGGGCAGCTGGAGATTGGTTAAGGTTGATCATGATCTGTTTGTTGCACTAAATCCAAACTATTAAGACTTGGTCAATTTCTGCCACGTGTCTCAACTGCTACTCTGTGGCGAGCCACATGAATGATGCATCATGGCTGAGCCGCATGAAGGACTGTCCCATAGCCGAACCGTATAAAGAGTGTCTCATGACGGGCCGCATGAAGGTTGTCTCATAACCGAGCCGCATGAAGGACGTCTCATGACCGAGCCGCATGAGAGTTGTCTCATGACCGAGCCGTATGAGAGTGGTCTCATGACTGAGCCGCATGGGAGTGGTCTCATGACTGAGCCGCATGAAGGTCGCATAGGCGATCCGCATATATAATTTTCTTTAGAACTTGTAAACAGTGCCAGATATCATGGTGATTTTCTCGTATTTTTAGGAGCATGTCACGTCTTGTCTTTATGTCACAGCCATAATCTCTGTCAGAGCTGTCGCCTTTATGTCAGAGTAATTATGGCCAGCTGCTTAGGCTAATTTCGTACCGCATAAGGCCGTATGAAGCTTTCTGAGTCGCATGAAGCTTTCTGAGCCACATGAAGCTCCCAGGAATTTTGAGCCGCATGAAACTCCCCAGGTTTTGAGCCGCATGAAGTTTCATGTTGATTCTGCGACCGCATAGAAATTCCTTTTCTTTTCATGCTTCTACATGACCCCCTTCAAAGTTTTTAATTTGTAAAATTGAAATACTTTGAATAAGAAGGATGGGTATGTCCGCATAAGCTCTTCATGCCGCATAGGCTTCTTTGGCCGCATACTGGTCTCGTGCCACGTAGGCATCCCATTAATTGTTTTTGATTTACTTTGATAATTTAAAGCCGTCTTTTGAATAGAATCCTAAGAGTCGGCATTAAATTTTTGATTTGCTTTGATGATTCGGAGAAGTCTTTTGCATGAAAGGGGATAGAATCCCAAGAGTCGCCTTTATCCTTTAGGCAGCACGAAATCCGAAGTGGTGTCTATCGGTTTATACGTCTCTGCCAGCCTATAATACGAGTAGTTTTTGAGGAGAGAGGTTCCTTTTTTCCTTCTTCCAATTTTTTGTTGCCCTAGTCGCCGTCTTTTCTTCTCTCGATCATCCATGGCTCCCAAGGCTTCCTCCAGTGCTGCAGCGAAGGGCAAAGGACTTGCCTCCTCATCGAACACGGCGAGTTCGATTCACCCCGATGTTTATCCTTCTATCAATGGTAAGAGCGTTGGGAAGAAACTGCATGAATTCAAACCCTAACCACAATGGCTATGTCGCATATTTTATGCACGGGCCTTTCTCTGTTGTGCCTCGGCAGAGTTGATGCTCTTTTTGTCTTCACTGAACTGTTCAAGTTCTGTGTGATGAATCCGCATAAGTTGTGCCGTATGGGCCACATGAACGCCTCAAGACTGAGCCGCATGGGGTATGCTTCATGTCCGAGCCGCATGAGAGATGTCTCATGACTGAGCCGTATGAGGGATGCTTCATGGCCGAGCCGTATGAGAGATGTCTCATGACTGAGCCGCATGAGAGATGCTTCATGGCCGAACCGCATGAGAGTTGCTTCATGATCGAGCCGCATGAGAGACGTCTCACGACCGAGCCGCATGAGAAACGTCTCATGACCGCATAAGCACCTTATGAATTGAGCCGCATGAAGACCCACCTAACAGAGCCGTATAAGCTCAAAAAACATTAAGTGGTTTTCTCTGGCTATCTTCTGACTTCTTTCTTTCTTTTTTTCAGTGAAGTTGCCGATCAATCCTTTAGGGGAGCTTTTGGTAGGTCAAGCTCAATCTACTGTGGGTGTGAGGTTCGACCATGTGGTCGATTATGTGTTAGCCCAAATCACTAATGATCGACCTGAGGAGAGGCTGAGGGATATCAGAAACAAATCCTTCTTCTTTCTCTCGGGCATGATGAAATCGGAGAAACTAGGGGACACACATCTGAAGCCTGTGTTCCTCTTTGGGGATGCCTAAACTGTGAAGAACTCCAGCGTTCTAGATATATCTGAAAGTTTGAGTTTTTCTTCCAACGGAATGGCGATTCACATTCCTCAGATGGAGCGTCACTTTCCGCTGTCTCGGTTCAACATGCTGCCAATTGACAGGAAAATGGTAGACTCCCTAACCCTGAGCCAGCAGGGGATGTTCGTGGGTAATATTCACTATAATAAATATCGAGGTCGGTAGTTGCAAGCAAGATGCAGATCAACCGCTCTATGATGGGTTGGCCCCGGGCAGTTTTATAAATGTGCAGGGTCCCAACTTTCGGTTCTCCCAAGCTGACACTTTTATGAACCAGATTACTCAAAAGGGGTCCTACCTACTGGTCGGCTGTCGCTGCTGAACTAGATGAACCCTACCCCTTCATGGATCAACTTGACCTCGTGGATCATGCGAACATACATGGATCTCCTGCTCGAGATTGGTCTTTATCATGCCATACGGGGTACTTGTTATGGTCTGCCATAAACAAGAAGCTGTTCATAGCTCTTCTTGAGATATACAACCGTCATACGGGGACCTTCTTTACACCTGGAGGGGAAATGGGACTCGCTCTCTACGAGATGCGCGAAGTCTCCAAGCTGTCCTGGGGAGATGCAGTTTTTGAAGCGTATACCCCTACGAACGAAGAATTCGAGGAATTGGAGCGACCGTTCCCGGGCTTTGTGGCTGTTTATCGGGAACTACTATGTCACCATAGTACGTGCCAGCAGATATCAAAGAAGAATGATAGCTCGGAAGGGAACCTTCCTCATACCAAGACCAGACTCAGCTATCTTTTTGAGCTAGGCGCCTCAGGCCGGGTTTTCCTCCGACGTCCTCATCCCGATAGGAGGTGCAGAACCAGGTGTCGACTGTCTAGAGGTGAAAACCATGGGTGACAGATTTGGGAGCCAATCTGACTCCTTTAATTACTTTTATCAGGATACCCAGAAGATGTCTGATAAGGCTCTCCTGGCAGGATTTCCGATGGTATGGCTGCGGAACTGTGTAGTTTCGGAGGGGCTGGTGTTATTGAGAGAATCAACCGTAACCTGATCCTTCCTGCGGTGAAGCTAGTCTTTAGAGCCAGACTAGCTCTACTCCCTGCCATGGTATGCACATATATCGTGGCCTCCGCGCCTTTCATCCAAAGTCATTGTTCGTGATACAGCGAAAGACTTTGAACAAATCGAGCTGCCCTACCATTATCTAATGGGTGGCTATTGATGCATTACTAGTCTTTGATGAGGCCTGGCCCAGAGGAAGATGTACTGCTATGATGCCTTCATCTATCAGTACCGCCGTATGCCCTGGGAGTACACTACCATGCCCGCCTGTCGGATGGCGCTGGCGCGAGTGGACAGATACTCCTTTTTCGTGTCTGTTCCTTATTTTACTGATGAAGAAGTAAGAGCGTGCATCTTGATGGTGCTGTGTCTCCTAAATTCTTGTCCGAGATGATGCTCCTTTGGTTGCAGAACATTCGTCCTGCACATCTGGTGTATCGCAACCATAATTCTGCTTTTTTGGAGCCTTACTTACCCAGCCGATTCTTCCGACAATTTGGGTACAGTCAAATATTTATGGACAATTCCAGCACCTGTCTGGGTTTTGGTAGCGTTCTAGACGACATCTAGGCTTAGCACTACTATAGTGCGGTTCACACCCGTGCCACCTTTCCGTTCCCGATGCTAACGAGTCCGGACATATTTTATACCTGGCGGCCTTGTACCATGTTATGATGAATAAGCCCCCAAGAGATTTTGACCCAAGTACCATCTTCATTGTTGGTACTGGCTGGAGGAGAAGCCAAGGACCAAGAAGGGGAGGACAATTGATGTGTCTACTCGGAGTCTACCAACGTGGACGAAGAGGATGATCCTGATAACTTGCCTCTTCCACCTACAGATGATTTGGTGGTAGATCATCCCCCTGTTGCGCCGTCTTTCACGAAAAAGTAGCAGACGTGAATCCTCTGTTGGCGACATGACTTATTCCCGAAAATGGGCTGTGGTCAAGCCTCGCGGGCCGATCATTAGGAAGAGAAGTGAAGAAGTCGATGCCGTTTCGGAGGTGAATCGAGTTACGATACCCTTTTTTGTTCTTCTTTTCTGAAATATAATCTGATCATTTTCCTTTTCTTTGTAGGCGTCGGAAGAAGTGAACTCCTCAGACCGGCTACCGCCTCTGAGGTTGACCCGGCTATAGCCGCCTTAATTAGTGCTATGACTGCCGAGCTTACTTCCACCAGGGTCGTCCCGGCACGGCTAAGATTCCTCCTGCTGCTGATATCTCAACCCGAGACAATGTGGGCTCTACTGAACCAATTCTCGAGGTTGCTGAACCTCAGCCGGTTGATGCTGACCCAATTATCCACCTCCGGGGCGGCTGGGGCAGAGGAAGCAGCTGCAATCGGCTCAAGTGTCACCGTTGAAGAGGATACGGTGGCTGTGAGTGAGCCTCAGCTTCAGCAACCCTCCCTGGTAAGCTATGTCATGTGTGACTAGTGAGGAGGTTCATTTGCTCTATCTTCATATCCTTCGGGTTAAGTTGATCGATGGTTGCTCCGGACATACAGGTCCTGCTCATTCGCTGTCGACGACGGACATCATCGAGGAGAAGTCACCAGAGGAGATCTAGTGAAGAAAGTATGCATCTTCTCCTCCAACTCATATCGAGGGACCTCCTGCCGGATCAAGTTCAGGAGGACAAGTAGCAGGACGGCCGGGGTGGGGGAAGAAATGGTCCTTGCACCCTCCTTGGTTCATATGGCTCCAACACGAAGGTCGACCTTTCTGTCCTGCCAAGTCTCCGGATCCTTCGGGCCGCAGAGGAGGAGATGATTGTTACTCAGGCGTCCTATCGCTCGAAACTTGTTCCCTAGTGATAGGGGTGTCAAGTTCTGGTACATCTTCCTCACAACCGTCTTCAACTATGCCAGCTACTCTTCCTTTGACACCGTCTTCTTCGAAAGTTCTGGATGAATCGTCGAAGGACGTGGTTGATAGTTTCTACCGCCATCTGAAACGAGAGGTTGAAGCTACCCTGGAGAGGGGGACATCTTTTGTATTGGCTCGTCAATGTGCCCGCGGTCAGATTGAACTCCTCAGAACACCCCGGCGGGACAGGGATGGTCGAGATCCTGGAGCCCAAATTAGTAGAAGCTGATCAGTTCGTGGCTCAGTTTCAAGGACTGCGGCAGGTCGATCTATCTTTAGCAATAGATCAGGAGCGCACGTTCCTTATAAAGCCATGGAAAAGGTAAGGGCGGTACGGGATACGTTCAAGCTGCTCTAGTGAAGGACCTTCGGATCTGTCTCTGAAGTATGATCAGCTAAGCCGTAGAGGAGAGGACTGTATCGTTCAGGAAGAGGTCGCTCTTGTGGGATAGCCAATACTAACGAACAAATCCTTCAGCTTCAGAGGAAATTAGCTCTTTAGAATCAGAGCTCCAGGCTTCCGCAAAGATAAAGAACTAATTCTCGGAAGACCGACCAGGTCACCTGAACCTCTGATGCCTTGGAGCATGAAGAAACTTGAAGGTCGTTGGCAGGCACATGCGCATCTGGAGGATGCAGAGAGATTGACTCAAGAGGCTGACCGCCGGGCCACGCTGAGGATTGAGCGGTCGACGACCAAGCTGAAGGCCCGGCTCAGAGAATTGTGTGTCGCGAACCATAATCGGCTTTTTCTTTCTTTCATTATGTTCCTCTAATTTTCAACAGGGACGTGGTCCCAAAAAATGTAGTACTTTTGATTTTAAATGAATAACTATGTTTACATCATCCTATCTGTTGTTGCTTGTACGTATCTTTGGTATTATGGTATTTGCCCTACTAGGGAACTTTCTGTGGACTATTACCCTTGGTATACCTTAGTTTAGGTATGGATAATAAGTCGATAGAGATACTTAGAACAACTTCGTGGTTAGGCGTACATAGAAGTTCTTGGTATTGGGCAAAAGAATGCCATGGAACAGCTGTGCTCCAGAGGCATGTGAAGGTGAGAAAAGGGGCACATGTACTAGAGGACCTAGTACAGCATTTATGGTCAACTGCGGACATTTATGGTCAACTGTGGACATTTGTGGTCAACTACAGATATTTGTGGGCCTATTACCCTTGGCGTACCTAGTTTTGGGTACGGATAATAAATCGAGAGAAAATCAACAACTTACTCAGAGGTAATGAGGACATGGTAAATATGAGGGTTTTACAACGAAGTCTTCCTACTCAGAGGTAATGAGGACTTGGAGGAGTGGATCAACGAAGAATACATAGAACAACTCAGAGGTAATATGGACGTGGAAGTTCTACGTAAGGGGTAATTTGTTTGTGATGGAAGAGAAACAACTCAGAGGTGACATCGACGTGGCTGTTTCAGAAATTTTGTAGACCTGTTACCCTTTTTATGCACTAAATGCGCGAGTAATAGATTTTTAGGAAGGAAGTTCAGAGGTATGATCATACATGACTTACTACCCAGAAGATGCGATATAGATTCATTTGGAGTGACCAGAGTGTAAGTTCAGCGGTTCCTAAGGGTACATAACTCAACAATTCGGTTGATTCGGAGGGTATCGTTTAGACATAATATTTTTTCAGGAACTTGCCATTGATGGGCATCATGAGCAAGTCTCGTTTTGCTTTGTGAGATGGTATGCACATTGGAGAATACGACTCAATGATAAATGGGCCTTTCATTTGGGTTGGAACTTGTCGGCGGTTTGTGAGTCATCACCATCGGCCTTCGAACTGCCAAAACGAGATTGCCCACTTGGAATGTTCTTAGTTTGACCTTCTTGTTAAAGGATCCAGAGATACGTGCTTGATAAGCTCGATTCGTTGTTGAGCTAACAGGCGCTTCTCATCTAAGGCCTCCAATTCTTGTAGCCGACGACGGTAATTATTATCCATCATTAATCGGTAAGTGAGGGCGATGCAGAGCGAAGGAATTTGAGTTTCCAAGGAAAGAATTGCCTCACTTCCGTATACCAGAGAGAGTGGTGTGTTCCCAGTGGCCGTCCGGACTGTAGTATGGTATGCCCATAAGCATTCGCCAAGCATTTTTCCAGTCGCATTTGTTTGAGGACACGAACTTCTTGAGAAGCTTGATTATTTTTTTGTTGAATGCTTCAGCCAGACCATTAGCCGCCGGGTTGTATGGTGTTAAAGCAACATTCTGGATTGATGTTTGTCGCAAAATCGATAGAAGGCGGGGCTGCGAACTGGGACCACTGTCGTGGATGATCCTTCGAGGCAGTCCAAAGCGATAGATGACGTGATGCTTGACGAAGTTGATCTGTTTGATGTCTTCACTTCTGCAAGCGGAACAGCTTCTGCCTATTTGGAGAAGTAGTCTGTAATTACGAGTATGAAGCGGTGTCCTGGATAAAGGCGGGGTGATTGGACCAATGATGTCCATTCCCCATGCCTCAAATGGCCAGGATGCCACAGTCGGATGCAGTAATTGGATGGTTGGGTATGAAATCTGTGTGGACCTGACAAAATTTTATTTTCTTGCATAGTCTATCGCATATGCTACCATCGTAGGCTAGTAATAGCTTATCCGACGAAGGCGGTCTTGTAGCTTCGGGCCAGGTTGATGGGCCCCGTAAATGCCGTCGTGAGCTTCGCGCACGACTTCTTTGGCTTCTGTATTTGACAAATACTGGAGCAGTAATCCATCATAGGATCGCCGATACAGCATTTTTGTCTCTGTATCATAGAAGAATCTGAGAGAACATCTTCTAATAAAGGTGGCTTCTTTCAGGTTTTTCGGCAAGATACTATCGACTACAAAGTCAATAAAAGGGAGTCTCCAGTCTTGTGACTCGTCGACCGTCAGGGCAGAATAACTCACAGCAAATTGGATGTTGTTTTTAGGACAAACCAATTCATGGCCTTACGTCAACCAAATGATGGGTATAATTTGAAACTGCCAGGGAAGCGACAAGACCTGCTAGGGCATCGGCTTCAATGTTCCGAAGTCTTAGAACATGTTCTATGAAGAACCCTTTCAGGGACGTAATGATGGCGATTGCTATTTGATGATAGGGGATCATGTCTTCATGACGAACTTCATATGAACCCCGGATCTGATTGACGATTAACTGTGAATCGCCATATGCTTCCAGGTACTCTACCCAATTTCCTTCGCTAGTCAGAGGTCGATAACCAAGGCGTTGTACTCGGTCACGTTGTTTGAGCAAGGTTTCGTGAGGGAATATGCCTGGTTGATCACCAATCTGGAGGGAGAAATCTGTACTACTCTGACCCAAACGACGATATGTCCTTGGGTCCGGTTCTTGAAGCACCGTCAAAGAACATTCGCCAGACGGTATCATGGGAAGCCATATTTGAATTGGCGACCTCGTCTGGATCTCTCATATATTCTGGTTGACTCCGAACCTGGATGGGCTGCTAAAAAGTCCGCCAGAGCTTGACCTTTAACAGCCTTTTGCTGGACGAAGATCATGTGGTAGGGGGACAACAATATCGCCCAGGTAGCAAGGCGAGAGCTGAATAAACCTGGTTTAGTCATGAGGAACCTTAGGGGTTAACTCGTGATATAACATGGATAGTTTGTCCTGTAACATAGTGTCACTTTTTTGAATAGCGAACACCAAAGCAAGACACTCATTGGTGTATCTATGCTCAGGTTCTATCATCATTCGGCTGAGGTAATAGATAGCTTGTTCATGTCCTGCATCATTGTTTCGTGCTAGTAGAGCACCGAAGGAATGCTCCTTCGCTCGTACATAAAGCAAAAATGGCTTTCCAACGACCGGGGCCCCAGGACTGGAGGGTTCGACAGATATTCTTTAATGTTGTCAAAGGCACGTTAGCACTCTTCATCCTATACAAAGGAGATGCCTTTCTTCATGAGGTGTGTGAATGGTTGACATTGCCCGGAGAGGTTAGAGATAAACCTCATGATATAAGCTAGCCTCCCTTGAAGGCCTTTGAGTTCTCGAAGATTTCTCGGGGGACCCATCTCCATGATTGCCTTCGTCTTCTCGGGGTCTATATGGATTTCCTGGGCGGTAATGATAAAACCCAAGAATTTTCTACTGGATACGCCCAAGAAGGATTTGGTGGGTTCATCTTCAAGTTGTGTGCTCGCATAAGGTCGAATACTGTCCTCAGATCATGAAGATGATCTTTCTTAGAGTAGCTTTTGACGGCGATGTCGTCGATGTAACATTCCACTGTCTTACGCAGGTGCTCTGAAGATGACACTCATAGCTCGTTAATATATGGTGCCGACATTCTTTAAACCAAAGGGCATGACTGTGTAGCAGTACACACCAATTGGCGTTCGGAATGATGTGTGCTTTTCATCGTCAGAAAACATTTTAATTTGGTTGTATCCTGAGAAGCCATCCATGAATGACATGCGCTCAAAGCCACATGTTTGTCAATTATTATGTCCGTAATAGGAAGAGGGAACTCATCTTTAGGACGCTTCGTTCAGATTCCGAAAATCGATGCAAATTCGGATCTTTTCATTCTTCTTGAGGACCGGTACTATATTGGCGACCCAATCTGGACGTTGTTCCTCACAGATGAAGTTGTTGGCTATTAGTTTGTTGACCTCAGCTTCGATAGAATTCATGATGTCTGGACGGAACCGTTGTTGCTGTTGCTTGACCGACTTTGCGTCCGGATGAATGTTAAGCTTATGGAGTACAATCTCAGGGTTTAGCCCTGGCATATCTTCATAGCTCCAGGCGAACACGTCAATGTACTCTCTGACGAGTTGCAATAGCAACTCCCGCTTTTCGTCTGTCAGACTTTTGCTAACAAAAATTGGCTTTGAAGAGGATTCATCACCGAGGTCAACTTGTATGACCTCATCTTCGGTAGGAGGATCTCTCTATTCGAAATGCTTCTCCAACTGTGCATCTAGCTGTGAACCCAAGGCTCTAACTCGAGAAACTCGGGTATGTCTTCGTCTTCTTCATAGGCGTCAGCAAATACATATTGACAGACCAAGCTTGCCTGAGTACATCTCGATACTGACATCTGAATCGAAAGTGGGTGATCCGATTGAATGTGAATTCTATTCGCATTCCTCATCCGAGCTCTCAGGAGTTGTTGCAGGTGTAACGTAGCCGAGACCACGTCGGTCTTGCTGTAATGATCCCGTGGTTTTCCAGCCAGGACTGGTAATTACAAAGGTAATCGCCGGCCGGTGTCGTAGTTCAAGCCTGGCGTCGTCTCCATATCATACACTTATTTTTGCATGAGGTACTTGGATCGGGAGCTATACAGATAAAAGGGCAGTCTCCCAGTGTCGGGTTCAAGATCGACTTCTTCTGGCCTGAAGGACTGTTGATCATTCTTTTGGCCGAAGATGATTGGATGATCTTCTTCCGCTACTATGAAGCAAGCGCCTTCTACGGGAGTAAGTTGGTTCATGGTATAGACATTTGTTACTTGTGTGTGTAAGTTGGTGCCTATATCGTGTTCCATAGCATACATTATACGGAGCTTGTTAAGCTCGAGGTAGTTCAAAGATAGCCCTTTATTGATAAAATAAGGTATCTTTTCTGGTGGTATTACATCATCAGCAGAAGGAACATCAGTGTGCACAGCCACATATTTGGCTAGCTCTAGCTCCTCTTCAGCCACCCCCTGTATTAATGAAGACTAGGAGGATGACCTGGGCAGCTTGATCATCAAGGGTTCCATTGGTGGTGCAGGACGTGGGGTTGTTGGCGTACTAGCGGTCCCTGGCTTAGCGCTTGGTGCCGGACGTGGAGTCGTTGGCTCACTAGAGGTCCCTGGCTTAGCGCTTGGCTGTCGATTTGTCCTGGAAAGACGAGTGACCATCGGCTTAACAGAAGGATTGATCTCCTCTGATTATTGTTGGCCGGCTCTTGGCAGCCTGATTATTATTGGCTCTACAGTGGGTCTCGGCCTCTGGCTAGACCTTGGACGTCGGATAACCATTTGCTCCTTTTGTGCAGTGAGCACTGGTAGACTGGCTGCTTTTTTAAGCAGAGTGGCTATAAGAGGTACAGTTCTGCCTGGTTTACGGGCCTGGAGATGGATCTTCAGAGGTTCTTCTGATCCTATTGTAGCCTCTGTCTGCTCTTGAGCATCCTCTTTGATCAGGTGCCTTTTGGATTTCTCGTACAAGTAGGAATTCGAATAGTAGGATTCGACCCCTTTGAAGGGATCGATGTCGGCGAATTTCGTTTTTACGAAGTCGTACTTATCGACATATTTGAAGCACTGGTGCAATATGGAGGGCACGATCATGTAATCGTGTCTCCACGGACGCCCCAGGAGAATGTTGTAGGACGTATCTGCGTCTATGACATAGCAAGTCACTTTCGACTGAAGGTCGCTAATTTGGCATTTTAGACGAATCTTCCTTATAGGGTAGCTTCTCCCTGAATTGAAACCGTTGATGGCGGTACTGGTAGGTGTCAGCCGATTCATAGGGATGTACAAGGGTAAAGCAAGCTCTTCGGAATGATGTTTATTGAAGAATCGGGATCAATGTGCATCCGATCCACCTTGATGTCGCCGACGTATCCAGTGTAATACAGAGGGCGATCGTGTGGTTGGTTTTGATGAGCATATCCTGCGGAGTGAACACAATGTTGGGCATTGCACCTGTACAAGCGCTGTCCTGGAAATCTGCTGGCGAGCTCTCTCTTGTAAGCTTGACCTGAGCCAAATACGCGTCGGCATTCTGGAGTGCTTCCCTCAGTACGACGCGAACATCCTTAGAGAGTCTCAAGAGCTCATATAATGACAATTTGGCTGGTGTGTTGGTCAATTATGCCATGATGTCAAAATTGTAAGGCCTCTCCAGCCCCTAAGATGCGTCTTTACGGAGCGGCGCGTCTTTACGGAGCGGCTTGTCAAAACGGGTCTCCTTTGGCTTAGGCTTGTCGGTCGGAAGACGCTGAGAAGGTCCTGGGGCATCAGTAGCGGCCGGCTGACGATCTTCAACCGAGTTGCCCGGTATGGGTTGAGATTGTGCACCGGACTGGGTAACGACAGTTGTTACTTTTTCGATACCGGCTGAGATTGTGTGGCAGGACTTAGTCTTCCCGCCCTTTTTCTTACCCATAGGGGATGATGCTGACTGAGTTACTTCAGGCACCAAGTCCGGGTGGACCCACTTGACCTTCCTCTTGACGTAGTGAGGGGCACCAGCCCAGTTGTCTGGTCTCGGGGAGGTGAAAGATTAGTGACTTCCATTATTGTCCGCGGGATGGTACTACACGCCATCTTGAGTCCTTATTGGAGGAAAGCTGCCATTGGACTGACACCATATTGGCAGCCACGATTACCTCCTCAAAATCAATGGCCAGAGCCTTGGAATCGATGAGGTTCTGGATGTACCGCTTCAATTGGAAGCAGTCTTGAGTAGCGTGGTGGACGTAGCGGTAGAAGTGACAGTACTTTGGGCTCTCCATCTCTGCAGGCCGAGGTTCAGGTCTCGGCGGAGGGAGCTGAATTCTATCTCCTTGCAAGTGCATGTCAAATATGTGCTTGACATGGCTATCCTCGAAGGAGTAAGTCACCTGAGGACACTGCTTCTCCACCTGCTTTGGTTCAGGCTTCTGGGCTGTATCGGCCACCATGGCCTGTTTGCCTTTGGTGTCTCGGTTATTAGAGGAATTACCGCCGTTGTTGTTGTTGGTATTAGGGCGTTTGCCCTTATCCTCTCCATCCGAGATATGCAGCCCCAGTTGGCGAGCCTTTTTCAACTTTGCTTCTGCGCTAGTGGCGCTGATGATGAAGGTCTTCCAGTCCTTAAATTAACTTTCGCCCATCCAGAGGCTGATTGTGGGGAGAAATCTCTTTTGGAAAATCTCAATTAAAGAAGAGTCTGGGTTACCGAAGGGCAATTTCATCGCGGTTTGGCAAAATCGCTCAATGTAATTCCTTGTCAGCTCTTTTTTCCCTTAAACAACATCCATGAGGGTTGACATTGTCATATCTTGTCCCCCCTCATAGAACCTTTCCAAGAACATATGTTTGAAGTCGGCGAAGGAATGGATGAAGTTATCCGGCAAGTTGTGGTACCAATCGAATGCGACCCCCTCTAATGCCCCAATGAACAACCTCGTAAGGATGGCGTCGTCATGCGGCAGATGGTCTATTGTGACCTCGAAATAGGTCATGTACCGACTCGCAGATGTCTTCACGTCATATGGATTGATGTTGAATGGTTTGTATCGTGGAGGGAAGGGGATATCTCTCCATGCAGCGGGATACGGCTGTCGTATCCTGAGGTCCTGAGAGGTTTCTCGGGCGTGAAACATTACACGGAGCTCCTGGACTTCTCTTCTCGCCTCACTAGCCTCTTCTTCAGCTGTGGGAGTCGATATTTCGGGTGGATTGTCGCCCGGGGTTGGTGCGGTCGTGTTTGAGTCCGCATTGGCGGCGGACCCAAGCTTGTTTGACCAGGTGTCCTTGCTTGTAGGACCGGTAGGGCCGCCTTGATCTCGTCCACTGACTTAACCAAGGTATGAAGTATGGCCTCAAGAGTGTCAAGGCGTTGTCGATCACTGGGACCATCTTGATCATTCTCAGTCATGAATACTGCCTTCACATGAGGAGAAGTGGAAGGCACTGTAGAAGATGTGCCCTCCGAATCATACCTCGCATAGAGAAGTCGTCGGGGTATGTGGGAATGTTCTTCTCTGGTTCGAACTCAGAGGAAGTGCCACCCCCTGCATAGGAGGCTGCCTCGTCTTGGCACTTGTGGACGTTTTCAAGGACGTCAGAATCTGTTGCATCTGCTGGAGGATTATTTCCCCAGGTTCATCTTCTTGGAACATCGGAATATTGGGGATGTTCTAAGGAGTGCTACCCCCAGCTTCAACTACCCCTAGGGATGTAGATTACGAATCTCCAAGTATTGAAGATTTCGTCTTTAAGCGGGTACCTTGATAAACTCCTCCTGTGACGGCTGTGGACAACCGCTTAGATGAGAGTTTCTTGGCCGTGCTGGTTCTGATCATCGGGCTGGAGGTATTTATTTTCTTCCCTCATTTGCCAATAGGAACCTTCCGGGCAGAGTTACAGGAGATAAAAAGAAGCGCCTCGTCTTCCGAGCTTGTATGGAAGACGAACTGTCGATCCTCTTGTACTGCTGTCTTGTTGCAACAGCAATTGACAATGACATGAGTGTAATGACGTCCATGGAAGGACTCTTTGTACACCAAAGTTTCTTCTCTTTCCTTGCGTTTGTGAATCACATCTCGCAAGTCAAGGACATCTCGATCAACCTCTTCACTCGCTTTGTGGGCCCGAGTATTTCGAGCACACGAGTGCATAGGTATCATGTTTGCTCTCTGATTCGGGCTAGTAAAATCACTTGCCCTTGATCAGTGTTGGGAGACTCTTGAGAACCACCCTGTCCATTTGCCGCCGGGGGTTGGACACGGGCGATTCTGTACAACCTTTCATCAGAGGCCAGCATAACAGTTAGCGGAACTCTCTGATGGTCAGAGGTTGGGACAGCTGACTGAGCTCGACGAGCTCGTGCTATCCTAGACTTCTTTGCTCTAGCAAGGGTGCGTAGTAGGAAGAGTCCAACCTGTGCCGCATAGAATCTGGTACGCCCTTATTGGAGCTTCTGATGTCAGGGCCGCATGAGAGGCGGTCGAAGACTGAACCCGAGCCACATAGGGTAGATGGTCGGATGGCTGGGATTGGATGCCGCATAGGTCATCTCCCTGCGGCTAGGATTGATGGCTGCATAAGCATTCTGCATGCGACTGGGATTGGTGGATGCATGAGCATTCTGCATGCGGCTGGGATAGGTGGCCGCATATGCGTTCTTTCTGCGGCCCGTACCCTTATGCGGCTTCTTCCTGGTCCGTATAGAGTTTCCATCTGCTCTCGCAAGTCCAGCATCGTAGTGTTTTCCTTTGCCGGACTTGTGGACAGTAGGGTCCTCTGCGGCCTGAAGTGGGGACGCATGTGAGTCTTCTTCGCCATCTTGAGGAGCAGAGAACACTTTTTTGAGAGCTTGGGGAGGGGCAACAGTTTTGGGCCTCCATGTCTTGCGGGCCTTCTTTGGGCCGGCTCGCTTCTGGATAGGGCTAGCTCTCCCCTCGGAGAGCATCTCTTCAAACGCTTGTTGGTCGAAGCGAACAACCAGCATCTGTTACGTGGAGCCGAGTTTGGCTGCGTCCGATTGCGTCACCAACTTCTCAGCAGTCGAGAAGTTAGTCTCCAACAGAGTCGCCATCGTGTTTGCCATTGATTGTCGTAGAACAGAACAGTTTTATAGGAGGAACTTTGACTCACAATTACAAACTCGGTTGTACAAAAAGAGCCTAGGAACAAAACCTAGAAAAAGCAATCTAAGTACAATTGTTTAATTTAGATTCTGGGGAGTGACGGTAGAGGCTCGAAAAAGTGCTATCAACTCTGCCTTACTCCTTGGACGATCGAACGCAACCTCGGCTCCGGTGAAGAATGCTCTCTCTTTGCCTGGGTGCGTATATATCTCCCAATGTATATCTGTACAAGGGAACAACACCTTGCTATTTATAGGAATTCATGAGTAATGGGGGTGTACAGCCACGTGGCTAATTTTGGGTCACATCCTTGTAACTGTGCCTCGAGAAGTGGACAGCTGGGGATTGGTTAAGATTGATCATGATCTGTTTGTTGCACTAAATCCGAACTGTTAAGACTTGGTCAATTTCTGCCACGTGTCTCAACTGCTACTCTGTGGCGAGCCGCATGAATGATGCATCCTGGCTGAGCCGCATGAAGGACTGTCCCATAGCCGAGCCGCATGAAGAGTGTCTCATGACCGGCCGCATGAAGGTTATCTCATAACCGAGCCGCATGAAGGACGTCTCATAACTGAGTCGCATGAGAGTTTTCTCATGACCGAGCCGCATGAGAGTTGTCTCATGACCGAGCCGCATGAGTGGTCTCATGATTAAGCCGCATGGGAGTGATCTCATGACTGAGCCGCATAAAGGTCGGATTGGCGATCCGCATAAAGAATTTTCTTTGGAACTTGTAAACTGTGCCAGTTATCATGATGGTTTTCTCGTCTTTTTAGGAGCATGTCATGTCTTGTCTTTATGTTAGAGACATCATCTCTGTCAGAGCTGTCGTCTTTATGTCAGAGTCATTATGGCCAGCTGCTTAGGCTGATTTCGTACAGTATAAGGCCGCATGAAGCTTTCTGAGCCGCATGAAGCTCCCAGGGATTTTGAGCCGCATGAAACTACCCAGGTTTTGAGCCGCATGATATTTCATGTTGATTTTGGGCCGCATAAAAATTCCTATTCTTTTCCATGCTTCTACAGTTACGTCATTGAATTGATTATGCTGCCAGCGTCAAGTTTGCCGTAAAATCCATATATTTGTGACTAATTATTTTATGAATTTTTAATTAACAATTTTATTTACAACCAGTATAAAAATAATAGGGATATTTAGACTTTGGGTCTCAAATAAGTTTCAAAATTTGTGTTTGGGACTCCATATTATACATAATTAGTATTTGTGTCTAAAAAGTGTCACTAATATTTAAAAATTGTCACCAAAAGAGTCAATAATTATTTTTGGTTACACTTTTGAGACCCAAACACTAATTATGTATAATAAGAAGGCCCAAACACAAATTTCATAACTTATTTGGCTGAAAATAAAAAAATTTGTAAATGAAAATCAATCTACTCATTCAAGTATATACAAAGTAAACTAGAGCTACAACTTTGAGTGCCTCAATTTTACTCTTTTCAAGTACATAGTCTTGTTAGCAAGTCGTCAAACGTGCCTTAATTTCAAAAATTCAGTCAAATATTCAAAAAAAATATATGATATTAGAAACTTCACATTCTTAAATATGTTGTAAAATTTTGTTAATTAAACATGTTTCCACCACGTTTTTTTGCAAAAATTTTCAATACACTACTACAAAAATAGACAACAATGACGGCTAAATATGTTAATTGATGACATTTGTTTGGCCGTCATCTATGAAGGGGTCATCTTTATCATTAGAAATCAATGACAGCTCAACATACGTCATCTTTATTTATAAAAGATGACTTTTATGTATCTCTTTATTTAGAAAAGATGACTTCTGTGTGTTATCTTTATTTATATTAGATGACTTTTATCATGAAAAATCAATGACAATTAAACACACGACATTTTTATTTATAAAAGATGACTTTCATACGTCTTCTTTATTTACAAAAGATGACTTCTATGCATCATTTTTATTTACAAAAGATGACTTTGCCGCATCATTTTTATGTACAAAAGATGACTCTATACGTCATCTTATTTTTTAAAAATTACATTTCATAAGAAATCTATGACAGCTCAATACACGTCATCTTTATTTGTAAAAGATGACTTTTATACGTCATATTTATTTACAAAAGATAACTTTTATTCGTCATTAAATTTTGTTATTTTTATAGCCCAAATTTTTTCATCCGTATTCCATAATTTGTATTTTGTGAACAATATAAAGAAGAAAAATAAACACTTAACACCAACAATTTTTTTTTCATTTCATAATTATTCAAAATGCCAATATTGAACTATACAATATTATTTCAGTCTCAAACGTTCACAACATAAATTTACAATACTTCCGAAATTGTATTCCTATTTTTCTAAAGAACCCAGATGCTAACGGCTGCAACGATCTGGTGCCCGTGGCAGAAACTCCACTTGGCGAGAAGATCGTTGAAGCCTCCGGCCTAATGATTGAGGTGACATCTGGTGGATAGGTTGGACCAAAGTTGAGAGGCGAGATCTCCAGAGTGAAGAACGTGATCTGCTGATTCTGTCTTGGGAGAGACAACAGTGGCATCTCGACGCAAGGCTGAAACCGAAGGAAGTGAGGGAGTTATCTGTGGGAAACATTCTTCGCTGCGCTCTCCAAGTTAGGATCGACCATTTGTTTGGGATGCAGGATTGCCAGAAGGAGGCGATGTGAGGAAAAGGTTCACCTGGGACTCTGATCGCGCTTCTGGCAACGCGAGTGTGAACTCTCCCTCGTTGGACGGGGACCACCTGAGGACACCGTCGGTGTCTCTGGTCATCAACGGTTCGGCGATGCTACGCCCGTGGAGAATGCGGCGCCAATTAGCTGATGTCCGGCAGTTAGCCGTAACAAACGTTGGGTTGGAGTGTTAGAAGTATATGGCTTTCATGAAGCGGGACCATAACGAGTTGTTCGTGCGCACCTTCCACCACAACTTCATGGAGCAGGCTTCAACAATGTGCGATAGCTTGCAGAACCCTAGGCCGCCTTCTCTGGTGGGTTTAGCCATGGTGTCCCAGCAGGCCCAGTGGTGCTTATCTTTGCAGTCGCTGTGACCCCAAAAGAAGTTGGAAAAGAGGGATTCAAGAGATGTTAAGACCTTCTTCGGGAGGGAGCACACTACCAGGGTGTATATGGGGATGGATGACAGCACATGTTTGATCATAGTCATCTTCCCCCCGGGGAAGAGTGTGACGTTGTACCATCCCTCAATTTTCTTTTGACGTTCCTGACCAGTCCTTCGAATATCCCGAATTGGACTTACCATAAACCAGCGGGCATCCGAGGTAGGTAAATGGCGGGTATGCTGTGGTAAAGGAAGTAAGATTGGTGAGAGCAGCAGAGTGCATACTGTTAGCTTTGTGATCGGTGTATATGACTTTTTTGGAGTTAACTCGTTCCTAACATCTGGTGTATCTCTCTAGCGTCCTGTGAACTGCATCTACGATCCAATGTCCCCCGTCGAGAAGATGAGGATGTCATCGGTATATGCTAGATGTTATTAAGGGACAGCCGGTGTTAGTATAAAATGATAGAATCTTGGGAGTTAGCAAGGTTGTTTAAATTTCTGCTAAGAGCTTCTGCTGCTATGATGAAGATGGTGGCGGACAGAGATCACCCTGTCGGACGCCCCGACTTTAAAGAATCATACCGCTTGCCCGTTGATGTTGGTGGAGAACCATGAGTCGCAGATGGATCTGTAGAGGATGTCAATCCACGATTCTGAGAAGCCGAAACTCTAAGCACCCAAATCATGAATTGCCAGTCAAGACGGTCATAGGCTTTCCCCATATCTAGTTTGATGGCCATATTGCCACCCCTAGAGGGAAATTTCATGCACTGATCATTTCTTGAGCCCGAAGGATGTTGTCTATGATGTTGCGACCTTGGACGAATCTACTTTGTTCTTCAGAGATAATCTTAGGGAGCAGCGTTGACATGCGATTCGCGATGATCTTTGAGATAATTTTGTTAGTGAAAGTGCAAAGGCTGATGGGACGAAAGTCCTTGAAAGTTTTAGGATTATCTTTCTTGGGGATGAGAATGAGGTTGGTGCTGGAGATGGATTTAGGATATCTCGTGCCTTGAAAAAAGGCTATGGCCGCATCTAGGAGTCTTGAGCGATGAGGTCCCAGCAAGTGCAAAAATTTTCCTGAGAAAAGTTTGGGGCCGGAGCGCTGTGTTTATTGAGATTCCATACCGCCTCTTGACTTCATCTGCGGTTGGAGGAACCTGGAGCTGCTTGTTCTCTCTGTGGCTGATCAAGGTAGGGATCTTGGACAGGAGATCGTCGTCTTTAGAGAATAATCTGGTGTAGTAGCCGGTGGCGGCATCCTGAATGCTCCGTTGGTCTTCAAAAGGATGCCATCATCGTCTGTGATCTGGTGCAAGTTCAACTGCTTCCCCGTCCTCGGACGCAGGAGTGGAAGAAAGCCGAGTTTGTCTCCTTAGCTGTCCCTTGCCAACCTAGCTTTCTGCTTCCAAAATTCGGTCTCGATCTTGAGCCGAGATTTTAGAATGGCCCTGGTGAGGTTTAGCGTGGTACGATGAACCTATGATCTGTTAGAGTGGAACAACACCTCAGCCTTGGTCACGTCGTCCTTCGCTTTTTGATTTCCTGAAAGATGTTGCCGAAGGCATTTTTGCTCCAAGTGGTCAGTGCTTTCTTTGTGGCTATTAACTTGGCAGCAACGGATTAGAGGATCTGGCTCTGTGGATGCCCCCAACTGGTTGCTACGATGTTTCTGAATTGCGGGTGGAAGGTCCAGAAGTCCTGAGCCGAAATTTTCTTGATCGGGTTAGGGTTGTCGCTGATTTCAACTAATAGGGGAGAGTGGTCTGATTCTGTTATGTTAAGGTGGGATGAGTTGGAGATGATGCCTGTGTCGGACCAGTGGTTGTTGACCAGAGCTCTGTCCAGGCGAGAGTACTGGCGTCTGGTGCCTTCCTGCATGTTGCCATATAAAATCGTTGCCTGAGAAGGGGAGGGGGACATATGTACGTTGAAACTGAAGGTGTTGAAGTCGTTCATGGCCATCTGGTGCGGGGGGGGACCGCCAGACTTTTTCTCACTGCAGAGAAATAGTATGAAGTCTCCGACACATAGCCACGGGAGGTTGCTGTGTTGTTGATGAATGTCCGAAAGGGTGTCCCAAAGGGCCTTGCGTTCATAAATGTCACAGCTACCGTGAACTACTGATAAAATGATCGACTCAGGAGGGTGCGGTGTTCAACCCAGCATAGAGCTTGTCTAGTGTCTTGGATGGAGCCGAACTTGATGTTGGCCAAAGAATATCCATATGTCGTTGCACACGGCAACCACATCCGGAGGCCAAGCATTAGAGAAAGGGCTTTGAGTTTGTTTTTTGAATCTTGGGTTCTATGATGATAAGAATGTCAATGTGATGAATTTTCTTGAGGCCGATGATTCTGTTCCTTGTGGGTTTGCTTGCAAGCCCACGAAAATTCCACGAAAGGATGTTAAGCATTCAGGGGGGTGGGGATGGGGGCATTGTGTAGTTTTACGGCTGAACTAGTGGTCATAACCGTTGACTTTTTGCCCTTTTTTTCTTTTTGTTATGACCTTTGTTGTGTGCTTTCGGGGAGGCAGAGCATGATCTGCCGTTTCCTTGTTATGTTCTGGCGATGTTTAGACGGAGTCCTCCATATGTGCGGGGGCCTGTAACTCGGCCTCTCTCAGTGCGTAGAGGGGGTTGGAGGGGTCTAGGAAGCCTGCCTCCTTGGCTAGTTGTAGCCGGCGATTAGAGTCTGCACCCAATAATGTAAGAATGACCTCTGAGGGTGATGTGGGGTCATCCTTGTCTGTTTCTGGGTAAAGTAGCTCTGACTCCTCGCCAGGCCGCTTACTTGTGTCTTCTTCTGATTGGTGCTGAACAGCTCTGAAAATGCTGAGTTCAGATGAGGTGTCTTCTGATAGAGCGAGGGCGCCAAAGGAGTTGTGGAGGTGGATAGCCTTGGCAGCGGTGAGGCCAGTCCCAAGGAGGATTGGGAGTAAGTGGGCAGAGTATCCGTAGTGGTTGGGGAATGATGGTGGGGCTAGGTGAAGCTTCGCTTTCGGCAAACGGCTATGAGAGTTGGGGAGGGGAAGGATGGGCTCTACGAGTGGAATTGGTCCTTTTGAAGAGATGAGGTCTTGCGTGTGGCTGGTTTCTTCAGTTCCGGGTGGGCTCTGTAGTAGTGCATGGTATGATGTCATCTGAGCTGACAGTGTTGGCAGTAGATAATGCTATTGTCATATACCAGTACCTGGGAGTGCATTCTGCCGCGAACTGGAGCTCTATTTGTTTAGGGGGATCTGATGATAGATCCAGTTCCATACAGATTCTGGCAAAGTGACCTTTGGAGAGGCTTCTCTCTCGACAATGGCCACTAGGGTTCCAAATGAGCTGGCTATCCTTTTGAGTGCCGGTAGAGCGAAGCATACTAGAGGCAAGTTGGGGGGTGATCCATGCCGACAAAATGGTCGAGTCAACTTTTGGGTCGAATTTGGGGGTCCATTTGACAATTTTAACACTATGAGAACCAATTGTGGTGGTGCCTTTCGCCCAAACTTTGGAGTAGTCTGCCGCAGAAGAGAGGTGCAGGTAACAGTGTTTTGGGTCTAACGGCACCACCTGAAAAGCCGAAGCTATCCCCCAGCCGAGATGGTCTCGCGAACAGTGGAGAGTTTTGGGCAGCCCGCCTGGAACTTCAAGACAAAGGTTTTCGCGAAGCTGCTGGTGAAGAGGAAATCTCTTCTTGAGAGAAGGGATCTGGATGGCCCCAGAAAGATCACCATAAGCCATCAATCAATCTATACAATGTTATCCGGAGACAAATCTGGTAAAATAAAATACAATAATGAATCTCAAAATACAATCTCCAGAAAATAAAATACAAACAATGATCTAAATCCTGCACTCCAATGATAACTCCAGCTCAATGGTCTCAAGCTCACCTGCAACGTATCCTATCAAGAAAAGAGCAAAGTACACCCCCACAAGAAGCACTAAACAAAGTAAACTGAAGTGCTGCACAATGAACTATGATACAAGCACTGGAACGTGAAACTGTAGTACAATAACGATGAAACTATAGTACCAGATCCAGAACAATGAACTAGACTATCAGTGTAACATGCATTTTAAATAACTATCAGAATATATGACCGACTGGGTAGTACAGGCTACAGGAGCACAGGAATAATGGTACGGCTTAGAGTCCCACGTGCACGATGTGAGACCTAAGCTATTAAGCAATGCCTAGCTAAAATAGGATTGGTCACATATCTGTAGTATTTTTCCACCCCAATGTGCAAGTAAAGAACACTGAACAATGAACGATGAACATAATAATGAACAATCGTGTGTACAACGTGTCAATATGAGATCATGAAGCAAGACAGAAATATAGTATAAAAGAGTTCGAGTCGGTGTACTTGCCTTACTTTGGAAGAACGAGTAGAAGTCTCTATGTCCACCTGTTTGGTACAATTTTTTGTTAGGTTTAAACAATGTCAATTAGCTCAATATGACTACTATCCATATAATAACTATATAGTAGCTATCAATATTTTAGAAAAAATATATAACTTTATCCTAATAAATATTAGTGAAAAACTATATTTAGCAAAATCCTCATTTTTAGAAAATACCAACTAGGTACTTTGATAATATGATTTTATCTAATACATGCAGATAATACCTTATAACAAAATATATATGGAGTTGTTAACTAAATAGAAGCTAGCTGGTAATATGCATACTAAAATATAAATATTTATCTATCAAACATATACTTTAATAAGAACATATTAATCAAAACTAATAACAATTTTTAATAATGAAAGCAATTAATAATGATATTAATAATACTATTATTCGAAATATTGTTAAGGTCAACAAAATTATCATTAACTTAATATACAAAAAATTTATCTAAAAATTAACTAAACAACATTAATTAAACTAGATACTAACACACAGCCCATCTCCTCATCTATATTCCCATTTAAACTCTGCAGCCCAACTCGAGTCCTGGCCCGTGGCAAGGTCCACAACCAGCCTACTTCTAAACAATAACCCAACTCACAAAAATAGCTAAGAACAAATTCTAATTCAAATTAAGCCCAACCCATATTAGTCCAACAGTCAGCCTCTAACCACTATTCTTACCAAGTCCAAAGTATTAAATCAACCCTCTCTTTAAAATCCCAAAGGCCAACCTGGCCGACCTTTCGGTTTTCGAAGAGGTAACCTGTCCTTTAATAAATCCAAGGGTCATCAAATTAATAGAGCAAGAGAAGGAGAGGGAAAAATACTTATAGGTCTCTCTCCATCCTCACATTCATTTACTCAGCCGCCGAACTCAAAAAATCGAAAGCCTAAAGTCTCCAGCTCTTCTTCTTCCTATCACAATTTGAAAGGAAAGCCTATGTACAACACTCCCCAATCCCAACTCCTCAACCTCCTCTCCATACTCCCTCTTCCCTTATAAAACCCACTCTCCTGAACCCTAACCCCAAACACCTAAACATGAAGAAGAATGGGATCGAGAGGAAGAAGACGAAGACGAGCTTACCTAGGCGGCAGATCTGTCGACATCTTGATCGGCACTTCGACGAAAATACGATGGCTCGGTGAAGGATCTGACGGGAACGACCTCCGATGATCTATATCTGGCTCGGTTGGAGTCTTGACCGAGGGAGGCGGCGGCTTCGAGGATATGGCTCAGCGGTGCTCACCATGAGCGGGTTCGAGAGTACCATCGGTGATCATCGGAACGGCTTCCTCCGAGGAGTGGTGCTCGACCACAAAAAAAATACGGTTCTGGGACGGCCTCGACGAGAGGGCGCCTTGCTCTCTGACCTGAAGATGATGGTGGTGGCGCCCTATGAGGGTTCGAACTGCGAGCGTCGACGCGGCTCCTTCTTCGTCTGGATCAGCTAGATCCGGACGACAAAACCCAGCTGAGGCGCGGTGAACTCCAGGGTTCTAGAGGTTGGCTAGGTGGAGGTGCTATCGACAGTCGGTCGAGAAGAGCTTCGGCGACTCGATCTTCAAGAAGTGGCGCGATCCACGAGATGGCCGCTCGATCGTCTCCGGTGAGGTTCCCGCGGTGGCACTCGGTGGTGGTTCTCACCGGAACTGTGGCAGCATAGAGTCAATTGTGAAGTGTGTCAGTGATGTGGAAAAGTATGCACAGTGTCAAAAAGTATTAGAAACTGTGCACTATTTATAATAAAATATGTGTGTGGCATTGCTATAATTAAATACAGATCTGGGGGCAGGAATACAAATTTAAAACTGATTCCTAACTAATTCAGTTATTCTCCCCAACTAACTAACCAATTAGTCAAAGACCCACTAAATAACTAATTACTAAAATTAGTTACTGACTGATAATTAATTAACAAAAACTAATTACTGGACAGTTAAACTCTTTAATTATAAAAATAATTACGAAAATCGTTAATCAAACTAATCCTTCTCTTTAGGGATTATAAGCTCAATAATAAATAATCTCTGGCAATTACTAACAGCACCAACTCAGAATTAATAAAACTCATAGTCAAAATTGATTAACCATTAATGCATAATTTAATCTATATTAATCATTTCATATCTTAAGTAATTAAACAAAGTCTTGGCTTTTCCCTACAAGTTGAACATTTTATCCAAATCCATTCTCTTTTTATAAAACCTAATACTTTTTCTAAAAAGGAAACTCTAGAAATGATTCAAAATATACAAAATGGGTTTAGGGAGTTACAAATCTACCCCCCTTACAAAAATTTTGTCCTCAAAATTTCAAAGGTTGCGGTAGTGATGCACAAAATCTAATAAAGTGTTATTAAGAACAACAAAAGACTAAAATTATATCGTCATTCTAAAATAAAATTATGACTTATGTATAATAAAAGTCATTTTAGCATAATTACTGCGACTACGACAAAAATTCAAATAATTCAAATACGATTAGTAAAATACGATCAAAATTATTTAAGCTTGATAAGTGCTAAAATACGACGGTTATAAAAACTGTTACTACTAAGAATAAAATAAGACATTTTTTTGAAAAATCATAATATGGGACCATATACAAAATATATGCAATACACTAAATCAAACCATGAAAAAGATTGGACTAACATATATTAAGGAAATGATAATTTCTAAGATAAATCAAGAAAAAAATGGAATCGATTGCAGAGATTCACCTAAGATCAATATCAAGATAATTTCCGAATAGGTTGCCAAATGGTGATAAGAGATCAACATGGTATATAATACGGATATAGTCTCAATAGTATCCGGAAATCATACATATCCAAAATTACTTTGCCCAGAGTTCCTGCCCCGCCATTGTAGTGTACATCTGGCTGCAGTGAACCTATTGGCTCAATGACTCAAATAATGATAAATTATCGAATATTTCTATCAACTCTATCCATTATTGTCGGAACAACTCAAGAGATCAAAATTTTATGATTTAGGACATAGCCTCAATAACATTTGAAAACCTATGAATACATGAAATTATTTTGACATAGAGCCCATGCCTCGCCAGTGCGCAGCTGGCTGTAGTGAACCCGCGGTCTTTATAATCCAGATAAATGACTGCAGTGCGCATCTGCCACATAATAGTAGATCGTCGAATACTCTATCAACTTTATCCATAGGATTTCAAAGGAGTTAATGAAAATTCAACAAATTCTAAACCCTAATCATGATGGAAGGTGAAGTTATCTGTTCTCTAATAAATAAGAACTTTTATTAGGTACCAAGAAATAAATTGTAGGATAAGGAGGCCACAGAACAAATCTTAAAATAGGAAATAATGACTCTAATTGCGACAAGAAAGTTTTTAGAAAATCAAGACATTAAGAGAAAATCTAATAAAAGCTCAAAATTTAAATATATATACCGGCAAAATATATCAGATAAATCTCAGAAACCTCAAGTGCAGGGAATCGACAATCTTTGCGTGTCTGAACCACCCTGAAAAATAGAAAACTTGTTAGATAAGGCCTAAACTATAAAATAATAAACAATCTTAGTAAAACTATAACCATAACCTTTTCCCATGGTTCCTATGCTGTGATGAGTTTTCTTTAGTTCTGCTGGTCCCCTAATAGTACATTATAGCCTATGTGCCATTTGGACAGACCTGCATGGGCTACCAAAAAAACATGTCACGACCCGCTCCCGAATAATCGGGTACGTGTCGGATACGCCCAGCCTTCGTCGATGGACACGACGAAGTAAGCTGTAGAATAGTAAGAAAAACTCTAAATCACAATGATATGTAAACATCCACAACATCTATAAAACGTTCCCAGAAAGATCACCATAATCCATCAATCAATTTATACAATGTTATCGGGAGACAAATCCGGTAAAATAAAATACAATAAAGAATCTCAAAATGCAATCTCTAGAAAGTATAATGCAAGCAATGAACTAAATCCTGCACTCCAATGATAACTCCAACTCAATGGTCTCAAGCTCACCTGCAACGTATCCTGTCAGAAAAAGAGCAAATTACAACCCCGATAAGAATCACTAAACAAAGTAAACTGAAGTGATGCACAATGAACTATGATACCAGCACTGGAACATAAACTGTAGTACATGAATAACGATGAAACTATAGTACCAGATCCAGAACAATAAACTTGACTATGAGTGTAACATGCATTTGAAATAACTATCAGAATATGTGACCGGCTGGGGTAGTACAGGATAAAGGAGCACAGAAATAATGGTACGGCTTAGAGTCCCACATGCATGATGTTGAGACCTAAGCTATTAAGCAATGCCTAGCTAAAATAGGATTTGTCACATATCTGTAGTATTTCCACACCCTACTGTACAAGTAAAGTGTTGACCCAAATTACAGTCAACCAAATATTGATAAATACAATATGATACTTGTCATAATTCAATATGACACATCAAGACAGAACTCAGTACAAGGCGGACGTCGGCTTTCTTCTGCAGCATACCCGATTTTTGATTCTGTATTATTTTATATTTATTGAGTCTAGCTAAATGTAAACTGAGTAGCACTGGTATTTTGGGCCTATACCTTATCACCAAGCAAAACCAAAAGCTCCACCAAACCAAACTAGCCCTCAAAAGCCCATTTGAACAATTCTATCCTATGGAGACAGAGTTCGGGCCGAACTCTGTCCCCTAAATTATAGGACCCTAATTTTTAGGGTTTGTTGTATGCTAGTTGTCCAACGGCCAAAAATTTGAATTCTTGACACAAAATTCTGGCTGATTTCTGCATATCCCAACTAGTATAAATAGGCCTTGAATTCTCTCATTTTCAATCATCCAATTATCTTCTCTTCTCTTCTCTATAAGCCTCATACAAGCCCTAACCTTCTCATCTACTAGCCACAAGCTTCCTAAGCCTCAAAGTGCTCAGTGCTATTCAGTTATGAGTTTGCGCAAGAGTCAAGAAAGTCGCTTAGAAAATTCTAAGCATCGCCACAGCGACCTTTGCAAGAAGTTATTGTGCTCTTCTGAAGAAAAGGCACGGGGTGTAACTACTATTTACAAATAGTAGATTTAATCCTGAGCTAGAGTTCTCAGGCCTGGACTAGTCCTCCATGAGAAAAACTAGGTTAAAAACGACTGTGTTTGTGTATGCTCTCTTGATCTTTTTATTTTCGCATTTACTACTCTGATTATTTACTGTTGGTGAAAAGAGTTTAATTTTTATTTGTCTATTATTGTTATAAACTCTATTCACCCCCTCTAGAGTTGCCTACATGTTCTTCAATTGGTATCAGAGCTCTATTCTCTTTACAAGGACTAACATCCTAGAGCTGATCCATGGCAACCACACAACCTGTATTTTCCAATCATGGTGAATGACAGTCCACTAATAGGTCACCCCTATTTTATGGAACCAACTACACCTATTGGAAAACTAGGATGTATTTCTCTCTCAAGTCTCTAGACTTCGACCTATGGACCATTGTCACCGATGGTTACAAAAAGACCGCCAGAATAGTTGTCGAGGGATATCTCGTCGAAAAACCCAACGACAAATATTTCAACGAGGAAAAGAAACAGGCGAGTCTAGATGCTAGAGCTATTAATGCTCTTTTTCGTGAAATAGACAGGAATGAATTTTACAAGGTCTCGACATGCACCACCTCGCACAAATTATGGAAGTTTCTAGAAGTGACGCATGAAGGAACCACTCAAGTCAAGAAATCTAAAATTAGTCGTCTTACTCAAGAATATGAGACGTTCAAGATAAAGCCGAATGAGACGATCACCCAAATGTTTACAAGGTTTCTTGACGTCATCAACCCTCTGTCATCTCTTGGTAAACAATATACAAATCATGAGAAGATCCACAAGTTACTTAGGGGAAGATCTGGAACCCTAAGGTAACAACTATTATAGAAGGCAATGATCTCACCAAAATGTCTATGGAAACTTTGATGGGAAAGCTGATGACCCATGAGCTCGACCTCAAAGACTTCGACAAACCTGCTCTAAAGGCAAAAGAGATTGCCCTAAAAGCTCATCGTCGAAGGGCTGATCCTGAAGAAACTAACGACGACAATTCTAAAGGTGATGATGAAGCTCTTCTAGTCCTCAACTTTAAGAAGTTCCTTCATTTCAATCGAAGAAAGAAGGAACAACAAGAAGACGATGAGAAAGAACCAACGTGCTACGGCTGTAAAAAGACTGGACATGTTTGAAAGGACTGTCCCTTCGCAAGAAAGGCAACAGATATGAAAAACCCTAGAAGAAGCCATCTTCAAGAAAGTATGCCAGCACTAGTATTTGACACGAAAGCGAAGCAAGTGATTCTGAGAAAGAAAATGACTCTCCTCAAGACACCGTAAATGTCTGCCTAATGGCAACATCCGAGAAGGTAACTAACGAAACTCTCGATGACTTTACATTTGATGAACTTGGCGATACATTTAATGATTTACTAAATGACCACAAGAAAGATATTAGTAAATATAAGCATGCCAAGGAGAAAATCAAAGGCTATGAAATAGAGATTCAAAATCTTTCTTCTTTACTTGATAATGTTAGAGACACTCCACCCACGAAAGTCACTGATGAGGTGTCCAAGCTTAAGTTAAGCCTACATGATACCGAAGCACTTATTGAAAAGCAAACACGTGAGATCTCAGCCCACAACAAAGAGCTTGCTGAAGAAAAGAACAAACACAAGGTCTATATTGCTAAGATTGATGGTCTAAATGCTAAGTGTAATGAACTGAATGCTGCCTCTAAAAAATTAGAGATTAGATTAGGGAAACAGGTTGCTCAACCTCAAACCCAATCATACAATCACAAAATACACACAAAATACAAGACCACTCATAATAGTATAACACGTCACCCATATGCATCACGTAACCATGCTTATATGTACATGTACTCCCATGCAACATGTAAACCACGTGCACATAGACATCATTCTCAATCTACTCATAACTATTATCCTACTGCTACACGTTGTCACTATCTTGCTAACTATCACCATGCTGCACATAGACATAACTATCATCCTGCTGCTATATATAGTCACTATCCCGCTGTTCCATACAACTAACACCATACTGCATATAGACATCACTATCAACCTGCTCCCAACACAAATAGGCATACTACTTGCACATATTGTAGATTACATGGTCATATCTCACCACAGTATAGAATTAGTAAATTAGTTGATATTAATATATATGTATGGGTACTGAAGACTAACATTTTAGGGCCCACAAGAACTTGGGTACCAAAGGTCACATCTACTCGTGATGTAGGTGGACCTTCCTTCCTCAACTAAAAGCAAATGGATTCTCGATAGTGGATGCTCGCGATATATGATGGGAGACGCAAATCTTTTCGTATCAATATCGATAAAGAGGAAAGGGTATGTATCCTTCGGTAACAATTTAAAGGGCTACATCATAGGTAATGGTACTATTAGTTATCCTTCTCCTGTAATAAAGGATGTCTGCCTAGTGACCGAGTTAAAGCATAACCTGCTCAGCATAAGTCATCTTGCTGATCATAGATATGATATTAACTTTGGACAAAATAAATGCTATATTTATGACAGGTCAATGGGAGACATTGCTTTTGAAGGGATAAGAGAAGATAACATTTATATTTTCTATCTATAAATACTAACAGTACATGAAGATGCCTCTACGCCCACAAGGATGAGAGATGTTGTGGCACCAGCATCTTGGTCATGCCAATATGGATACTATATCCAGGCTATCAACAAAGAAGCGAGTAAGAGGTCTGCCTGACATCACATTCAAGAAGGACACGGTATGTGCCGAATGTGAACTGAATAGGCAACTAAATCTTCATTTAATTCCATAAACACTGTAAGTATTACTAGACCCTTGCAATTACTGCACGTGGACTTATTTGGTCCCAGTAGAGTAGCCAGTCTTGGTGGAAAACTCTATGCTTTTGTTATAGTAGATGATTTTTCTAGATTTACTTGGGTTTTCTTTCATTCAAACAAAAGCGATGCGATTTCAGTTTTCAAAATCTTTACCAAAAAGGTCCAAAACGAAAAAGGCTACATGATTACTTGAATCCAAAGTGATCATGGAGGCGAATTCAAAAATTTCGATTTTGAAAAGTTTTACGAAACAAATAGTTTTGATCATGAGTTTTCTTGTCCTCGAACTCCTCAACAAAATGGTATTGTGGAGCGGAAGAATAGGACTCTTGGCGATATGGCTAGGTCATGTTGAATAAATTTTCACTTTTGAAATATTTTTGGGCAGAAGTTGTCAGTACAGCATGCCATGTTTTAAATAGGGTGCTTATTCGACCTATTTCAAAGAAAACATCCTACGAGCTTTAGTTTGGTAGGACTCCTAATGTCTCATATTTTAGACTGTTTGGTTTTTGCTGTTTTATCCTAAACACCGAAGACAACTTAGGCAAGTTTGATGCCAAAGTTGAAGATGGTACTTTTCTTGGCTATGCTGCCAAGAGTAAGGGATATAGAGTGTTCAACAAACGCTCAATAATTGTAGAAGAATCTACTAATATGACTTTTGATGAGGAAAATAGTACAGCAGCTATCCCCGACGATGATATTGAACCATCAACTTCCACGCTGATGAATACCACCCCTGAAACCAATTCTCTGGAGGGCTTACCGAAGAAGTTTACATTCAAGCCATCACACCTAGAAAACTTGGTAATAGGTGAGGTATCATACGGAGTAAGTACTCGATCATCGTTAAAAGATTCTATTGCTAGCACTGCTTTCATTTCGCAAATTGAGCCTAAAACTATTTTAAAAACTTTTAATGATGAGTTTTGGATTTCATCTATGCAAGAAGAACTCAACCAATTCGAAAGAAGCCACATCTGGGAACTTGTTCCTAAACCAGCTAATTATTCGATTATTGGCACTAAATGAATTTTTCGTAACAAAGTAAATGAAGATGGTTCAGTCACTCGCAACAAAGCTCGTCTAGTAGCTCAATGATACAACCAAGAGGAAGGTAACGACTACGATGAGACGTATGCTCCTATTACAAGACTTGAATCCATTCGGATGCTTTGTGCCTTTGTAAACTTTTAGAATTTTTAAACTTTTCCAAGTGGATGTCAAAAGTGCTTTTCTGAATGGTTTTATTAAAGAAAAAGTTTTTGTAAAACAACCCCCTGGTTCTGAAAATCAAAAATTTCTCGACCATGTTTTCAAACTCAAGAAAGCGCTATATGGCCTCAAACAAGCCCCCAGAGCTTGGTATGAATGCTTAAGTAATTTCTTACAAGATAAAGGTTTTTCAAAAGGGAAGATTGACACTACACTTTTTATCAAAAGTTTTTAAGACACCATTCTTTTATTACAAATTTATATCGATGATATCATATTTGGGTCCACTAATAAAAATCTATGCCAAGATTTTGCTAAATGTATGTAGAACGAATTTGAGATGAGCATGATGGGGGAGCTCATCTACTTCCTTGGATTACAAACTTTGCAAAGAACTTTCATCAGCCAGTAAAAATACACAAAGTATATGCTGAAGAAGTTTGATCTTGACAACGTCAAACCAATCAGCACCCCTATGGCTACTACGACCAAGCTGGAACCGAATGAAAGCGGCAAACCTGTTGGCCAACATAAGTATCGCGGTATGATTGGTAGTCTACTTTACCTAACTGCTAGTCGTCTTGATTTCATGTTTAGTGTTTGTCTGTGTGCTCGCTATCAAGCTAGTCCTAAGGAATCACACATATCAGCCGTTAAACGTATCTTTCGATACCTTAAGGGTACTGTTACAGTGGACTTGTGGTATCCCAAATCTACATCCTTTGACCTTATTGGTTATTAGGATACTGATTTCGCGGGATGCAAAGTCGACCGTAAAAGTACGAGTGGCACGTGTCATTTATTAGGCAAGGCTCTAGTCTCATGGTTTAGCAAAAAGCAGAATTTTGTCGCACTATCCACAACAAAAGCTGAATATATCGCAGCTGGTTGTTGTTGTGCACAAATTCTATGGATGAAGCAAACCCTTGAAAACTACAACCTATCTTTTATGCACATTCCAATATTCTGTGATAACACTAGTGCTATCAACCTTACTAAGAACCCTATATGTCACTTACGTACGAAATACAATAAAATTCGTCACCACTTGTTGCGTGATCATCAACAAAATAGTACTATAAATTTAGAATTTATTGACACTAATCATCAATTGGCAGATTTCTTTTCTAAACCACTATCCGAAGAGTGATTCACCTTTCTTTGTCATGAATTAGGAATTTTGGATGAAACGATTATTCATTAAATTGGCCTACGTAAATATCGATTATGTTATGTTTCTTTATGATGACTTTGCTATGGGTACAAGCCGAAAGGGTCATTCTGACAACAAGGCGTAAAAGCTTAAGCGACACGGTGCACTTGTCTTCGGACTACCGCTAGCTGGGCTCCGGCCCCTATAGCTACCCTATGGCAGTTTTATCGTAATGATTTGTGTCATAAATCCTTGTTTATTACATAGTTCAATTTCATTTATAACTTGTTTAAATTTAAATTTTCTAACTTTATTTTTATGTACTCTATTCATTTACAAGTTTCTACCTTGGCCATTTTCTTTTAATCCTTATAACTCCTATCCATTTTCTCCACCTTAGCAATGTTTTCAAACTATTTTTAAACTATTTTCAGTTCAGGACCCAGAACACAGAACTCGGGCCGAACTATGCCTCACACAGAGTTCGAGCCGAATTTGGTCTGGTCATTCCAGAACTTCCACTTGCTCTCAGCCCTCCATCCGTTTTAATCCTACTGTCCAGGATTCATCCGACCATCCGAACCCTCCTTCATATTTTTGGGTTCTTCCTCTCTCTCCTCTCCATTGCCTCCTTCAAAACCTCTCAAACTCCTTTCTCTTCAAACCCTAACCCTAGAATTCTCTATCTAGTATGGATTTCTTCTCCAAACTCAAGGATAATAGCTCTTGCATTATTCTCTTCCATATTCCACTATTCTCTTGAGGTATAATTTCTTCTTTTTCTTCATCTCAATTTCAAATTTCCTTTATTGTTCAATGGCACCTAGATTGTTTAATAGAGAAAAGAGGGCTAGAACCGAGGGTGCTTCTTCATCGAACCCTCCTCCTCGAGATGATCAACCTATTCATCCTCTTTTCAATCCACCATAACCCAATGACCCCAACACATTAGATGATTGAATTTTTGTTTTATTAGAAGCTTCACGGGAATAGTTCAATGATTTTCGTTCACGGCCTGTGTGCACGGGTCATCCCATCAACTTCACCATTTTTTTCGTTATGACTCATTATTTTACGATCTTTGTCTTAATGAGTTGGTGTCTACAACTTCACATATTTACTTGAATGCAATTCAAATTTTTTATTGTAATCTCACATTTGATGACACACGATTATATTCTCGTATTGCTGGAATTGACATCTCGTTCGATAATTTTGAACTTGCGGAATATCTCGAGATTCCAGAACCCAACTCTTGGGAGAAGCTTGTCGATGCACGCAAGTTTTAATTTTTCGAAGGGTCGTCCCTTGAGAGTTTTATGGACGATTTGTGTACCCCAAACACACGTCCACGCAAGTTACTTGCAAAATTCTTTAACCCTTATTTCTACGAGCTTTATCGTATTGTCTTCTCCACAATCTTGCCCAAAGCAGGATCAACTGATAAAGTTTCATATTTTGAGATTTCTGCTTTGTATCACCTTCACTTTCTTATCCCGTTCAACCTTTCATGTACTATGATGGACTGGATGATCAATACAAGGAAGAGGCCACGATCTTTGGTCTATGCTCTCTATTTGTCTATGGTTTTTCATGCATTTCATGTCCCTCTCCACGAGTGCCAATTCCTTCCAGCCCCTGCCTTTCTATCTAAGGTAAGGCAGTTTCAGGCATATATAGGATCTTCTGCTGAGTCCGAGCATTCCGGTTCTGATGCTCAGGCTGATGCATCTGCTTTTGCACAACCTGTGCCCGTACCTCCTACTACTCTCGAGTCTATCCAGACTATGTTTTGCGATCATTTCATGTTGGAGGACAACCGCTGGACCCAGCTCGACTATCATACCACCTTGCAGATGAGTGCCATCAGCAACTCATTGTATGACATCCGGTACACTATATCTCGGCATCCCTCTATGCCACTTCCTATGGAGCGGGATCCATCTCGCGACGGGTACAGTATCGACGACCCTTGGGTTATGCGATATTTGGATCCGGATGCAGCTTTCGTGGATCCTCGTCGTTCGGATACTGATCCATGTGACACCGCTGGACCATCTCGCGCTCCATAATGGATGTGGTTCCGTACCTGCTGCTGCTGATGATGATCTTATATAGTTTTTATGAATTATGTACTTATGATTTTGTAGTTTGATTTTCTTGTATGAGTACACTCTATGTTCTATGGATCTTTAGACTTTATCTGCAGTTTATCATTACTATGGTGTGCTTGCTAGTTAATTTCTTCTACAGTCTTCGGTTTGTTTGAGTTTGATATTCATATTTTCTATGCATCATTGATAAATGACAAAAGGGGGAGATCAATTTTATATTTATATTTTTATCATATCCTGTGATATCTATGTCTTGAGATTATCTATACCAGGATAAGGAACATTGGCTTACAGAGAAGCTATGTTTATGGAGGAGATATTTTTACAGGGGAGCTACTGCTTCTATGCATGACTACTACTTGTGTGCATGTATGAACATTGAATATACAAATATCATTTTGTCAATTATCAATATGGGGAAGATTGTTGACCCAAATCACAGTCAACCAAATATTGATAAAATTGACAATATGATACTTGTCATAATTCAATATGACACATCAAGACAGAACTCAGTACAAGACGGACGTCGACTTTCTCCTACAGCGTACTCGATTTTTGAGTCTTTATTATTTTATATTTATTGAGTCTAGCTAAATGTAAACTGAGTAGCACTGGTTTTGGGCCTATACCTTATCACCAAACAAAGCCAAAAGCCACAAAAGCCCATTTGAATAATTCTGTCCTATGGAGACAGAGTTCGGTTCCGAACTCTGCCTCTACACAGAGTTCGGGCAGAACTTTGTCCCCTAAATTATAGGACCCTAATTTTTGGGGTTTGCTGTATGCTAGTTGTCCAACGGCCAAAAATTTAAATTTTTGACACAGAATTCTGGCCGAATTCTGCCTATCCCAACTAGTATAAATAAGCCTTGAATTCTCTCATTTTCAATCATCCAATTATCTTCTCTTCTGTTCTCTATAAGCCGCATACAAGCCTTAACCTTCTCATCTACTAGCCACAAGCTTCCTAAGCCTCAAAGTGCTCAGTGCTATTCAGTTAGGAGTTTGTGCAAGAGTCAAGAAAGACGCTTGGAAAATTCCAAGCATCGCCACAACGATCTTTGTAAGAAGTTGACGTGCTCTTCTGATGAAAAGGCACGGGGTGTAACTACTAATTCATAAATAGTGGATTTAATCCTGAGCTAGAGTTCTCAGGCCTGGACTAGTCCTCCACGAGGGAAACCAGGTTAAAAATGACTGTGTTTGCGTATGCTCTTTTGATCTTTTTATTTCTGCATTTACTACTCTAATTATTTACTGTTGGTGAAAAGAGTTTAATTTTTATTTGGCTATTATTGTTATAAACTCTATTCACCCCCTCTATAGTTGCCTACCTGTTCTTCATAAAGAACACTGAATAATGAACGATGAACAATGAACGATGAACGATGAACAATGAACAATCGTGTGTACAATGTGTCAATATGAGATCATGAAGCAAGACAGAAATATAGTATAAAAGAGTTCGAGTCGGTGTACTTGCCTTGCTTTGGAAGAACGAGAGTAGAAATCTCTATATCCACCTGTTTTGGTACAATTTTTTGGTAGGTTTAAACAATGTCAATTAGCTCAATATGACTACTATCCTTATACTAATTATATAGTAGCTATCAATATTTTAGAATATATATATATAACTTTATCCCAATAAATATTAGTGAAAATACTTTTAACTATATTTAGCAAAATCCTCATTTAAAAAAAAAATACCTACTAGCTACTTTGATAATATTATTTTATCTAATATATGCAGATAGTACCTTATAACAAAATATATATGGAGTTGTTAACTAAACATAAGCTAGCAAGTAATATGCATACTAAAATATAAATATTATATTCTAACAAAACATATACTTTAATAAGAACATATTAATCAAAAATATCTAATAACAATTTTTAATAATGAAAGCAATTAATAATGATATTAATAATACTATTATTCAAAATATTGTTAAGGTCAACAAAATTATCATTAACTTAATATACAAAAAATCGTTTATCTAAAAATTAACTAAACAACATTAATTAAACTAGATACTAACAACACAGCCCATCTCCTCATCTATATTTCCATTTAACCTCTGCAGCCCAATTCGAGTCCTGGCCCATGGCCAAGGTCCACAGCCAGCCTACTTCTAAACAAT
Organism: Iris pallida; assembly: GCA_029216955.1. Taxonomy (NCBI): domain Eukaryota; kingdom Viridiplantae; phylum Streptophyta; class Magnoliopsida; order Asparagales; family Iridaceae; genus Iris; species Iris pallida. Next base: position 28,844,909 of record JANAVB010015400.1, on the reverse strand, counting down.
AACCCAACTCCGTAAAATAACTAATAACAAATTCTAATCCAAATTAAGCCCAACCCATATTAGTCCAAGTGTCAGCCTCTAACCACATATTCTTACCAAAGTCCAAAGTATTAAATCAACCCTCTCTTTAAAATCCCAAAGGCCAACCTGGCCGACCTTTCGGTTTACGAAGAGGCAACCTGTCCTTTAACAAATCCAAGGGTCATCAAACCAATAGAGAAAGAGAAAGAGAAGGAAAAATATGGATAGGTCTCTCTCCATCCTCACATTCATTTACTCAGCCGCTGAACTCAAAAAAATCGAAAGCCTAAAGTCCCCAGCTCTTCTTCTTCCTGTCACAATTTAAAAGGAAAGCCTATGTACAACACTCCTCAATCCCATCTCCTCAACCTCCTCTCCATACTCCCTCTTCCCATATAAAACCCACTCTCCTAAACACTAACCCCAAACACATAAACATGAAGAAGAATGGGATCGAGAAGAAGAAGAAGACGAGCTTACCTAGGTGGCGGATCTGTCGACATCTCGACCGGCTCTTCGGTAGAAACCCGATGGCTCGTTGAGGGATCTGACGGGAACGACCTCCGATGATGTATATCTGGCTCGGTTGGAGTCTTGACTGAGGGAGGCGACGACTTTGAGGATACGGCTCAGCGGTGCTCACCATAGGCGGGTTCGAGAGTACCATCGGTGATCATCGGAACGGCTTCCTCCGAGGAGTGGTACTCGACCACGGAAAGACGCGATTCTGGGACGGCCTCGATGGGAGGGCGGCTTGCTCTCCGACCTGAAGATGATGGTGGCGGCGCCCTACGAGGGTTCGAACTGCGAGCGTCGATGCGGCTCCTTCTTCGTCTAGATCAGCTAGATCCGATCGACAAAACCCAGCCGAGGCACGACGAGCTCCAGGGTTCTAGAGGTTGGCTTGGCGGAGGTGCTATCGATAGTCGTTCGAGAAGAGCTTCGGCGACTCGATCTTTAAGAAGCGGTGCGATCCACGAGATGGCCGCTCGTGTTTGCCATTGATTGTAAAAGAACAGAACAATTATCGGAGGACTGAACTTAGACTCACAATACAAACTCGCTCGTACAAAGAAAGCCTAGGGACGAAAACCTAGGTACAGCAGACTAAGTACGATTGTTTATTTTTGATTCTGGGGGGTGACGATAGAGGCTCGGGAAAGCGACGGCCGCTCTGCCTTACTCCTTGGACGATCAGTATGTAGCCTTGGCTAGGGGAAGATCTGCTTGGCGTTGACGAAGAAACGCTCTTCTTGCTCTCCTCGGATTGCTCTTCTGGCTTCTCTCTCTCTCTGTGATTATCAAGGGGGAGCTCTCTCTGTGTAGATCTCTCTCTTCTTATTTCTTTTTGGTGCCGACCTCTCTCTTTCTTCTTTCCTCCTTTTTTTTCAAGGGAATGATGCTGGCTATTTATAAGAGTGGGTGGTGATCATTAGGGTTTGCTAATGATTATCTGTTTGGAATGTCGGCGCTCCTTCATTCTATCTGAACCCTTGATCCTGATTATAGTAAATCTCGGCCATTAGTGCGGATAGCATCATATCTCATGAGTAATTAATGCTAGCTGCTTTAAATCCTTGTGATTGATTATGCTAATGTCTGATTGCTCGCCACATGTCCCATTAGCTTGATGATAAATGATATACCCTGATCTCAGTAATTATGACGATGATGTCAAATATATTTGTTGAGATTCGGTTAAATCTCTTATTGATCCCATGCCACGTGTCCTAATTGTGAGTCCTGTCAGAGCCGCATAGGATTGACTATCCTCGAACCGCAGAGAGATACTCTTTCTGAGCCGCATGAGACAATGCCTCATCGAGCCGCAGGGGATGAACCTTCCGTGAGCCGCATATGCATAGTCTTTGCGAGTCGCATGAGCTAGCATTGTATTGAGTCGCAGGGATTGAGCTCTCGGTGGGCCGCATATGGCTGATTTCTGCTAACCATATGGAGTAACTTCTTCGTGAGCCGCATGGAGCTGTTTTCTATTTAAGCCGTATGAGAGTTGCTACGTGGCAACCTAGGATTTCTGACGGTTCGGGTCAGAGATCTTCTTCCTTTCCCGAAAAGTCTGTCATTATGGTAGAGCCATTATGACACTTTATGTCAGAGCAGTCACAGTCGCCAAGTCGTGTCAGAGCATTAAATGAGGCCACCCCCAAACGACCAGCTGTAGGGAAGGATCCATCGAGCCGCATATGCCTTGCTGAACCGCATACGCTCCCGAGCCGCATGCGATTGAGAGTATTCTTTGAACCGCATAGGGCCGCTCCTGTGTGAGCCGCATAAGCTTATTACTCCGAGCCGCATAGATCATTATTCTAATATTTTCCATGCTTCTACAGGACCCCCTTCAAAGTTTTCAATTTGTAAAAATTGGAATACTTTGAACAAGAAGCATGGCCCCGTTCATGCCGTATAGGATTTTTCTGTCTGCCTGAGCTTCCTAGCCGCATAAGTGCCTTAGCCGCATGAATTCATCTGGCCGCATAAACTGGTTGCCACGTGTCCTGAACACGTGTGCAAATCTTTATTAAGTGCCTTTGATTTGATTTAACGCCGCCTTTTTGGAGGAGGATCCCAAGAGTCGGTTTTTGCCTTGATAGCCGAAGGGTCTTGCCTTTATTCTTTGGGGGCGGCGCGTAATCCGAGGCATACTCCGAGACGTCTGTTCGTTTCGTGGGTCTCTTTCGCCTATAAATAAGAGTCTTTAAGCCTCTTGGGGTTTTTCTTTACCTTCTTCTTTGCTCTGAATCTCTATTTGCTGTCTTTGCTCTTCGTCTTTTAGCAACCGACAATGGCTCCCAAGAAGGCTGCAGCATCGAAGGCCGCTAAGGGTAAGGCAGTTGCTTCTACGGCGACTGCGGCGGCGAACGTGGTCGCCCCTCCGCCGGTTATTGCGCACTCTATCCATCCCGATGTCCACCCGTCTATCGCTGGTAAGAGATCGTCTGAAAACCCTAACTGTCGCCATGGCTCTGCTGTATAATTTATGCACAAGCCACGTATACGGGGCTTTATCGATGGGACTGCATGAGCCCTTCGTCTTATGGGGCCGCATGAACTTGTTTATACCCGATCTGAGTTTGCATACGTGTTTTTTGATTTGGGCCGCATAAGCGTTGTTCACTTTTTTGAACCGCAGAAATTCGTCTGCTCACGTCAGCTCGCATGAATCTGACTCTGTAGGCGTGCTTAACTTGAACCGCATGGATCTATAAGTTCATCTGGACTTTGAGTTGTATGAACTCGGCTAACTCGGAGCCGCATGAGGCTATGATGCGCTGAACCGCATATACGTATCTAATACTGAGCCGCATGAAGCTGTAACGAGCCGAGTCGCATAGGCTCAGATGACCTTTCCGATGTTTCTGTTTTCTTTTTGACTACCTTCTAACCTCGTTTCTTTCGTATTTTTCCAGTAAACTTGCCCGTAAATCCTGCTGGGGAGCTTATAGTGGGTTCGAATCAATTCGCCCTGGGCGTGCGTCTTGACGACTTAATTAGGCATGTATCGAATCAATTCCCTACTGATGAGCCTTTGGAGAGGTTGAAGGCTATTGAGAATCAAACCCTTCATTATCTCCGTTCCATGATGAATACTGGGAAGCTGGATGGAAAATACCTGAAGCCTTTGTTTCTTTTTGGTGATGCTTTAACCATCAAGAATCCTCGGGTCTTAGAGATTTCTAAGAACTGGGATTTTTCTTTGGATGGGGTGGCAATCCATATTCCTCTCATAGAACGTCATTATCCTTTGTCATGGTTCAATATGGTGTTGCTAGACCGAAAGATGGTGTGTAACCTAACTCCCACTCAATCAGGGATGTTGATGGGCAACATCCATTATAATCCGAATATGAAGTCGGTGTATGCAGGTAAGGATTCCGTCCTCCGGTATATGATGGGTCTGGTCCCGGGCTCTTTTATGAATGTATACGGTCCCAATTTTATACTTACTCAAGCTGATACTTTCCTGAATCGGCTTGTTCGCAAGAAGTCTTATCCTGTTGGTAGGCTGGCACTGCCGAACTGGATAAACCCCACCTCTACGTGGGCCCAGTTGACTGCTTGGGTTCTACAGACTTATGGAGCATTCTTGCGGGAGGTGGGGCTTTACCATGCCATTCGGGGTACTTGTCACGGGCTTCCCCTTAATAAACCACTGTTCGTAGCGCTCTTGGAGATGTACAGCCAGCGAACGGGGACATTCTTTACACCAATAGGAGAACTGGGGCTTGCTCTTCACGAGATGTATACTGTCTCTAAACTTCCACGGGGGAATGAGCCTTTCGAGGTGTATACCCCGTCAAATGAGGAGTTCGAGGCCTTGGACAGGCAACTCCCAGGTTTTGTTGCGGTGTATCGGGAGTTGTTGTGCCACCATAGTGCTTGTCATCAAATGGCTATAAAAACGGCGGATAGCTCTGAGGGGACCGCTCCTCATACCACATCCTGGATTAATTATCTCTTTAGGGTTGATCCTTCTGGTGAAGTTACTCCCCGAGCCCCTCGAACGCATGCAGAGGTAAGGGATCTGATGTCCAATATCAAAAAGTCGCGATCCAAGAGTGATATATTTGGGAGTCAAGCTGACTTTCTTAGTTATTTTCACTACGGGACCATACAACTGTCGGAGAAGGCGCTTCTGGCTGGATTTCTGATGATATGGCTACGGAACTGCGTAGTCTCAGGTGGAGCGGGCTCTATCGAGAGGATTGGTCGTCATTTCATCCTCCCTGCCGTTAAACTAGTTTTCGGAGTTAGGCTGGCCCTCCTTCCTGCTATGGTATGCAGCATACATCATAGTTTGCGGACATTCTCGTCCAAGGTTATTGCTCGCAAGAAGACTTTGGATTTTGAGCGCGTAGAACTGCCCTTTCACTACTTGATGGGGTGGTTGGCGATGCACTATAAGTCTTTGCTGGGACCTGGGATAGCGGAAGATGCTACGGCCGAGGATGCTTTCCTCTTCAAATGCCATCACCGGTCTTGGGAATGCAACACTATGCCAGCTTATCGGAGGGCGTTGGCGAGAGTGGATGGGTGTGATCTCTTTGTGTCTGTTCCTCCTTTTTCTGATGAGGAAGTGAGGAAGGTATACCTTGACGGTACTGGACCTTCTCATTTTCTGTCTCCGGATATGCTTGCTTGGTTGCGCAATATCCGCCCCGCGCATCTGGTTTATCGCAACCGGGATAATGTATACTTGGAGCCTTACCTACCCAGTAGGTTTTCCTGCCAATTTGGTTATAGCCAGTTGTTCCTTGATTGTCCAAACCCTTGTTTGGGTTTTGAAGGTAGCGTTCTTGACGGCATCCGAGCGTGGAATTATTACGACGCTTATCATCCTCGGGCCAGCTTCTCAGTTCCCGATGCCAAGGCGCCGAGGGAAATTTTGTACGTGGCCGCTTTGTATCACGTTATGGCGAACAAGCCTCCTGTTAACTTCGATCCGAGTACCAGCTTCATCGTAGGTACTGGTTTAGAGGAGAAGCCTAAGGGGGCTAAGGCTAGAAAGCAACTGGCGCTCCAGATTCCTCTCCCAGAATCAGAACCTTCCGAGTCGGCTGAGGAGAAGGATGATAGCGAAGACTTCCTTTCTGGTGGGGATGAAGAAGTGGCGGATCAACCGCTTCCCCCACTTGATGAACCGGCGGAAGATCCGCCGCTTACTACACAAGAGGGAGCAGTGAGAGAAGAACACCCTTCAGCTGTATCTTGTCCCTCGCGTAAACGGGTCAGATACGAATCTCCTGACAGTCGAGCGACCTTTTCCGTGAAGAGAGCTGCTGTTAGGTCTCGTGGGACACCTACCACCGAGAAGGGTGAAGGTGCAGACGATGTTCCGGAGGTAAGTCCAAGTCGGAGTTCTATCTTTGTTGTAGCTTTCTTTCCTCTCGGGGATATGACTTGATCATTTTTCTTTGTAGGCGTCTGACGAACCAGGCTCTCCTGAACCATCTGCTGCTTCAGTAGTTGATCCGGCCCTTGCCGCTTTGATTAGCGACATGTGTGCCGCGGTCCTTTCTGCGGGGGCCCTCTCAGCGGCGGCTAAGGACTCCCAAGCTGCTGAGGCCCCAGCCCGGGGTGACGAAAGTTTCCTTGGGCCCGTCTCCGAGATTTCTGAACTTCAGCGAGATGACGCCATCCTCAGTGCATCCCCTCCCGAGGATGCAAGGGCGGATGAGTCTTTTATTCCTGACTCGGAGGCTGTTGGTGAAGAGGTTGTGATGGCTGTAGGCGAACCTCAGCCTCCACATTCCTCCACTGGTAAGCTGAGCCACCTATTGACCACCGAGGGGGCTTATTTGTTCTATCAGCATATCCTTCAGGTCAAGTCGATTTATGGTTGCCTTGGCCCTGCAGGTCCTGACCCTTTACCTCCTGCCGCGAATGTCTTCGGAGAAGGCCCGGTCTGCCGTGATCTGGACAAAAGGAGCATTTCCTCTCCTTCGTCATCGCATGTTGAGGGGCATCCTGCCAGCTCTGGGCAGATGGGGATGGAGTTGGTGCTGGCCCCGGCCTCATCTTCGGCTGCTTATACGGCTCCGGAGATCGACTTCTCGACTCTGCCGAGCATCCAAATTCTGCGGGCTGCTGAAGAGGAATTGGCCGATGCTCAAGCGTCTTTCCGTGCAGAGTTGGTTTCTCTTATAGCGGGAGCGGCAGATTCTGTCGCGTCTTCTTTCGCACTGCCAGCCACACTCCCGTTGACACCGGCTTCCTCGGAGGCTCTGAACGAGGTGACGCAGCATGTGGTTGACAGCTTCTATCGTCACTTAGGGAGGGGTGTCAACGCTGCCGTGGAACGGGGGATCCCTTTTTCCCTGTCTCTACGGGGAGCTCGGGGCCAAATTGACACTCTGAAGGGTCTTCCTGGCGGGCTGGGGTTAGCAGCATTCCTAGAGCCTAAGCTGACAGAGGCTGACCAGCTTGTGACCCAACTGCTGGCAGTACGGCAGGCTGGTTTGCCTGCTGCAATCGAAAGAGAGCGGGGCTTCTTGGTTGCTGCTCGGGACAGGATCAAGCTCGCTCGAGAAACTGTCGGACCGGCTGTGCAGGGGGATCTTGACAAGTTCTCCGTCTCCTATGACCGACTGGGTCGTCGGAGTCAGGCTTGTAGGGCCCGGGAAGAATCTGCCTCTCGTGGAATAGCTGACACGAAGGAGCGGATTCTCGCACTCCAGAAGGAGTTGGCCTTCTTAGAGTCAGAGCGGGAGGCTGCTCATGCAGAACAGGAGTCGATTGCTCGGGAGGCCGAGAGGGTTTCCCGATCTTCTGTCAACCTGGAGCGGGCTTTCAAGAAGTTAGAGGACAACTGGCAAGCCCATGCTCATCTGGAGGATGCGGCGGTGCTGAACCAGGAGGCGGAGCGTCGAGCCAAACAGAGGCTTGAGCGGTCGGTTGCCTTGATAAAGGACCGTCTCATGGCGTTATGTGCTCCAGAGCAGTGATCCGTCCTCTGTCTTCCTTTTTTTTTTCTTTTCTCTTTTAATTTTTGTAAGGGATGTGATCCCTGCTGATGTAGCCCTTTGATTTTTGAATAAATGAGCATGTTTCAACTCATCTTTTCTTTCTTGTACTTGTGGTGTTTATGGAACCGGACTTGCTGGGGGATTATTTGTGGACCTGTTACCCTAGGCGTACCTTGGTTTTAGGTACGGATAACAAGTTTGATTAGGATGTTTGGAGCAGCCATGGCAAAGTGGTCATGGGTGTTCTTGGTGTTGGGAAAAGGAATGCCGTAGAGCAGCTGGGCTCCCGGGGCATGGTAAGATGGTGGATTTATGCTAAGAAGCTTAGCAAGGGATATTTGTGGGCCTATTATCCTTGGCGTACCCTGGTTCGGGATACGGATAATGGGATGAAAGAAAACCAATCACATTTGCTCAGAGGTTATGATGACATGGCAAACGTGAAGGTTTTATCGTGAAATCTTTCTGCTCAGCGGTAATGAGAACATGGCAGGAGAGACTTTACGGAAGCTATTTGTGGTCAACAGAGGACATTTGTGGTCAACAGAGGACATTTGTGGTCAACAGAGGACATTTGTGGTCAACATAGGACATTTGTGGACCTATTATCCTTGTCGTACTCCGGTTATGGGTACAGATAATAGGTTAAAAGAGGACCGACATACTTGCTCAGAGGTAATGTGGACATGGCAAATATGACGATTTCTTCGACGGAGCCTTCCCACTCAGAGGTAGTGAGGACATGGCAGGAGTGGGCTCAATGAAGATTGGGTACATAGAACGACTCAGAGGTAGGAGAACGTGGAAGTTCTATGTGAGGGGGCGATTTGTTTTTGGTGGAAGTGAAACGACTCAGAGGTAATGAGGACATGGTCGTTTTAGAAATTGGTGGATCGACTACCCTTTTTGTGCACTGGGAGTGCGGGTAGTGAGTCCCGAAGGAGGATCTCTGTCAGAAAGAAAGTTCAGAGGTATGATCATACTTGACTTATTATCTGAAAGAGTGACCAGAATGTAAGTTCAGAGGCACCAGCTGGTACATAACTTGGTAATTCGGACTATTGAGGGAGTGGGAGTTCAGCGGCACCGGCGGGTGCATGGCTCGATAATCTGAAATAGGGTGGATGAGAGTTCAGTGGAACTAAAGGGGTACATGACTTGATAATCTGGAGAATGATGGATGAGAGTTCAGTGGTACTAAAGGGGTACATGACTCGATAATCTGGAGAATGATGGATGAGAGTTCAGTGGTACTAAAGGGGTACATGACTCGATAATCTGGAGAATGATGTTCAAACATAGTATTTCTTCAGGAACTTGCCGTTGACGGGCAACATGAGCAAATCTTCGTTCGGCTTAGCGAGGCAGTAGGCGCCGTTGGAGAACACGGTCTCGATGACAAATGGACCTTACCATTTTGGCTGGAACTTACCGGTGGTCTTATGAGTCATGACCATCGGCCTTCGGACTGCTAGAACAAGATCACCCACTTGGAATGTTTTGATTTTAACTTTCTTGTTGAAGGCTCCTGAGATGCGTGCCTGGTATAGCTCGATCCTTTGCTGAGCTAGGAGGCGCTTTTCATCTAAAGCCTCCAACTCTTGTAGTCGTCGTCGGTAGTTATCATCCGTCGTCAATTGATAAGTGAGGGCGACGCGGAGTGAGGGGATCTGAGTCTCCAAAGGGAGGACTGCCTCGCTTCCGTATACCAGAGAGAATGGTGTATTCCCGGTGGCTGTTTGAACCGTGGTGCGATAAGCCCATAAGCACTCGCCGAGCTTCTCGTTCCAGTCGCGTTTGTTGGAGGTGACAAACTTCTTGAGGAGTTTGATGATTGTTTTGTTGAATGCTTCTGCCAACCCATTTGCTGTCGGGTTGTATGGTGTCGAAGCGACATTCTGAATGCGGTGCTTATCGCAGAATCGGTAGAATGCATGGCTTATAAACTGTGGACCATTATCATGGATGATTCTTCGTGGTAGTTCGAAGCGGTAGATAACGTGATGCTTAAGGAAGCTGATCACGTTTGAAGTTTTAACTTCTGCGAGTGGGACAGCCTCCGTCCATTTGGAGAAATAATCAGTGATCGCAAGTATGAAGCGGTGTCCTCGGGAGGAAGGTGGGGTGATTGGACCAATGATATCCATTCCCCATGCTTCGAATGGCCAGGATGCCACCGTTGGATGCAGAAACTCGGATGGTTGATGAATGAAATCCGCGTGGACTTGGCAGGCCTTGCATTTTCTGGCATAATCTATCGCATCTGCCACCATTATGGGCCAGTAGTAGCCCATCCGGCGAAGGCGGTCCTGTAGCTTAGGGCCGGGTTGATGGGCCCCACAGACACCGTCGTGAGCTTCTCGTACAGCTTCTGTAGCTTTCGCGTTCGACAAGCACCGGAGCAATAATCCGTCGTAGGAGCGGCGATACAACATTTTCGTCTCTGTATCGTAGAAAAATCTGAGAGAGCGCCGTCTGATAGAGGTAGCTTCCTTTGGATTCTCTAGAAGGATGTCGTATACGACGAAGTCGATGAACGGCTGTCTCCAGTCCGGTGTGTCGTCGATCGTCTGGGCGGAATAACTTGCTATGGCTTGAACGTTGTTCTTGGGACAGACCAGCTCATGGCCGATTACATCGACCGAATTGTGAGAGTGGTTTGGCACTACTAAGGAAGCAGCAAGGCCTGCTAGGGCATCGGCTTCAATATTTTAGAGTCTGGGGACGTGTTCGATGAAGAATCCCTCGAATGATGAGATAATGTTGATCACAATTTGATGGTAGGGGATCATGTCTTCATGGCGAACCTCGTACGAGCCCCTGATCTGATTGACGATTAGTTGGGAGTCGCCGTATGCTTCAAGATATTCTACCCCCAGCTCTTTTGCAAGTTGGAGGCCAATGACCAGAGCGTTATATTCGGTCACATTGTTGGAGCAGGGTTCCGTGAGGGAGTAGGCGCGATTGATCACCAGCCCAGTAGGAGAGATTAATACCACTCCGACCCCGACGACGATATTTCCCTTGGGTCCGGCCCTTGAGGCGCCATCGAAGAACATTCGCCATATGTTATCGTGGGTGGCTGTATTTGAATCGGCAACCTCGTCTGGGATCTCTTCATAGATTCTGGATGACTCCGATCCTGGATGGGCTGCCAAAAAGTCTGCTAGGACTTGACCCTTAACAGTCTTTTGCGGGACGAAGATCATATGATAGGGGGACAGTAATATTGCCCATGTGGCGAGGCGAGAGCTGAGGGCCCCTGGTTTAGTCATGAGGACTCTGAGGGGGTTGACTCGCGAGATCACATGTATGGTTTGTCCTGTGACATAGTGCCTCGTCTTTTGAATAGCGAATACCAGGGCGAGACACTCCTTCTCTACGGCGGTGTATCGATGTTCTGGCCCGATCATCATTCGGCTGAGATAATATATGGCCTGCTCGTGGCCTGCATCATTATTTTGTGCTAGCAGGGCACCAAGGGAGTGTTCCATCGCTCGTACGTAGAGCAGGAATGGTTTTCCGGGGACCGTGGCCACCAGGACTGGGGGATTCGACAAATATTCTTTGATGTCGTCGAAAGCACGCTGGCATTCCTCGTCCCATACGAATGAGACTCCCTTCTTCATGAGGTGTGTGAACGGTCGGCATCGCCCGGAGAGGTTGGAAATGAACCTCCTGATGTAAGCTAGCCTCCCTTGGAGGCCTCTGAGTTCGCAGAGATTTTTCGGGGGACCCATCTCCATGATTGCCTTCGTCTTCTCAGGGTCTACATGGATGCCCCGTGCCGTGATGATGAAGCCTAAGAATTTCCCGCTGGATACGCCCAAGAATGATTTCGTAGGGTTCATCTTCAGGTTGTGGGCTCTCATCAGGTCGAATACCGTTCTCAGGTCTTGCAGATGATCTTCCTTATGGCGACTCTTGACGGCGATGTCGTCGACATAGCATTCTACTGTTTTGCGTAAATGTTCTCGGAAAATGATACTCATGGCCCGCTGATATGTAGCGCCAGCATTCTTTAGACCGAATGGCATGACTGTGTAGCAGTATGTACCAATCGGCGTTCGGAATGATGTGTGCTTTTCGTCGTCGGGAGACATCTTGATTTGATTGTACCCCGAGAATCCATCCTTGAATGACATACGTTCAAAGCCGCATGTGTTGTCGATCATGATGTCTGTGATGGGGAGGGGAAACTCGTCCTTCGGACATGCCTCATTCAGATTACGAAAGTCGATGCAGATTTAGATCTTCCCATTTTTCTTGAGGACCGGCACTATATTGGCGACCCAGTCAGGATGTTGCTCTTCACGAATGAAGCCGCTGGCTATTAGCTTGTTGACTTCGGCTTCAATTGCGTCCATGACGCCTGGGCGGAAGCGTCGTTGTTGCTGTTTGACTGGCTTTGCATCTGGCCGTATGTTGAGTTTGTGAAGAGCGATATCGGGGTCTAGCCCCGGCATGTCCTCGTAACTCCATGCGAACACGTCGATATATTTTCTGACGAGTTTCAGCAGCGATTCTCGTTCTTCATTTGTCAGGCTTTTACTGATAAAGATCGGTTTTGGAGAAGATTCGCTGCCGAGATCCACTTGTATGACCTCATCTTCAGTAGGAGGTTCTCTCAGTTCGAACCATTTTTCCTATTGTGCGTCTAATTGCTGGGCCCACGGCTCTAGCTCAAGGATTTCGGGGATGTCTTCGTCTTCTAAGTAAGCGTCAGCGAACGCCATGTTGACTGACATGATTTGTCTGAACACGTCTCCGATGCTGGTATCTGAGTCGGAAGTCGGTGATCCGGTTGAATGTGACTGCCAGTCGTATTCTTTATCTGAGCTTTCAGGGGTTTACATACCCTAAACCATATCGGGTTTTGTTATAGTAGTTCCGTGGTGTGCCCGCCGGGGCTGGCGTCTTCAAAGGTAATCGTCGTCCAGTACCGTAGTTCAGTCCTGGCATTGTCTCTAGATCATACCCCTGTTTCTGTATGAGATATTTGGATTGAGGGCTATAGAGATACAGAGGCAGTCTTCCGACATCTGACCCGAAGTCGACTTCTTCCATAGCGGGGGGATGTGGGTTGTTCGTCCGGCCGAAGATGATCGGGTGGTCCCCTCCCTTGACTATTCGGTAAGTGTCTTCTACTGGAGTAAGTCGGATGGCGGTGTACACGTTTGTCACCTGTGTATGTAGGTGAGTGCCTATACCGTATTCCATAGCATACATTGTACATAGCTTATTGAGCTCGGTGTAGTTCAAAGATAACCCTTTATTGATGAAGTAAGGTATCTTTTCTAGAGGGATTACATCATCTGCGGAGGGGGTATCGGAGTGGGCAGCCACATACTTGGCCAATTCTGGTTCTTCATCGGCCACCCCCTGTATAAATGAAGACTGAGAGGACGACCTAGTCAGCTTGATTTTCAGAGGCTCAACTGGCGGAGCAGATCGTGGAGTTGTTGGCGCACTAGCGACCCCCAGTTTGATACTTGATGTGAGGCGAGGGGTGGCTGGTTCGCTAGAAGTGTCAGACCTCGCATTGGGAAGGCGTATTGTGAGTGGTCTGTCGGAGGGATTGGGCTTCTCCGTTTGGAGCTGACCGACTCTCGGTAGTCTGATAGTAAGTGGCCCTGTTACGGGTCTCGGCGCTTGGCCGGACTTTGGCAGCCAGATTCTCATCTGTTCTTCTTGTGCGGAGAGACTGATTGCGTCCTTACGCAGGGTGGCCGTAAGGGGTACGGAATTGCCTAGTTTGCGAGCCTGAAGGTGGATTGTTAGAGGTTCTTCTGATCCTGTAGCCGTCTTGTTGTGAGTTTGCACATCTTCTTCGACCAGATGCTTCTTTAATTTTTCGTATAGACAGGAGTCTGAGTAATAAGATTCGACCCCCTTGAAGGGATCGATATCGGCAAACTCTGTCCTCACGAAGCCGTGCTTATCGACATATTTGAAGCACTGGTGTAGTGTGGAAGGCACGATCATGTAATCGTGTATCCAAGGCCGCCCCAGAAGGATATTGTAAGAAGTGTCGGCATCTATGACATAACAGGTGACTTCTGATTGGAGATCGCCGATCTGACACTTCAAACAGATCTTCCCTATTGGGTAGCTCCTGCCCGAATTGAAACCGCTAATGGCAGTGTTTGTAGGTGTCAGGCGATGCATCGGAATACGAAGATGATGTAGCAGACCCTTCGGAATGATGCTTATAGAGGACCCAGGATCAATGTGTATTCGGTCCACCTTTACGTCTCCGATGTATCCAGTGTAGTATAGAGGGCGATCATGCAGGTTAGTTTTGATGAGCATATCTTGCGGAGAGAAGACGATATTGGGCATTGCTCCCGTGCATGCACTATCTTGGAGCTCTGCAGGTTGGTTACCTCCCGTGAGGTTGACCTGAGCCAAGTATGCGTCGGCATTTTGGAGCGCCTCACTTAAAGCCGTGCGGATATCCTTCGAGAGCCTGAGGAGTTCATATAAGGACAATTTGGCCGGGGTATTAGCTAATTGCGCTAAGATGTCGAAGTTGTAGGGCCTCTCCAGCCCCTGAGGTGTCTCCTTCCGGAGGGACTTGTCGAAGCGAGTCTCCTTCGGCCTAGGCTTGTCGGTCGTCGAAGGCTGAGCCGGTCCCGGAGCATCATTGGTAGTGGGCGGATGATTATCAGTCGCGCTTTCGGTCACCGGTTGGGCTTGTGTTCCGGATCGAGTAGTGACGGCCGAAACTTCCTCTTCTTCCGCCGAGGCAGTATGGCAGGATCTGACTTTTTCACTTTTCCTTTTAGAAGGTGGAGAGGGTTGAGTTACCTCGTGGACTAGGTCCGGATGGACCCACATGATTTTCCCTCGTGATGTGGTGAGGGGTACCAGACCAGCGGCTTGATCGCGAGCAGGCGGCAGATTAGCAATCTCCATTGTTGCCAGAGGGATGGGTATAACCCCGTCCTGAGTCTCTGTTGGAGGGAAGCTGCCGAATTGTACAGACACCATGTTGGCTGCCACGATTACCTCTTCGAAATCGATGGCCAGGGCGTTCGAATCGATGAGGTTTTGGATATACCATTTCAGTTGATAGCAGTCGTGTGTAGCATGGTGGACGTAGCGATGGTAATGGCAGAACTTTGGGTTCTCCAAATCAGCCGGCCGAGGCTCCCGTCTTGGTGGAGGAAGCTGAATCCTATCTGTCTTGGTGGAGGAAGCTGAATCCTATCTCCTTGTATAAGCATGTCCAAGATAGGCTTGACGTGACCGCCTTCAAAGGAATAAGTGATTTGAGGCCATTGTTTGTCTGCTGGCTGTGGCTCGGGCTTCTGGGCTGTATCGGTCACCATAGCCTGCTTGCCTTTGTTGTCCCGGTTGTTGGAGGGGCTACCCCCATTGTCGTTGCTGGTGTTGGGACGCTTGCTCTTGTTCTCTCCCTCCGAGATATGCAACCCCAGTTGGCGAGCCTTCTTCAATCGTTCTTCAGCACTTGTAGCACTGATGATAAAAGCCTTCCAGTCCTTGAACTGACTTTCGCCCATCCAGAGACTAATTGTTGGAAGTAGTCTCTTTTGGCAAATTTCAATCAAAGAAGAGTCCGGGTTGCCAGATGGTAACTTCATTGCGGTTTGACGAAACCGCTCAATGTAATTTCTCGTCAGTTCTTTCTCTCCTTGAACGACGTCCATGAGGGTAGACATCGTCACGTCCTGTCCTACCTCATAGAATCTCTCTAAGAACAAGCGTTTGAAGCCAGCGAAGGAGTGGATGCAATTGTCTGGCAGGTTGCGGTACCAATCGAAGGCGACTCCTTCCAGTGCCCCAATGAATAACCGCGTGAGGATAGCGTCATCATGGGGCAGATGGTCGGTAGTGACCTCAAAGTAAGTGATGTATCGACTTGCTGAAGTCTTGCCATCATATGGGTTGATATTGAACGGCTTATATCTTGGCGGAAAGGGAACATCCCTCCATTCAGCAAGATATGGTTGCCGTATTCTGAGGTCTTGAGAATTTTCTCGGGCGTGGAACATTGCTCGGAGCTCCTGAACCTCTCTTCTTACTTCTCGGGCCTCATCTGTCGCAGTAGGGGCCGTTATCTCGGGAGGATTATTGCCCTGGTTTGGCGCCGCTGAATTTGAATCTACGTTGATTGCGGGACCCGTGCTTGTCTGGCCAGGTGTCACTCCCTGTAGAGTAGGAAGTGCCGCTTTGATCTCGTCTACAGACTTGACCAAGGCATACAATATGGCCTCCAACGTGTCGATGCACTGGCGATCGCTGGAACCGCCTTGATTGCTGTCTGTCATGAATACCGTCTTCACATGAGGAGTGACGGAGGGAGTGGTGGAGGATTTACCCTCCGAGTCGTACCCATGTGTCGAGAAATCATCTGGATATGTGGGGATGTTCTCTTCAGGTTCGGACTCGGAAGGAACACTACCCCCAGCTTCGGAGCTTGCTTCGTCTAGAGAATCATGGATGTCCTCGGGGACATCAGCATCTGTTGTACCCGATGGGAGGGTTGTTTCTCGGGGTTCGTCTCCTTGAAACATTGGATTATTGTGGACGTTCGGAGGAGTACTACCCCCAGCTCCTACGACCCCCAGGGTCGGGGACGATGAGCCTCCTGTTGCAGCAGATTTTGTCTTCGAACGGGTGTGTTGGTATACTCCGGTGGAGGGCAACCGTTTAACCGACAATTTCTTAGCTGTAGTGGCTAATATCTTTGGGCTGGAGATGCTTGTCTTCTTCCCTCTCCCCTTGGCGGGGACCTTCTGAGCGGAATTGTAGGAGACAACAGGAGGTGCCTCATCTTCTGAGTTCGGGTGCTGTTGTCTGTGGAAGACGGACGGACGATCTTCCGTCACTGCCGCGTTGTTGCAGCAGCAGTTGACGATGATCTGGGTGCAGTGACGTCCATGTGAGGATTCTTTGCACGCCGAGGCCCCTTCTCTTTCCTTGCGTTTGTGGAGGATCGCCTCACGCAGGTCAGAGGAACCACTCTGTCCGTTCGCCACCGGGGATTGGACTTGAGCGGTTCTGTACAACTTCCCATCAGAGGCCCGTGTGATAATCAGTGGGATGCCCTGATAGTCAGAGGTTGGGGCAGCTGTCTGGGCTTGATGAGCCCGCACTGCCCTAGACTTCTTCTTTCTAGCACTTGTGGGTGCATAATAGGAAGAGTCCAAGTTGAACATCACAGAGTCTGGCTTATCATCCAGAGAGTCATCAGGGTTCGGACCGTACGAGAGACGGTCGAAAACTGATCGAGAGGAGCATGGAGCAGATGCTATGCAGCTGGAAGCAGAAACCGTGCAGGCTGTCTGCATGCGGTTGTCTCCTGTCGTCGGATGAGTTCTTATGCGGCTAGGGGTCACGACCGTGCAGGCTGGCCGCATGCGGTTGGCATCTATGGTCGCATGCGTTTTCTGTAAACGATTGACTTTACTGGCCGCATGAGTCTCGTTCATATTGTTGGGAACTGTAGTCGCATAAGTTATACGGCTGACAGAAGTAGCCGCATGAGTTTTCTTCATGCGGTTGGCGGATGTAGCCGCATGGGCTTTCTCCTTGCGGCTAATACTCTTCTGCGGTTCGGTCCACGTAGAGTCCCTCTTTGTCCCTGCAAGTCCAGCATCATAATGTTTTCTTCTGCCGGACTTGGGGACAGCAGAGTTATCTACGATCTGATATGGGACCGCAGGAGAATCCTTCTCGCCGTCTTGAGCAACAGAGGGCATCCCATCGAGGGCTTGAGGAGGAGCAAATGACTTCGGTTTCCATTCTTTGCGAGCCTTCATGGTGCGGGTGCGCTTCTGGGCCGGGCCAGTGCTGCCTTCAGGGAGCATCTCTTCGAACGCCTGTTGGTCGAAGCGGACGACCATCTTCTTTTGTGTGGAGCCAAGTTTGGCTGCATCTGATTGTGTCACCAACTCGTCAGCCGTGGAGAAGTTAGTCCCCAGCAGAGTCACCATCGTGTTTGCCATTGATTGTAAAAGAACAGAACAATTATCGGAGGACTGAACTTAGACTCACAATACAAACTCGCTCGTACAAAGAAAGCCTAGGGACAAAAACCTAGGTACAGCAGACTAAGTACGATTGTTTATTTTTGATTCTGGGGGGTGACGATAGAGGCTCGGGAAAGCGACGGCCGCTCTGCCTTACTCCTTGGACGATCAGTATGTAGCCTTGGCTCGGGAAAGATCTGCTTGGCGTTGACGAAGAAACGCTCTTCTTGCTCTCCTCGGATTGCTCTTCTGGCTTCTCTCTCTCTTTGTGATTATCAAGGAGGAGCTCTCTCTGTGTAGATCTCTCTCTTCTTATTTCTTTTTGGTGCCGACCTCTCTCTTTCTTCTCTCCTCCTTTTTTTTCAAGGGAATGATGCTGGCTATTTATAAGAGTGGGGGGTGATCATTAGGGTTTGCTAATGATTATCTGTTTGGAATGTCGGTGCTCTTTCATTCTATCTGAACCCTTGATCCTGATTATAGTAAATCTTGGCCATTAGTGCGGATAGCATCATATCTCATGAGTAATTAATGCTAGCTGCTTTAAATCCTTGTGATTGATTATGCTAATGTCTGATTGCTCGCCACGTGTCCCATTAGCTTGATGATAAATGATATGCCCTGATCTCAGTAATTATGACGATGATGTCAAATATATTTGTTGAGATTCGGTTAAATCTCTTATTGATCCCATGCCACGTGTCCTAATTGTGAGTCCTGTCAGAGCCGCATAGGATTGACTATCCTCGAACCGCAGAGAGATACTCTTCCTGAGCCGCATGAGACAATGCCTCATCGAGCCGCAGGGGACGAACCTTCCGTGAGCCGCATATGCATAGTCTTTGCGAGTCGCATGAGCTAGCATTGTATTGAGTCGCAGGGATTGAGCTCTCGGTGGGCCGCATATGGCTGATTTCTGCTAACCATATGGAGTAACTTCTTCGTGAGCTGCATGGAGCTGTTTTCCATTTAAGCCGTATAAGAGTTGCCACGTGGCAACCTAGGATTTCTGACGGTTCGGGTCAGAGATCCTCTTCCTCTCCCGAAAAGTCTGTCATTATAGCAGAGCCATTATGACACTTTATGTCAGAGCAGTCACAGTCGCCAAGTCGTGTCAGAGCATTAAATGAGGCCACCCCCAAACGACCAGCTGTAGGCAAGGATCCATCGAGCCGCATATGCCTTGCTGAACCGCATACGCTCCCGAGCCGCATGCGATTGAGAGTATTCTTTGAACCGCATAGGGCCGCTCCTGTGTGAGCCGCATAAGCTTCTTACTCCGAGCCGCATGGATCATTATTCTAATATTTTCCATGCTTCTACAGCTCGGTAGTCTCCGATGAGGTTTCTCGGAGAGGTCGAGGCTCGACTTTGGCGGTGGATGCCGAGATCAGGCAGCGTACGGTGAACTCCGGCGACCCGCGGTGGCACTCGACGGTGGTTCTTGTCGGAACAGTCGCAGCATAGAGTCAATTGTGATGTTTGTCGGTGATGTGGAAAGGTATGCACAGTGTCAGAAAGAATTGGAAACTATGCACTATTTATAATAAAATATTGTGTGTGACATTGCTGTAATTAAATACAGATCTGGGGGCAGGAATACAAATTTAAAACTGATTCCTAACCAATTCAGTTATTCTCCCTAGCTAACAAACCAATTAGTCAAAGACCCACTAAATAACTAATTACTAAAATTAGTTACTGACTAATAATTAATTAACAAAAACTAAGTACTGGACAGTTAACCACTTTAATTACAAAAAAATAATTACGAAAATAGTTAATCAAACTAATCCTTCTCTTTAGGGATTATAAGCCAACTCAATAATAAATAATCTCTGGCAATTACTAACAGCACCAACTCAGAATTAATAAAACTCATAGTCAAAATTGATTAACCGTTAAAGCATAATTTAATCTATATTAATCATTTCCTATCTAAACTAATTAAAACAAAGTCTTGGCTTTTCCCTACAAGTTGAATATTTTATCCAAATCCATTCTTTTTTTTAAAACATAATACTTTATCTCAAAAGAAAACTCTAGAAATGATTCAAAATGTACAAAATGGGTTTTGGGAGTTACAGCAGACAAACCCACTCTGTTCGGGCGAGATGATGGCATGAAGGACCTTTGCTAACCTGTTGGAGAGGAGTTTGGATATGTCACTACCAAAATTCTAGATAGGGCTATTTTTGTTATTTTACATCATTTATATTGTATATATGGTTATTTAATTAATTGCTTATGAAGGTTGCATTTATTAGTAGACTAGTCTATTTATTGGACCATTGACTTGTGGACCCAATTGGATTAGATATGACTACTTTGACCTATTTGCTAGGATGAACACAACTAGACACATTTAAGTCATGTAGAGTCAAGATTAAGAACAGAAATTAACCCAACACTTAGAATAAAACAATCCTTCATTTAAGATAAGTGCTCATGACAACTTGAGGGGTGTTTTAGGCATTTTAACATAGGTTTTAGCGCTTCATTTATGGCTGGTCATAAAGAGGGTTTTTTCGCTCTTCTTCATTATATTAGAGCCTCCACAAACCCTATAAGAGCTCTCTACTAGCCTCTTTCATTTCCTATACATCCCACCATGCAAACTCTTCCAAAATCCTTCCAAACTTTCCTAAATCTTCATTCTAGAAGGCTTGGAGCATGGAGACCAAGGAGCACATAAAGAGGAGTCCAAAAGCTTGGGAGATTTGTGTCAAACTTGACCCTAGAGCCTTCCAAGAGAGTTTCATTGGGAACCCATCTCCCAATCGGTAAAACTGTTATCATTTTTTATAGCTTGAGCTCCATTTTCATGCATGACACTAGTAGGAACAAACACATGGACTAGGGGTACCCATAGGGAGAAGAGTAAGGCTCTAACCCTCACTACACTTGAATTAGTGAGGCGCAGACTGTACTGGAGCCTTTTGGCGCACCATCTGACTCATTTTTGTTTGACACCTGTTGAGATATGCGTGCATGTCAGCATCTGGCCCCACTTGTTTATTGGTCTATGACACTTCCAATCTTCCCTATTTTGTCTTTGATATGCGTGGGGTAGGGAAGTTATGGCGCTGGCCTGATTGGCACGGAGCAGCCTGGCACCAATCAGATTATTGTGGAGTAGGCAATATGTCTTGGTACTCTGCGCGCATTGGCACAACACGTTTGGCACAGCGCCTATGGACAAAAGGAAGTGAACTCTGAGCTGGACCTACTTTCTGGGAAGTAGAGTTCCTATTCAGAGATGCTTTACCCTGATTGGTGCAGAGGTGCAATCGAGTGAGTTTTCCACCAAGTCCAGGACTGAAGAAGAGTGGGGAATGGCCATAGGGCACTTTCCCTCGTCATGGACAGCAACAGAAACAGCAACAATTGGCACGACATTAGTCTTTGATGTCCAAATTGGGTGCACCTTGTTTTGAGCAATAGTGGTGGTGGCGTGCTTGGCAAAAGTGCGCTTGGCATGCTGGCACCAATTATTTCTTCATAACCAACTTGGTCGAACTCAACGACCATGGTCTCCAGCATCGTGCTGACCGATGCAACATCGTATTGAGTTATGACCTTCTCGTCAGGGAAGAAAGTCGTCCCCAGCAGAGTTGCTATTTTGTTTGTAAAAATAAAAGTTTAACTACAAACTAAGAAAAAGAAAAGAGTACAATTAAATTTTGGAGAAGTACAACTATAGGAATCTGATCAGAAGACGATCACTTTATCCCTTGGACTATACGATGTCGGAGAAGAAAAACTCTTGAGCGTGCTGATGAAGCTTGATCAGGAGATTATGATCATTAATGATGCTTTGCAGAGTGATTTTGAACTCCTTTTATAGAGTTTTGGAATAAATGTCAAGTAGTTATCATGATTGGCACACAGTGTATGATTATGCACTATTTTGCATGTAATCGCCTAGTCGCACAAACGGTTAGCTTAACTGCATAGGACACATGACATTCTGTGAGAGAAGTGCCTTTGGTTATGGGTAGTATTATATGTGCATTCTTCGATGTTAGTGGCATACGTGCCATGTCATCTAAATGCTTCTGGATGATGATTGATTGATTGGCGCCAGTACATGAATGGTGCGATCTGTTAATTGGCGCCAACTGCGGAAAGCATCAAGTCGGTGAAGAATTTTAATAACTTCGTGCCATCGATGAATGGTAATAAGAAACAAACGATCGTCATTATGGCAAATCTGATAAGATCTTCTCGAGCGTCGTGCGCTCAGGATCCGAAGAGATTTTTATCGTCTGTCATGTTGTCAGTCATCATGATTGATAACTTAGCTTCTTAGGGAAGATTGCCATGTGGCAGCCCGCGCTATCTGAAGATGGCGCTATTTGGGTTTCGGCATGATTAGATACTGGGCACCATTTAATAGATAAGTCCTAGTGCTATTTGTGAATGGCGTACTGCACTATCTTGATATATTTTTTAAGCTTCTACATGGGTGTTGCCTGATCTTATACTACTTGTGCATAGCTTTCCATTATTGCCGGCCTGATCATTTATACTTGTACGTAGTCGGTCAAATAGAATAGGCTGTTCTTAACCCAAGCTGATCATATAACACTCTAATATCTCAAGGCACCGTTTATATTGCGTATTATACTCAAATTTCCTATGAATCACCATATTCCAGTTTTACTATATGTTAATATACCATGACATGATTACTAGTTTATCTTGTACTTCTCATTGCTCAGTTTTGATATCTATCATGTATTTCTTTCTAACCTGTTTATTGTAATACTTGTCAATTTAATCAAACTACTGTTAGTGTCTGTACTTCGCTCCAATCCTGACTGGATATTATTTTTCGGAGGACTTAGAGGCCTGTTGCACGACCTACTATGGGGTTGGGATAGATGAGGATACTGATCAGGACTTGCCCGTAGAGCCGGTGCTCATAGAGGATGTACCTCCATTAGTGACTTAGTATTAGCTAGGTTTTACTGGATTTGTCTCCAGATTGATACACTTGGCCTGTTGTACTATTTCGAGATATGTGCTATTTGTCTTAGACTTCTAGACTTATTTGTGTTATGACTCTTGTTACTATTTCAGACTCTATCTTTATATCTTCTATATCGTGCTTCATCTTCCTTAGATTCATGTGATTGAGTTATATTTCATATGTCATATTATTCCTCTGTACAGAGATGACAGGTTTATATTCCATATTGTTAGATATTTTATGTTATAGACAACCTATACAGCATTCTACCGCCGACACTGTAGCGTGGGTTGGACGTACCTACGTCCTCGTGCCCATAAACCGGGTGCGGTTCGTGACAAAATATTACCATGTCGGAGAAATTATAGATGTTAATCGACCGATAATTATTGAAATATTCTGGATTGTCGGACTTCGGGTTGAGAACAATCCTGGTGCTAGATATGGACTTCAGGAATTCAAATCCCCTAAAGAAGCAAAGCATAGCCTGTAGCATGTCCTCTTTAATAATCTCCTAACACTTGTTGAAGAAGAAGACGGTGACCACGTCTGGCCCGGCTGAGCTGCCGAAGTTAAGCCCCTTGATTACCCCCACTGACCTCCTCCATAGTCAGGGTTGCCATCAGGAGGCCGTTGTCTTCTTCCGAGATGAGCTTTGGGATCGCCGACAGGAACGAGTCGTCTTCGACCACCGACACTTTCTGAAAAAGCTTGGAGAAGAAAGAGATGGATTCAGCTTTGATGTCCTCCATATTGGTCGTAAAGTGCCAGTCCTCTTTAAGAATCTAGCGAATATTGAGTTTTTTCTGCTTAATATTGACGCATGTGTGAAAGAAGGTTGAGTTGCGGTCCCCTTTCAAGTCCCATTTAAGCCTGTCTTTTTGACGCCAAAAGGTGACTTCATTCACCTTCCTTTGTTTCAAGATCGCCTTGGCCTTATTAAGCCACGAGCGAAGGATGGGGTCGTCCATGTCGTCAAAAGCTGCCTTCACGGCCTTTATTTCTGTCTCTGCGTCCCTAGCCGCTTCAAAAATGTCACTAAATGCCTCAAAGCTCCACTTCGAAAGAGCCTTCCTAGTGGCCGTTAGCTTGAGCCCCAATCGGACCAGCCCATGAGGGTAAAAGATCGAGCTCAACGCCTCTGACACCACGCTAAGGAAGCCATGGTGGGAAGGCCAAAAAGACATAAATCTTTAGCATTTGGGACCCTGCGCCACCTGTACACAAATTGAGAGAAGAAGGGGGGCATGATTCGACATGGACCGATTGAGATGTTAGACCTCCGACGTAGCAGCATTACAAAGCCATCGAGGATCGAAAAGGATCCGGTCCAATTTGGACCACTGCCTGCCCGTGCCTTTTTGGGAGTTGAACCAAGTGAAAGGGGATCCATAAAAAGGAATTTCATTGATCCCCGCTTCCAACTGGAAGCTGTAGAAGTCCTGTAGCCGAGGCGTCAGAAGGTCTGCCCCCCCTCCGTTCTTCCACCCTCAGAACGATGTTGAAAACCCTATCGCATAGCCATGGAAGATGGCATGTGCTCTAGACGTGCAACAGCCTGTGCCAAAGAAGCCTGCGCTCCCTCTTGGAGTTGCTCCCATGAACAAATAAAGCAAGCATGTCCTCGACCAGGTCTGCTGAACTGATAGTTAAGAAGATTGCTTGATCAAAGGAGTCCACAACCGAAAGGGTTAGCTCATTCCTGGCCATCACCCAGATGTTGCCCTTCTCGTTGGAGAAGGAGGATTGAAACCCCAGAGGGAGTTGAGATGAATGAATTTTGGAAGCAGCGACTTTTGGTTCAATAATAACCAAAATCTTGACTTTGTAAGATTTGCACAAAACCTTGATCCTGTTGGGAGTGGGACCACCCCTAATCCCACAAACGTTCCATATGAGGAACTTAATCATGGAAAGACTTGGGGTTCGGCCTAGTTGTCGATCGAAGAGTGCGGGGATTGAAAGAGCCAGAGCCATATACAGATTACCCTTTCTTGAATATATTCGACCGGTTAGACTCAACCAGGTATGCCATAGATATTTCCCCCTCTGATCCTATGAAGGCATCCTAGGCATTAGAAAGAAAAACTCCACTATCCTAGGCTACACCCTGATCGCCCACTTCACAGCCGACTAGTGTACCCATGGTCGCCACCGCCCCATCGTCCTTGTCCGGGGGGGTAGGGGCACCACCCAATTGGGTTGCAGATCAACCGAAGCTTTGTTCCCAAGAATAGGAGCCGGAGGGAAATCCTCCACAATTCCAACAAGGGTGGAGCAAACCAACGCTGACATAGAAAAAGAATAGACCATATCAGAGAAGGTCTTATTTTGAAATACATCTCTGTCTTCCTACACAGCCACCTGTATCGATATTTGATGATCATTATTATAAGGGTTTACCTCCCCCACCTCCGGGGATTCATTCAACTGCAGCCCAACTGAAGGAAGAGGGTAGATGGTATGGATAAAACTTGCAGCCTCCTTCCCCAGATTATTGGAATAGATGGGGGTGACGTGGTCACCACAACGTCAAGTCCAGGCGAGCCGTCGCTCCCCTGACACAACTCCACAATCCTCGCCGAGGAGGGATCAATCTGTTGAACAGCCTTGCTAGTGCCGACCACCTTCAGGACAGATACTCCTTTGGATCTATTACAGGAAGAAGCTAATTGCCCCTGGTGCCGATACTTCACACAATAAAGCGGTGGGTACTCGTATTCCACCGCTTACCAGTAGCTCATGTTATCAAAAAGAAGGATACGAATGCGATTCGGAAGAGGTTTGGTCGAATCAACCTCTACAAAAATGCAAGCACGACTTGGTATGGAGGGATCAGTCATTGGCTTATCCAACTGGAGGGGTGAACCAATAGCATGAGACGGGCTAAAGAGGGATGCACGCACGAAGAGGCGCTGACGGAGGGCAGGAAAGGAGGACCAAACCAGATCAAGCGGAGATTCGAAGAAAGGAGAGTAGCCGAGGGTCGAGCGGAAGATCTGCATAGGGGCCTTGGCAACAAACCAGTGGTCCCGCGATCAAAGTCGCTGGAGTCAACTTTAAAGAATGGACGGATGAGGATGTGTCGGGCGTCGAGCACGCCCACCTGAACACTGCCTGAAAAGTCGAAGCCCCCGAGGGCTATCCGCAGCGAGTCCACCGGCAAGCGAGAATGGAAAATTTTCCTAACGAGAGCCAAATGCAGGGAGGAGCAGCAGGGCGGCCTCATCGACGACATCGAAGGAGACTGTCGGAGCACCTTAGAAAGTCGACAGGGGCCGTTCTTTGATAACGGGTCCCGGGTCAACCGGAGCGGCCACGTCGACGAGGGCCTGTGCGATGAACCGCACTTCCCCAGTCATCGTCGACAAAGGGGGACAAAGGGCGGAGAGGGGAGGAAGGAGGTCAAAGAGAAAAAAGGGGTGGGCGGGGACGCGTCGGCCCGGCCAGGGGGCCGAGCCAACACCGGTGGTGGAAGGGGGAAGGAGAGGGGA
Source organism: Iris pallida (assembly GCA_029216955.1). Classification (NCBI taxonomy): domain Eukaryota; kingdom Viridiplantae; phylum Streptophyta; class Magnoliopsida; order Asparagales; family Iridaceae; genus Iris; species Iris pallida. Next base: position 28,818,937 of record JANAVB010015400.1, on the reverse strand, counting down.
GTCAGCCCTAGGATAGAGGGGAAAAAATTGATATATATATATATATATATATATATATATATATATATATATATATATATATATATATATATATATGATGTTATTAGCACTCCTAAAATGTCGTTTAGTACTCCTCTTTAATTTTTTAACATTCAAATTCCAAATCTACCCCTACATTAACCTTATTGGCACTCCTAAAATGTCATCCTACAATCCTTCCATCATGCATGCACAAATTAATACTATATTTAATGCAAGGGTAGATTTGAAATTTGAATCTTAAAAAATTAAAGAGGAGTGCTGAATGATATTCTAGGAGTGATAATAGCAGCACCCATATATATATATATATATATATATATATATATATATATATATATATATATATATATATATATATATATTAATTATATATATATGTGTGTGTGTGTGTGTGTGTATGTGTGTGTGTGTTGTGTGTGTGTGTGTGTGTGTGTGTGTGTGTGTGTGTAAATTCACCCATATATACACGTATTGATTTATTTAATTAAGTAAACCTTATAATAACAATAAATTATTTATAAAAACATATTATATACTAATATTTATGAAATGCCATAATTTAACTATTTTTATACATAGGACATGGATATGGCTATGTCATTCTTTACCATGCCTAATAGGCTGGTCATGGCACAAAAATAAACTAGGCATGCCATAATTTCTAGTCAACCCACAACTCCAAACCTAACCATGGCTAAGGCTACATAAAATATATATATATATATATATATATATATATATATATATATATATATATATATATATATATATATATAACCCAAAATTACTATTTAGGCCAAATAAATATAAAATTATATATATAAATTCGGGTGGTTTATATTCTATCCACCTTAAAAGAATTTCGTCCTCGAAATTAAAGTAAGCTAATGAAAAAAGGGATAAAGGGTTCACTACAGAAGAAATCAAAGACTAGTCATACCATTCTATAATAGACATAGTATCATCAACCTATATTATTACTGAACCTATTGTTTGCTCATAGCAATCACTCCAAATAGGCTCTAGTATCTGATTTTCAGGTACTCATACTCAACTTATAAACTCGCTAAGATCCGTCTCTGAGAAACTTACCCATTTCTGACTACCCCAACCATCACAATCACCAATCACCTAGTTTAATTATTCTTTATGTTGTAATTATAAGATTTGTCTAGTTTAGCCATTAAAGAGGTAGAAATTTGACAAGAACCTAAGGTTGGGTCAAACAAACCATACCAATTTCAAACAAAGTAGGGTCAAGCAAAGCAAGAAAAATTGTCGAATTATTTTTCAAGAACGATATGAGGCCAAAACGAGATGAATAGGATGTAGTCTAGGTAAAACTCGAGAACCATATACCTCTGTGATTATGTCACGTGAAGTTACTGTCACGCCAGTGTGCATCTGGCTGCAAATAACTTCCTCGTTCCATAATATGACGGATGGCTGCAGTGCACATCCGCTACGCCAGATAATACAAATTCTTGAGCTTATCTTAGCCAAATCCATGAAACGTTTCCATTATATTTTATGAAATACAGGAGAAGAGGTCAATCAAAATGCACATGATGTGATTCAAGTAGAATATGAGAAACATATGTAATCATGATTCCGTCATCTGAAGTCCTTCCTCGCCAGTATTTTTATAGCTGCAAAAACACTTTTGATTCCGTAATACAAGGATAAATATAATTTCTCAAACTTTCCTTAGACAAATCTATAAGATATTTTCAATGACTTTGCAAAAAGATACAAGGAGAATTACATAAGAGTTCAACGGAAAGGGTTTAGTCAATTTATGGGAAGAGAAGAATTGCTCATGTCAAAAAAAAAAGATAACATGAGAGCAATCATGCTGAAGAGTCCTAGGGAAGCCTATAATCCTAAGTTGTGGATGTATCCTAAAATTCTATTCCTCAATTGGTTGCAGCCTCATAGTGGTACGACTATTCTAGGTATCACCATGACTTTGCAAACTTTGCGAGGAGTCGACCTGCATGGGCCACCACAGTGTCGTGCAATATAAAGCTTACCATAATCTTTTCTGCCAGTTTATGAACAATGACTAAAAATAATATGTGATGTGGAGGTCACTTGCATTAACTAGCCATCCTAGACATAGGCTGTTTAGATGGGATCCTTTCAACACAAATAGCGAGCTCCGCTAAAAGTCCCCGAACTACCTGTTGCTTAAACCCAGCTCAGCTATACCGTGTTTCCTTCTAAGCCGAATCGGTCCCGTGGCCCCTGGTTACCTTTCGAGGAAACATCGCCCTTGTACACAAGTTGTCCATGACCATGCTAGACTAAAACCAAGTTCACCGGATACCACCTTATTATCTTGCAGTGTTCATTCGTTGATTTATTCCCTTTATCTTAACACGGTTCTATAGAAGCCATAACGTAAGTAAGCATGTGAACAATTTCATGGTATAGCAGTTCTACACAAGTAAACATGTACAATTCTATAAAATAGTTATGCATCATTGGGTCCTCACCTCTATATCTAGCATTCGAGCTATTGATGTTATCGACTAACTGGAGAACAAAAGGGTCAAGAAGAGAAGGTCGAGCCACTCACAGTTGAATGAATGAGGAAAATGAAACTTCTAATCCGTGTGCTCGCCTATGCGATCACCTAAAATTGCATAAGCAAATGATCAATACTCTATCCTTCTATTCCGAATTCAATATGAAATGCAAAGTTCGAAGAATACAAGCAATGAAATCCATTGAAAACATTTACGAAAATGCACTCAGAAAACCCAAAGTCAAAAAAGCAAGTGCGACATAAAAAATAGAGCAACGAGAGGTCACTCCTGACTTAGCCGCAGAGTCCATCCTTGAGATGCAACTCGCTGAATATAGGACTTGATTCCGAAGAAACCATTCCATAACAAGGAAATGATCTTGATTCAACTGGTCCTGTCCAATCGATAATGATGATGTTTCTTAACCGTGTTCCTCGCATCGCAATGAGGAACGAGGCACGATGTTGGGACGGGACAATACATTATAACCAACTAAGAAAATATTTCGTCCTCGAAACTTAAGAATAGAACCTACTTCTAAGAAAACTGTAAACCCCCAAAAAATTTTAAAAAAAGATTTTATTATTATTCTATATTGCTTGAAAATATATTTTTTGAATTATTTGATATATATTTATAAATAAAGTCTTAGTCATAATTATATTTTGTTACTATCATTGACTAGACAATGTGGTATCGTGTGCCCTGACTAGCGTCGTACCCCTCTAAATTACTTGTCGTAATATTCGATTAACCTTAAGAAATAGTTTATACTTGTTTATAATTTCCTTTTATGTATTATTTACTTATTTTAGAAAGTAATTGGAAATTATATTTTGTTTAATGATATTAGGGTTTCAATATTAAGTGAGTTTTTTTATATATGTGGAGTAAATAAATTATTTTAGGAAATTATAAATATGTATGAGTGAGCTTTCATTAATTGTGTGGCTAGACTAGAATTTTAGATATAAATATATACATCTTTTTGTTTTTATTTATAAAGGTTTATTTTTGTAAAGAGAAAAGAAAAAGAAAAAGAAAAAGAAAAGAAAAGAAATAAAAAAAAAATCTCTTTGACCAACTCGCGAGATATTCAAATGAATATCTTGCGAGCAACAAAACTTCCTTTCCCCCGAATCCTTTCCCCCGATTAAATTACGCGGACAGAGAAGAAAATTCTCTGATGGATTTCGAAGAATCCAATTGCTAATCAAATTCAAATATTTCCAATCCTATCCTAAATAGATTAGAATCCCTTTTAATCTAAAGCAAAGCAACTTTTAAATTGTACTAAAAGAAGAAGAAAGAAACGTAAGTCGAACCCTAACGTCCTTCGCAACCTTCCTCGACACGAAATTGCCACCCAAATCCTCGACACCAGCTTCACCACAGAGCCTAGGCGACCACCTCCAGCCACCTGTAGCCCGTTGACGGCCGTCGTTGGCTGACTGCAGCCAGAAAATGCCCCGGCCGATCAGAAAACAGGGGAGCCCAGTTTAAACCGACTGCGAGGTACGCTTCTTTCTGACCCTTTTTTTCTGGCATACTAATTCATTTTTGACTCTGTTGGATCCTCTAGAAACCCTATATGACCATCTCGATTTCCCATCAAGGGGATTCAAATATCATTGCACGACCAGTCCAAGAAATCGACGTAGAGTCGAAGAAAAAAAAACAGACTGAAACGACACCTAAAAAAAACAGTACAATACCCTCCTTTGGAAGGCAAATTTTCGCTGATTCCTCGACTGTATTGAAAATCTATTTGAACAGGTTGATAGCAACATCTACCATATGGGAACCCAACTTGTAAATTTATTTTTCATTGATTAGCCTGTTAATAATTCGATTTCAAAGTTTAGTGAAAAACTGTCATTAAAATATTAAAAATTTAGAAAAATTAACCGATACGACGTATGCCCCGATAAATCGGGCGCGTGGTCATGCATTATATGCATCGAAAGGCGCGTATGGATGTTGCTGACGTGTGGGAACTGACGGAACTCGATTTCGTTGCGTGTGCGCGACAAAATCAATGCGTATCCGTCAAGATACCCCCGTATCGACCTTTTGCAAACTTGGCCATAACTTCGTGTACGTTTGTCATATCGAGACGAAACTTGTGCCAACAGGACCATATCATTTTTTTAGTCCCGTATGCCAAGTTTGTTCCAATTCTGAGAAGGTCGAATGGAACGCCTATTTGGCGGGCCCGCGACCCGCTCTAACGAGCGAATTTGTGTACGACTCATCAGAATCCAAAACTGGACATACCGTTGAGTTCATCTCCTCAAATCGGACCCGTAGACATATAGTTTGACGACTTTAGAGACCGTAGGTACTGGCACGTATTTCGGTGCAAAATAGGTCCAACGGCGGACATCGTTTTGATCCGAAATTACGATTTTACCCATGTTCCAGAATTTAACTTTTGGATAGGCATTTTTAGGCATATCTATTATTCTAAACTCGTTCGTGATGTTTGTTTCAGCATCCGTAGCTCCTTGTGGATTTTGACTTTCGTGTTGACGACTCTGATTGTTGGATTTTGCTACATCTCACACCACCCTCAGGCAAGACACCTTGTCATTTGCTATTTATTTATTTTAGCTCATATTTCATGCATTATCCATTATTTTTTTGCAAAATAAACTGTGATACATGGCATAATCAGTTAGAACTTACTGTTCAGTTATATTTCCTGCTATGTATTATTTTTCTTACACATTAAACTTAGAGTTAAGGGACCACCTTTGTGTGTTGCATTCATAGGCCTTGACACATTTATACCATGTTATTGTGAGTCACATATAGGACTCGGACATCCGTGATTGGCTGGCCACCAGTACGTATAAGCCGTGCGTTAGGAAATAACTGTTAATAGAATTGTACGCTAGAAGACTTAGCAGTTATGAGTTGGCATTGGACGGGGAGAACATGATTGGAAGTTGACTACCACCCTATCTATCGTAGACTCGCTCGCTACTGAGGAACGATAGGTAGACTATATGCTATAGACTCGCTCGATACTGAGGAATAGTATATGGTGTTGTGACTCGCTACTGAGGTACTACATTGGTATTTTCTTGACTTGACCCGGTAGTCATGCGACCATGAACTATTCTTAAAATTGCATTCACTTAGAACGGTTAGGCTACCTTATCCGTTAGGTATGAGTACTTTTGGTTTGAGTACTTGTATTTGACCGTAGCTTGGAATAATAACTTGTCGCAGATTAGTTCGTCACATCTTGTCCTTCTTTGGTTGTAGGTGTGACATACTACTTCGATGAGAAGGTATTGAACCTTGTTGGGGTCCGGATACCATATTGGATTCATAGCATTGAAAGTTACGTCATCGTGAATTAGTTTACCATCTCATGTCCTTGTTTGGTTGGGGGGATGGAAAGCTAGTTCGAAAGGTGTGTATTGGACCATATTATAATACAATTGACTTATTTATTTGAGCAATATTTATTCAGTTTATGTGGCATGATATTATGTGTCTTATTACGTCCCTCTGAGGACTTGGTTATCTCTCCAGGTGTGTGCACTTATCTTTGCAGGTATTCTAGCTCTAGCCGTGATCCTCTATTTCTTCGAGGATGATTGCACTTGGATCGTCTTCGCTTCGCTCGCCAAACTCATTTCATTTTCCATGTGTTTTTCCTTATTTTGTTGGTAGTGGATTTGTCTCCGCCCAACAAATTGTATCAAGATAATTCATTCTCATTATATGATATCTTTTATTCATTTATTTTTGTGTGGATGAGATTAGCTATGGTTCTACTGTATTTTACAGCTTACGTATATTTTTATACGGCTGGCATGTCTACGTTCCTAGTCCTACGTATTTTGGGACTGGAGCGTTACATATTTTTGTGGTGGCCCATGAAGGTCAGAGCATATCGTATCGGCTACATAACTGTGCTGATACGAGCCTGCATATAGGATTAGAAATTAGGAATCTCATCCACATGTTTGATACCATCCTTGATTCCTCTTCAAACTCTCATTTGATTGCTTGACTTGCATCTAGTTTAAAATTGTTCTAACAAAAATTCTATATCTCGTGCCATAAAATAAATCCTCATAGCGGTAGCACTGCACCACTTGTCGTGACAGCAGAAAACTTGGCAGTCCAAGAGGAGCAAATTCACTCACAGCATCCTATAGCAACCTCAACCATGCCTTCTCAGCCAGACCAGACGACCCCACCTACTCATCAGCATCCCGAAGCCTCTGAACCCCAGTTAGTTCAGCATGTTCAGCAGACCCCTGTACCCCAGGGAGGGTATACTCCACCACCCCTTCATCAGAATCTACCTTAAGCTGGACCGCAGATGCCTATGCCCCAGATTGATGGAGATGATACCAATCGGATCCTTCATACTTTATTGCGGGATCAGTAGCAGCAAAATGAGCTATTGAGACAAGACGTGATGGTCCCACTTAATAGACCCCCATCTCCACCACCAGCCCAAGTTCCAGCACCTCCACCAAGGCCCCATTCATACGTAGACAGTATTTCAGATTTCACCCTAATGAAGTCGAAGACCTTCAAAGGTACCGAAGGCCTACTAAAAGTTTTTTCATGGCTTATCAGTACCGAGAAGAAGTTAAGGGCATCACAGCTGCCTAAAGAAGATTGGATGATCGCAGTTGATTTATTACTCGAGGACAATGCCCATCATTGGTGGAAGGCGGAGGAAAGGCGCTTGGGTACCAATCAATCATGGGAAGAGTTCTACAAACTCCTCAATGAGAGGTACTTTCCAACCACTGCTCGGAATGTACTATATGATCAGTTCCTCTACTTCAAATGAGGTGACAAATCGGTTGATGAGTATGATGCAGAATTTAGCCGACTAAGCAGATTTGCCAAGGGATTGATACCGACAGAGAAAGCGAAGGCGAAAAGGTTTCATAATGGGTTAAGACCCGAGCTTAAAACCTATACCACTGTGTAATCTAGAATTTCGCACGCCACAGTATTAGAAGAAGCTAGAAGTCAGGAGATCCTTCACATGGAAGCACAACAAACTCAAAGATACTATGCCCCGATAGACTTACCAGTTCAACTTGGATCAGGAGGCCCTGAACGCCGACTTACTGCACAATATCAACAACAAGTCGTGCCCTACCAAATTCCAAGTACAATAACCTGCCAGTATTATGGAAGGAGAGGGCACCAGCAGAAGGACTGTCGTCGACGACTAAAGTATTGCTTCAATTGCGGTTCCAATGAGCATAAACTTCGAGATTGTCCCAACCGACACACCACACACAGTTTAGCTCCAGCACCATCACAGCAACAGTTACAAGGGCCAATAACTCTCAGACCAGGTGCACCACAACCACGTTTCTAAGAAGGATATCAGGAGGGACCAGACTTGGTGGGCCAGACACCAGAGTATAGGCCTGCTAGAGAAGAGATGAATTCACCATGACAGTGCTAGACACCCTTCCCGAGTTGACAGATACCACAGGTATTATTCCAGTTAATACATTATTGGTGCACCTTCATTAGTGTCCTATGCATGCATAAAATAGTTATCTCGTTCTTCCTAAACACATTGGGATTAAAGTTAGCAATTGCACTGCAAGGTACTACCTACAAACATCTTTAGTAATCTCAGCAACCGTAGCATAGACCGACTTGCTTAAAATAACGATTAAGAATTTGGTCAAAAGGATTTCCAAGACATGCCTTAGAGTTAGACACTTTTTTTTGTAGACCTTGTATGTGTGAAATGGCCCATGTCCCCGGTTTGTATGTCATTATAGTGTTTCGTGCCAGAAGAATTCCTAAGGGAACACAAGTATGACATGCACAATATACTTCCATCTATTCGCAATCACTTCGTCCTTAATCCTTGTCTACCGCATCATGATTCTGTTACTCTTTGATATCAAGTCAAGGTATGATACCACGACTTGGAATATTTCTCACTTCATCAATGATAAAAATCATGCTTTGGTTTCAAATTGAGAAAGGAAATTTAGAGTGACTAAATTGTAAGCCCTCCAAACCTCTTGATTTGGACAAATTGATTCCCATTAGAATGATAAATCATTGCCTCATGAAAACCAGTCTCTATTTTGATCCTTGGGTGTTCCCCATCGTGACTTTGAGATTGGAGCACGACACTAGACTTTCCTTCCAACAAACTTCATATGTAAGACCTAGACGAGCCCACCTTCAGGTAGATATATCATGTCCTACTAAAACACGTCTCATTATACACTTTTTTTATAATACGACTTTCTGATCAAAATGGCTAAACTATAATCTTTACCATGATACCAATATATTTTTGACTACGGATAGGGACTCAACCTCGATTAAATTCTTTCGACCCGACATGTGATTTTGTTCTACTTAATTCCTTAAGTGCTTAAATTCGTGCTTTATCTTGATTGCTTGACCCATTGTCCCATCACACTACTAGCTAAACTTTTATAAGTTGGGTAGAATACCTCATGGCCCAACAAAGCCTTGTCCTTATGACCCATGTTGATAAGTTTACTCAGACTATAAATTTAGAGGACACTAACTTAGCTAGCCAACCAAGCCAACTGCATAGTTCCACACTTCGGACAAGACTTGATTTTAAAGGATCGTAGACTATTTAATTTCCTGCATCATTACCTCCCTTACGTATATTTCAACAATTTGATGCTGCTAATTTAGCCTTAGTTTTGCAAGCTTATCTCTTCCGCGCTTGATCATGACATATTTTATTGGGTGCACCCACTAATATATTGTCTAATCAGAATCGGTGCATGATGGTCTGATCAACCTATTGTACTTTGGTTCGCCTTCATATATCATTCTACGTTGATGGAGACATAGTTAAACTTGCCCTAGAGTCTCATCCGCGACAGTCTTGTCAATTCTCTTTTGAATTATTTTCGTCGCCTATGAACCTCGTATTCGTACTCAATGGCATCGTCTTGAACCCTTTATTGTTCTTGTCTTTCACTTATTTTAGAGAGACAATGCAATGTACTTGAGAAATGGACCAAGGTATCACTTTGGTCATGTGGCGATATCCTCGCCTTAAACTACTCCTTCTACCCCTCAACACCAACTACCCTATTATTCCTAAATTTCGAGGAGGAAACTCTTGTAAGTTGGGTAGGATGTAAACCCCCAGACTTTTAAAAAAAAAAAGATTTTATTATTATTCTATATTACTTGAAAATATTTTTTTTGAATTATTTGATATATATTTATAAATAAAGTCTTAGTCATAATTATATTTTGTTACGATCATTGACTAGATAATGTGGTATCATGTGCCCTGACTAGCATCGTACCCCTCTAAATTACTTGTCGTAATATTCGATTAATCTTAAAAAATATTTTATACTTGTTTATAATTTCCTTTTATGTATTATTTACTTATTTTAGAAAGTAATTGGAAATTATATTTTGTTTAATAATATTAGGGTTTCAATAATAAGTGAGTTTTTTTTATATATGTAGAGTAAATAAATTATTTTTGAAAATTATAAATATGTATGAGTGAGCTTTCATTAATTGTGTGGCTAGACTAGAATTTCATATATAAATATATACATCTTTTTGTTTTTATTTATAAAGGTTTATTTTTGTAAAGAGAAAAGAAAAAAAATCTCTTTGACCAACTCGCGAGATATTCAAATGAATATCTCGCGAGCAGCAAAACTTCCTTTCCTCCGAATCATTTCCCACGACTAAATTACGCGAATAGAGAAGAAACTTCTCTGATGTATTCAGAAGATTCCAATTGCTAATCAAATTCAAATATTTCCAATCCTATCCTAAATTGATTAGAATCCCTTTTAATCTAAAACAAAGCAACTTTTAAATTGTACTAAAAGAAGAAGAAAGAAATGTAGGCAGAACCCTAACGTCCTTCGCAACCTTCCTCGACACGGAATCGCCACCCAAATCCTCGACACCAGCTTCATCGCAGAGCCTAGGCGACCACCTGTAGCCCGCTGACGGCCATCGTTGGCCGACTGCAGCTAGGAAATGCCCCGGCCGATCAGAAAACAGGGGAGCCCTGTTTAAACCGACTGCGAGGTACGCTTCTTTCTGACCCCTTTTCTTCTGGCATACTAATTCATTTTCGACTCTGTTGGATCCTCTAGAAACCCTACATAACCTTCTCGAATTCCCATCAAGGGGATTCAAATATCATTGCACGACCAGTCCGAGAAATCGACGTAGAGTCGAAGAAAAAAAAACAGACTGAAACGACACCTAAAAAAAACAGTACAATACCCTCCTTTGGAAGGCAAATTTTTGCTGATTCCTTGACTGTATTGAAAATCTATTTGAACAAGTTGATAGCAACATATACCATATGGGAACCCAACTTGTAAATTTATTTTTCATTGATTAGCCTGTTAATAATTCGATTTCAAAGTTTAGTGAAAAATTGTCATTAAAACATTAAAAATTTAGAAAAAATTAACCGATACGGCGTACGCCCCGACAAATTGGGCGACGTGGTCACGCACTATATGCATCGAAAGGCACGTATGGATGTTGGTGACGTGTGGGAATTGACGGAACTCGATTTCGTTGCGTGTGCGCGACGAAATCAGTGCGTATCCGTCAAGATACTCCCGTATCGACCTTTTGCAAACTTGGCCATAACTTCGTGTACGTTCGTCGTATCAAAACGAAACTTATGCCAACAGGACCGTATCATTTTTTTGGTCCTGTATGCCAAGTTTGGTCCAATTCTGAGAAGGTTGAATGGAACGACTATTTGGTGGGCCCGCGACCCGCTCTAACGGGCGAATTTGTGCACGACTCATCGGAATAAAAAACTGGACATACCGTTGAGTTCGTCTCCTCAAACCGGACCCGTAGACCTGTAGTTTGACGACTTTAGAGACCATAGGTACTGGCACGTATTTTGGTACAAAACGGGTCCAACGGCGGACATTATTTTGATCTAAAATTATGTTTTTACCCCTGTTCCAGAATTTAACTTTTGGACCGGCGTTTCTAGGCATATCTTTTATTCCAAACTCGTTCGTGATGTTTGTTTCAGCATCCGGAGCTCCTTGTGGATTTTGACTTTCGTGTTGACGATTCTGATTGTTGGATTTTGCTACATCTCACACCACCCTCAGGCAAGGCACCTTGCCATTTGCTGTTTATTTATTTTAGCTCATATTTCATGCATTATTCATCATTTTTTTATAAAATAAACTGTGATACATGGCATAATCTGTTAGAACTTATTGTTCAGTTATATTTCCTGCTATGTATTATTTTTCTTACACATTAAACTTAGAGTTAAGGGACCACCTTTGTGTGTTGCATTCATAGGCCTTGACACATTTATACCACGTTATTATGAGTCATATATAGGACTCGAACATGCGTGATTGGCTGTCCATGTACGTATAAGCCGTGCGTTAGGAAATAACTGCTAATAGAATTGTATCCTAGAAGACTTAGCAGTTATGAGTTGGCATTGGGCGGGGAGAACATGATTGGAAGTTGACTACCACCCTATCTATCGTAGACTCGCTCGCTACTGAGGAACGATAGATAGACTATATGGTATAGACTCGCTCGATACTGAGGAATAGTATATGGTGTTATGACTCGCTACTGAGGTACTGCATTGGTATTTTCTTGACTTGACCCGGTAGTCATGCAACCATGAACTATTCTTAAAACTGCATTCACTTAGTACGGTTAGGCTACCTTATCCGTTAGGTATGAGTACTTTTGGTTTGAGTACTTGTATCTGACCGTAGCTTGGAACAATAACTTATCACGGATTAGTTTGTCACATCTTGTCCTTGTTTGGTTGTAGGTGTGACATACTACTTCGATGAGAAGGTATTGAACCTTGTTGGGGTTCGAATACCATATTGGATTCATAGCATGGAAAGATACGTCATCGTGAATTAGTTTACCATCTCCTGTCCTTGTTTGGTTGGGGGGATGGTAAGCTAGTTCGATAGGTGTGTATTGGACCATGTTATAATTCAATTGACTTATTTATTTGAGCAATATTTATTTAGTTTATGTGGCATGATATTATATGTCTTGTTACGTCCCTCTGAGGACCTGTTTATCTCTCCAGGTGTGTGCACTTATCTTTGCAGGTATTCTAGCTCTAGCCGTGATCCTCTCTATTTCTTTGAGGATGATTGCACTTGGATCGTCTTCGCTTCGCTCGCCAAACTTATTTCATTTTCCATGTATTTTTCCTTATTTTGTTGGTAGTGGATTTGTCTCCGCCCAACATATTGTATCAAGATAATTCATTCTTATTATATGATATCTTTTATTTATTTATTTTTGTGTGGATGAGATTAGCTATGGTTCTACTGCATTTTACAGCTTACGTATATTTTTATACGGCTGGCATGTCTACGTTCCTAGTCCTACGTATTTTGGGACTGGAGCGTTACAAAAACAACAAAGAAAACTTTTTTTCATCTCTGACTCGAGTTTCCAGGTCGACTCCTCAATCGAATGGTTCTTCCAGAGTATACGGACGAGAGATATAACATAATTTCAAACCAATTTGTCCTTACGCTCCAAGATCTGCATAAGCTCTTCTACATATGACAACTCTGCCTTCAGATCCAACTGACCCAAATCTACCACGTAGCTCGGATCATGCATGTATTTTTGTAGCTGTGAGACATGGAAGACATCGTACACATCTGACAGCATTGGCGACAATGCCATCTGGTATGCAACTGGGGTGACTCGCTTTAGTATTTCAAAAGTACCCACAAATCTCGGACTCAGCTTTTCCTTTGCACCAAATCTGTTGACTCCTCGTATGGGTGTTACCTTCTGGAACACGTAATTACCCTCCAGGAACTCGATTGATCTTCGATGGATGTTAGTAAAGCTCTTCTCCAACTCTGTGCTACCTTTAGTCTTTCCCGAATAAGTTTGATCTTCTCCACGGTCTGTTCCACCAGCTCCGGACCGAGAATCTGCCGCTCTCCGACTTCATCCCAACAAATGGCTGATCTGTACTTTTATTCATACAAGGCTTTGTATGCGCCATCTGGATGCTAGATTGATAGCAGTTATTGTGTGTAAATTCGGCCAAGGGTAGATAGACGTCTGTGATCCCTTGAACCAAAATTATTATTAATATTATTACTATTGTTATTTTTTGTCATTATATTTATATTAATAAATTCCTAAAGTAATTTAGGAACAACACACTATAATTAGACCTATAGTAGAGTTATTATGCAAAATAGATTAGGAAAAGGGGAAAAATGCATATGTGATAATTCAAATTAGTAACGACCAGATATCAGATGGAGTCGAATTTGGATTCGACTTCCTCGTTCCTATCTCTCTGTGTTTTGACATCAAGAGTATATATATATAACTGATGCTATCGACCCCTTCTACCAATCTCATCTCTCCCCAAACCCTAACCTTCCCTGCGCCATTTGAGCTCGAGAGGACTTGTGTATTCCAGAGGAGATCACCAAGAAGAAGCTTTCGATTCGCCAAAATAGGTAATTCTTTACCTCTGCAAACAACCCTCAAATTCTTAAATCTTAGTTAAGTTGGATTCTACTTTCAATAATAGTATAGGTGGTTGTGTTAATGCCTAAAAGGAATCTATATGCTAAAACAATGTAGATAGTATCAAAAATAAATAGTATCTGACGTAGGTCGAGGCAAGTGTCCGATGCTAATGGGAAATTACACCTGTGTGCAACCCTGTCCAATAGAGACATCATAGTACAAACACAGTTGAAAGAATAATTATAGATTAGACTAGATAATGGGATCGCATTAACCAACTGTTTGCATAGAGGTTGATATGAGGATTGTTTGCCATTGATTATCAACACAAGAACTACAGAAGAACTATATTGATTGCAAACTTTAAAAGTACAACAGAGAGCCTAGAAAGAAATCCTAGGAAACAATCTAAGTATAATTTGTTTTGATTCTGGGGGATGACGGTGGAGGCTCGGAAGAAGTGTAGGAACTCTGCCTTACTCCTTGGACTACCAGACCCTGTCTTTGCTCTGGAGAAAATTGCCAGCCTTTCGCATGGATGTGATACCCTGCTATTTATAATAATTTTGGGATAAAGTATTTGGGCCGCATAGATGGCCACGTGGCTATAACAGCACATGAAGACTCGATCTTTGGCTGCCAGCTGGTGATTTGTTGAGATTTATCTGTAGCAAATCTGGGTGGTTGAGACTTGGTCAACTTGCCACGTGTCCTATCGCAGAATAGAATCAATCTTCTTGGGTTATTTTGGGCCGTATAGGTCTTTTAGTGCTCGGCCATGCTGGGCCACATAAGACTCATGCGGTTCAGGTCGTAGTCTTCCTTAGACATGTGTCCTACCAGCAGTGCCACCAGGCCGCATGAAGCTTGGGTACTTTTGGGCCGCATAGATCCTGCATTCTAGGCCGCATAAGGCTCATGCGGCTCAGGTCTCAGTCACTCTTAGCCGCATGAAGTTTGGAGATTTTTAGGCCGTATAGATCCTGCATTCTGAGCCGCATAAGGCTCATGCGGCTCAGGTCACAGTCCCCCTGGCCGTATGACATACTGGGCCCTATGTCTGGTGATATGACACTTTTTGCCTTTTTCGAAAGGTCACGTCTTATCTTCTTTTTGTTAGGACGTGTCAGAGTTCTTAGTTTTGACAAAGTTTTCAGCTTTATCAGAGTTTGTCAGCTTTGTCAGAGGGACTTCTGCGGCTGATCAGCTTGGCCGCATAAGTAGCTCTTCCTTCTACGTCCCAACTCAGTCTGGTCACTTTTTTTAATATAATCAGAGACAGCAATGATGGACGGCAGGGGCATTCTGGACCGTCGAGTCTGTCATGCGGCTCTTCCTTTTGTGGACCAAATTAACTTGGCCCAAAGTACTCATGCGGTTAGCTTTATAAATGTGATCCGCATGAACCCCATCTTTTTCATGCTTCTACAAGGATCCTAAGATCGGATTATGGGTAAAAGTGCACATGAGTATATAAATCTGTACAAAAGTTTAGGTATAATCCTAAACACAAGAGAACTGGATGTGTATCAGAGTATAACTGATATTAGAGTAGGAAATGGGTTAGTCGAGCATAGGAGAAACCTATGTTGGCATCAAAGAGTACCTATATAGCATTATCAGTAGGGAGATTTGACACCAAACTAACAACGGTTAAGCAAGAGTGTCCTATTCCAGGGATACAAATTTTCTGTATCATTGGGCCACTGCTAGATGCGTAGGATCCGTAAGAGAGGAGTCTGAACAGTAGCACTGTAGGATTTAAAATAGAGGGTAAGTCCCTAAATTCTACAGGTAGGGTACTTCGAGAGTATCGGTAGACTACCTATGTGCGTATCAGCAAATGTACTACAGTCCAGGTAGAAGTTCAACTGTAAGTATACGAAACATAGGGAATCAAATTGGAGTATCCTGTATAGTTGAGGGATATACCATACTAAGACAGGTAAAGGGGCATCAGTCCGATACATGTAGGAGGGATAAAATTATGCTAGGTTAGGATGAACATGTCCTTAAGGAAGCAATAACATAGAGTATCCTGAGGGTAGCAGCAAGGGGTACCAACTGTAGATGTGAAATAGGAACAAGAGATTGTTGTAACTGTATATAAACAACATAGGATTAGGGGTGTTCATTTGGAGGGTTCAGAGTTCTGTAGGCAGCCTATATTAGCTGCTATCCAAACACAAGTTCTTGAAAAGGTCGAAAGGTGGGTACTGTAGTACCCCACTCCGTGAAGGCACTAGATAAACGAAGAGATCGGATTGCTGGCTCTACAACAGAAGAAGATTGATCTGGGTGAGAGGACGAAGACTCATTTTCTGATTCGCTTATGCCTAATAAGAATCTGAGTTTTTGAATGAATGTTATTGCTAATAACAAGATGGTAATACTTGAGTATGCTTATAAGAGAATCCACATGTTGCTATGCTAATACAAGAAAAGAGATAATTTGTATACTAAGAAGAAGAATTCTTGCCTGCTAATATGAAATGAGATGATGCCATGCTAAAGTAGAGATGATGCCTTTAATCAATGAACTGTTACCATGCTAACAAGAAGAGAAAAGAGATTGCTTATATGTCCCGAATTTGTATATATGCTTTCAAAAGTAGAATGATATGCTGTACATATACAAAACAGTTATTATGTTTCAAAGAAATGAATGATTGCTTGTCCCTCAAAGATGTTCTGAATGCTAGACATGTACAGAAAAACTTGTACATGTTACAAAGAATGAAATATGTAAGAGCTTCGGCTCTGAGTGATCTAGGATCTTTGGCTCTGAATCAAAGGTAAAGAGAGAAGACAGAGTTATTGCTTTGTCGTTTAAAGAGAAAAAAATGTTAGAAAGTGGAATGTTTTCTCAAAGATGAAATGTTACCTCAAATAGTTTATTTGATAGATGTCACAGTCATGCATTAGTCTCGAACAACTTGTGCATAAGGAAACTAGATCTCTCAATGCTTCTAGGGGCACCCAAAATCGATCATCCTAGGAAAGATTTTCTATACACCCTGAGGTACTAGAAACCTCACGATCAGGGGGTGTTGCATCCCGTCCACTAGCGACGAGCTGAACCCAAGTGTCATAATGGCTAACATGGGGAAAGATCCATAGACCATCATATCGATAAATGTTGATTGTTGTAGAGCTGAACCGGAGAGTCACAGTTGCTAATCAAGTCTGCATGTGTCATTAATGATTTTGCTAAGAGCTTACAATGCAAAGACGAACAGGGAACAATATTGGTTATATCATGTTTATGCTAATCCTTTTCTTATGCAGGGATGGACCGTCGGTTAAGGTAAGAATCACTGAAAAAGTGATACATGTGTTGCTTAAGTTTGAATATGAATCTCTTTATAAATAATAGTCTGTACAAATGAATTGCTAATATACCGATAACAGAATAATAAGTATGACACTTGGAATATGACTAATATCAAAGAATAATATGTTGCCAAAAATTTCTGTCCCTTTCAAAGAAAAGATATGATATCATGCATGTAATTGACCCTAAGAATTGCTCGAACAAAGAAAATGATTATGGCTCATGAAACATGTTGCACACTTCACAAGAAAAGAATAGTCATCATGTATGAAATGAACAGTCCGTTGTAGGCTTGAAATGAATATAGATAAACTGTGGCTTTTCGAAAGTGTTTTCAAAAGATGTAATCTGAATCTGTACTGCATGTAATGAACATAGGTAAAAGTAGCAAGATCATATCACAACAAATATTTCCTTACTAAATGAATTAGTGATCATTTCAGACGATGTAGCCTTTGTTCATAATCACCAGTATGTTGATATACTGACCTATCATCAGTTTGCACGCAGGTGCAAGATGCATCGAGATGGATAATCCAAAAGCAATAGCCCGAGCCTCATTCTCCTGATCCCAAAAATCAAAAAAGATGCCAAGAGATGGTCATTAGTTGCAAAGAGATGATTTTGTATATAAAGGGATGTAATGTATGGAACAAGATCATTGTAATCTGTAATATTTCTGAGAGGTTGTAGCCATATGGCATGTATAGGAGAGAAAATGAGAGCTTTATAATATGTTCGAAAGGTATCAATAAAGAGAACTATTTCTTCTATTATTGGGTTTCAATTCATATTCTGTAATATGTTCTGTTGCGTATTGTCTATCTTGTCTATTTTGTTATTGTACAGGTCTTGTCCTTGTGCAAGCGCAACTTAGGCTTGTACGACATCACAGCCAAGCGAGGATGAATAGTTCTACAGAGTCTGAAGCGATGACGAAAGGACTCTACGGGATCGGCACTTTACGTCCAAGATGGAGGACATCAAAGCGGAATCCATCTCTTTCTTCTCCAAGCTTCTATCATTGTGTTTCATCAAAAAATTAGTCTCGTTTTTCAAAAGCTGTAGCAACTTTGCGAAGCCGTTACAACCAACTCCGAACTTCGTTTCATTTATTTTTTTATTAGAACAACATTGAGGTTAGCTTTCCAAATATTTAATTTATTTCCTATAATTATGAACGTGAATTTCTAGAAATTGTTTGAGTGCCAGTTGTCCGAAAATAGACGTATCGTACTATTTTTGAGATTTTGGGACATCTTGAACTCCGTTTTGCAAACCACTTGATGTTTTGGAAAGCTGATATATAGATCTACAACATACTAAATTTTCAAAAATTAATAAAGTTGTTTAATATTTTTTAATTCGTAGAACCCATATATGATCGATGATTCACAGAATTAGTAGCAGTGAGCCAGAATTGTAATAACTTTCAACCTAATTGTGATTTGGTGGCACACATCAACTCCAAACTAACCGAGGAAAGTAATTGTTTATGCTTTCATATGCAATAACCTTATATTGTAGTATTTTATCTATGCATGCTATTTTTTATGTCTTGACTGTTTACACACACGAGAGTATAGTGATTGATTAATGTTCATGTTTACTTGTTTTCGTCATTATTATCGTGATTGTGTATTCATGATTGTGAGGTATGACATAAAAGAGGTACAGTTATTAGACATGTGGAAAAGCTCCATTGTTGGCAACTCTTCCGTTTACAGGGGCAGACCCTTTATTATCCTCATCGTTTACCCAAGCTTCCATGTGTAGGAATATTATACTTCTTGTGGCACATGCACTTTTTTATTTTTCTTATGAGTTCCATCAGTCTTTCCATGATTGTTACTTATTTCATCAGTTTATCATATTGTATGATTTCTTCTTCATATTGTACATGCTTCTATTGATTATTGGTTCAAATGCTTAGTGTTTTATTACTTTATATTGTACTTGTATTATGATGGCTTACACTTGTACTTGTTCCATTCCTGACTGGATAAATTTTTCCAGGATATGTTGACCATGTTAGGTGACTGCTATATTATGTGCTATGGACCCATCTGGGAGTTAGAGATATCTTGGAGGCCAATCATAGATTCTAGTTAGATTATATGGTTCTTGAATTTAAAATTTAGCAGGTTTGTTTCGGAATATTATTTTGATGTATATTGGACTTGTAAATTGGATATTTATTGTGAATCAGCAAATAAATAATATTTTAATCAAATATTATGTTGATGATTGTGATTGAGGTCAAGACAGCGTACTATCGATGATATTGCAGTGTAGGCTGGACTTGGTTACGTATTCGTATCCCAAAAGTGTAGGCAACTCTAGAGGGGGGTGAATAGAGTTTGTGTCTATATTGACCAATTAAAAATAACTCTATGCTAACATGTAGGCAACTCTAGTGGGAGATGAATAGAGTTTGTTTCTATAATGTCACGCCCCGCTCCCGTAGGAGCGATCGTTCTCGCTAAGGCGTGATGCCGCACGAGCCTAGATTACGTTCGTGAAAGGCGCACTACAAGAAAATAGGACTTTACCGATATTTTTTTCTACCGACGTTTATTGGAACGTCGTCGTAGACATGATACGCCGACATTTTACAATAAACGTTGAAAAATATCGATATTTCTCGTAAAGGTTGAGAATTGCTGACGTTTATTTTCTAGCATTTATGGATTAGTCGGCATTGAGATGATATGCCAATGTTTTGCAATAAACGTTGAGAATTTTGGTGACATTTGAATATAAACTTTGAAAATATACGACTGATTTGTATAAATGTCGGTTATTTTTTACTTACAAAAAACAAAGTTGATTTATTTTAAGCCAAAAGAAAAACTTGTCGTTTATTGATTCGTGAGAAAATCGTCGGAGTATTTATGTTTTTTGCCGCACAAAAATTCCCACAAAATTTAAAGAAGTTCTATATTTTTTTATTTCGTTGTGCCCTCCAAATCCTCTTCCGCCAAAATCATTCGCCCTCCTCTCTCTGTGTGCCTCCGGCAGATCTGCTCTGTCCTAAGGACCCGACTCCACCAGTGGAGACACTCTGTCCTCCTCATCACCATAGCCCCCATTTTTTCTTTCGTCTTCTCCAAAGCCAGCCCCTCCCTCCTCTACTTTCCATCAAAATCCACCATGTTTCCTCAAATCCGACTCAAATTGGTCTCCAATGTTGTTAGAGATCGAGGTGGTGGAGGAAGCAATCACCTCCACCATCGCCGCCACTGGCACGGAGGTTCGACGGACCCTCCGGGCGAGCAGCTGAAGAACGACGAGTATACTGTAGCGGCGTACAGGGATCTAGAGAAGCTGTAGAGGCTGGTCGAGGCCGAGGGTTGCTCCGTCACCGAGTCTGATGGAGGTGGCTACTGCGCCGTCCAGTGGGCTGCGCTCAATAACCGGACCGCCACATCCCAATACATCATCGAGGTGAGTGATCGATCAACCAAAAATTCTCTCATGTTCTATAATCTAAGAGCAATTTGGTTATTTGTGTTTCTGATGCTCTCGTTCTCATCTTCGATCCAAGTTGGAATCTTTGTATGTGTTCAACTGTGTTTGTGAAGTTTAAGACAACCAGTAGCGGACATGTATTAGACACAACACTGACACTCCAAATACACCATTATCTGCCAACGCACGAGTTGTTTGTTGTGTCTCATTTGTGTTGGCACAATATATGTTTAGGGATAAGTGGATCAGGGAATTTGGTTGGTTAGATGGTTTTATTTTCCTGTGTGATTTGCTAGATTCTATTTGTTCGATAGTTTCCCTAGTGGAGTAGGGAATTCAAGTGAATGCGGTTGGCTAGGTACAAACTTTCCGCATTTGACAGTTCTTAATTTAGAATTATAGGGTTAGCTATGTTGCATGGACATTATACGGACGTGAAGACATGGACACAACAATGGTTTTGGTATATCCTAAGGATTGTTTCTTGTTAGCTGTTTTGGGGTATCTGTTTTTCAAGATCCGAGTACAACTGGCATAAAAGATGTTACTGTGACTTGTGAATATCTTAAATCTAGTTCTTTGCCTTATGTTTTCTTATTTTTATTTGAACAAGCATAATTTAGATCATAAATGATCGTGCATAAATTTCCAGTTTACTCTGCAATCCTTTTTCATGGAAAGGCTAACCTGAAATCTGGTCATTCTATGTGCATGTCCAAGTCATAGTTAACATGATAGTTTTAAAACTGTTCTCTTCCTGTAACTTATCATAGACGATACCTTCATGTTGAAAGGGAAATTTTTATACTATATCTATAAATTATTGTGGTGTTAATCCATAACAAAGAAGTTACTACTGGAAAGAGCAACAAGGTAGGTATATCATATTTGTGCCTTGTTGATATCTCTGAGTCTCTATGTTTGGTAGTTGCCTTATAAATTTGTCTGTAAATCTAGACCATAAAGATTGATTCCTGAGCTTCTTTGGTTGAAATAATGAGAATTAAAAATTAATAGTATTCAACAATGAGTTTTATCTCAAGGAGATGGATTTTCTTTGTTACGGGAATATGAGTTTGCTCGCCAGACATTGGCTGCTCTCAATCTGGTGTCTATCAAAAGATTGAGAGTCAGTGTGACATGTGACGTTCTAAAATTATTGCCTATTTTATCCCTTCTAAAATTTACTGAAATGCATGTGGGTAAGTTATTGTAGAAAATTTCAATTCTCAACAAGTTAAATCCTACAACTTATGGACCTCCGAAATCTGCAATTCTCAGCAGTTAGATCCTACAGTTCTGTAATTTACATTTTTGTACTTTCTTCTAAAAATATTTTTTGCTAATGTGAATCATGTGCAATTTTACTATTATTGTTTCTCCTTTTCAGTTTATTTCTTTAATTTGGTACGTTTCAGGGATCTTTTTGATTGGTCTGAATTTGGCACTTGCTTTGTATTAAAGGTTAGGCTTTCTTGGTAGACAAATATGTGCTGGAATTTTGTTGCATTTTATGCATAATGTTTTATAGCATTTTCCTATCAGTTTTCGTAATATTGGTTGTGTTCCGCCTTTCTAGTTCACTGTTTTCCCCTATTTTCTGTGTTGTTTGTTGTTTGAGATTTCAATCCTAGCAATTCGCTGCTATTTCTTCTTGTCCACACTCTTTTCTTACTGTGTGTCCAGTAGACCCAGGATTATCTTGCCTCATCATTTGGGGAAAAATAACAAAGCCTTTATCCTAACATTTTGGGTCATCCAGGTGGGGATGAATAACAAAGCATTTATCCAGTAGACCCAAGATTATCAACCACTTTTCACGCCCCTCTCACAACTACATCTAGCATCAACTTCTCATCTCCTGGCTTTACTATTCTTGAATAGTTGGAGTACTTCTCACTCAGTCATGTAGGGCACTTGAATTTTATCAAAATAAATTTGCTGCTACTATCATTATACTTCTGTGCTCACTTTATATTTGAATGCGATGTACATGGTTAGCTTTGCTGAGCTTACATTCTTTAAAGTATTGTTTGAAAACCTTCCTTTTCTTATGGATACTGGTGTGTCTTGGTATGTTTGCACTTTTTGTGGACCAACAAAAAGAAATAAATTAACTATGTTGTCACATTGAATTGCTTTTGATCTAGTTAACCTTTCTTTTTTGTGAGGATATCTGGTTCCTAGAGTTTGCGGTATGTCCTTGTGAACATTAAATATACAGATTTATTTAACTCATAAGTTTGACATTTATTTTGTATGGTGCATTTGTATTTTTAAGTTCATTCATCATTAATTTGTCCAGAAAAACTATAAGAGAACTCCTTATATACAGTGATTTTTGTAAGTATGTAGGCACAATTTACTGGCTTTGGTTGGGACTTGTTTATACAGATCCCAATCTCCTTCGAATTATCCCACTACATACTTTTCATGCCTAATTCTTTTGTCATCCTTCTTATAGATCCCTGTTTCCCCACTCCTTTAAACTCTCTGTAGCTTATATTTTCTTGCATTTGTTGTCAGTAAACAGGTTTCCAAAATTCTATAAGATATTTTGCTCCCCTATAATATTTGTCATTCTTCTCCTTTACTGGGCTAATAATGCTAAACCTCATGTTTCAGGTTTGATTTTTCAATCCAGTGCAATAGTGAGGTGGGACAGGAACATAACGATAAAAAGATGATGGTCCAGGTACAAATAATTTGATAATTGTGGATAATATTTGGATTTTTATACATATCTTGCGAGTGACTTTTGGATGAAGAATCATATAATTTGATATTTTTAGGTGGTTTCAAAACTTCATTCTATACTGTGCCCTTTTCTCCTAAGGAGGATGAAGGAATATGTTGAGCATAATCCTCCAAAGAAGAAAGAGATCATTTTATATGCTAATATGACACCTCATCAGAAGATTTTTCATGAGCATTTAGTCAATACATCACTTGAGAACCATTTAAAAGAGAGAGCATCTTGGGTAAGAACTTATATCTGACTGATAAGGCAATTTTCTAAATTGTATATTTGTTTTTGTAAAGAGGAAGTTAAATATGTGTTGTAAGTACTAGTACAACTAGTGTGGTTGGTGTTCTTGTGCTAGTATTGTTATATTATGTTTAGTTGACTTCTATTGTGCGTTTTGTGGTTAAAAATATATTACAAAACAGGCTTCATGCGACCTGGCATGAGAAGACAGCTGAATAATTTGGTAATGCAGCTCAAGAAGAACTGTAACCATCCTGATCTCCTAGAGTCTGCATATGACGTCACAAGTTTGTCTTTATCCTCAAATATTTGGACTTTTTACATTGCTTGTTACTCTGTAGGTCTCTATCCTCCAATTGAACAAATAGTTGAACAATGTGGCAAATTTCAGTTGCTAGATCGACCAGTGACTTTGCTACTTGAGCAGAAGCACAAGGTGCATTTTTTTCTATTTTATTTAAAAGGTTGTTCTTTGTATAAACAACCAAATTTGGATAAATTTTCAGGTTATAATTTTCTTTCAATGGACTAGAGTCTTGGACATCATTGAATACTACTTCAGTTAGAAAGCTGTGGGTGTTTGCAGAATTGATGGTAATGTTAAACTTGATGAAAGGAGGAGACAGGTTTGTATTGTCATATTTCCTTGACATCCCAAGTGGTCTTTGTAATGGCTTTATTGGTTATTCACATTGTTCACACCCAACACAAACATACATGCAGACGCAGGGGCTTGCAGACGCAGGTTGCACAGATGACATTCCTCTGCACAGACCCTCTATAAGTATGTGCATCCAATCCCTAGCTAAGTTACACCCACCAAACACTCATGTTCCAACATACCCACACGCCCAAAGCTCTGCTATCTGCATAGAAAAAGGAACACTCTTGTTCCAACATATCCCAAGTGGTCTTTGTAACGACATCATTGAATACTACTTCAACTAATGTTCAATTGTCGATCTTGACTAGTTGGTGGAGATTGATTTTGAAGGTTCGATGAAGTGATAGTAGTCCGAGTTGGACGAATGGAGAAAGATTGAGAAGCATAGGATTCCAATTTTTAGATATAGTCTCTCTACTTTACCTACTGAGATAAGTGCCTGGAGTCATTTTAGAGGTGACATAAGGAAATGTTGTCTACTAAAACTTATTAAATAAGTGGTTATACGAAGGAAATGTTGCCTATTGAAACTTTTAGGATCTCCAAGTAATCCCTAAAATAGATAATTGTTGTTATTTCTATGTGTAAAGACACGTACTATCCGTAAATCATTTTTTCGAGTAGGCAAAAATAGATAATTTTATAGTTCGAATCTTCAAATAGTTCGAAGTTCAGCGATATGATGTCAATTTTCTTAACGACACATCTCTAGCATGTAGAAGATATGTCGCAACTGTACCACCATAGTCCAGGCTTAACTATGGCTTCTCTTATCTTTGTTTTCATGATGTAATTTACTATTGGTCAATTATTTGACTTTTGTGTTGCTTCATTTTTTTATCATAACAAAATCTTATTCTTTACATGGAAATGTTTGCACAGATAAAGAAAACTAGAATGCCTCCTGGGCCACGTGCTGGGTTTTTTCTGTACGTCCATAAGAAGAGAGCAGTGCTATTTTGTGGGGTTGTAGATATGGAAGTTGAAGGTTAGTTTTTATTTGCATGGACAGATAGTTTGTTGTCATACTGCTGTTATGTTTACATCTCTGACCTTGTTGTTGGGTTTTTTTTAATACTAAACTTAAACTAGTTGACTGCATGTGTGTAGAGTTTGGATCATGTCTGATCCAGAACCATTAATTCTATAGCATACCAGATAGTGATCACTGTGTGGGATTTGATGTATACACCTAGGCACTATACTTTGAGTTTCTATCGTATAATGCTGTAAATATGTGGTACCCTAGAGTTTATAGTCACAAAGTGCAAGATGGCCATTTAGAGGCACGGGTGTTCTAAGTTCAAACTTTTAAGATACAAGATGTAAGCCACACTAATGGATGGAATCAGCCTTATTCAGAAAGGAGTCTGAGCTAGAGCAGCTCCTTATGAGGATGTTTTAGTTGGCACATCTCATGCAGCTGTTTTTCTGTCTTGGGAGTTGCCATTGCCAAATGACCTCAGATTGGCACTGCAAGTCCCAATATAAAATAATAAATACACACATTTACAGAGGTTATCTTGTATACTCTAGCATCTAGGTTGCATAGACATGGGTACGATTTCAGATACAAACACGATACGGATTCGGGATATGGTATTTTTATAAAATTTTGGGATATAGGTACAACATGGATATCCTTTACGAAGTGGACAACTTGATAATAGTATTGATGTATATATAATTGTTGTTATTTCTGGCGAAGCAACCCAGGTACTGGAATGGTTCTGATGTTACCTTAATAAATTTAATGGATGAACCTTCAAAAATCTTTATGAGATATTTCTTTATCAATGATTTAACAGATGTGGTATGTGTAATGTATACTTGTATATATGCTCACTGTTTTTCACTGCCCCGGAGTCTTTAAAGTTCTAAAGTAATTTTAGACCAAGTCCTTGTTATAAAATTATAAGGCATATCATAATTTAATGGTTTGAAGTGCTCTAGCGATATCTGTGCTCGTTGTAAGGAGCTTTATGAATGATGCTGGTACAAGTCTTCCTAAATATGTAGCTCCTTTTTCCATTAGAAAAGAAATGGCAGATATCTCATATGCCAAAGATGGAATGAAGGATCAATGTCTAAGTTTCAATATTATTTCAGTATTTATGATCAATGTCTAAGTTTTAATTATTATTGCAGATATAATCTCATCTGCCAAAGATGGACCAGTAAAGGTGAATATCTTGTATAAACGGTAAAGGTATTCTACTTTTCCCACATGTATTAACATCTTCGTGTGTTTCTAAAACTAAAATCTCCATATACATGAACAGGTTTGGACTGTTCGAGTCAAAAATATCTGATGTGTAGAAGTTCATGCTATGAGAGAGAAGTTCATAACCCACCTGTTGCAAACTCGGCAGTATAGTAAAATGTTGTATTTTTTGGCTTGTTTTATTTTGTTAAACTCGGTTCTACACTCAAATATTGTATTTTGATCAATAAAAGTTTATTTTGTAAATTATTTTTTCTTGAATGTATAATGTTAATTGAAGTATGTTTTAATTACTCAATAGGAAGCCGAGTGAATACAAGTGCATGGCAAATATACTCAAATTTATTTTAAATGGTTTTACCTATACCTACGTTTATGTTAAAATGTTGAAAAATTATTGGGAAAAGGTTGGAAAACAAATCTCAACATTTTTGCAAAAGGTTGGAAAAGAGGTTTAGATTCTGACGTTTTTATTAAAACGTTGGAAAATTATTACCCATTATTGCATAATTTTTGACGTTTATTAAACGTTGTTGCAAACGTCGTCTTTACTGTACTGACGTTTATTTAACACGTCATAAATTTCCAACTATGGCAACGATGACGTTTATCGAAAACATTAAAAAAATGTTGGGAATACCAATGCCAACGTTTTTGACCTTTTTCCCGACGTTTATAAAATGTTGGAAAAAAATCAATTTTCTTGTAGTGGCGGGTTCCATAACGGCCGATTACAGCGGCTGCGACTGGGTCGTCGCAAAGAAGTCCCAAGCAGAGATATTGAATATGCCAGCAGAAATTTAGAACAAGACACAAGTTACTCAAAAGATGATCTTTATTAATATTGAAACAAAGGTTACAAAGCGCGCAAGGCCAAGATTACAAGTCACTCAAGCTCACTCTTCTTACATTTACAAGTCACGCAGCTCTCTTTCATCTCTCAAATACAAGTCTTGAGCCAGCAGATGCTTCGAAAGGCGACGTCCATACATTATGTCCCGTATAAGTCCAGTCTTCACGCAGAACGCATGCTTCGAATCGCCAAGGAACACCGTGTCTCGACACATCCAAGCGAGCTTCGTACCACGAGCTTCTACTTGTGCCTGCACATAAACACTGTATGTATGTCAGTACTCAACTGTACTGGTGGAGTGAGCTCCTCGTCCACCCATACAAAACCGACACGTTTATTTACTTTGTGCAACATAATCCCTTTACGATTGTCTTTCTACTCTTGCCTTAGGATCAGTTTTAGGACGTAGACTTTCGGCCTATTTAGTGCCTCTCGACCGTCACCGTACTATCTCACCGATACTTCCTTATCCTTGCCTCTAGGCCTTTCTCGTTCATGCAATATCAACGGACCGACTCATACTTGTCTTTCGTGCCATACTCTGTGACGTAACGACTCGGTCGTGCCATGAACTCGATTCGTGCTTCAATATCACTGAGGCAGTGCCTCCTCGCTTAGTCTTACCTATCCTTGTGTTGTGACAACGCGACCGTGCCTCGCATTTCGAGGTCGTGCCCTACAACTCAACATAACTTAACCAAACTTGCCCTACGGCCCTTCTCGACTTAACTTACAACGTCTAACCAAACTTATGGAACTCGTATTGAGGACTCAAGTACGACGCCAAATCTCGTGCCGAAATACGTGTCTTTACGTATAGCCAAATCTTAGGCTCCTGAATCATGGTGCAAACCGTGCACACATACCTTCTTAACGCAACTCGTGCTGTGCTTATATTTCCTTAGAATCAACCGACACCGTGCATGCGGATTCACCGCTAGCACGCCAATTTTCTATATGAAAGGCCACTGGCAAGACAAGCCATCGTAGACATAGCTCGGGTAGGCGGCGGATCCTTCAATGCAAGGTAGCTAGCCCCATGGAAAGCCCCCGACTACCCACGCGGTAAGTTCCAGCGCTGCTATAATGTCTTTCCCCTAGATCGACTGGCCCCTGTGCCCCGACGTAATACCAGTCGAGGAAGAAATCCTTGTCGACAAGTTGTCCAATGACCACGCACCTACAAGACATCTAGACTCACGTAAATGCATGGCCTAATTTTACGGTATGACTGGAACTATACTTAGCAACTCGTGCTCTAAACCACACTTTGCATAACGTTCATCGGAACCGTGAGACTCCCAACCGAGGGACCGTCTCATACTTTAAAAACATGCATAGGAACCATGAGACTCCGAAACAAGGGACCGCCTCAGCGACAAACGGTCGTATGAACTTACTTCTTTGCAATCGAGGGAACGACTACTACGTAGCCTTCCAACTTAACTTGCACCAAACGTGCCTAATACTTGCCATAGCCCGTGGCATTTCTATCATCGAAACAACCGTGTTTCGTGCCTTAAACCCAATGTATTCCGTGCGACACTATCGTCCAAGTCATACTCTATGTGACGGGCCTTGAGATCGTAGGACTAAGTGGCTAAACAATCGCGAAAAGCGGAATAGTGCTTGCTATGACTTTGATAGCCCAGCATTACCTTACCTAACTTAACCGAGCCCACGACTTAACCCTTGGAACGAGCAAAGTCTATGACAAGCCTTGCATTGTGGAAGCGTGCATGCTTTATCGAGAATTTACGCAGGCGACGCCTAAGACTTAGGCTAATTCGAGCATTGTGGCAACTTAGCAACTTAGGCCAACTTCCTTCTCCCAAGCCACGGGACGAAGGATCGAGTGTCATTTAAAAGCACGCTGAGTCGACTTCTAAGTAGACCGTGGACCTTTTTCCATGTTCTGACACATTTTAACCCGTCGGGATTATTCCCTTAACTATGTGGATTTGTCTCTTTTATTATCAAGCCTATTGTGCAAGTTGAAAACATGAGATTTATTTTGTGAAGGCCAAGATGAGGCAAGTTTACCGAAACTATCCCACCTGAGCGAGGAGTCGCCTCGACCGAGCGGTGTCTCCGAGCAAGCCGTTGCAAGGCTAAGTCCGAACGCCGTCGGCATTTCGATTCCTCCGATTGACTGAGCGGGACGGGGCACTACATATTACACCACTCAGAAAAAGCACTACAAAAAGAAGTCATATTAGCGACGAATTTAGCGAGGTTTAATTGAAACGTCGCTAATTTCTTTGAATTTAGCGACATAAATTTGACTTCGCTGTTCGTCACTATGCCCGATGTTCAGCGACGTATTGCGACTTATTTTTTGTAATAAAATGTTACGTTGCATAATAGTCAGAAAACGTCGCTAATTTCTTAGAATATAGCGACGTTTAGCGACATTTTGCAACTAACATTTTAATAACAAAATGTTACGTCGCGTAATAGTCGATAAACGTCGCTATATTCTAAGAAATTAGCGACGTTTAGCAACGTCTTACAATGACGTCGCTAATGTATTTCTAATATACAGATTGGGTTTTCCTTTCCCTCCAATCTCACTCGAAAATTTTCTAAAACTTTCCTTTCCCCCCCCTCCACCGACCCATCGACGACCGAGCTCCTCATTCCCGGCGACCCCCTCTCCCCCAGCGACCCCTCTCTCCCCGAGCTCCTCCTCCTCCTCCACCGACGACCAAGCTCCTCCTCCTCCTCCTCCACTGACCCGCACTTCCCGGCGACCCCCTCTCCCCCGCGACCCCTCTCTCCCCGGCGACGCCCCTCCTCCTCCTCCTCCACCGCGAGATCCTCCTCCTCCAGCACCGAACTCCTCCTCCTCCTCCACCACCACGAGCTCCTCTAAAGGTAAACCCTAAACCTAATTAAGGTGTTTTTTGTGTCCAAAATAGACACGGGGACACAGCACGACCCCGTGTTTACTGATACACTGTGTTCGTGTGGTTTTGGACACTTTGTGTCCATTTGGATCAAAAAATATATATTTTAGAAAATGATTTGAATTTGATGAGTCTCTATGCACAGATCCAACTAATAACGAATTATTGTATTAGTTGAACAGAAGTGACGAGTCTCTTTGAGCTCGGTCAAATGTGCCTTATGTTAGGTCTCTGTCTGTACAGTATGTGGATGTGTCAAATGTGTCTTATGTCCTTAATAATTGATAATAAGTAAATTTTTAAATCAAAATTTTATAAATAAATTGTTAATTCAAACCTAACTAAATTGAAATCGAGCTCGTTAAGCTTGAAATCAAGCTTAATCAGCTTGAAATAAAGTTGAGCGAGCTTGACGAGCTTGAAATCAAGCTTAACGAGCTTGTTTATCAAGCTTGAATCAAGCTTGCTTATCAAGCCAAGCTCAAGCTCAAATCAAGCCAAGCTCAAGCTTAATATAAACAAGCTCGAGCCAAGCTCAAGCTCTAAAATAAAAAAATTATCAAGCTCGAGCTTGAGCTCGATTAATTCTAGTCAAGCCAAGCTCAAGCTCACAAAAGCTTGGCTCGGCTTGGCTCGTTTGCAGCCCTAGTAAATATTCAGTCCCTTAAATAGCAGCCATCACATGTTCATTACTACTGTGCAGTCCACTCCTATGGTTGTAACAATTTCCATTGATGTTAGTATCAGTCGAAAGAAGAGGAATGGCTTAGGTTAGAAGTGGGTATTGGTTTAGCCCGGGTCCTGTACTTCCTATGAGGACAGTCCCTATCACAATTGGGTATCAATCTACTTACATGAATCTGTCATGCATACTATAGAGTAGTCCCTCCTTCACCAGGCTTGTCTTGTCCTTGTGTGTAAGTTAGATGTCCTGTTCATCCCACTTGAAGGTACTGCATGTCCTTAGTTCAATCACACCCTCAAATATTCACATCAGATGTGTGTTGAATATCCTGTATTTTGACTTCACTGCATACATGTGCCTATTGCATTATTACCTGTCCATCTTGTTGTATAACACACTGTATATCATGTTTCAGTCCACCCTAGGTATGTGTTCAGCCCACATAACCATGTTGCAGTCCATCTCATTAGAGTTCACTCCATGGGTACACATGAACATGTAGGTGGAATACAGAACATGTACATTTATATATAACATTTAACATTATCAGTTATAATTAGGAACGATTTGCACATTTAGAAGTTTTTCCTTCTACAAACTACCCAGTTGACAAGGTAGTAACCCTGCCAATTTTTCTACCAATTTGCATATTATCACTTATGTCAAGCTCGACGATTAGCTCTGATATTCGAGTCATGAGTGGAACCATATTCCCTCTAATTTTCCCTCTTGTGAGGAAATTGATTCTCAAGTTTGTGGTTACCAAACAAAAGAAAGGAACAACTTTCCTTTCCTAGTTCCTTAAATCGGTGAACCAAACGAGGCCTTAGGATAATGTGTATAGATGAGGACTAGGACAATAAGTATAGGTAACTTCAAGATAGGAATTGTTTTACCTATGAGTATAGGTAATGGCTTTACCTAGAGTGATTAGGTAATATATTGGTTTAGGAAGCCTATAGGTTTATGTAATGGGTTGACACATGGATATGGAAGATACTTATGTTGTAGTGTATGGGGTATTGAGTTTGGGTATTGGTTTTTACTAGAGTTAAGGATAGGCTAGTATATAGGTAATTAGGTAAATAGGCCATAGTAATTGTTTTACCTATGTGAATAGGATATTGGTAAGGCAAATACATAGGGTATTAGCCTAGTATAGACTAGAATACCTTGGTAAGGCAACGCATGGCCCTAAAAACCTAGGTGTGACCTAGTTTGACCAAGTTTGGCAAGGTATTGACCCAATTGTCCTAGTGTGACCTAGAAATGACTTGGAGACCTAGAATTGACCTAGTATATCATGTTTATGATTCCAAAACACCAATTGACATTAATATTCTATATTTAGGTTTTTGAGGTACCGTATCGGATATTGTTTACATTTTATACTACCAAAATAAGTATTGTTGACATTTCACACTACCAAAATAAGTCAAATCAACGACGAAATAAGTCAATCCTAGAGTGTATAGAGTGAGCCTCCCTACTTCCTTCCTTCTCATTCGGGTTATTCAGTCGACTATTCCGCATCATAGGATATCTACCTCAACTTCACCCTAGAGAAGTGTGGAAATATTAATGTTAACCAAGGTTCACAGTAAAGAGAGGGAAAGAAACTACATAGGATACATCATATCTATTACCACTTGTTGTATCATGATTACTTTTACAAGTGTTTAAATAATGTGCATGTATCTATCTTACAGAATTATTCTCAAATGGATATGGAGCTGAATTACTATCTGCGGAATCGTTCGTAGATGTACAACCGTCATCCTGATAAGATGTGCGGTGTGCGGGATGAATTCATAGAGGGTGTACACCAGTTCCTGCAGTTTGCCAAGGCGTTCCCTCAGTACATGGATGGTACCAAAATTAAGTGTCCGTGTGTGAGATATCGCAACTTGAAATATCATCCAGAAGTGGATGTCACGTATCATTTATACTCGAAGGGTTTCACGCCGAATTACTATCAGTGGAGCGAGCACGGAGAACTTGTGTCTTTAGCATCGGAGTACGAGCCTTATGTGGATGTCCACAACAATGCTCCTTACGACGATGGGTTGGTGAACATGGTTTTTGACGCGGCCGGGCCTAGTTTCGATCCGGATGATCATGATGCACCTGAAGAGGCACCGAACCCCGATGCTTCCCAGTTCATGGAGTTGCTGGAGAATACAAGGACTCCATTATATCCTGGTTGTAAGGATCATTCACCGTTGGAGGTGGTTACAAGATTGTTGAGCATCAAGTCCAATTTTAACATGTCGTAAGATTGCTACAACCGTATTATGGAGTTGCTTATAGAAATATTGCCTGAGGGTGCGAAGTTGCCTAAAGACTTCTACCGGTCTAAGAGGATGGTTAGATCGTTCTGGATGGGATACGAAAAAATCGATGCATGTCGCAACGGGTGCATGTTGTACAACAAAGACGACAAGGATAAAGACGTTTGCAGATTTTGTGGTATCGATCGCTACAAGGCATGTGGTAGAGAAAAGTCTGTCAGTGCCAGGAAGCCTACCTCTTCGATGCACTACTTGCCGTTGACGCCGCGGTTGCAGCGGTTGTTTATGGTGAAGAAAACTGCAGAAAACATGAGTTGGCATAAGCGGGAACATACCGAAGGAGTCTTGGATCACCCATATGATGGAGAAGTATGGAAGCACTTTGATCGAGAGTATCCAAATTTTGCTTCTGATCCGCTTAATGTCAGATTGGGTCTCTGCTCCGACGGTTTTACCCCATTCGGACTTTCGGGATCCCAGTATTCGTGTTGGCCTGTGATCGTCATCCCGTACAATCTACCACCTTGGATGTGCATAAAGACTCCGTATATGTTCCTCACCATTATTATCCCAGGTCCGAACAATCCGAAAAGGAACATCGATGTATATTTACAGCCGTTGATTGATGAGTTGAATCAGCTGTGGGAAGTAGGTTCCAACACGTACGATGTATCTAGAAAACAAAATTTTCAGATGCGGACAGCACTTATGTGGACCATCAACGACTTTTCGGCCTATGGAATGTTATCTGGATGGAGCACGCATGGTCGTCTTTCATGTCCGTATTGCATGGACAGCACTAAGGCTTTCCGTTTGAAATACGGAGGCAAACCGTGCTTCTTCGATTGTCATCGACAATTCCTGCCGCAGGATCATCCGTACCGGAGGAACATGAATGTTTTTCGTGCTGGCGTTGTGGAGAAGGCTAATCTCCCGCTAAGGAGGCCCGGATACACGATATGGAAAAAGGTAAAAGATTTACCAAGAGCTATTGAGCAGCCTGCTACGGGCTACAAGTGTGACGGATTTGGTCGCACTCATAACTGGACGAAGAGGAGTATATTCTGGGATCTTCCATATTGGAGCACCAATCTGACTAGACATAACCTTGATGTCATGCATATCGAGAAGAATGTGTTTGCCAACATAATTAATACTGTAATGGACGTAAAGGGGAAGACGAAAGACAATCCAAAGGCTAGATTGGACTTGAAAGAAATATGTAGATGTCCTGCATTGCATTTGATAGAGGATGGGAATGGAAAGTTGAAGCAGCCTAAGGCAATTTTCTTACTGGAGAAGGAGGATAAAGTGAGGCTTTGTAGGTGGATTCAAGGTCTATAATTTCCAGATGGGTATGTTTCGAACTTGAGAAGATGCGTCGACCTCAAGGAGAACAAACTGACAGGTATGAAGAGCCATGATTGTCACGTATTCATGGAGCGGTTAATTTCGATTGTATTTCAGGAATTCTTACCGTAGGCAGTTTGGGATCCATTGACGGAGCTTAGCATATTCTTCAGGGACCTTTGTTCTAAGAAATTGCTCGTTGATCGTCTAGAAAAGCAAGAGAAGGACATTGCGGTAATACTGTGCAAGCTAGAGAGGGTGTTCCCTCCTGGATTCTTCGACTCTATGGAGCATTTGTCGATTCATCTTTTCTACGAGGCACGTGTTGGTGGACCCGTCGAATATCGATGGATGTACCCGTTCGAGCGACATTTGAATCACCTAAAAAGAAAGGTAAAAAATAAGTCTCGGGTCGAGGGTTCTATTTGTGAAGCTTATAATCTCGAGGAGATTACACATTTTTGCTCCTCCTATTTCAAACCTCATGTTGCTACGAATAGAACGAGGGCTCTGAGAAACGACGACGGATATCAAGAATTTAATGATGGAATACTGAAAGTATTCAATGCGTCCGGAAAGCCTTCAGGGAAAATAAAGAAGAGATATTTGAATGACGAAGAGCTAAGGACTGCTCGGTTGTATGTATTACTCAATTACGACGAGGATGAAGTGGAGAAGCTAGAGGGGTAAGTAACTCAGGTTGATAAGTTTACGTCATCTCAATGTAATAGTATAAGCTAATATTATTGTACTAATCGGCGATTGCTTTATAGTTTTCCAGCACATATAATGATGAGTTTAGGCTGGTTAGACCCTACCTAACAGACGAAGCATTAGAACAAAAAATGAGACGTCATTTTCCTTCTTGGTTGAGCGAATATGTAAGTAGCTCGGTAATTACTGGCCTCTTCTAATGCAACTGTGCAATAAATAACTTATTATCTCTTCTTTGATATTCAGGTCGATCGTCTAATTTTACCCGAGATTGAATTAATTAGAACTCTTGCCAAGGGACCAATTACTTTTGTTAAAATATGGCCAAGTTACTGTGTCAATGGCTTTCGATTTAAGTCGACAAATGCTCCGATCAGAGACAGCTTCCTGGATCTTGATTCCACGAAAAATAGTTGTTTGTGTATCAAGTCTTCGAACTACAAAGACGTCGATCCAGAAAATGATATCTTTGGCATCTTACGAGAGATTGTGGAGTTGTCATATAATAATGGCAGAGAACCTGCAAAGATCGTGTTACTCAAGTGTGAATGGTTCGATCCGATTGAAAATCAAGGTTGGAAAATTAACAAGCATGGTCTTGTGGATATAAACTACAAGCGTAGATATCAAGGCTACGAACCGTTTGTCCTAGCAACTCAAGCTCAGCTCGTGTACTTCACAGCTTATCCGAGACGGGGAGCAACGAAGTCTGACTGGTGGGCAGTATGCAAGACTAAAGCTAGAGATACTTTTGATGTTGACGAAAAAGCTTACCAGGAGGATGAGCTACCTCTTGTAACCAATATTGTCGATATAGACTCCATGAAAGTTACGCATTACATGACACATAATGTAGAAGATGTAGAATTATCCGAAGAGGAAGACGAAGCCGACAAAGGCGAAGATAAAAGTGAAGATGAGGAGGAAGAGGAATATGAGGTCGAGGAAGACGAACAAGATGATTATTCTGAAGATGATTGAGAGAGATATACTTATCTGAACTTAGATGTTTCTTCTAGAATATATTATCTAGACTTAGATGTTTATTGTAGAATGTATCATCATATGTTGTCTTGGTTATTATCTTGTCTTTGTTGTACTTTTATATTTCTAGTCTCTATTATTTGTTGTACTTTCATATTTCTAGTCTCTATTATTTGTTGTATTATCATATGCTGTTATCAGGTATGGCAGGTCGTTGTGGAACGTTCCGAGGGGGACGACGAGGTCATGATCCTCCGGTACTTCCTACAGGTACTGCTAGAGGACGGAGTTTTCCTTTGGTACCTCCTACTGGTACCGGCTCGGGATCCTCGTCGCAGATTACTCCTCCATATCGGACAGTAGCTAGGCCTGCTGGGACGACGTCACGTGGCATATCTCCTGGGACGAGTAGTTCCAGGCCTGTTGAGAGTGCTCGCCCGTCTAGCATTCCTGCTGCTGATACGACGATGGAGACGGATGAGCAGATGGCGGAGGCTGCGCCGATGACCGAGGCGGCTGTGCCGACGGCCGACCAGCATCATGCAGATGATGCGTGCGCACCTCCGGAGACGAGGAGGACGAAGATCTCGGTCGACGGTACAAAGTAGGTATTTTGGTTTATAATTTTTTTTTCCTATTTTTATCATAAATTAACTTTTTTATGAATATAATATGTCTGTATAGATATCGTCCCCCAGAGGTACAGAGACGTCTAGGCCACATGCTGAGGCATAATTATGGTGGTGCTTGGATTAACTACTCTGATGCTCCGGACGAGAGGAAGGCCTACTGGTTTGTGCGCTTCAAGGTTAAAACATGTTTGTCGTTTTAACATGAATCATATAATTTTTGCATATTATATAGGCTTAATTGCACTTTGCTACCCTCAACTATTACCATTTTTCAAATTTGTACCCTAAACTATTTTTTGTAACAATTTGGTATCCAGATATTATTTTGGACTAAAATGCCCCTACCCCTACCCCTAACCCTCCCCCCCTGCACGCTCCGGCCGCCCCCCCTGCTCACTCCGGCCGCCCCCCCCTGCTAGCTCCGCCCCCCCCCACCCCCCTCCCTGCTCACTCCGGCCGCCCGCCCGCCCCCGCCTCTCCCCTAGGCCGCGGCAGCACGGGAGGAGGGGGGCTGGGGAGGGAGGACGGGGCGGAAGGCGGGGCAGGGGGTGGCCGAAGGTAGCAGGGGGGGTGGGGGGCCGGGGGGGGGGGGGCGGAGCTAGCAGGGGGGGCGGAGTGAGCAGGGGGGGCGGCCGGAGTGGGGAAGGGGGTGGAGGGAAGGAAGAGGGAAGGGCATTTTCGGCATTTTTGAAAAATTAGGTATCAAGTTGAAAAAAAATAATAGTTGAGGTACCAATTTGTTACGAAAAAAATTTTATGGTATCAAGTTGAAAATGCGGAATAGTTGAGGGTAGCAAAGTGCAATTAAGCCTATTATATATAATTGATAAATATTTGGTTTGCGCTCTTCTTGGATATGTTTTTCTATCCACCGTACCGGGCTGAGCTTATCGAGGGGATGTTTCCTGCCATAAATGCCAAGCTGATCCGCAACGCTATTAATGATCAGAAGGATCGTGATCGTGCCGGAAAGCCTATCCAAGGTTGGATCACCTCTGATCAGTGGAATGCGATAAAGGCTCGATTCGATGAGCCAAGGTACAAGGAGAAGTCGGAGAAGGCCAAGGCGGCTAGGCAACATACCTCGAAGTGGTACGGTGGGTCGATTCCGATGACGGAACATTTTTGTCGTTTGGTATGTCTTTCTCTTTTAGAAATATTATTTTATTAAAAAACCAATAAATTATTACTAAGATAATATATTTAATTACATGTAAGGAAGGTCGGTAACGCCGACATGGTGACCGTCTTCCTGGCCACCCATCGTCGCGGCGGTGACCTTATTGACGAGAGGGCCGAGCAGACCTATGTAAGTATTATAATACGTTATCTTAATTTAATACTTCTTGTCAATTTTAATATAACTTAGTAAATATGATGCAAATAAATATTCATGTAGTTAGTAATAATAAGTACATTAATTAGAAATTAGAAATTATATAGTACTATCTATACTTTCTAGGCCGAGTATCAGAGGCTGCGGGAACGGGCGGCTGCTAGTGCACCTGATGCAAGAGAGGCCGATACTTCCTCGTAGCCCACTCAAGCTCCGTCGGCGGACGAGCTGTGGATGACCGTCGCTAGTGGACTCCGTAGGGGTACGTACTACGGTACGGGATCCTATGGTGCCCTAGTTGCGACCCAGTCCTCTAGGGCATCTCCTGCTAGTGTGCAGGGTCCACAGCCGTCCCAGGAGTCTGCCCGAGTCCACCAGATGATGGAGTCTCTCCGTGACGACCTACTATGACGGATCGAGGAGCATTTTCAGCACCCTACGGATGATCCTGCGCTGCTAGCACGATTGGATGCGCTCGACCACGGCATTATGGAGCTCATGGAGACGACTGAGAGGACAGAGCGCACCGTTAGAGGGTTAGAGCGCACGGTGACGGAGCTGCAGACAGGACAGGTGACCATGGCCGAGAGGCTGAGATTGGTGCAGGATTCGAGGGTCCAGAGCAGTAATAGAATGTTATCTATCATGGATTCATACCACCAGCGACTTACAGCGTTGGAGCGTGCTGGTCCTCCGGGTGCGCCTTTATCGTCGTCGACTCCGTCGCCTCAACTGCCTTTTTCTTTGATACTGACTCCACTGACGTCACTGCCTGCTCCATCGGTATCGATTTTACTTGAGGAGTATGAGTTGTTCTTATCCCTTCGTCGCGACGGTGCCCCTCCTGCACCAGATCCCTAGTAGTCCTAGTTAGGACTGTTTGTTTGTGTTTGATCCTTTGTTTGTGACTTGGATTTCTATTATTTGTGTAGACTTGGATGTTTGGATCCTATTCTATTTGTTGGTTTTGTGTAGACTTGGATCTCTATTATTTGTTTGTTGGTTTGTTTGGATCCTATTATTTGTGTAGACT
The DNA here is from genome assembly GCA_029216955.1 of Iris pallida. Taxonomy (NCBI): domain Eukaryota; kingdom Viridiplantae; phylum Streptophyta; class Magnoliopsida; order Asparagales; family Iridaceae; genus Iris; species Iris pallida. The sequence goes on along the minus strand of JANAVB010015400.1, from coordinate 28,779,360 downwards.
TGGATGCTTGGATCCTATTATATTATTTGTTGGATGTTTGGATCTCTATTATTTGTGTAGACTTGGATGTTTGGATCCTATTCTACAGTGAGGGAAAACAGTATGTGTGTGATTGTGTGTCATTCATATGGGTGTGTGTGTATATGGCCTGTGTTCAGCAAAACAGGGAAGCGAATCTCAGGTTTACATATTCCAGATTTTGAAAAACAGTCCTATACTGGTTATGGTTATCTTTTTAAACTACAGGAAGAAAAAGACATTCTGTATTTTATTTTTTTTATTTTTTTTGCAAATTTAGCGACGTTTACCGACGTTTACCGCCGTCCACCGACGTACGTTTGCGTCGGTAAACGTTGGTAAATCTGCCAAATTTTCCAGGGTACCGACGTTTACCGACGTCCTTATACGTCGGAGAACGTCGGTAAACGTCGGTGCACGTCGGTAATAATCCCAGGAATTACCGATATTTACTGACATTTTAAACGACGGTAAACGTCGGTAAATCCTCAGGACTTTACCGACGCGTAGCGACGTCAAAAACACGTCGCTAAGCCACCGACGACACGACCGTAGACGTCGGTAATATACCGACATATATATACGTCGGTACACGTCGGTACTTGTGACGTTTAGCGACGTTTTGAAGATCAGCGACTTACATTTCTGCGACAAGCCCGAAACGTCTGTAATTGCGTCGATAAATATGTTTAGCGACGAAATTGGTCATTTTAGCGACGTCTTTAGGCGTCACTAAAACGACTTATTCGAGTAGTGAAGTTTCGTCCTCGAAACTTACTAAATACACTTATCGGCTTATAACTTGATTCAACATCCTACGTTTCTCGCACACGCTACTCCTATGCGTTCCCTCAATCCGAGCCACGCTCATACTTATCGCTAACTTAGTCGTAAGGCATACCAACCGATCAACCAACATTCAAACTCGTCTTAATTCAATGATCGCATTAACATCAACATTCTTTCGAAACTCACGATCTCAAATCCTCGACCCTTTCCCGTTCCTCAAGTCTCACTTGATTCAACGTATCACTTAGTTGGACCGTACACATATTCCAGACGTCTCCAGAATACGTGTATTTCAGCCAAGCCTCGTGATAGAAGATTTTGCCATCACCGTCCGAGTCAGATCGTGCATATATTCAAGCGTCCCTGATATACATGCATGTCAATCGAGCCTCGTGAGTGGTGCCTCCACAATTCCTATCGCTCTGTACCGGAACGTCTGCCTAACCTCTAGGCAATATCTTTAGGCTAAGGTCATCCGTCAGTATTGGAATCATAGTTCATGAACAACAATATCAATACTGACCCCATCCTAAGGTCAAACCAAATTGATAGTACGGAGTTTTCTATCCAAGCTCGCATCACTCCAATTTCTAAACTTCGATTCATAGACTTTCGATACACATCCCAACATTCGTCGCTCGGGGTCCGAGTCATTCGGCAAAGCCATCCTACGATAACTCATGTTTCAACTAATTCCTCGACATATCAATATCACTCGTTCACTAAACCATTTCGCATAGCCTATCTCTTCGAACACGTTCGACGTACTCCACTTATCAATCCCTCCAAGTCAAGCACGCTACGATACAACTTATTACTAAACCATAATTCATATTTCATATTTCTTAAGTCGTTCATCACGATCCACGTATTCGATCATAAGGTCATCCAGCTTAACAATATGTTGCGCCCCGATCTCACGCGAGTCAGATTATCCCCGGTGGCCATGAATCACCATGCATGCTCTCGAGGGATACTCGTCCTCATCGGGACGTAATTCTTGTTTTGAGTTTAGACTAGTTCATTCTCGATATGCGGATTAGACCTACTCAATCCTCAAGTTTTATTTAATCATCAATCTTAGGTCCAACTAATCCTCGAATCCACCTTCGCATCAAACCAACAAGTCGAAGCAATCCGAATTATCACGTACTGATTTTTTGAGTCTCGAACGTTCCCACGACATGAATCACCATGTCAGCGCTCACGCGGAATGATTACTCCAAATCTGACGTAACGCATGTGCGAGGCTGGAGTCGCGCTCGCACAAGACAAGAATGTCGACGCTGTGGTTATCCGCGTAACCATCAAGACACTTTTGTTTTCATCCACATTTATTTCAATCAAAATCCTAAGTATAGTATCCTTTAGAACAATAACACTTGCACGATCGTCATTCCTCGAATTAGAGTGCCCCCGAGTTAACACATATCGATCTTTGATACGCCTCAATACCATCGATGATATGCGTAACCTGATAATCTTCCTTTGCAACAAATTTTAAGCCGTGCGAATGATGCTATCGTCCGACTGGATAATCTCCTCAACATTCAAATCCAAGTTCGATCATCATCCCTTGAATCGTTCACAACATCAATTTTCTCAAACCCAAATTTACGTATCGTTCATTCGTCTATCTTAAGTCATTGACCAACGTATTTCCTTAAAATTACATCATTCTTTGCTAACTCAAATCATCTAGCAACACCAATTCCAATCCTTAGAGTCATTTGCGTAACTTTAAAATCAAACCTTTCATGCACGCTATCTTTCCGTCGTGCTAACTTTTTGTATACGATCCGTATCAATTTCTTCAATCAAGCCATCCATTTATTTTATTGTTTAGAATCTCCATTCAATCATTTTGTAACTCATATTACCATTCACAATTCGTCTTAACGATATCTCTTTTGCGACTCTCGAATCATGACCAACTAAGCGCTACTCGTTTTAAGGCTTTGCGTTATCATTGCTTGTCGACATACTCGTACTATTCGTAAATCCTCTAGTTTTGCTTGAACAATTTCTATAACATCCATACACCACTCAGATTTCGAGCCACTCGACTAGTCGTCGACACTCACTCTTACTTTTCTTCGAAGCTATCACGTACACCACTCGGGGTCAAGTCATTCTACAAATCCTCAAAAAGGTCATACGATTCACAATCGACATGTTCAATTATACGTTCGCCCGTTCCTCAAGGTCCAAGAACCATTTCTCGTGTTCGCTTTAGCGTTGGTCAAGTAGCATCTCTATCAACATACGTTCTAAGTCTCACTTATTCTTGTCCGAACGATAGTCAATCTCGCTCGTAAACTCGTTCGTACCGGAAGGTCTACGTGCGCGATATACGACACAACTTAGCCAAAAGGCTGTGTGCATAACCATCCCGTTCGAACCATACTTCGGTCTCGTGTACTCGTTTGCTATTGTCAGCGTAAGGTTATTCAAGCACGCACTGCGTTTGCTAACTTTTAGCATCGGTTTTCTTTCAAGCACCCATCGACTCTTGCCGCATGGCACCCTATCGACTCTTGCCGCATGGCACCTTATCGATCCTTGCCGCATGGGTACCCATCGACTCTGGCCGCATGAAAAGATGTATACCCATTGACTCTGACCGCATGAGAAGATGGGCACCCATCCACCCTTGGCCGCATAGTACTTATTTTGGCTGTTTTTGAACGTTTTATGCCCTTTTTGGCTGATGTGTGGCCAGAATTTCTTCCAACTCCCAACATAAAAGTTGTAGATCCTTTCATTGGCTTCAAGAATATGTTATCAACCATTTTATGTAAGTTTCTTTCATTCTTGATATAGAGCTTATGATTGTATTGTATGTTTTCTATCTTGGCCTAAATTGCGACGACCCTACTTAATAGCTTGATATTTCTTTAATAGATGAATTTCATAACATGATTTGATAATATTTTACAGTTAGAGAATGATTTTACCCCCTCTCATACCTTAACAATAGCACAGATTCAATTGGTGTTTTAGGCCAAGTAGTTACCTCATTTATTCCTTCTCATATGTTATGATGCACCTTTTATCAAGATATATCTACAAGCTTTCTTACGTCTATGATTGCTTAACATGATAGTGACCCGTTATGGGGTACTCATGATTTATGTCTTCCTTCTTTTGCTTAACATGATAGTGACCCATTGTGGGGCACTCATAATTTATGTTTTCCTTCTTTTGCTTAACATGATAATGACCCATTGTGGTGCACTCATAATATATATCTTTCTTCTTTGCTTAACACGATAATGACCCGTTGCGGTGCACTTAAGTCGCGTGTCACTTCTTTGCTTAACATGATTGTGGCCCGTAGTGGCACACCCCTAACAAGTACTCTTAGCATGATAGTGACCCGTCATGGTGTACTCCAAACAAGTAACATGACATGACATGGCGTGAACCATGAATGTTGTTGCGACGGCTTTATTGGCTTACAAGTAGTGAATGATTTGGACACCGTAGGTGTTTCTCTTGAGTGTGTTTGTACAAGCTACATGTTTTGTATTGTATCATGTCGAGGACATGAATTTCTGATTTCCTACGGTCAGGGATTCATACTGAATCTGACTAGGTTAATGACTAGATTGATCAAATAGATCATATAGAGAGATGTTTCTAATTACAAGCGATCCCGTTATCTGGGCGCCTTAAGTGGACTTGTAGCCTGCCGTCGAGTATGGCACATTTCTAGCCCACTGTCATGTGGGACACTTCTTGAAACAAGTAATATACATACTGTCATGTGTTGCACCCCTAAGTCACCTAATAACTCTCTTAGGGTACATTTGTCTCCTGGGCGATGTACCAACTATTATATGTACATGGGATACATTTGCCTCCTGGATAATATATCCACTATAATTCTTGTATCTTGCGTCTGGATAACCTGGATAGCTGCAGGGCTTGTGACTGCCAGAATATCTCATTGCATCTTGCTAGTAGCTATGCTTGTGATAACCCTAGTTAGCTAAAGTATCCAGCCGTACTCATTGCTTGGCCGTGTTTGATGGATGGAGTCAGTCCAGTCCAGTCTAGTTTTGTCTAGGCAGTGTCTGTATGTTTATTTCAGTACACTATGGTTTATGCTTACTTTTATCGATAAATGGTCGGAGACAAAGTTCTATTCAGAAAAAGGGTTACAACCCCGGTCCTTATTTGGTTTACGGATTGTAACTTGGCTTTCGGAATCGTTCCTAAGTTATCCTATCATTTGTCGTCCTATTTAGTACTCACATGTTCTATATGATCCTTATGCTGGACAATGATTAGAGACTAAGTTTTGTTCAGGAGAAGGGTTACAACCCAATCTTTGTTTGGTTTAAGGGTTGTAACTTGACATCCGAATTAGTTCCTAAGTCCACTTATCATTATCTTTATATATAATTCTTACATGCTCGCATGTTCAATTATCTCACAAGCTATACATGACTCCCTATGCCAGATCACCATGCTCTTATGACCCAGCTATCTCACAAGTTCACATGATCAATTGTCTTTACATATTCTTAAGCTTTTGTTTACTTAACATGTCTACACTTTACATTATGTTGCATGATAATTTCTTTATGCTCCAAGATGCTTTACTTATTGTCTTCCTATGTTCGGGATAAGTGCATTGGTAGTGCACGAGTCTCGATCTGCTCTTACTCATTTGTATCTTTAATTGCTGATGTTAGTGATTGCTGGTTTTAGTCCATAGTTTGGCTTCCTTTGTGGTACTTGCTATTGGGGGGTCTGACCCCACTAGTTTTGTTTGGCCAGATCTGATAGAGAAGCCCAGAGGATCTTCCGTACTATCTATTCGATGGTGACCATCGAGAGCACCAGAGTACCCATATGGGTTTCTCATTTTATTTTCCTACTGGTTATGTATATTATTCTTTTGTGGCATTTAGCCTCTGAGCATGTGTTTAGCTCTTGTTTTGGTCCTTAACATTTAGCCTACGGACATAAACATGATGTGCGTATTCTAGACTGCAGCTAAAGCTATCATGTATGACTAATACTCTTGCTAGTTTCTCTATTTTGTATTAGTAGCTTCATGATCATCTATGTATATATAGTTTGGGACGCTTTACTATTGTATGTTTGATGATCATACTTCTTGTACCTTGTATAATTGCCTGTGATTGAGATACCTAGGATTGTTTTAACCTAGGATCGACTGTTGGCTTGTAGAAGTAACCTCCATGTCTTGACAGCTTATACGTGATTTCAGAGTACTGGTGTACTTTTGGATTGCGTGGCTGGCCTTGTCCGTCTCCACTTGCCAGTATTATGGTGGAGGGGCGTGAGACACGTTTTAGTGGTGGCCCATGTAGGTCTAATTTATTAGATATGTGGGGGTTACTAATGTTTAGTTATCTCAATCATAATCATCCTTTAATGATATCCTTCATATTATTCTCTATCTCTGATCCTTTGACCTGATATTTGCCTTGATCGTTGATCTCTCATGTTCCCTCGATTTAATCCTTGTGTCCTTTAACTTTCAGGGACACTGTTCTTAATCCTTTCGATTTCCTTGTTTAGGTTCTGCTTATGGTAGGTCAGCAATCTTCTGTTAGGTCAGTTATGAAGGATCAGTCTCAGCATTCAGACGAAGAGTCGAGAGTTGACTCGAGGGCAGAGGTGCCAATCCATCCCGATCAGCCAGCTCAGCCCGTACAATCAGCAGTCCGAGCAGAGGTAGTACCAGGTCAGTCCAATGTACCTATACTCATAGGGATTATCAAGGAAATGATGGAGTCACAACAACGATAAGATCCTGTTCTCCAGTAGAGTATCCAGATGTTGATAGACCGTAGTAGGCAAGGAGTACCAGAGGAATTTCAAACTGAGGACTTACAGCCAGAAGGAGTACATGTTCGAGCCAGGCGGTACCAGTCATCCAGCCAGTCAGCATATCGAGCCCGACCTACCGTGGAGACAGTAGGAGAGCGGAAGCTTATAGCTAGCAGGACCGCATGCAGAACCGAAGATCGTAAAAGGAACCATTCGCATGTATTAGGCTTTTCACCACGACATCTATCGCCAGTACCAGCAGACCAACATCCATATTAGAGCCAGGAGTTACCGGTCGTATGTTCCTTCTGTGGAAGGGAAGGGCACACTCATCTTAACTGTTGGAGGGCTAACCATCTATGTTTAGCGTGCGGATCAGCAGACCACCTGGAAGGATTTTGTCCCTGGTGGAGTCCAACTGGATCGTCATCCTTCCATCCTTCCAACCAGCATGCACCAGCATCAGTTCAGCAGTAGCAAGCTCAGAGGCAGAGAAACCAGCAGCGGTATCGACCAGAACAAGAAGCATGTACCAATTGTGGGAAGTTAGGGCATTCTAGATCAGTTTGTCGGACGACCAATAGGCGATGCTTCTACTGTGGAGCAGAGGACCATTCAATTAGCACTTGCCCATATCCGATATCTCGAAGACAATCATCTACACCAGATATACCGTCGCCATCCTTTCAAACACCTCCATCATTGCCTCTATTAGTGGACGAGCAGCTAGGGCCAATACTAGATGTTCAACCATTGGCACAGTACCCACCGCCATCGCGAGCACAGAGGATCAGACAGCTCAGAGCACAGTTGCATGCACAGTACCAGGAGCAGCTCTAGTATCAGTACGAGGGTAATACCTTGGAAGTCTCAAGTACCATCTTCATTGTCATCCATAAGTTCTTCTCTTGGGATTCATGTTTCAGTGGCAGGCCAGGTAGTGGCGATATATCTTGGGTTCTTGCAGGCGACCTTGTATTCTATCCACGTATGGAGTACAATGGCCGGCTTGATTTATTCGGTGAGTGAAGGCGAGTTTCTCGTCCCCAACTCTTCTGTCTTCGTAGTCGAGGCATGTGTTAACTTTATTGGTATCGACTACGACGATACGTCCTGGGTAGAGTCATGTCTTGGACTAAGTCATTGGTACCGACTTACCTTGGGACTTAACCTTTATCTATTTTTGGAGTCAGCGTAGGCCAGCAAGGTCGTTGGTCCCTACTCAACTGTCTCAGGAGACATATTTATTCATATTCTTCCATCCCTTCTTGATTGTGATTGTGTTATTGCTTACGCATTTATTTAAATTACAGTTGCCTCTATTTACTTATATGCCATGCTATATTTTATAAAGATTATTGTGTTTTCTTGAGCTTTTGTTTTAGTTATCTTACTAGACTGGCTTTAGGAAATTCCAAGGACAAAGTTTTTCTGAGGATAGGAGAGTTGTGAGACTCGTCTCACTGTATCAGTATTTATGTACACTACTAAAATACAACAATTTAGCGACGGCCCTATCCGTCGCTAATTCGTCGCTAATTTAAATTACCAACGGATTACCGACGGATACGGGCTGAAAAATCCGTCGGGAATAACCTCGTCGCTAAAACTAGTCCGTCGCTTACCGACTGCTTAGTGACGGATTACCGTTGGCTACGTCAAAATATTTAGCGACGGCTAGCTGACGATTTTCTGTTAACTTCGACAGTTTAAAACTTTAATGTAGCAACATTTAGCGACGGACAAAACAATCGCTAAACCGTCGTTAAACGCGTATTAGAGGATTTCTGACACGTAAAATATGTCGCTAATTCGTCGCTAATCCGTCACCAACCTCGTCGGATTTGCGTCGGAGTAGCGACGGATATTCCGACGACAGGCTCCTGGATATCTTTCATAATTCCAGGACCTGGGCGACGGATAACCCGTCGGGTTTTAGTCGCCCATCCGTCGCTAACTGGGAATCTTCCAGTTAGCGACAGATAGTCCATCGGAAAGTGGCCACGAGTCCGTCGGTATCTGGGAATATTTTGAAAAAAAGCATAAAATAGGACATTCCCAATATACACAATTCCAATATACAAAACACACAAATAATCCCAAGCAATTCCAATATACACAATTCCAATATACAGAACACAAATATTCAATATTCAATATTCAATAAAACAAATATCTCAAGCACAAATATACAAAACACACAAATATTCCAATATACAAAACACACAAACAATTCCAACACACAAATATCCCAAGCATTCAAATTGTTCACACAAAACACACAAATATTCAATATTTAAACACAAATATTCAACATTCAATAAAAAGGAAAATCGATTTTGGCCTCAGCTAAGACCGCAAGTCAGACGATGAATCCTCATAGCCAGGGATCATAGTCGCGTTGAGGCATGTACCATTCTATCAGCCACTTTGCATACGAAGGCCCAATCTGGTTGAGGTCTTCTGTAGGGACAGGAGGTTCAGTCCCGATGCTACTACTCTCTGACGGTGGCTCCTCCTTAACTTCAACCTTGGGAGCAATCTCTTCCCTGATGGTCATCGGTTCTTCCTTGACCTCGACCTTTGGTAACACCTCCTCCTTAACAGTCACCGGCTCTTGTTTGATGATGGAAACTTCCTCCGTGTCGACCTCCAAAGGTTCTTTGCCTCGGCCCCTTCCTCGGCTAGCAGCACCACCTCGGGGAGTCTTGGGAGCCATCTCTCTGACAACCAAAATTTTTATATAGGGTAAAGAAATTTCCTCAAATTATAAAAAATAAGAAGTTTATCGAAATTGTAATCGGGGTAATGAAACGACATTGGAGATGGCGTGTCATAGTGGTCGGACGGGAAGGGGGTGACGCGCCACCACCCATGGCGCGCTAGGGGGACGCCTACAAATAACCGGGACACTGACGCACAAATACCGCTCGAGTGAGCCAAAGGCATGCAGCCACTTCCCTCCCTCCATTCCCCCTCTTCCTCTCTCATGCTACCAACAGGAAGGATCAGTGCTTTCTAGTTCTCTCCATCCATCCATACCTCTATTATGATCAAGCTTCTTCCTTCTCCTCTCCTCCACCATGGCTCTAGACCCATCGGCTCCTCCCTACTTCCCTTCTTCTTATTTGACTCTCTCAGCCACATATCATATCCAGCTCAAGTGTAGAATCGGGGGAGAAGAAGTGGGTAGAAAGAGGAGGGGGGAGCAGCACAGCCGGCGGTATAACCTGGAGAAAGTACAGAGGTTTTGCTGGAGGTGCTGGCGATTTTCCCAGGATGGTGTTGAGGAGCAAGTGTAGAGTCGGCCGAAGGAAGGCATGCAGCCACTTCTCTTCCCCCTCACCTCCCCCATCCACCCCTCCCACCCCTGCCCCACCCCCCGACCCTCCTTCCCGACAGCACCCACCCCCCACCCCCCTCCCCCACCCTACCACCCCCTTCCCGACCCCCCCTTCCCCGACAGCACCCCCTCCTCGACCCCCCTCCCTCCCCCCTCTCCGACCCCTCCTCCCTGACCTCTCTCCCCTCCCCCCCGGCCCCAACGACAGCCAACCGTCACCCCCCCGAAACCCTAAAATAGAGAGAGGGAAAGAGAGAGAGAAAGAGAGCTTACCGGCGAGATCGACGGAGGGAGAGAGATCGCCGGAGGGAGAGAAATCGCCGGAGGAAGAGTGGGGAAAGAGAGAGAGAGTTCGTTTGGGGGAAAATAAAAATTTTCCCTCGTCGGTTCAATTTAAGTTAGGGTACAATATTTAGAGACGGACTGGCGACGGATATATCCGTCGCTAAATACCCAGTAGATTACCGACGGAAATGTTTGTCGACAGTCTGTCGCTAATAGTTCGTGCCTTTTTTTTAGTATTTTGCCGCCAAAATATACGACATATCAGCGACGGACTTCAGTCCGTCGTTAACTTTTCGTCAAATTAGCGACGGAAGTGCAACTAATTTTTACACACAAAAAAATTTATTCATTGCTTTCTGACGGTAGTCCGTCACAAGTTAGTCGCTAGTCCGTCGCTATTAGCGACGGATAGGAGCCGTCGCTAATTGGCCGTCCCAAATTGTTGTATTTTAGTAGTGTACGTGTACGTATTTTGAGCCGTATTTAGTATTTCTTGGTTTTCGAATATTTTAAGATTTTTCCAAAGTATAGGTTAAACTTGACTTGGTTTATTTTGTTTCGGTTCAACTTGGTATTGGGCTTGGTTTGGTTTAGGTGGGTTTGAGATGAGAAGGTTTGTATAAAACCCAACTCCTCTCTCTCTCCTCCATTATTTTTATTCTCTTCATCTTCTTCTTTTTTTTTTCTCCTCCAACCTAAGGCAAGTACATCTTGCCAAATGTTGGACAAATGTTAATTTGTTTGTCCTAAACTCTTCCTTACATGATTATAAGCCTCTTTAGAAATTGGAGTTTTTGATTTTCATGGGTGGATTCTTGTAGATCTAAGTTTACTTTATTTTCAGTTTTCTTGAATTTTGATCTATCGAATTTCTTTGTTTTCAAAATTTAGTTGTTCTATGTTGTAGAGAATTTTGTTCTACCCTATTTTGACCTATGGAAGTCCAATTTGGACTTACAGTGAAGGTTTTATGGAGGTTGGAAGCTATAGGTTCTACGGCCATCCTTGTCAGATTTTCAAAGAAGATGGGTACCCATTTACCCTGCCGCATAGATGGGCACCCATCTACTACCGCATGAGATTCTGTTTACCCTGTCGCATGGGATTCTATCTATGCTGCCGAATAGATGGCACCCCATCGACCCTGCCGCATAGATGGCACCCCATCGACTCGGGCCGCATGGGACTCTGTCGCATGGCATCCAATCGACCCTTGCCGCACTGGCACCCATCGACTCTGCCGCATGGCACCCTATCGACTCTGGCCGCATGGGACTCTTTCGTATGGCACCCCATCGACTCTTGCCACATGGGCATCCATCGACTCTTGTCCCATGGCACCCCATCGACTCTTGTCGTATGGCACCCCATCGACCCTTGCCGCATGGGTACCTGTTGACTCTGGCCGCATGAGAAGATGTGTACCCATCGACTCTGGCTGCATAAGAAGATGGGCACCCATCCACCCTTGGCCGTATAGTGCTTATTTTGGCTATTTTTGTATGTTTTATGCCCTTTTTGGCTAATGCGTGGCCAGAATTTCTTCCAACTCCCAACATAAAAGTTTTAGATCCTTTCTTTGGCTTCAAGAATATGTTATCAACCATTTTATGTAAGTTTCTTTCATTCTTGATATGGAGCTTATGATTGCATTGCATATTTTCTATCTTGGCCTAAATTCTGACGACCCTACTTAATAGCTTGATATTTCTTTAATAGATGAATTTCTTAACATGATTTGATAATATTTTAAAGTTAGAGAATGATTATACCCCTCTCATACCCTTAACACTAGCATAGATTCAATTGGTGTTTTAGGCCAAGTAGTTACCTCATTTATTCCTTCTCATATGTTATGATGCACTTTTTATCAAGATCTATCTACAAGCTTTCTTATGCCTATGATTGCATAACATGATAGTGACCTTTGTGGGGCACTCATGATTTATGTCTTCCTTCTTTTGCTTAACATGATAGTGACCCGTTGTGGGGCACTCATGATTTATGTCTTCCTTCTTTTGCTTAACATGATAGTGACCCATTGTGGTGCACTCATAATATATGTCTTTCTTCTTTGCTTAACATGATAGTGACCCTTTGCGGTGCACTCAAGTCACGTGTCACTTCTTTGCTTAACATGATTGTGGCCCGTCGTGGCGCACCCCTAACAAGTACTCTTAGCATGATAGTGACCCGTCGTGGTACACTCCAGACAAGTAACATGACATGACTTGGCATGAACCATGAATGTTGTTGCGACGGCTTTATTGGCTTACAAGTAGTGAATGATTTGGACACCGTGGGTATTTCTCTTGAGTGTGTTTGTACAAGCTACACGTTCTGTATTACATCATGTCTAGGACATGAATTTCTGATTTCCCACGGTCAGGGATGCATACTGAATCTGACTAGGTTAATAACTAGATTGATCAAATAGTTCATATAGAGAGATGTTTCCAGTTACAAGCGATCCCATTATCTTGGCGCCTTGGGTAGACTTGTAGCCTGTCGTCAAGTAGGGCACATTTCTAGCACATTGTCATGTGGGGCACTTCTTAAAACAAGTATTATGCACACTGTCCTGTGTTTTACCCCCAAGTCACCCAATAACTCTCTTAGGGTACATTTGTGTCCTGGGCGAGGTACCCACTATTATATGTATATGGGATATATTTGTCTCCTAGGTGATGTATCCACTATAATTCTTGTAACTTGTGTCTGGATAACCTGGATAGCTGCAGGGCTTGTGACTGCCAGAACATCTCATTGTATCTTGCTAGTAGCTAGGCTTGTGATAACCCTAGTTAGCTAAAGTATCAAGCCGTACTCATTGGTTGGCCGTGATTGATGGATGGAGTCAGTCCAGTCCAGTCTAGTTTTGTCAAGGCAGTGTTCGTATGTTTATTTCAGTACACTATGGTTTATGCTTACTTTCATCGATAAATGGTCGGAGACAAAGTTCTATTCAGAAGAAGGGTTACAACCCCGGTCCTTGTTTGGTTTACGGGTTGTAACTTGGCTTCCGGAATGGTTCCTAAGTTATCCTATCATTTGTCGTCCTATTTAGTACTCACATGTTCTACATGATCCTTATGCTGCACAATGATTAGAGACTAAGTTCTGTTCAAGAGAAGGGTTACAACCCCAGTCCTTGTTTGGTTTAAGGGTTATAACTTGACTTCCGAATTAGTTCCTAAGTCCACTTATCATTGTCTTTCTATATAATTTTTTACATGCTCACATGTTCAATTATCTCACAAGCTATACATGACTCCCTATGCCGGGTCACCATGCTCTTATGACCCGGCTATCTCACAAGTTCACATGTTCAATTGCCTTTACATATTCTCAAGCTTTTGTTTACTTAACATGTCTACACTTTACATTATGTTGCATGATAATTACTTTATGCTCCAAGATACTTTACTTATTGTCTTCCTATGTTCGGGATAAGTGCATTGGTAGTGCACGAGTCTCGATCTGCTCTTACTCATTTGTATCTCTAATTGCTGATGTTAGTGATTGCTGGTTTTAGTTCATAGTTTGGCTTCCTTTGTGGTACTTGCTATTGGGGGTCTGACCCTACTGGTTTTGTTTGGCCAGATCTGATAGGGAAGCCCAGAGGATCTTCCGCACCATCTACTCGACGGTGAACATCTAGAGCACTAGAGTACCCAAGTGGGTTTCTTATTTTATTCTCCCACTGGTTATGTACATTATTCATTTGTGGCGTTTAGCCTCCGAGCACGTGTTTAGCTCGTGTTTTGGTCCTTGACATTTAGCCTACGGGCATAATTATGATGTGCGTATTCTAGACTGCAGCTAGTGTCACGACCCGCACCCAGTGTAGGGGCACGAGAAGTGGGTACGTCCAGCCTACGCCGCAGTGTCGGCTGTAGAACGGAGGACAATTATATAATGTACTTGTCAAATCTCAACAACTCACGCAATTATATAATGTACTTGTCAAATCTCAACTCCGAACGGAGGACAAGTATAGATATAATTAAATCTTAATCACAGTCTAAGCATGATAAGATAATACATAAATTTATAACTAAGACTAAACAACAACAATTATAAACTACTAGATAATAATATCTCAAACAAACTCAAATACAAACTCATATCTCAAGCTATTACAATTCAAGTTCTAAATCATGAAAACTAAACCAAGTCTACTAGCTAGTCTCCCGATCACTCCTGAGTGTCGGGGCTAAAGGTAGCTAAGTCATCTCCTTCTCCAAGGCAAGTAGGGCAAATGTCCTCAGGACAATCATCTGTAATATTTTTAACAGGTCCAGTCAGGGCAGGAACGAGTACAATTCATCAAGAAATCCCAAGTAAATGATAGAGAACTATAAAGCAGTTATAGACAGTTGTATTGATGAACGTGGCAGTTTGTACGAGTAATGATGTAGAGAAACAGTTAAGGTACAAGGAAAGTAAGGTAACTAAACAAGAGGAGAAGTATGGCAAGAAGGACTGTAAAATAAGATTTAGTTGAACTAGAGTAACATGATGAGTCCAGACAGTACAATATAAGTCGAGTGTAATACCAATGTGAGTCTAATACAAGATGAGTCGAATGTGATTCTAGTAAAGTATGAGTCGAATGTGATTCTAATCACTGTTCTAATAAGGTGATTCGAATAAGGTGATATGAATAAGGTGATACGAATGATGATTCACATGATGATCTAACAATGATTCGAATAAATTCTCCAACTGTGTTTTAAAATACCGAGTTCGACATATAAACAGCTGTAGGTAATAAGGCACACCCCACACTGATCAGTTAAAGGATGGCTATCGTTCGAATATCATTCACAGAGGGGTGATTCGAATAGGGGGATATGTCTACATGTCTAATCAATATTTTCCCGCCTAGTCTAATACAAATGAATCCATAATCTAACACATAAGACGAATACAAGTCCAACCAGCACATGAAGATGCGAATAGGTGGTTCGAATAGCGATTCGAATGGTGATTCGAATAATAGAGGCAAGACGAGTAAAGTATGTGTGTCGTATACATGAATTCAGTAATAACAATACGTGTTTGTAACAAGAATCAAATAGAACTAACTAGAACTGAAGTACAGTAATTGACAAGTAAATGAAAGAACTATCAGATAATGTACTCGCCTGATATTCTGAAAAGAGCAATATAATATCAGATGTCTGCACCGGAGTCACAATGTCCTAAATAGAGCAGTATGGGTTATAATGCGTTTAAAACAAGGTAAATGAAGTTTACGATACAATCTACATGATTTCTAAGCCAATCTAGGTCAAAGTCAAACTTGGTCAACTCTGGGTCAAACCAAGTCAACATCTAGTCAAACTAGGTCAACAACAAGGCTATCTTGGTTAACTGGTCAAACTTAGGCTAGCAAGGGTCAATTGGTCACATTTAGGCTTAATGTTGGCTTTTGGTCAACTCTAGTCAACATGAACCATTTTGTCAAACTTCTAGTCCAGTGGGTCATTATCTAAGGTAACTTGGTCAATCTTAGAGTTTAGCAAAAATCCTAGGTAGCTATTTCTAGGTTGTACTAATCTATACCCAAGTCATATACCATTATCCATATATATATATATATATATATATATATATATTAAATATATATATATATATATATATATATATATATATTTTTTATATATATATATATATATATATATATGACTATATATATATATATATATATATATATATATATATGACTATACTCACATAACCCTATATCCTATACGTTACCTAGATGAATACCTTTAACATAAATATACATACCCAAACTCATGAAGCTAAACTTGCCTATTGATAGTATCTATACCCAAAATGTGTTAAATTATACTTCTCAAGCTAACCCATCCTCTTTATTATAATACCTTGGTACTGAAAACCATCTCTTGTGCCTACCTCACATCCCTTTTTATAACACACCCACATTAGCCATACTAACATGTATCTAACCCTACAAATCCAACTCTCACTCACTGTCTAATTCCTACACACATGGCCACACACTCAACTCACATGAATATATAGCATTACACATCTCCATAAGGTGTATGCATTAACCCTCAATCAATAACCCAACCTAACTTATAACCTATGACACCAATAACACACAAAATCTAAATACCTTATCACATCTAACTCCAACCCATATCACATAAATGTAGATTTAACCTTAGTTATCTATGCAACTGAAATCATATATTTAAACTAACACCCAGACTTGATACTTTAATACCTAACTCTAATGCTCAAGGCTAAAGGCCTAAGGTCAAACTTAAGTGGCCAAATGAAGTGAGCCAAAGGCCAACTGCTCTGCTTGCCTTTGCTGCAATTGCAATTTGCAAGTGCCATGCCAAGCATGGCCGCTACAGCTGCTGCCCAAGCCTACATCGTAAGGCAATACCCTTGCCTGCTGCTATGCCTACATTGCAAGGCAATACCCTTGCCATTTCTCAAATATCTAACCCTCACAACAGAGACTGAACAATAGCAAGAAAATGGACTGAACAGTCTACATATCAATGTGAACCCATTCATGCATTCAGTGAATGAAGTTTATAAATAAATCCTTCAAAATTCTCAGGTTGCATATCAACCAAACCAACATTCCCAGATTTGAAAATACTGAACCCATCTCATTTCAAAAGGAAAAACCTGTTTTCGAATGTATAGTTAAGATACATGAATTATTATGTATATATATTCAAATTCGAAACCAAATCATTAGCAACTTGAAACCTAAACTCAGGTTTCGAGATCCTGAAATCATCTCAGGTTCTCAGTAACTGTACATTCAATTGACTCATATTCGAGTATCAGAACATGAGGTTTAGAGGGAATTTGAAATCCCAAAAAAACCAATGAGAACCCAAATCTCGAGTGCAGAGGTGTCACCCACACGTGGTCGTGTCAGGGTGTCATTTCGTATCCACATGAGTGGACCCGAGGTGTCCAACACCACATGAATACACAGTATCAAAACTGTACAGAAAGCACTATCGTGCATCCATGTCGTGTCCGATTCGACACGACACAGAGCTCGAGACGTGTCGAGCCTGTGCATACACGTTCGCCCAAGATAGGGCTAGAGTTTTATCACCCTGTACCATGTTGTGTCCAATCTATAGCCCCGTGTCAGAGACATGAAACACGCGTGCACAGTGCATGGCAAAACACGTGCATATGCGATTTCTTCGTGCACACTTATCAAAAACTCGTGAAACTTTATGGGTGTCTTGTAAGTCACTAGGACAACGTGTCTACGAAGTTTCGTGTCACGTGGTGCCGTGTCGTGTTCGCTAGGACACCCGAGCAGCAGGGCAGCCGCACGAGCCCCATGCGGTGTCTCATGCTGCGTGTCCAAGCCCCTAAACTGTGTCCAAACGTGTCTAAATTTGACTCAGTCAATTAGGGTTGCAATATACACCTGTTAGGCTACACATACATGTAATTAGTTTAGAAAATTACCAAAATCCATTTCTATGTGACATTTCATTGAACACGTATTTAATTATATCGATACGTGTCCGATACGGACACGAAATGGACACGAATTCCTACCAAACTTGGACTACACCTAGGGGGACCCTAAATGGATGCATTTATGTAAAGAAATCAGGAATTTACTAGGGTTTATAGGGTTTTACCTATTGAGTGTTCAAACTCAATGTAAAGAGCCTCGATTTGACGTCTTTCTCGATTTGCTACGGTTCAAACTTCCTCAAACCTCGCTAGCAAGCACCCACAAGTCTTCTCTAATGTTGGGGATGATGATGCAATTGATTTGACTCAATTTAGACTCAATTTGGATTAATTGGGAGAAGTTTAGGGAAGAACAAAGTAGGGTTCTTCTATGTTTTTAAAAAAGAGGCAATGGCTCTTAAGTGGGATACTTATAGGAGGGAGGGCTTGTATGGCTGTAGAAAAGATTAGGGTTAGGGCTTTAGATAAGTGGTTGAGGTTCTTCCACCCAATTCCAAGCCTTCCTATTGGTTCAAGGCTTCTTTTTACAAATATCTCAAAAGGAAAATATCTTACCTAGGAATATCTAGATATTACTAACCTTGGCACTTAGTAGGAATGTTTTAACCATGTTTCTAACCTCAAAACTAATCTAGGTTAGGTTAAACTTCTAGGTTAAGGCTTAACTAAAAGATTAGCACAATATTTAATCAATCAAAATTACAATTTCACAAAATTGTCAAAATGACCAAAATATCCCTAGGCTAAAAAGTAGTAATATGACATTCTAATCACATGACCTGGCTCCCTTGGTCATGGTTAGTCTCTAGGCTTAGCAAAACTAGGGTTTAACTAGTTAACCATCAAAATCACCATTCAACATTTTAAATAGTTTTAAATTGATTAAAAATTACCAAAAATCATAATATGATTTAAATATTATTATTAAATAATTATAATCGCAAAATTTCAAAATTACCCTCATTTGGAAAACTGGGTGTTACAGCTAGAGCTATCATGTATGACTAATACTCTTGCTAGTTTCTCTATTTTGTATTACTAGCTTCATGATCATCCATGTATATATGGTTTGGGACGCTTTACAATTGTATATTTGATGATCATACTTCTTGTACCTTGTATAATTGCCTGTGATTGAGATACCTAGGATTGTTTTAACCTAGGATAGACTGTTGGCTTGTATAAGTAACCCCCATGTCTTGATAGCTTATACGTGATTTCAGAGTACTGGTATACTTTGGGATTGCATAACTGGCCTTGTCCGTCCCCACTTGCTAGTATTCTGGTGGTGGGGCATGACAAGAATTCAGCCCGAGTTCGGTTCTGGTGTGTCCAGAACTCCAAGCAGATTAAGGATGGTAACAAAATAGAGAAAAGATAGTCTTGAATTAAAAATAATAGATTTTATTAGCCATAGAATAAATGGAACATGTTATAAACTTTATGAATCATTGATCAGTACATGTGAATCGCCTCAGGTTAGTTGTAGGGGCCGGATCCCAGCTAGCGTTAGTCCAAAGACACTAGGCACCGTATCGCTTAGGCTTTTACGCCTTGTTGTTAGAAGGGCCCTTTTGGCTTGTACCCAAAATAATGCAACATGTACGAATTTAATTTAACAAGTATTTGCGTAGGTAAGACTTATTGTATGATATTTTCATCCAAGATTCCTAATTCTCGACGAAAAAAGTTAAAACGCACTTCGGCAAGTGGTTTCGTGGAAAAGTTTGCTAGCTAATGATCAGTGTCAATAAATTCTATATTAATAGTGCCTTGCAATTAATGATCTCTTAGAAAATGGTGTCGAATTTCTATATGCTTAGTGCTTGAGTGACATATTGGATTCTTTGTCAAGTTAATAGCACTAGTATTATCACCAAATATAAGAATATGCTGAAAAGATAAATTATAGTCTACTAGGGTTTGCTTCATCCACAAAATCTAAGCACAACAACGTCCTGCAGCTATGTATTCAGCTTCTGTTATAGATAGTGCGACAGAGTTTTGCTTCTTTCTAAACCAAGAGACTAAAGCTTTGCCTAATAAATAGCACGTACCGCAGGTACTTTTACGGTCGACTTTGCATCCAGCAAAATCAGCATCGGAATAACTGAGTAGGTCAAAGGATGAAGTTTTGGGATACTACAAGCCTACTGTAACAGTGCCTTTAAGGTATCAAAAGATACCCTTAACTGCGGTCTTGTGTGATTCCTTAGGGTTGGCTTGTTATCGAGCACATAGGCAAACACTAAACATTATATCGGGGAGATTAGCAGTTAAATATAGTAGACTACCCATCATACATCGATACTTACGTTGGTCGACTGATTTGCCGCTATCATCAGGTTCTAGTTTAGTTGTAGTAGCCATCGGAGTACTGATTGGTTTGATGTTGTCAAGATTAAATTTCTTCAGCATGTCCTTTGTATACTTTGATTGACTAATGAAGACTCCTTGTGAGTTTTGTTTGACTTGAAATCCAAGGAAGTAGTTAAGCTCCCCCATCATGCTCATCTCAAACTCATTCTGTATATACTTGGCAAATTCTTGGCATAATACCTCATTTATAGACCCAAAGATGATGTCATCTACATAAAGTTTTACTAATAGAATTGTGTCATCAATTGATTTTATAAAGAGTGTCGTGTCAATCTTCCCATTTGAAAAGCTATTTTCAAGTAAGAAAGTGCTTAGGCGTTCATACCAAGCTCGAGGGGCTTGTTTGAGGCCATAAAGAGCTTTGTTAAGCTTGAAAACATGATCATGAAACTTATAGTTTTCAAAACCAGGTGGTTGCTTTACGAAAACTTCTTCTTTAATAAAACCATTTAGAAAAGCACTTTTAACATCCATTTGAAAAGTTTAAAATTTTGAAAATTTGTAAAGGCACAAAGCATGTAGATTGATTCAAATCGTGCAACAGGAGCATACATCTCATCATAGTCGATACCTTCCTCTTTGTTGTATCCTTCAGCTACGAGACGTGCTTTATTACGTGTGACTGAACTGTCCTCATTAACTTTGTTACAAAAAACCCATCGAGTATCAATGATCGAATGATCAGCAGGTTTAGGAACAAGTTCCCAAACCTGATTTCTTTCGAATTGATTGAGTTCTCTTGCATTGTACATATCCAAAATTTATCAGAAAAAGCTTCAAAAATATTTTTAGGTTCTATTTGAGAAATAAAAGCAGTGCTAGCTATAGAATCTCTAACTGATGAATGAGTACTTACTCCTCTTGATACCTCACCGATTACCAAGTTTACTGGATGTTCTGTTGTGAAGCAAAACTTCTTTGGTAAGATATCCAGAGAACTAGTTCCAGATGATGTATTCTCAGGGATAGGAGTTATTGATTTGATATGAACATCATCGTCGTCATCAAGAACAGCTATTCTCATCAAAAGTAACATTAGCAGATTCTTCTACAATCATGGAGCGTTTGTTGAACACTCTGTATCCTTTACTCTTGGCAGCATAACCAAGAAAAATACCTTCATCATCTTTGGCATCAAACTTGCCTAAGTTGTCCTTGGTATTCAGGATAAAGTAGCGACAACCAAACACTCTAAAATAAAAAATAGTTGGGGTTCTACCAAACCAAACTTCATAGGGAGTTTTCTTCGAAATAGGTCGAATCAAAACCCTATTCAAGACATGGCATGCTGCACTTACAACTTCTGCCCAAAAATATCTTGGAAGTGAAAATAGATTTAACATGACTCTGGCCATATCGCCAAGAGTTCTATTCTTCCGCTCCATAATACCATTTTGTTGGGGAGTTCTAAGACACAAAAATTCATGATTAAAACCATTTGAATCACAAAACTTTTTAAAATCAGAGTTTTTGAATTCGCAACCATGATCACTTCGAATTCGAGTAATTATGAAGCCTTTTTTATTTTGAACCTTTTTAGCAAAAATTTTGAAAACGGAAATAGTATCACTTTTGTTTGAAAGAAAGAAAACCCAAATAAAGCGAGAAAAATCATCAACAATCACAAAGGCGTAGAGTTTTCTACCAATTGGCTACTCTACTAGGACCGAACAAATCCATATGAGGAAGTTGTAAGGGTCTAGTAGTACTTACAGAGTTGATGGATTTAAAAGAGGATTTAGTCGCCTTCTTTTTCTCACATTCGACACATACCGTATCCTTTTTGAAAGTGATGTCTAGTAGTCCTCTTACTAGCTTCTTGGTTGACAGTCTTGATATGGTGTCCATGTTTGCATGTCCAAGATGCATATGACATAATAATCTTTCATCCTTGTGAGCGTAGAGACATCTTCCTACATTATTAGTATCTTTCGAGAGATAGAATATATAGATGTTATCTTTCCTTATTCCTTTAAAAGTGATGTCTCTAGTTGATCTATCATATATAGAGAATTTAGTTTTTCCAAAGTAAATATCATATCCATTGTCAGCAAGATGACTAATGCTGAGCAAGTTATGCTTTAACTCTGTTACTAAACAGACATCTTTAATGATAGGAAAGGAAGGATTACCAATAGTACCGTTACCTATGATATAACCTTTTAGATTATTGACGTAGGATACATATCCTTCCTTTTACATCGATAGTGTTGCAAAAAAATTTGTATTTTCAGTCATATGTCGTGAGC
Organism: Iris pallida; assembly: GCA_029216955.1. Lineage (NCBI taxonomy): Eukaryota > Viridiplantae > Streptophyta > Magnoliopsida > Asparagales > Iridaceae > Iris > Iris pallida. Next base: position 28,756,974 of record JANAVB010015400.1, on the reverse strand, counting down.
ACCCACTATCGAGAATCCATTTACTTCTAGAAGATTAAGGAAGGTCCACCTATACTATGAGTAGATGTGACGTTGGTACCCAAATTCTTGAAGGTCCTGAAAAGTTAGTCTTTGGTTGTCACACACCAGAACCAGAATACTGGAGAGCGGGGGACAGACACAGCCAGCTACGTACATTGAAGTGAATCCCACCTCGCAATACGGTCACGGCTGTCTAGATGCATGAGGGTTTACTACAAGCTATTAGTCTCTTAGGGTCAAGAAAAATCCTAGTGTCTCAATCTCAAGCATGCAAGTAAATATAACAAGATGGTAGATCATCAGACATACAAAGTAAGGCGTCCCAAACAATACATATTCAGATGATCATGAAGCTAGTCATACAAAATACGAAGACTAGCAAGAGTTTAAGTCATACATGATCAACCCTAGGATTTGTCAATCATGTTACAGCCCTTAGGTAGACAGAAATGTAAATTCAACACGAGCTAACACTTGCTCGGCGGCTAAACGCCTCAAAAGAATAATTTTACAATAGAGTGGGTGAGCAAAATAAAACCCACTTATTGCCAGGGTTTCTTCTAATGGTCACATCTGACAGGAAGGCTGGGCGATCCTCGGGAGCTGTTCCTAAATCTGGCCATACAAAACTAGCTGGGTCAGATCCCAGAAAGAGCAAGTGCCACAAAGAAGGCTTCACTTAAGAACTAAAACCAGCACATTAGCACATGAGAACATAAATGATAATAAAAGACATGAATTAGAGAAAATAGGGTGATAAACGATAAGATAACTATGGGACTATTCCGGTAGCCAAGTTACAACCCTTAAACCAAACAAGGACTGGGGTTGTAACCCTTCACCTGAACAGAGCTTAGTCTCTAACCAATTATCGACAAAAGTAAAGCATAACAGTAATGTGCTGTAGTAGTCATAGACTGGCACTGCATAGACAAGACTAAACCCCATTCATCAATCACGGCCAAGCAATGAGTACGGCTTGATACTTTAACTAACTAGGGTTACCACAAGCCTAGTTACTAGCGAGATGCAACGAGATGTTTCGGCAGTTACAAGCCCTGCAGCTATCCAGGTTCCTCCATGCCAAGTACTAAAGTGTCTTATAATCTCATGAGGAAGATAATGGAACAACAAATGGAGTTCCTCCATGAAGTAAGTTATACTTACCTAAGACTCTCTTGGTAGGTGGAGAAGTTAAGAGGAAGAAGATGAAGAAATAAATGAAGAAGGAGAAGTAAATGAGGAGAGAGAGAGGGGTTGGTAGCTTTTAAAGGGAGGCTAGTGATGGCGGGGCAAGCTATACTAATCACAGGCAATATATGACTAAGCAATCAATCAAACAATCAATCATGCAAGCAAGGAATCGAAGGCATGAGGCATAAGGAAGACATTATACCTCATGAGTCAAACAGGTCAGGATATCGTGATCGAATATCATCCTTACGCTCCCATGTTGACTCGTCCAAAGAGTGATGACCCCAAGCAACGCGGACTAAACTAATAGTCTTGTTCTTGAGCACCTTCTCTCTTTGATCAAATATGGATACGGGCCTTTCCTCATATGAAAGGTTGGTACCAACAACCAATTCTGAATGATCAAGGACATGGCTCGAATTCGGGATGTACCGTCGTAATTGAGATACATGGAAAATATCATGTACCTCACTTAACGACAGCAAAAGAGCGAGACGATAGGACACATCACCTACTCGCTCCAGCATATCAAATGGCCCTATATACTTAGGACTAAGCTTTCTCCGTACGCCAAAACGAATGATGCCACAGGTAGACGAGATGCTAAGAAATATATGGTTGCCGACAGTAAACTCAAGAGGACATCGATGAGAATCGGCCCAATGACGCTGACGATCTTGTACAACGCAAAGATGATCTCTGACTTGTCTGACCACCTCGATAGTCTGCGTAATCATCTCTTGACGAAGCATCTGTCTCTCGCCGATATTATCCCATGCTAATGGAGATCTGTACTTTCTACAATACAGTATTTCAAATGGTGCCATCTGGATACTGTCCTGGAAACTATTATTATAGGAGAACTCCACGAGATACAGGTGATCTTCCTACGAACCATCGAAGTCCAGCGTACAATATCATAATATATATTCGAGAGTCTGAATCGTGCGTTCTGACTGACCATCTGTCTACGAATGATATGCTGAACTAAACTTGAGATGAGTCCCCAAACTCTCTTGAAGAATTTGCCAAAAGTGCGATGTGAATCTTGAATCTCTGTCTGATATGATACTAACTGGCACTCCAAACAATCTGACAATCTGCCTGAGGTACATCTCTGCAAGCTGATCCGTTGACTGACCAATTCTGAAAGGGATAAAATGAGATACCTTGGTGAGTATGTCAACTATAACCCAGATAACTCTCTTCCAGCTGGGGATTTAGGTAACCCAGTTACAAAATCCATGGTAATGTCCTCCCATTTCCATTCTGGGATCGGTAAAGGTTGAAGAAGTCCAGCTGGTCTCTGATGTTCAGCTTTAACTTGTTGACAAGCTAAACAACGAGAGATAAACCGGGCTACTCCCTCTTCTTGCCATTCTACCAGAAATGATGACGGATATTACGATACATCTTCGTGCAACCGAGATGAATTGAGTACTGAGAACTGTGAGCCTCTGCCATGATCTCCTGTCAGATATCACCACTGGGTACACAAAGACGCCTCCCATGTCAGAGAGTACCATCTTCGTGAATACATAACTCTAGTCTTCTTCCTACTTCACACTCTGCTCTGAGCCGCTGAAGCTTAGAATCTATTGATTGTGCCATCTTGATCCTCTCAACTATGCTGGACTGAACTTGCATGCTGGCCATCAATGCTACATTGGTAGGAAGAACAACTTCAATATCCATCTTCTGAAGATCGACTAACAATTCTCGCAGTGCTGTTAGAAAATAAGCTCCTGCTCTTCTGCTCAACGCATCTGCAACTACGTTGGCCTTTCCAGGATAATACTACAAGTTGTTGTTATAATCCACAAGTAGCTCTAGCCATCTCCTCTGACGCATGTTGAGATTCTTCTGGGTAAACACATACTTAAGACTCTTATAGTCGGTGAAAATCTCCACCCGATCTCCATACAAATAATGCATCAACAACTTGAGTGCAAAAATCATCGCTGCTAATTCTAAGTCATGGGTTGGGTAATTCCTCTCATGATTACGAAGCTGACGTGACGCATAAGCTACTACCTTACCATGCTGCATCAAGACACTTCCCAATCCTCTGCCAGAAGCATCACAATAAACTAAAAATCCTCCAGTCCCATCTGGAAGCGTGAGAATGGGAGCCGTCATCAATCTTCGCTTCAACTTCACGAATGAACTCTGACACTCTGCTGTCCAAGAAAATTGTACATCCTTGTGGGTCAACTACGTCAATGGTGCTGAAATCCGAGCAAAGTCTGACACAAACCGCCGGTAATAGCCGGCCAATCCTAGGAAACTCTGAACTTCTGTGACGGTGCTAGGTACTGGCCATTTTTTTATAGCCACTATCTTTTGGGGGTCCACTTCTTCTCCACCTCTGGTGATGATGTGACCTAAGTACGAGATACGATCCAGCCAAAACTCATACTTACTAAACTTCGTATACAACTGGTGTTCCCTGAGTATCTGAAGAATTATACGAAGATGCTGCTCATGCTCTGCCTCACTCTTGCTATAGACTAAGATGTCGTCTATGAACACTATTACGAACCGATCCAAATAGGGCTTGAAGATACGATTCATGAGGTCCATGAATACCGCTGGTTCATTAGTTTCTCCAAATGGCATAACAAGGAACTTCCAATGTCAATACCTCGATCTGAATGCTGTCTTCGGAATGTTTTGCTCTCTGACTCTGATCGGATGGTACCCTGACCACAAGTCAATCTTCAAGAATACAGCCGCTCCCTTGAGCTGATCAAATAAGTCATCTATCCTTGGTAGAGGATACCTGTTCTTGATTGTTATAGAGTTCAAGGTACGATAATCAATACATAATCTTGACGTACCATCCTTCTTCTTCACAAGAAGCATCGGGGCTCCCCAAGGCGATCCACTAGCACGAATGAATCCTTTGGTTCTGAGTTCTTCAATCATCTTATACAAGTTTTTCAACTCTGAAGGTGCCATCCTGTAGACTCTCTCCGATACTGGTGTCGTCCCTAGAATCAAGTCGATGGTGAACTCTATCTTCCTTTCTGGGGGCATGCCTGGAAGCTCTTCGAGAAATACATCAGGAAACTCTTCTACTACTCTGGAAAACTGAACTGCTACTGCTACTGCCATCTGCAACACTGGTGGAGAAAGTTCTATTTTGCCCCTGGAAAATGAAAACTCTGGTTCGTCAGGAATACCAAAAATAATCTTGCCAATATGGCAGTCTATTCATGTGTATTGCTCCTTCAAACTATGCAAGATGGTTTGTTAAACGAGCGATATTGATACGTCGTAGAATTGGTTGAACGTAAGTTATCGTAGGATGGTTTTGCTGAATGACTCAGACCCCATGCGACGAAATGTTGGCATATGTGTTGGAAATCTATGCTCGAAGTTTAGAAGTAGGAGTGATGCGAGCTTGGGTAGAAAAATCTCGTACTATCAATTTGGTTTGACCATAGGAGGGGGGTCAGTGTTGATATTGTTGTTCGAGAACTATGATTCCAATACTGACGAATGACTTTAGCATAAAGACATAGCCTAGAGGTTAGGCAGACGTCCCGGGGCGGAGCGATAAGAATTATGGAGGCACCACTCACGAGGCTCGGTTGACATACATGTATATCTTGGACGCTTGAATATGTGCACGATTCGACTTGAGTGGTGGTGGCAGATTCTCTATCACGAGATATGGCTGAAATGTACGTATTTTGGGGACGCCTAAAATATGTGCACGATCCAAACTAAGTGATACGCTGAATCAAGTGAGACTTGAGGAACGGGAAGTATCAAGAATTTTGAGATCGTGAGTTTTGAAGAAAAGATTGAGGGTAGCACGAGCGTGGCTCAGATTTTAGAAATGTATAGGAGAAATGTGTGAGAGATCGTTGAACATTTGAGTGATAAGTCAACGAGTAAGTACTCAGTTAGTTTCGAGGATAAAACTTTTTCTGAGTGGTGTATGATGTAGTGCCCCGTCCCGCTCAGTCAATTGGAGGAATCGAAACGCCGATGGCGTTCGGACTTAGCATGCAACGGCGACTTGAAGGCTCGCTCGGTCGAGGCGACTCCTCGCTCAGGTGGGGTATTTTCGGTGAACTTGCCTTATCTTAGCCTTTACATAATAATTTATATGTTTTCAACTTGCACAAGTAGGCTTGATAATAAAAGAGACGAATCCATATAGATAAGGAAATAATTCCGACGGGTCGAATTCAGTAAGAATATAGTAAGGTCCAACGGTCGGCTTAGAGTTGGTGCACGGCGTGCTTTAAAAATGAGACTCATCCCTTCGTCCTATGGCTTGGGAGAAGGAAGTTGGTTCAAGTTGTCACCAAGTTGGAATTAGCCTAAGTCATAGGCGTCGCCCGCGTAAATGCTCGATAAAGCATGCACGCTTCCACCATGCAAGGCTTGGCATAGCCCTTGCTCGTCCCTCGGGTTAAGTTGTAGGCTGGAGTAAGATCGGTAAAGTTACGACGGTCGACCTAAGTCATTCCAAGTGCTGTCCCGTTCTTTTGCGGTTTGTCAAGTTAAGTAGTCCCACGATCTCAAGGCCCATCGACTTGGGTAGAAGTGTCATATAGAGCACAGTTGGCTTAAGGCACGATGCACGGACTTAGTGTTTAAGGCAAGGGCCACAATTGATTCAAAGTAAGTTGTGGAGAAAGGACTATCAAATAAGCGTTCATGTGTTGAATAAAAATGATAGGGTAACATGGAAAGAATGCTCACGACCATGGGTCATCGAGGGCTCTCAAGGATAGAAGTCTTGAACTTGGTTTTGAAAGAGATGGTAACACTGAAAAAATGATGACTGTGTGAGACGTCAGTTTGAGTCGAGTCTTGCGTGGTCATTGGACAACTTGTCGACAAGGTAAATAATTTTCCCGTAACGGTGACCCACAGGGCCCGGGACTGTTATGGCTGAGTATGGAAACAAGGGATAGCTGTGCTGAATCGATAGCTCCGGGTTAGTTGGGGACTTCCAGGGGGCTAGCTACCTTGCACTGGAAGGGTCCCGACTAACATAAGCTATGAGTCCAGGTATGGCTTGTTATGCTAGTGACCTTATATAGATGAGTCGGCATGGACGGCGATCCGCGTATATGCCTTTGGATTGAGTCAAGTATTATGTGCAGTGTATCAATAGTCGAAAGGAATGCGTACACGATTAAGACAATATTTTAGGGCCTAAGATTTGGCTGTATCGTAGACACCATGCTTCGGCACGAGATGTGGCGTCGAGTATTAAGTTGTTGGCATATAAGTTACATAAGTATGATTTGAGTCATCTTGAGTTTAAGTCGGGAAATGCCGCAAGGCAAAGTTGGTCGAGTGACACTTAGTTCACAAGTTTGGGTGGATCAGTTGATGTAGCAAAGGGCCACGAGGTGACAAGGGCCGCAAGGCGGCGATATGGTTGAGTCTCACTGAGTTGCGAGGCACGGCCTCAATAAGGACTTATAGCACGGTCACATGGGAATGGAGTCTTATCGCGTAGTTGCATCTCTGATTTTGAGCCGAAGGGCAAGCACGACTTGATAGGTTAACGTTGATGGCACGAGAAGGGTCTAGAGGCAAGGTATGAGTTTAACGTTGTTGTCGCAGGCAAGGTATGGTCTAGAGACACAAAATAGGCCAAGGCATTTGTCCTAAAACTGATCCTAAGGCAAGAGTAGAAAGACAAAACAAAACGGGACTAAGTTGCACAAAGTAAATCAAACGTGTTGGTTTTTGTATGGGTGGGCGAGGAGCTCATTCCACCAGTACAGTTGAGTACTGACACCCACATAGTTTTTATGTGTAGGCATAGGTAGAAGCTCATGGTATGGAGCTTGCTTGAATGCGTCGAGGCATAGAGTTCCTTGGCGATTTGAAGCGTGAGGTCGCGTGGAGTCAAGACTTATACGGGACATAATGTATGAACGTCGCCTTTCGAAGCATCCATTGGTTCAAGACATGTATTGAGAGATGAGAGAGAGCTGAGTGACTTGTAATGTGAGATGCGTGAGCTTGAGTGATTATAATCTTGGCCTTGCGCCCCATTGTAACCTTTATTTCAATATCAATAAAGATCATCTTTTGAGTAACTTGTGTTTCGTTCTAAATTTTTGCTGCTATTATTCAATGTCTCTGCTTGGGTCTTCCGTGCGACGACCCCGTCGCAGCCGCTGTAATCGGTCGTTATGGAACCCGTCTTATAGGAGCATAAATCTAGGCTCGTGCGGTATTACGCCTTAGCGAGGACGATCGTACCTATGGGAGCGGGGCGTGACATAATGGTATCAGAGCACGACTTTACATCCTTGGACTATCGATTAAATTCTTTAACTCCGTTGTTTTCGTAAACTCTGAATTATTGCTTCCATATGTTGATATCGTTGGTGCGCTCTCTCTCAAATGTCCTACGGGATGTCTATACAATAAGTCTAAATAATTTTTAAAGCATAGGAGAACAGTTTTTGACAACAAACAAAAAGATCGTTCGCGTAAGCACGGTTGGCTAAGTCGGCCTGGGTATATACACCAAAGTTGTGTCAACCTTAGAAGAGTCGAGTGCAGGATTTATAATATTTTGAGTACAAAATGAGTTGGACTCTATTGAGTAAATGAGATGACTATCGATAGGGGTGCTATCGAGCGACGATAACATCGGTGCGATATAAATGAGCGTGCGTAAAGTTTAAGGAAATCGTTCAGATGGAAATTTGAGGAAATAGATTGTGTATCGAATGATAACTTAAGGATTTGTTGAATGGCTTCATCCCTGAGTGGTGTATGTGATAGCCTCAGGGATGTCGATCGATTGATTGAGGATGCGAGGTGTCGATGAGTCTAGTAGCAAGCGTCGTGTTATGCAAAGCCGTAGATTGAGTATCATTGAATAAGTGTAGTCTTGAGATTTATCGAGTTGATTTGAACAACTTAGAAATTGATGTGCACAGAACATGGACGGGATTGAGGATTGTGCAAGTATGAAACACGAAGATGATTGAGTAGATAAATTAAATCAAGGAAAAGTTAAGGTGTAGCGAACGGATGACTTGATAAAGGAAATTGATGTTGTGAATGAATCGAGGGGTAATTATCGAACTTGAATTTGAATGTCGAGGAGATTATCCAGTCGGACGATAGCATAATTCGCACGACTCAAAATTTGTTGCAAAGGAAGATCGTCAGGTTACGCATATCATCGATGGTATTGAGGCGTATCAAAGATCAATATGCGATAACTCGGGGGCACTCTAATTTGAGGAATGACGATCGTGCAAGTATTATTATTCGGTTGGATGCTATACTTAAGATTTTGATTGAGATGAATGTTAGATAAAATGATAGTGTCTTAATGGTTACACGGATAACCACAGCGTCGTCATTCTTGTCTTGCGCGAACGCAACTCCAGCCTCGTACATGCATCACGTCGAATTTGGGGTGATCGTTCCGCGTAAGAGCTGACATGGTGATCCATGTCGCGGGAATAATCGAACTCAGAAAATCAGGGCACGGCAACTTTGATTGTCTTGACTTGTTGGTTTGATGCGAAGGAAAATTCGAGGATATTTGACCTGGTGATTGACGATTAAGTAAAACTTGAGGATTGAGTAGGTCCAATCTGCGTATCGAGAATGAACTAGTCTAGACTCAAGCAAGAGTTAAGTCCCGATGAGGATGATTATCCCGTGGGAGCATGCATGGTGATTCATGCCCACAGTGGATAATCTGAATCGCGTGAGATCGGAGCGTGGCATATTGCTAAGTCAGACGACCCTGTGATCGGTTACATGAATTGGAATAGATGACTTAGGGAATGTAGAATGTAAAATTTTGGTTAGCGACAAATTGCGTCGTAGCATGTTTGATTTGAGAAGGATCGATAGGCGAACTATATCAAACGTGGTTTGTCAAACGAACGATATTGATACGTCATGGAATTGGTTGAACGTAAGTTATCGTAGGATGGCTTTGCTGAAAGACTTAGACCCCATGCGACAAAATATTAGGATGTGTGTAGGAAATCTATGCTCGAAGTTTAGAAATCGGAGTGATGCAAGCTTGGGTAGAAAAATCTCGTACTATCAATTTGGTTTGACCTTAGGAGGGAGGTCAGTATTGATATTGTTGTTCGGAAACTATGATTCCAATAATGACGAATGACTTTAGCCTAAAGATATAGCCAAGCGGTTAGGCAGACGTCCCAGAGTGGAGCGATAGGAATTATGGAGTCCCCACTAACGAGGCTCGGTTGACATGAATGTATATCTGGGACGCTTGAATACGTGTACGATTCGACTCGAGTGGTGATGGCGGATTCTCTATCATGAGGCTTGGCTGAAATATACGTATTTTGGGGACGCCTAGAATATGTGCACGATCCAAACTAAGTGATACGCTGAATCAAGTGAGACTTGAGGAACGGGAATTATCGAGGATTTTGAGTTCGTGAGTTTTGAAGAAAAGATTGAGGGTAGCACGAGCGTGGCTCGGATTTTAGAAATGCATAGGAGAAATGTGTGGGAGAGTCGTTGAACATTCAAGTCATAAGTCGACGAGTAAGTACTCAGTTAGTTTCGAGGACAACTTTTTCCACTACTAAAATACAGCAATTTGGCGACGGACCATTAGCGACGGATCTTATCCGTCGGTCATAGCGATGGACTAGCAACTACCTTGTGACGGACTACCGTTAGAAAGTAATGGATACTTTTTTACTTTTTTGTGTCAAAATCAGTCGCACATCCGTCGCTAATTTGACAAAAATTTAGCGACGGATTGATCTCCGTCGCTAATATGTCGCACATTGTGGCGACAAAATCTGGAAAAAATGGCACGATAAATTACCGTCTAACTAGCGAAGGACGTTCCGTCGGTAATCTAGTGGGTATTTCACGACTACCTAGCGATGAATATATCCGTCGGTTGTCCGTCGCTAAATACTGTAACCTAACTTAAATTGAACCGACGGGGGAGGAATTTTTCATTCCCCCCAAAAAGACTCTCGCTCTTTCCTCTCTCTCTCTCTCTCCGACGGTGAGCTCTCTCCGACGGGTCTCTCTCTCTGTGTTTAGCATAACATATAGGATTTCGGGTTGGTGGGGGGCTCGGCTGTCGCTGGGGTCGACGGGGTGGGGAGAGGGAGTGGGGGCGGGGGGGAGGTTGTTGAGGGCGGGGGACAGGGTTGTTGGCCCATTGGTCATATGGTCAAACTGATTTTAATAATTGATCAAACTCTGTCTGGATATATGAAGCTAGTCAGGATATCTCGGACTCTTGGACAAGATCAAGAATGGCTATCTACTCAGTTCAAGATCGAAGCAATGTTTGCCTGTTCGAGTCTGTATTTCTTTGAGCAATGTATTTTTTATTTTATTGAGTCTAGGAATACGTTGTACACCGAGTCGTACTGGCAAATAGGCTATTCCAAAATGATTTCAAAATGTTTTTAAAATGTCCTTAGTTTTTGAAAAACATTTATATTAACAAAAGCTTCAAAAAGGTTTTCAAAAAATCCCTAAAAACTAATTTTAAAAACCTAACCTAACCCTGACAAAACTCGGCTAGAGTTCGGCCAGAGTTCGGCCAGTGGCCGTTTTTGATTTTTGAATTCTCTGGAACTTGGTCCTCCTGCAGTTGGGGATTTGACCGAGATTTTCTCATCGAGTTCTGCCCGAATTCTGTACGAATTCTGCCAGAATTCTGTCTTTGGAATTCCTATAAATAGAGAAGGATTTCGATCATTTCAACTCACTCATTCACTTTCAATCTTCTCTCTATCTAAAGCTTTCAGTCTTCTAAAGAGTTTTTCTTGAGCTTTAAATTTCAGATCCCAAGCCAGTTACAATCCTTTAGTCGATTTGCCAGTACGGTACGGTCTAAAAGTTTCAGAGTGATTGTAATCAGAGGCTTGATAGAAGATTCAATTCTTCACAATTGAAGTTGGACGAGTTCTTCGTATCAAAGCTCGCGTTGTAGAAGTTGCAAGGACTTCGTAAGAAAACTTACAGTTTTGCCAATAGTAGATTCAACTGGTAGCAAGAGTTCTACCGACTGGATTAGTCCTCAACAGAGGAAAACCAGTATACATCGCTGTCTTTGCGTTTGCTTTCTTATCTCTGCCTTTACATTACTTAGTTGTGATTATTATTCTGTGATCTTGCTGCTAATATTTTTTTAGCATTATTCCGCTGCCAACTCTATTCACCCCCCTTCTAGAGTATTGTGCTTTACGATTTCGTTCCTACAATTGGTATCAGAGCAGGTGTTACAGGTAAAGCAAGGTAATATTGCAATTATTTATTCATTTAATTAATTGTTATATAGATCACAGCACAACACATGGCAACTATGAAATTAACAAGTGAAGGCCAGGCCACAAACAGACCTCCACTATTTGATGGTACGAACTATACCTATTGGAAAACACGGATGAGTTTCTTCTTGAAATCTCTTGACTTTGATTTATGGTCTATTGTTATTGATGGCTATCAAAAGCCACCTCGTATAAATGTTGATGGAGTTCTAGTTGAAAAACCCTATAACAGATATACAGTGGAAGAAAAGAAAAAGGCCAGACTTGACGCACGTGCTATTAACGCTTTATTTTGTGCTTTAGACAGAACTGAATTTAACAGGGTGTCTATCTGCACAACTGCTAATAAAGTGTGGAAGCTTCTTGAAGTCACACATGAAGGCACGACTCAAGTCAAAGAATCAAAGGTCAGCAGACTTACTCAAGAGTATGAGGTGTTCAAGATGAAGCCCAACGAAATAGTTACTCAGATGTTCGAAAGATTCTTGGATATTATAAATCCTTTGTCCTTCCTAGGCAAAGAGTACAGTAACCATGAGAAGATTCGCAAACTCCTGCGAGCACTTACCAAGAACTGGATTCCAAAGGCTACTGCGATCATTGAAGGGAATGACCTCACAACTATGTCCCTCGAAGTACTCATGGGTAAGCTACTCACTCATGAACTGGAGCTACAAGATTTTGAAGAGCCTGCACCAAAGGAGAAGACGATCGCTTTCAAGGCTCAGCACAGAAAAGCTGCTGAAGGTGATTCAGACAACAGTGATTCTGATGCTGAAGATCAAGCACTCCTAGCAAGGAAATTCAAAAGATTCATGAGATATGAGAAGAAAGCCAAAGAAAACAATAGCAGCAACAACTAGTATCAAGATGATGCTGTCTGCTACGGCTGCAAGAAGAAGGGACACATGAAGAAGGATTGTCCTACAAACTCATCATCAAGCAAGAAGAGCAACATGTATGAAAAAAGGGAACCTGAAGAGATCAACATCTCGGAGATATGCCAACACCAGCATATAGCATAAAAGTGAAGCCAGCGATTCAGAAGATGAACAATCAGAAGACGCTGCAAACGTACGCTTTATGGCATCCGATCAGGTACCTACTGAACCTGTAGTTGATACATATGATGACTTCACCTTTGAGCAATTGGAAGATGCCTTCAGTGAACTGATAAGTGATTACAGGAAACTGCGTAGCAAGTATCAGACCTCTAAGAAGGTACTCAAAGAGTACAAAGGTGAAATAGGAAGACTTACCGACCTACTAGCTGAGGTTAGAAATAATGTTAGTGAGTCTGGTGAGCTTTTCTCTATTAAGCTCTTATTACACGAGACTACCAAGTCATCTAAAGAGAAAGACAAGGTTATTGACCAACTGAAAGAAGAACTTTCTAAAGAGAAGAAAAGTCTTCAAAGTGCACAAATCAGAATGGAAACACTCACTTCTGATTATACTAAGTTGTATGACACTTCCAAAAGATTGGAAATTAGGTTAGGAAAACAACCTGAGACTGCTGCTTCCTACCCTAATACGTGTCACTTACCGAAAAATCGGAACATTCCCAAGCCAAACACTGTCAGACCTAACCCTATCAAACCTTTACCCCAAAAGGTTAAGCCCAAACAGGATTATAGGTATGCTTTCTTTTATACTAGAAAACCTAAACCTACCAACCGTGCACATCACTTAGCTTTCAGCACTAAACATGCACAATGTCATTATTGTGGCCTCATTGGTCATATTTCATCTGCATGTAGAATCAGAAAGCTTGTTGATTTAAATATTTATGCATCGATACCAAAAGCTAATATTTCATGACCCTACAAGAAATGGGTACCAAAAGTTTCATTTGCAAACTGTTTTGTAGGTGGAACACCTTTCACATGCTAAAAGCAAATGGATCCTCGACAACGGTTGTTCACGACAAATGACCGGTGACGCAATATTATTTGCAACACTGTCGAAGAAGAAGAAGGAAGGTTATGTTTCCTTCGGAAATAACTTGAAAGGGTATATCATTGGTATCGGTGATGTTGGTAAGTCTCCCTATCCTGTGATTAAGGATGTCTGTCTGGTTACCGAGTTGAAACATAATTTACTTAGCGTAAGTCATCTAGCTGATCATAGTTATGGCATCAACTTTGGCAAAGACAAATGTACTATAGTTGATAGCTCAACTGGTAGTACTATCTTTGAAGGTATCAGGGAAGACAACATATATGTTTTCTATTTGTTGGAAGAAACTAACATTTCAGGTAGATGCTTAATGGCTAAAAGTGATGAGAGTCATCTGTGGCATATGAGACTCGGTCACGCAAATATGGACACAATCTCAAGATTATCCACAAAGAAGCTAGTACACGGTTTACCGGACATAACATTCAAGAATGATTCGGTATACAGCCAATGTAAAAAGAACAAAGCTACCAGATCCACATTCAAGTCAGTAAACGCAGTATGTACTACTAGATCTCTACAATTGCTACATATGGACTTATTTGATCCTAGCAGAGTTGCTAGCCTCGGAGGTAAGCTATATGCTTTTGTAATTATAGATGATTACTCTAGATACACGTGGGTATACTTTTTGATACGCAAGAATGATGCATTATCCGAATTTGTCACTTTTTACAAGAAAGTACAGAATGAAAAAGGTTACATGATCACTCGTATTAGAAGCGATCATGGTGGAGAATTCGAGAATGCAGAGTTTGAGCAATTTTGTGACACACACGGTTTTGTACACGAGTTCTTCTGCCCTAGGACTCCACAACAAAATGGAGTTGTGGAACGTAAGAACAGAACTCTATCCAAAATGGCCAGAGTAATGTTAAACCAGTTTAGTCTACCCAAATATTTTTGGGCTGAAGCTGTCAATACAGCTTGTTTTGTTCTCAATAGAGTTCTAATTCGACCCAAATCGAAGAAGACTCCATTTGAGTTATGATTTGATAGAATCCCATCAGTTTCATATTTTAGAATATTTGGTTGTAAGTGCTTTATTCTTAATACAAAAGACAATTTGGGAAAGTTTGACGAAAAGGGCGATGAAGGTATATTTTTAGGTTATGCGGCCAAGAGCAAAGGATACAGAGTCTTCAACAAACGAACCATGATCATCGAAGAGTCAATCAACGTCACTTTTGATGAACTAAATCAAATGACTATCGATAACAATGACGAAGATCCAACTGTACCAAGCTCAACAACGGCTGATTCTCAACCAAGCTTGGCACTAGCTGATCCTCCTAGAGAAGATCCAGGAACCAGCTACCTTCAGAGTTTGCCGAAAAGATTAAAATTTATGGCTGATCATCCAAAGGATTTGGTAATTGGTGATATTACCAAAGGTGTAAGTACTCGTACATCCAGTAGAGATATTGTTTCTAGTGTTGCATTCTTTTCACGGCTAAAACCCAAAACTATTGATGAAGCATGTAGTGATAGTTTTTGGATAGATGCTATGCAAGAGGAATTAAACCAATTTGAACGGAATCAAGTTTGGGAACTTGTTCCCAAGCCTATTGATCATCCGGTCATTGGCACCCGTTGGGTATTCCGAAATAAACTGAATGAGAATGGTTTAGTGACTCGTAATAAGGCTCGACTCGTAGGTCAAGAATATAATCAGGAAGAAGGTATCGACTATGATGAGACTTATGCCGCAGTTGAGAGACTAGAATCCATTCGCATGTTATGTGCATTTGCATGTTTTATAATTTCAAATTATTTCAAATGGATGTCAAGAGTGCATTTTTAAATGGTTTTATAAAAGAAGAAGTTTTTGTAGCACAACCTCCAGGTTTTACAGATTTTAAAAACCCTGATCATGTTTTCAAGTTGAATAAAGCTTTATACGGTCTGAAACAAGCCCCTCGTGCTTGGTATGATCGTCTAAGCTCTTTCCTACTTGATAACGGTTTTTCAAAAGGCAAGGTTGACACGACACTTTTTATTAAGTCCTTTAATGGTAAGCTTTTCTTGATACAAGTCTATGTTGATGATATTATATTTGGATCTACTGATGAATCTCTGTGTCAAGAATTCTCTAAGTGTATGTAGAATGAGTTTGAGATAAGCATGATGGGAGAGCTAAAATTCTTTTTCGGACTGCAAATAAAACAAACTGACAATGGGACATTCATAAATCAAGCCAAGTACACAAAAGATTTTCTAAAAAAGTTTGATCTGGATAATGTCAAACCTATTGGCACTCCGATGGCAACTTCAACAAAGCTTGATATTGATGAATAAGGCAAGCCGGTCGACACACGTAAGTATCGAGGTATGATCGATAGTTTACTTTATTTAACTGCTAGTCGTCCAGATATTATGTTTAGTGTTTGCCTGTGTGCACGTTTTCAAGCTAATCCAAAGGAATCACATCTGTGCGCAGTTAAGCGTATCTTTCGATACCTTAAGGGCACTTCTTCTGTTGGCTTATGGTATCCCAAAACTAAGTCCTTTGACCTTATTGGTTACTCGGATGCAGATTTTGCTGGATGTAAAGTTGATAGAAAAAGTACCAGTGGCACATGTCATTTCTTAGGCAAGGCTTTAGTCTCATGGTTTAGTAAAAAGTAAAATTATGTAGCCCTATCAACAACAGAGGCTGAGTATATCGCCGCAGGACGTTGTTGTGCTCAGATTTTGTGGATGAAACAAACCTTAGAAGACTATGATTTATTTTACACACATATTTCCTTTTTCTGTGACAACACGAGCACTATTAATTTGACTAAGAATCCAGTATGTCATTCTCGTACTAAGCATATCGAGATCCGACATCATTTTCTTAGAGATCATCATCAAAATGGAGATATTGACCTTGTGTACATAGATACTGAGAATCAATTAGCTGACATTTTCATAAAACCTCTAGCAGAAGATCATTTCAATTATTTACATCGAGAATTAGGAATTTTGGACGTCAATAATGTTAATTGATTTTATTTTATGATTTTATTTCAATATGCAAAAACTGTGTTAGAGATAAGCCAATAAAGAGTCTGTCTGTCACCACAACTACGGTTGAAGCGAAGCGGTACTTAAGAGTTCCCCGGTGAACTCCGCCAGCTGGGACAGTACTCCTACAGCTAATCTGAGACAGTCGCTGTATAACGAAATTTAATTTATAAAATAACATTAATTATATTATTTTAATGTCAAAATTACTAATCTTTGAATTAAATATTTGAAATAAGCCAAATGAAAAAGAAAGTGTTTCAAACCAACCACAGGCGAATTCAGCCAGACTTCGGACCGAATTCGGCCCGAGTTCGGTTGAAGGTATCAGGTTATATAACCAGAACCCGAGAAGCCTTTCTTCTTCATTGCTTCTAAACTTCATCAAAATAGCAACAGCAGCCGCGCGAGAGCAGCCCTAACCCTAGTTCTTTACCACCCCTTCTCTTCCAATCCAAGTGGTGAAATCAATCCAAACTTTGGATTCATGTGGAGTTCGTTGTTCTCTACAACATATTCGAATCTCGGGAGGTATAACTCCTTATTTCCCCTCCTTTCAATTTTGTGCTATTTAATTTTATTGCACAAATGGCACCTAAGGGATTTAACCCCTTCAAGAGGAAGAAGACAACCAATCCTAGTGAGGAAGGTTCATCTTCGAATCCACCCACGGATTCCCTCTTTTCGCCAGTCCAATCTAGCGATGGCGCATTCGACGGGTTTTACTTTCAAACCCTAGATCAAGCCCTACTGTGGTATGGAGACTTCTCTTGAGATCCATATGCACATGCGCTCCCATCAAGTGGACTGTGTTTCCAGAACACCGCCCATTCTTTGAGGCATTAGGGTTACAATATTTTGTTAAACATTGTTTCCCAGTAGCAACTAATGCCATTAGACTGTTCTACTGCAATATCATAATAAACACGTTTGACGTAAGTACTCGTGTTGGAGGATTAGATATCAATTTCAATGATGTTGTCTTAGCGAAAATCCTTGGTATTCCCAACGAAGGTGAACCGCTTGTTGATATCACTGAATTTGATTTCCCCGACGGCACGACACTTACTAGTTTCAAAGCTGAAATCTGTGCACCTGATCGAGTTCGCTCTGGAAAGTTCAAGGTAAACAACTTGAACTTGTTTAAGTATGAATTGTACCGTATCATTTACTCCACTATCCTTCCGAAGTCTACTTCAAAGGATGATGTCATGTCTCTTGAATTATCTGCTATGTATCGCATTCTTAAGGGGATTCCATTTTTTGCCCCTAAGACCATTATCCAGATGATTGGACGTTGTCGTGCAAGAGATAGAAATCTCTTTTATGCGATGATTCTTTCACGCATCTTTCAGCGTTTCGACATTGATTTATCAACTTGTACTCAAAACCCTGAGCCCAAGTTTCTAAAGTTATCTCGTCGCAGTATGACTGCTGCTGCTCCTCCTACTGTTCCTCCTACTGCTCTACCTCCTCCACCTACTCAGCAGTATGCCATGACTTTTGAGGGCATACACCAGCACCTTTCGGATTTGCACGTCTCGATGACGAATATGGCTCGCGAGCGTGAGTTTTGCGATGCCACTCGTTATCAGGCGATAGCGAATTCTCTCGCTGATCTCCGATTCGCCCAGACTGGACATTCTGCCGGTTCCATTCCTAGAGATCCAGCCTTCTCTGGTTACCGCTGTGAGGATGAGGCTGTTCATGCCTACTTTCAGCCCGGTAACGCATATGATTGGTACCGTTCTGACCGTGCTCCTCGAGACTATGTCGGTAAGTTTTACACTGGCGCTCCTCCTCACCCTTCTGGAGCTGGTACCTCTGCAGCTGGTCCTTCTGGACATGCCGGTCATGCTGATGATGATGATGATGATAATGATGATGAGGATATGTGATATATTATCTGATGTTTGAGACTTAGATATTATCTACTGTATACTTGGAAATGCTCCGACATTCCAAGTTTTTCTATCTTTCTAGACTTTATTATCAGTATTTCTTTTGAGGACTTGTACTGGATATTTTTATGTCTCTTGTACATCATTTCATCTTTATGGATTTCGTAGTTTATCTTTCACATCAGTTTACTTATTTACTTAGCATCTTTATCTGCTTCTTTATTATAAACTGCCTGTGAAATAATTCTATGTTTATTATTAACTTCTTGAGACAAATACATGCCTGTGATGTATTTCTAATTTCTTTAATATTTCTACCATTTATCATGATTATTTTCTTATGTTTCTTCACTATTTGTTATTTATGCATTGATTGCGGGGGAGTTTTTCTCTTTTGCAATTATTTTGCTAAATGACAACGGGTAAGAAAATAAAGATCTAACATTCTTTTGAGAAAATGCAGTTCATGAACAATTTTTGATTTTATTTCAAGCTTAAATGTTATATCATTCATAGTTTGTCAATTATCAAAATAGGGAGAGATTGTTGGCCCATTGGTCATATGGTCAAACTGATTTTAATAATTGATCAAACTCTGTCTGGATATATGAAGCTAGTCAGGATATCTCGGACTCTTGGACATGATCAAGAATGGATATCTACTCAGTTCAAGACCGAAGCAATATTTGCCTATTCGAGTCTGTATTTTTTTGAGCAATGTATTTTTCATTTTATTGAGTCTAGGAATACGTTGTACACCGAGTCGTACTGGCAAATAGGCTATTCCAAAATGATTTCAAAATGTTTTTAAAATGTCCTTAGTTTTTGAAAAACATTCATATTAACAAAAACTTCAAAAAGGATTTCAAAAAATCCCTAAAAACTAATTTTAAAAACCTAACCTAACCTAACCCTGACAGAACTCGGCCAGATTTCGGCCAGAGTTCGGTTAGTGGCCGTTTTGATTTTTGAATTCTCTGGAACTTGGTCCTCCTGCAGTTGCGGATTTGACCGAGATTTCTTCATCGAGTTCTGCCCGAATTCTGCCCGAATTCTGCCAGAATTCTGTCTTTGGAATTCCTATAAATAGAGAAGGATTTCAATCATTTCAACTCACTCATTCACTTTCAATCTTCTCTCTATCTAAAGCTTTCAGTCTTCCAAAGAGTTTTTCTTGAGCTTTAAATTTCAGATCCCAAGCCAGTTACAATCCTCTAGTCGATTTGCCAGTACGGTACGGTCTAGAAGTTTCAGAGTGATTGTAATCAGAGGCTTGATAGAAGATTCAACTCTTCACAATTGAAGTTGGACGAGTTCTTCGTATCAAAGCTCGCGTTGTAGAAGTTGCAAGGACTTCATAGGAAAACTTGTGATTTTGCCAATAGTGGATTCAATTGGTAGCAAGAGTTCTACCGACTAGATTATTCCTCAACAGAGGAAAACCAGTATACATCGCTGTCTTTGTATTTTCTTTCTTATCTCTGCCTTTACATTACTTAGTTATGATTATTATTCTGTGATCTTACTGCTAACATTTTTTTAGCATTATTCCGCTGCCAACTCTATTCACCCCCCCTCTAGAGTATTGTGCTTTACGATTTCTTTCCTACAAGGGTAGGGTTTAGCATTTCGGAGCAGGGGTAGGGTTTCGGGTTGGGGGGTCGGTTGTCACGGAGGCCGACGGTGACGGAGGGAGGGAGGAGACGGGGGGTGGATGGTGTTGGGTGCGGGGCGGGGGGCAGGGGTAGGGTTTAGGGTTTGCTGTCGGCGGGGGTGAGGGGGAGGGGGGTGGTTGTTTGCTGTCGGAGGAAGGAGGGTGTGGGGTGGGGGTTTGCTATCGGGGGGTGAGGGTTTGTTATCGGGGGAGTGGGGAAGGGGGAAGGGGGTTTTCTGTCCGGCGGGGTAGGGAAGGGGGTGGGGGGGTATCGGTGGTTTCGGATCAGACCATTCCTATGAGTATCGGTGGTTTCGAATCGGAGTATCGGATCGGGGGAGGGGGTATAGGTGGTTTCGGATCGGACCAATCCTATGAGTATCGGATCGGGGGAGGGGGGTATCGAAATCGGTATCGGAATCGAAATCGGTATCGGACCATTCCTATGAGTATCGGATGGGGGTATCGGTAATATCGGTGGTTTCGGATCGGAGTATCAAATTTTTTGGTATCGAAAAACAAATAGCTATTAATAAATTATTATTATTAATAATTTATTAAAGTATCGGCCGATACTGATATCGATCGGAGTATTGGACTATTCTTATAAGGATGGTTTAAAGTATCGGCCGATACCGATCCGATACGGCCGATACCGATCCGATACGGCCGAAACCGGTACAGTTTGGCATGTCCCGCTCCGATACTGACCGATACCCGATACTGACCGATACCGATCCGATACTGTCCGATACTGATACAGTTTGGCATGTCCCGGTATAGGTATCGGATTATCCCTATGAGTATTGGCATCGGAGGTATCGGTAATATCGGTGGTTTCGGATCGAAGTATCGAATTTTTTGGTATTGAAAAACAAATAGCTATTAAAAAATTATTAATATTAATATTTTATTAAAGTATCGACCAGTACCGATACCGATCGGAGTATCGGACTATTCTTATGAGGATGGTTTAAAGTATCGGTCGATACCGATCCGATACTGTCGATACCGATACAGTTTGGCATGTCCCGCTCTGATACTGACCGATACCCGATACTGACTGATACCGATCCGATACTGTCCGATACCGATACAGTTTGGCATGTCCCGGTATCTGTATCGGACTATCCCTATGAGTATCGGCATCGGCGGTACCGGTAATATCGGTGGTTTCGGATCGGAGTATCGAATTTTTTGGTATCGAAAAATAAATAGCTATTAATAAATTATTAATATTAATAATTTATTAAAATATCGGCCTATTCTTATGTTTATTTTGTCTTATGATACAGATTTTCACATCCAAATCGAGGATGAATCGTTACTTTGTTGATCGTACATGGATGTACAAACGGCAACACGAGAGCATAATTGGTGTGAGTGACGATTTTCAGGCAGGCGTGGAAGTATTTCTTAAGTATGCCATGAGCAAAGCTTAGTACATGGACGGTAACAAAATCAAGTGTCCATATGTTAATTGTCACAATAGACGTTACGAAGAAGTGGTGACTGTGAGAGATCATTTGACCTGTAAGGGTTTCGTACGTGATTACGGCCTGTGGTCATCGCAAGGTAAATTATATTCGGAAAGACAGGTTGCGGAAGCTGCTACTTATGCTTTTGATGATAATGCTGTAATGGATGTCCTCTAAGACGACAGATGCTCTGTTAATTATGGAGACGTGCAGAACCTTGCACGAGATATGGTGTATGATGCGACATGGCCTAATTTTGATCCGGAGGATCCTAATCCCGAGGCGAAGGAGTTCTATGATATATTTCAGGATGCAGATACTCCTCTATATCCTGGTTGTGAGACTCATTCCGTACTGTCAGTGACGATGCGGTTGCTGAACATAAAGTCTGATTTTAACTTGCCACAAGCTTGCTATGATCGGATCACACAACTAATCAAGGAGGTGTTACCGAAGGAATCAAAAGAGCTCCCAAAAAATTCTATAAGTCAAAGATGATCGTCCGACAACTGGGACTGGGGTACAAGAAGATAGATTGTTGTCGCAACGGATTCAAGTTGTACTACAAAGAGAATTGCGTATCAGAAAGTTGCAGCTTCTGTAATGCGGATCGTTACAAGCCAGTGCAGGGAAAAGGAAAGTCAACTACAAAACGACGTCCTTACAAGTATATACATTACTTGTCGATCACGAAGCGCTCGCAGAGGATGTATATGTCTCTGAATACAGTGGAACATATGATGTGGTACAGCGAAGAACGCAAAAAGGACGAAGGAGAATTGTCACATCCTTCGGATGGAGAGGCGTGGAAACATTTTAATTTGTGTCATCCAGATTTTGCTGCAGAGCCTAGAAATGTATGCCTTGCGCTATGTTCTGATGGCTTCGCCCCTTTCGGACAGTCGGGATCTCAATACTCATGCTGGCCGGCCATTCTTACCCCTTACAATCTGCCACCATGGATGTGTATGAAGACTCCTTATATGTTCTTGACAACTATCATACCCGGTCCTAAAAATCCGACGTAGAACATCGATATATATTTACTGTCGTTGGTGAATGAGCTGAAACAGCTGTGGGAGATCGGCGTTACGACGTATGATATTTCTAGGAAACAGAACTTTCAGATGAGAGCTTCACTCGTGTGGACAACCAATGATTTTCCAGCATACGGTATGCTATCGGGATGGAGTACGCAGGCAACATGTATTATCCGATATGCATGAAAAATAGTAAGGCGTTCCGCCTTAGGCAAGGAGGAAAAACTTCTTTCTTTGACTGTCACCGTCAATTTCTGCCCGTGAGCCATCCTTGGCAAAAGAACAAGGACGCGTTCAGATCTGGAAAACAATAATTTCTTGATCCTCTTGCTAGATTGTCGGGATACGATACTTGGGAAATTATAAAGGAATTGCCCACCGCAATGGAAGATCCATCGAACAATCGTGTCGAGGGGTTCGGACAAATCCATAACTGGACCAAACGGAGTATTTTCTGGGACTTGCTTTATTGGAAAGATAATCTTATAAGGCATAATCTTGATGTCATGCATATCGAAAAGAATGTGGTCGATAATGTCTTCAATACCGTCATGGATATTAAAAGAAAGTCGAAGGACAATCCAAAAGCAAGACAAGACATGGCCGAGATATGCAAACGTCATGATCTAAACTTGATAGAAAGGGGAGCTGGTAGACAATTAAGTAAGCCTATAGCGCCATATACAGTGAGCAAGGAAGATAGATTAATAATCTGCAAGTGGACATCTACTTTAAGATTTTCCGACGGCTATGTGTCAAATTTGTCTAGATGCGTTGATCTCAATGAACGCAAGCTAACAGGAATGAAGAGTCACGACTGCCACATATTTATGGAAAGATTACTGTCCATTGCTTTGAGAGAGTTGTTGCCTTCTAC
Source organism: Iris pallida (assembly GCA_029216955.1). Classification (NCBI taxonomy): domain Eukaryota; kingdom Viridiplantae; phylum Streptophyta; class Magnoliopsida; order Asparagales; family Iridaceae; genus Iris; species Iris pallida. Next base: position 28,733,543 of record JANAVB010015400.1, on the reverse strand, counting down.
TGTATGGGTTCCATTGGCCGAGCTGTCTACATTCTTCAGGGATATCTGTTCAACTAAGCTGACGGTGCAACATATGGTACAACTTGATGAGAAGATTGTCTTAACAATTTGTAAGTTAGAGAAAATATTTCCACCGGGCTTTTTCGACAGAATGGAACATCTACCGATTCATCTACCATACGAAGGCCGTGTCGGTACATCTGTTCATTATCGATGAATGTACCCTTTGAAAAGTAAATAAAAATCGATATAATTTAAGTGGAATTTTATAATTCATTGTCAATTCTCAAGATAATTTGTCTTTCTAGGTACCTACACCATCTAAAGAAGAAAGTTGGTAACAAGGCTCATATAGAGGCTTCGATATGCGAAGCATATCTTATCGAGGAGATGTCAAACTTCTGCTCCATTTATTCTGATACTCATGTCGAGATAAATCAAAATAGACCTCAAAGGAATGACGAAGATGTTGAGGATGGAGGTATATTCAGTTTAAGGGGCAAGCCTATTGGGGCTAGTAAGAATCGGTAGTTGACTGACGATGAGTATGATACCGCGCACCGATATGTATTGTTAAATTATAACATACAAGAAGTAGAAGATTTGGAGAAGTAAGTGACTACACCTCGTTATAATCTCTAATTTGGTGAAGTAAGTGACTACACTTATTTTTATTCTCTCTAACAGTGTATTTAGAGATGAAGTCAAAATAAGGACACCCGATATTACCGATAAGGGACTTCAAAGAGAGGTTGATTGTACCTTTTCGACCTGGTTTCAAAAATACGTAAGTAACTGAGATAATATGTTATGTGGCTACCATTAAAATATATGCAAGTAAAACATTTAAATTATCATTATTTATTTACAGGTTTTATTGCCTGAAACAACACTCACAAATGAGAGCATTCGTTATTTGGCATTGGGACCGAAGAAGCATGCGAAGACTTGGTCAGGCTGTGTCATTAATGGCTTCAAGTTTAAGCCAACTCAGCATGCTATAAATGCCAAATTTGTCAATGACAACTTCAGTACTAAGGATTCTGATATTTGCATAATAGGCACCATCTATGACGACGAGCCGAACTTTGACTATTATGGAGTGCTTCGGGATATTGTAGATTTACAATATAGTGCCCTATATGATATACATATTGTGATATTCAAATGTGAGTGGTTCGATACGACACCAAATATCGGTTAGAGAATCGATAAACAATTTGGATTCGTCGATATAAATCATCGCAGGAGGTATAGAGGGTCCGACACATTTGCGATAGCATGTCGGGCTGTTCAAGTCTACTATACAAGCTACCCAAGGCGTCATAGAGATCGATTGAACTGGTGGGCAGTATACAAGATTAAATCTATAAATACATTCAACGTTGGAGACCCAGCATACCAAGAGGACGAGATCGAAAAGCCCCAATACTTGGGACAACAGTCGGATACCATGGATATTGAATTAGAGGTTGATATACCTCCTGATAAGGAAAATAGAGGGGAGAAAGAGATTGATATACAAGACTTAGATGTCAACCAGGGGAGAAAGAGGCGTCTTGTCCCAAGTATTGAGACTGAAGAAGAAGAAGAAGAACTTGATGAGGATGAGGATACATATGAAGTCGACGATGAGGATGAGGATGATGATAAGAATGAAGACGAGGCCGAGGGCGAGGACGATGACGATGATTAAATATTGGTATATTTTATTTCATGTTTTTGTCGAGGCCGAGGCCGAGGACGATTCAGTTTAAATTAAACTTCTGTATTCTTCTTTCAGTTCATATTTTTGTCGTTCGATCATCTACTTATTGTATAATTTTCTTTTTGTAGATGGCACACCTAGTCCTACTCCTCTGGCCGGCACTCGTCGCCCTGCTGCTGGTATATATATTTTAGTTTAGTTTTATATTCATTTATACTTCTATATTATTAATTATGTTTATGTATTTTATTTACAGGGCATGGTTGCGAGCACTCGTGCTGGTGGTGCTGGTCGTGATCGTGGTGGTGGTGGTCGTCGTGGGCGTGGGCGTGGGCGTGGGCGTGGTGGTAGCGGTCGTGGCCGCCATACGTATTCCCCGGATGTGACCTCCGATCCTGACCTGGAGAGCCCGGGCACAAACTCTTCCGGCCGTCAATCTACCTCGGTGCCACCGTCATCTTCGTCGAGGCCTGCGACTCCATCCGCTAGCGGATCCGTTCCTCCATCCGCTAGCGGATCCGTTTCGCCACCGGATGCACCAGCAGATGCATCAGCAGATCCAGCAGTTATTGCACGGTGGGCCCTGGAGTACCCCCAGATTCAGTTTCATCCTGTTATCGGGGAGTACATGTGCGGACCCTCGGATCCTCCAACGCCACCAGAGAGGACAATGGGCGAGTTCCGACGAGAGATATGGCCTGCGGGTGAATCGTAAGTAAATTTAAGTTAATTTATTAAATTTGTTTCATTTATTCAAGTCAATAATCTAGTCGTTGCTTCGTTATAGATTTTTCCCGTGGGATGTTGCCCGAAATCTAGGGTGCATTATCCGAGAAAACTACTATGGCCCCTACCTTAATTTTTCTGAGGTGCCTCAGGACAGGCAGTACGTCTGGCTCGACAGGATGAGGGTATATATCTTTTGGTTAATTATTAATTATTCTTTAATTCATTAATTTTTTTAATTACGTGATATTTGAATTTGTGTGTCAGATGACGTTCTGGTGGCCCCCCCATCGCGAGGAGGTGATCCGCAGGACCTACAAAGCCGCCGTCGGGAAGAAGATATGGGATGCGGTGTACAACCTTCGTACGGCGCACACGAAGAAGGACTAGATCCGGGCGGAGTACTATAAGGAGATGTTGGAGAAGATGGATACTCCTCAATACAAGAAAAAATTAGAGGAAGCCAAGGCGAATAGACAGGCCGCATGTCTGCATACGGGGGGATCAAGGCCCCACGTACGGACGCGTACAGATTTGGTGAGATACCGCAAATTTATTCCACTATTTAATTCGGTACTATTAATATACGAAGTTAATTAAATTCTACGTATGCAGGCCCAACAGGCAGTGAAGGAGGGGAGAGAGGCAGAGGCAGTCACCGCTCACGACGTATTTGTGCATACGCACAAGAGGTAGAAGGACGGGAGATTCATCGACACGAGGGCCCAGAAGACTGATGTAAGTACTTACTTTATGATATTTATGTTAGAAATATAATTATTGTTAACTTAACTAGGTAAACTTAGGATTAAAACTATAACTTAAGGAAATATAGGATTTAGATTATAACTTAGAAAAACTTATAGTATAAACACATTCATTGGATAGGCTGCGTATCGTGAGGCACTCCTTCGGATTGAGCCCCCTGCCGAGGATGTCGGCAAAATGATGCCCACCCAGACGCCCTCTTCTACGGTCGCTCGCTACGACGACGTGTTCATAGAATCCGCCGACGGCTTTAGGAAAGGACGCTTGTACGGCTTAGGTTCCATGGCAGATTTTTTGCAGACGTCGACTCCGAGATATCCACCGCCTTCGCCTCCTTCCGCGCCCCCCGCAGACGATGTGAGGACGTAGCTTGCGACTCTCGCCACGGCGGTACCGAATTTGCGGTCGATAGTGCTGGGGCACTATCCGCATCCTTCTTCTGCTCCCGATTCGTCTGCTCCTGGTCCGTCTGCTGCTGCTCCGTCTACTGCTACTGCCTGTGCTTTGGATCAACCTGGTCCTTCTTCTACCGGACGGCTTTCTTTTGACCGCTCTTCCGAGGCCCGTCTGGTAGCGGATGCTGCTATCGTGACGCTCCTTGACATGATATTGTAAGAGCATCTACGCTCGCTTCCAAACCATGTCTTGTCCCAAGTGCCGCCACACATGGTAGAGTATTATATAAGTAGAGCGTAACCGGCGGAGAGAGCACGAGACGATCCACCTCCTCCTTCTCAGTGATTTTGTTTATATTTTTGGACATTTAGACATTTGGATATGTGTATATTTTGGATATTTTATTTATGTTTGGATATTTTGCTATGTATGTTGGGATATTGTGTTGGATATTGTGTTGGATATTTTGTTGGCTATTGTGTTGGATATTTTTTGTGTATGTTGGGATATATTGGATGTTTGGAGATATTGTGTTGGCAATATGGATATTTATTGGATATATTGGATGTCGGATATGTTATATTTGTGTATGGTGGATGCTGGATATGTTATATTACAGGAAATAGTCTATTTCCTGCAAAAAAAATTCAAAAATATTACAGTTAGCGACGGACTAGCGACAACTTTGCGACGGAATATTGCAGGTAGCGACGGATTGCCGACGGGTTGCCGACGGAATATTGCAGGTCGCGACGGATTGCCGACGGATTATCCGTTGGCCTGTTTCTGGAAAACACATAGCGACGGAATGGCGACGGATTGCCTGTCGCTCAGGTTTTGGAAATATGGAAGATATCCAGAAGCATGGCGACGGATTATCCGTCGCCAAATCGCCACCAATCCGACGAGGTACTGTATTTAGCGACGGACTCGCGACAGGATAGCGACGAATAATTCGTCGCTAACTGTACGAATAACAGGATAGCGGCGGATGGCCGACGGATTATCCGTCGGCCCTGTTCTGAAAAAACACTGAGCGACAGAATGGCAACGGATTTCCCGTCGCTCAGGTTCTAGAAATATGGAAGATATCCAGAAGCCTGTCGACGGATTATCCATCGCTACTCTGCCGCTAATCCGACGAGGTTAGCGACAGATTACCGACGGATTAGTGACGGATGTTGCATATCAGAAACCCTCTAATACGCGTTTAGCGACGATTTAGCGACATATTGTTCGTCGCTAATCTTTACTATATTAAAATTTTAAACTGTCGAAGTTGACGGGAAGTCGTCGGCTAGCCGTCGCTAACTGTTTTGATTTAGCCAACGGTAATCCGTCGCTAAGTACTCGCTCAGCGGCGGACTAGCGATGGACTAGTTTTAGCGATGAGGTTATTCCCGACGAATTTTTTTAGCCCGTATCCGTCGATAATTTCAATTAGCGATAGATTAGTGACGGATAGGGCCGTCGCTAAATCGTTGTATTTTAGTAGTGTTCTCAGTGGTGTATGATGTAGTGCGCCGTCCCGCTCAGTCAATCGGAGGAATCGAAACGCCGACGGCGTTCGGAATTAGCATACAACGGCGACTTGAAGGCCCACTCGGTCGAGGTGACTCCTCGCTCAGGTGGGGTAGTTTTGGTGAACTTGCCTCATCTTAGCCTTCACATAATATTTTACATATTTTTAACTTGCACAAGTAGGCTTGATAATAAAAGAGACGAATCCACATAGATAAGGGAATAATCCCGACGGGTCAAATTGAGTTAGAATATGGAAAGGTCCAACGGTCGACTTAGAGTTGGTGCACGGTGTGCTTTAAAAATGACACTCATCCCTTCGTCCCGTGGCTTGGGAGAAGGAAGTTGGTTCAAGTTGTCACCAAGTTGGAATTAGCCTAAGTCATAGGCCTCGTCCACGTAAATGCTTGATAAAGTATGCACGCTTCCACCATGCAAGGCTTGGCATCGCCCTTGCTCGTCCCTCGGGTTAAGTTATAGGCTGGAGTAAGATAGACAAAGTTATGACGGTCGACCTAAGTCATTCCAAGTGTTGTCCCGCTCTTTTATGGTTTGTCAAGTTAAGTAGTCCCACGATCTCAAGGCCCATCGACTTGGACAGGAGTGTCGTATAGAGCACAGTTGTCTTAAGGCACGATACACGAACTTAGTGTATAAGGCAAGGACCACAATTGATTCAAAGTGAGTTTTAGAGAAAGGACTATCAAGTAAGCGTTTATGAGTTGAATAAAAATGATAGGGTAACATGGAAAGAATGCTCGCGACCATGGGTCGTCGAGGGATCACAAGGATAGAAGTCTTGAACTTGGTTTTGAAAGAGATGGTAACACTAAAAGAAGGATGACTGTGTGAGACATCAGTTTGAGTCGAGTCTTGCATGGTCATTGGACAACTTGTCGACAAAGTAAATAGTTTCCCCGTAACGGCGACCTATAGGGCCCGGGACCGTTATGGCTGAGTATGGAAACAAGGGATAGCTGTGCTGAATCGATAGCACTGGGTTAGTCGGGGACTTCCAGGAGGGCTAGCTACCTTGCGCTGGAAGGGTCCTGGCTAATACAAGCTATGAGTCCAGGTATAGCTTGTTATGCTAGTGACCTCATATAGATGAGTCGCTATGGGCGGCGATCCGCGTATATGCATTTGGATTGAGTCGAGTATTATGTGCAGTGTATCAAGAGTCAGAAGGAATGCGTACACGATAAAGACAATATTTTGGGGCCTAAGATTTGGCTGCAACGTAGACACCGTGCTTCGGCACGAGATATGGCATCGAGTCTTAAGTTGTTGTCATATAAGTTACATAAGTATGATTTGAGTCATCTTGAGTTTAAGTCAGGAAACGCCGCAAGGCAAAGTTGGTCGAGTGACACTTAATTCACAAGTTTTGATGGGTCAGTTGATGTAGCAAAGGGCCGCGAGGCAGCGATATGGTTGAGTCTCACTGAGTTGCGAGGCACGGCCTCAATAAGGACCTATAGCACGATCACATAGGAATGGAGATTTATCGCATAGTTGCGTCTCTAATTTTGTGTCGAAGGGCAAGCACGACTTGATAGGTTAACGTTGATGGCACGAGAAGGGTCTAGAGGCAAGGCATGAGTTTAACGTTGTTATCGCAAGCACGGGATGGTCTAGAGACACAAAATAGGCCAAGGCATTTATCCTAAAACTGATCCTAAGGCAAGAGTGGAAAGACAATACAAAATGGGACTAAGTTGCATAAAGTAAATCAAACGTGTTAGTTTTTGTATGGGCGGGTGAGGAGCTCATTCCACCTGTACAGTTGCGTACTGACACCCACATAGTTTTCATGTGCAGGCACAAGTAGAAGCTCGTGGTGCAAAGCTCGCTTGAATGCATTGAGGCAAAGAGTTCCTTGGCGATTCGAAGCGTACGGCCCCGTGGAGTCAAGACTTATACGGGACATAAGATGGACGTCGCCTTTCGAAGCATTCGCTGGTTCAAGACATGTATTGAGAGATGAGAGAGAGCTGAGTGACTTGTAATGTGAGATGAGTGAGCTTGAGTGGTTGTAATCTTGGCATTGCGCCCTATTGTAACCTTTGTTTCAATATCAATAAAGATCATCTTTTGAGTAACTTGTGTTTCGTTCCAAATTTTTGCTGCTATTATTCAATGTCTCTACTTGGGACTTCTGTGCGACGACCTCGTCGGAGCCGCTGTAATCGGCCGTTATGGAACCCGCCTTACACGAGCACAAATCTAGGCTTGTGCGACATCACGCCTTAGCGAGGACGATCGCTCCTACGGGAGCGGGGCGTGACAAGAACTAGACTCTACCTACTCCCACAAGACCGTTACCAGTAAGTATACTGAGCCTTACTTATAATGACTCGGGCTCCAGTCCTATCCAAGTTGCGAATCGTGCAGACATAAATGAATGCGATGTACTCGAATCAAATAATACTGATGTAGAAAAAGAGTTGACGTGAATGGTACCTGCCACCACTTCACCTGATGCCAACTCCTCCTCCACGGTCAAAGCCATCGCTTGACCTTGCCCTCTGGTACTGGTACCCTCTTCACGAAACCTCTCTGTCGGTTCTGAATCTGAGCTTGGACCTGGGCATACTGTTGCGGCCTCTGCTGCTGGAATACTTGAGCCTGAGGTGGCAATAGCCTCGGAGGCTGGTACTGCTACTGTTGCACTAGTGCTGGTCCCCTCACCGAGGGACTAGTCTGGGCCGATGAAGAGGAACCGGCTCTCTGTGGATAAGACCCTATCACGTGGTCTGATGCCCTATAAGCCAAACATAATCCTTGTACCCTACGATACTTTGACACCACGTGTCCTGGTTTTCCACAATAAGAGCAGCCCATTGCGAAAGACTGCTTCTGCTTCTGCTGCTGAGGGTACATCGGAGTTGAATGTTGAACCGACGTAACTGATGCCGTCCTACTCGGAGCTCCAATAGTCAAGGCCCTAGCTGCCAGGGCTGGGGCTGAGGACTGGGTCATCTGACCATGGGACCGCTTCCGTCCTTCAGTTTTGTCTACTATTCTTTGAGAGGTATACTGATGCCTCATAGCTGCTCGTAAAATAGCATCATAAGTCTGATGCTCAAACTGCTCCACTGTTAGAATGATCTCTAGGTGGAGTCCCTGCTGGAACCGCTGTGCTCGATCAAACTCGGTTGCCACCAAGGTGGGAGCGAATCGACTCAGTCTTGAAAACTCGGCCGCCTATCTATCGACCGTCCTGCTAATCTTCCTGAGATTGGTAAACCTCGTCAGTATGTCGTGCCGAGCTACAGCATCAAAGTACTTGATCTGAAGCTTGTCACTGAATATCGTCCATAGGACAGGCATCGCTAACCCAACTACTAATATCGCACACCAGGTGCAGGTTAGGTCCAATAACTGTAGGTGCACTACAACTACCTTCTCTTCTTCTGGAGTCATGGCTGCATCCAAGATAATCTCGATATTTTGGAGCCACGCATCAGCTGCAATAGCGTCTTCACTACCGTCGAAGAATGGAGGGTTAAGGTGCTTGAAACTGTTAGCCGTATTGTTCCCTTGATAACCAACACGGCCCATGGCATCTTGTACTGTCTGGTGCAGGGCATCGCCCCGACAATCTTGAGATACAAGCAATTCCTTGATGAGACCCACCAGGGTTCCATTGTCAGGCTCTGCAGGCTGGACTGGTTGAACTGGAGGCTCTGGATCCCCGGAATGTATGACTCGGAAGGCCACTCTAGAGTGTTGGGCTTGGTCTCCAGGTTGCTGCAGGTCCACTGGAGGTGCTCCGCCTTGTTGATCGATAGGACCAGGAACAATGCCGCTGAAGAAACGACATAGGAAACAATAAAGGACCATGATAGATCGAAGATATAAACATGTGATCAGGTCAAGATTTTGAAAAGATTAGAAGACACGAGTAAAGATCAAGGGCGAGTGCTGATTGAGACATCTATTTAGTGAAACCCTCACACATCTTGATTTAAAAGACCTGCATAGGCCACCACTTAAACCGTGTCACGCCCAGAACCAGAATACTGGAGAGCGGGGGACAGACACAGCCAGCTACGTACATTGAAGTGAATCATACCTCGCAATACAGTCTCGGCTGTCTAGATGCATGAGGGTTTACTACAAGCCATTAGTCTCATAGGGTCAAGAACAAGCCTAGTGTCTCAATCTCAAGCAAACAAGTAAATGTAACAAGATGGTAGATCATCAGACATACAAAGTAAGGTATCCCAAACATTACATATTAAGATGATCATGAAGCTAGTCATACAAAATGCGAAGACTAGCAAGAGTTTAAGTCATACATGATCAACCCTAGGATTTGTCAATCATGTTACAGCCCTTAGGAAGACAGGAATATAAATTCAACACGAGCTAACACTTGCTCGGTGGCTAAACGCCTCGAAAGAATAATTTTACAATAGAGTGGGAAGAGCAAAATAAAACCCACTCGTTGCCAGGATTTCTTCTAGTGGTCACCATCTGACAGGAAGCTGGAAGATCCTCGGAAGCTGCTCCAAAATCTGGTCATACAAAACCAGCTGGGTCAGACCCCAGAAAGAGAAAGTGCCACAAAAGAGGCTTCACTTAAGAACTAAAACCAGCACATTAGCACATAAGAACATAAATGATAATAAAAGACATGAGTTAGAGAAAACAGGGTGATAAATGATAAGATAACTAAGGAACTATTCCGGTAGCCAAGTTACAACCCTTAAACCAAACAAGGACCGGGGTTGTAACCCTTCACCTGAACAGAGCTTAGTCTCTAACCAATTATCGACAAGAGTAAAGCATAACAGTAATGTGTTGTAGTAATCATAGACTGGCACTGCTTAGACAAGACTAGACCCCATTCATCAATTACGGCCATACAATGAGTACGGCTTGATACTTTAACTAACTAGGGTTATCACAAGCCTAGTTACTTGCGAGATGTAACGAGATGTTCCAAAAGTTATAAGCCCTGCAGCTATCCAGGTTATTCAGACGCAAGTTACAAGAATTATAGCGGATACATCGTCCAGGAGACAAATGTATCCCATGTAAGTAAAATAGTGGGTACATCGCCCAGGAGACAAATGTACCCTAAGAGAGATTTTAAGTGACTTGGGGCTGCAACCATGACAGTGTGTATATTACTTATTTTAAGAAGAGCCCCATATGACAGTGGGTTGGAAATGTGTCCTACTTGACGGCAGGCTACAAGTCCTCTCAGGGCGCCCAGATAACGGGATCGCCTGCATCTGGAAACATCTCTCTATATGAACTACTTTGATCAATCAAGTAATTAACCTAGTCAGATTCAGCATGAATCCCTGACCGTGTTAACCAGGGATGCAAGTCCTAGACCTGATACGAGACGAGGCTGGTAGCTTTTACAAGCACATTCAAGAACAATCACCCATGGTGTCAAGATGAGTTATTATTCAGCATGTCAAGATTGCCGTCGCAACAGCATTCAAGATTATCATGTTAGGCTCACTTATCAAGATTAATTGTCAAGAGTGAGTCATGACGGACTACTATCAAGATTACTTATCATGTCAAGAGTGCGTCACGACGGACCACCATCAAGAATTATCATGTCAAGTTACTGGTCAAGAGTGCAGCACAACGGGTCACTATCAAGAGTTATCATGTAAAGTCACATTGTCATGTCGTATTCGTGTAAGTGCACCACGACGGGTCGCTATCATGTCTTATTACTTGTTACTTGCTAAGAGTGCGCCTTAACAGGCCGCTATCGTGTTCCATCCTTACACTATCATGAATGAGAGAAACTTGCATAAAATAGTTAGTAACATATTCTTGAGCCAAGGAAAAGATCTACAACTTCTATGTTGGAAGTTGGAAGAGATTCTTGTAGAAGCATAGAAAATATGGGGTTCATGCGAATCACAACTGACCGCATGAGTACCCTCGAACGGATTGACCCATATGAAGAAGAGCCGTATGATAGACTCAGAACGCCTCCTGCGGCCCATCTTCACTAGACTGACTTTTGAGCCGCAGAGAGAATAGTTACTAATGCGGCCAAGCCGATTAATCCTTCTGATAAAGCTGATCCTAGTCTGATAAAGCTGACAAACTCTGGCAAAGACTGACAGCTCTGACAACTCTGACGCTCTGAAAAGAAGATAAGACATGATTAGACTGGACAGGCGACCCGGGCCACATGAACCTTATACAACTCAATCTATGTATTTCATGAGGCTAAGGATAACTACAATCCGAGCCGCATGAGCTTTATGCGGCCCAGAATATAAGAACCTATGTTGCTCAAAAGTCCCCAAGCTACATGTGGACTAAGGAAGACTGCCGCATGAGTCTTATGCGGCCCAGTATGGCCGAACTCTGAAGGGCCTATGCGGATCAAAATGACGCAAGCAGACTGGTCCTATCTTGCAATGAGACACGTGGCAGGCTAACCAAGTCTCAACTATCCTGATTCGCTACAACAAAATCTCAACACCCCCCACCAGGTGGCAGCCCGAGATCGAGTCTTTGTGCGCTGTGATAGACACGTGGCCACATGGCCCATTATGCGGCCCAAAAAGCTGCTACTGCAAAAAATACTATAAATAGTAGGGTGTTACACCCAGGAAAATGGTTGGCAATCCAAGGCTGGTAACCTACGAAAGGCAATTTCTTCGAGAGCAAGGAGCGCGTCAGATAGTCCAAGGAGTAAGGCAGAGTTGCTACATTTTCCCGAGCCTCTATCGTCACCCACAGAATCAAAACTAAACAATTGTACTTAGATTGTCTCCTAGGCATTCTTTCTAGGCTTTCTCTTGTACAAGCGAATTTACAATCAGGTTTAATTAATCTGTAATTTGTTGTGCTTGATATTCAATGGCAAACACGATGGGGACTCTGTTGGGGACATCATTCTCCTCCGATGAGAAGATGGTAACGCAATCTTACGCATCCAAGCTCGGTTCCACACAGCAAATTCTCGTGGTTCTATTTGACCAACGAACATTCGAAGAAATGCTCTCTGATGGTAGCCCCAGCCCATCGCAGAAGCGCGCCAACCCAAAGAGAGCCCACAGCATTTCGAAGCGCAAAACTGTTGCCCCCGACCAGGTTCTCGAAGAAGCTCCATCTGCGGCCCAAGACGGTCGTCAAGACTCCCCTACGGCCTTGTTTTCGACCGCAGATAACCTCACTGTCCCCAAATCCAGCAAAGGAAAACACTACGATGTTGAGTTTTTGGGGGTACAAAGGAAATCCATACGGACGAGGAAAAGGCCACATAAGAGAGATGGGTAGATGACTCATGCGGCAGCCAACCCTGGCCGTAGACAGATCGCCCATACGGCAGCAAACTCTGGCCGCAGACAGATCGCCCATACGGCAACCAACTCTGGCCGGAGGCAGATCGCCCATGCGGCAACCAACTCTGGCCAACAGGCAGATGGCCTATGCGGCAGCCAGTCCTGGCCATAGACAGAGTGTCTCATGCGGCCTGTCAGAAGTTTTGTATTCGACCGTCTTTCATGCGGGCTCGACTCTATGCGGCCTATTGAGAATGTAGGATGTATCAATCTAGACTCTTTCTACTGTGCGCCTTCGGGTGCTAAGTCAAAAAAGCCTGGGGCAGTGCAGGCCCAACAAGCCCAGTCAACTGTCCAAGTTGCTGATCGTCAGCGGGCACCGTTAATTATTATACGGCCTCCTCATGGAAAGTTGTACAGAACCACCCGCATCCGGTCCCCCAGGGCTAACGGACAGGTTGGGTCTCAAAAGTCTCCCTCCAACGATCGAGAGCAAGTACTTTTACTAGCTTCAAATCAGGGAGCAAATATGACACCTACGCACCCGTGTGCTCGGGATACCTGAGTCCACAAACGGGATACAAAGGTAGATCAATCCGCTACCGACTTGCGAGAGGTGATTACTCACAAACACAAGGAGAAGGAAGCAACCTTGGCGTGTGATGAGCCCCTTTCGGGACGTCGTTGCACCCAAGTCATCATCAACTGTTGCTGCGACAAGTCGACATCGCCTGAAGGTCGGCAGTCCGTTTTCCAACGACTATAGCAGCCAGCATCTGTCCAACAACAACTTGAGAAACAGTTACAAATCCCAGAAGATGAAGAATTTCCTTTCGCCTTCTGTAATTTAACACGAAAGGTTGTTCCCGATAAGGGAGGGAATAAGACAGGCTCTTCCAGCCCGGCAATCTCCGCCCGTATTGTAAGGAAATTATCGTCTAGAGGACTGCCACCGACAACCACAAGGGGTATCTACCTAGGCACTCGATCCAAAAAGATGCTTTCAATACCTGGGGGTGCATCCTTGACCTTCATGGGGGTAGATGAGGCCGGAGGTAGCAGTCCCCTCAAAGTATGCGACAACCCGGTGTTCCAGGAGTATACACAGGGGGTAACAATCTACTAGAATTATGCAACGGACATGGACGTCCCTGAGGATGACCGCCTCCGCCACGACGATGTAGCTTCATGCACATAGGGTAGCACCCCTTCCGAGTCTGAAAAAAAGACATTCCGACATTCCTCGACGATTTCTCGGTACGGGGGTACGACACATATAACACCTCTGCTACGATTCCTTCCACCTCTACCCACGTGCGGAGAGTCTTTATGGCCGACGAGGATCATGAAGCGCCTACTGACCGACAACGCCTAAAAGTACTTGAAACCGTGCTCTTGTCCTTGGTCAAGTCAGTAGACGAAATCAAAGCTGCCTTGCCGACTCAACAAGCAAGGACGCCTGGACAAACAAGCTTGGGACCCGCAGTCAACGCAGACTCCAACACGACCTCTCCTTCTTTGGATGACAATCCTATAGGAGCCTCCGCTCCTTCAGCTACAGATGAAGCCAGGGAAGCAAGAAGGGAAGTCCAGGAGCTTCGGTCAATGTTCAATGCCCCAGAATCCTTCCGGGACCTCAGAATACGGCAGCCGTATCCCGTTGCATGAAGAGATGTGCCTTTTCCACCATGGTACAAGCCGTTTCATATCAATTCATATGACGGAAAGACCTCTGCTAGCCGGTACATGACTTATTTTGAGGTCACAACCGACCACTTGTCGTATAGTGACGCCATCCTCACACAATTATTCATTGGAGCATTGGAGGGGATCGTATTCGACTGGTATCGCAACCTTTCTGACAACTGCATCTATTCTTTTGACGGCTTCAAGCACATGTTCCTAGAACGATTCTATGAAGTGGGACATGGTGTGACAATATCATCCCTCATGGACGTCGTTCAAGGGGAGAGGGAGCTGATAATGAAATATATTGAGCGGTTTTGCCAAGCTACAATGAGATTGCCCCAAGGCAATCCTGAAAGCTCCTTGACTGAAATCTGCCAGAAGAAGTTGCTCCCCGCAATCAGCCTCTGGATGGATGAAGATCGGTTCATGGATTGGACGACCTTCATCATAAGTGCCACTAATGTGGAGGCAAAGTTAAAAAATGCTCGCCAGCTGGGATTACACATCCCAGACGAAGAGGTTAAAAGCAAACATCCTGGTACCACCTCCAATAACAACAGCACTGACGCCATCTCCAATAACCGAGACAACAAAGGTAAATAGGCCTTGGTCGCTAGTACAACCAAGAAGCCTGAACCAAAACAGGCAGATGCTCAGTGGCCCCAGGTCAATTACTCATTCAAATATAGTCATGTCAAGCATATATTCAACATGCTCTTGCAAGGGGACAGGATCCAACTCCCTCCACCATGGCGCGAGCCCCGAGCGGCAGAGATGGACGACCCAAAATACTGCCATTTCCACCGCTATGTTCATCATGCCACTCAAGACTGCTTTCAATTAAAGTGGTACATCAAGAATCTTATCGACTCCAAAGCTCTGTCGCTAGACTTTGAAGAGGTTATCGTGGCGGCGAACATGGTATCAATTCAGTTCGGCGACTTCCCTCTAACAAGCACTCAAGAATGGGTAATACCTATCCTCCGGGCAATGATAGAGGTTACTAATCTTTCCTCCGTCCGGGACTAGACGACTGGCTTGGTACCTCTCACCACGTCACGAGAAGAGATCATATGGGTGCACCCAGACTTAGTGCCCGAAGTTGCCCAGGCAGCATCATCTCCAGCCAACAAAAAGAAGGACAGGAAGTCCAGATCCTGCCACACAATTTCAACCGAGGCTGAGGGAGCGACAGTCGTTGTTACCCGGTCTGGGGTACAAGTCCAGCCCACTCCGGGTAGTTCAGTTGAAGATCCTCAACCGACAACACTGCCCGCCACTGATGTTCCGAGGCCATCTCAGCCTCCATCGGCAGATAGGTCCAAGCCAACGGAAACCCGCTTCGACAGACCACTCCATAAAGATGCACCTCAAGGGCTGGAGAGACCTTACAACTTTGATATATTAGCACAACTGGCTAATACATCGGCAAAGTTGTCGTTATACGAGCTCCTAAGGCTCTCCAAGGATCTTCGTGTCGCACTGAGCGAAGCACTCCAGAATGCTGACGCTTACTTAGCCCAGGTCAAACCTATAGGGGAAGACTCATCGACAGATCTCCAGGGCAGCAACAGTGTGGATACAATGCCCAACATCATATTCACCCCACAGGACATGCTGATCAAGACCAACATCCATGATCGCCCCTTGTACTATACTGGATACATAGACGACATTAAGATGGATCGGATGCACATCGATCCTGGCTCGTCGATAAGCATCATCCCCAAAAGCTTGCTTAAAGTCCTCGGTATCCCTATGCACCGGCTAGCAGCGACCAACACCGCCATTAGCGGTTTCAACTCAGGAATGAGCTATCCCTTAGGAAAGATCTGATTGAAATATCAGATCGGCGACCTGAGGACAGAGATTACCTGCTACGTCATAGATGCAGACACGTCCTACAACATCCTCATGGGACGTCCGTGGATACATGACTATATGATCGTGCCATCCATCCTCCACCAATGCTTCAAGTATGTCAGTAAGCACGACTTCGTGAAGACTGAGTTCGGCGACATCAATCCCTTTAAGGGGGTTGAGTCTTATTATTCTTCGGAGGCGTGTCTATATGATGAATCCAAGAAACACATAACTGACGAACTGGAGGCCATCATAGGGCCATAGGAACCCTTGAGAATTTATCTTCAGGCCCGTAAACTGGGCAAAGCCGTACCCCTTATCGCAACTTTGCATAAAGAGGTGCCCGGTTCCCCCATCCCAGCTGCACAGTTGGAGCCGATGGTCATCCGACTCCCAAGGACCAGCCAAGAACCCGTCATAGGGCCGATGGTGATCCGATTGCCAAAATCCAATCAAAGGCGATCGAAAGATGAAAGGCCCTCTAGGGAGCCGATGGTGATCCGATTGCCAAGATCCAGTCAAAAGCAATCGGTAGACACAAATTCCCCTGCCGAGCCAATTGTCATCCGTCTTTCCAAGACGAGCCGGCAACCAAGTTTCGATCCGACACCCTCAGGCAAGCCAATACCACAAGCTGAACCCTTGGTGGTCAAGTTGCCCAAGACAGTGCCCCAACCTCCGGTCACATAGGGGGGTAGCTGAAGAAGATGCAGAACTCGCAAAGTATCTGGTTGCAAAGGTGGATAGTCCCTCTCCTGATGATGTAATCCCTATGGACAAAATTCTTTACTTCGTCAATAAGAGGCTGCCATTGAACTATCCTGAGTATAATAAACTCAATCTGATGTATACTGCTGGACTCAGTTGGGACACTAACCTGTATACACAGGTGACAACAGTCCATACCGCAAACTGACTTGCTTCCATTAAAGATGCCTACTTCCTAGTCCCAGGCAGAAGAGAAGGGGATCACACGATCATCTTTGGCCGAAAAGAAGGTCGTCAACCCTTTATGCCTCAAGAGTTTGATCTCGAACCCGATACCGGGAGACTATCGCTCTACCTGTATAGTCCTTAGGCCAAGTACTTCATGCAAAAGCAGGGATACGACATGGAGGCTACCCCAGGTCTGAATTATGGCAGCGATTGCGATCACCTCTGCAGCTGTCAACTCCGTCTGGGAAACCTCAACATTATTACGACAAATTCTTGAAGAAATACTATATCTAAAGGACGTACTGGTACTCCCTCAAAACCATCAAATCTTTCAAACTATCGAGTTATGTACACTAAGTACCGCTGAACTCACACTCTATCTCCCTGAGTGGCGAGTCATGTACAATAGTACCGCTGAACTCACACTCTATTACATCTCCCTGAGTGGCGAGTCATGTACGATGATACCTCTGAACTCATACTCTATTGCATCTGCCTGAGTGGCGAGTCATGTACGATGATACCTCTGAACTCACACTCTATCACATCTCCCTGAGTGGCGAGTCATGTACGATGATACCTCTGAACTCACACTCTATTGCATCTCCCTGAGTGGCGAGTCATGTACGATGATACCTCTGAACTCCTACTCTAATGCTTTACCTCACAGGAGTCTGCCCAGTTCATCGTTATCCCTGAGCGAACTTCCTGGTCCTAATTATCGTGTGTCACGTCCATATTACCTCTGGTACCGATGATCTTCTAACTTAACACCTGTACCCAACCCGAGATAAAAGACATGGTGTTAAGACCACAAAACATATCACTTCCATATTACCTCTGTTAGGTTTTGTTTCAAAATCCATTCCACCAAAAGATTATGCCTGATTATCGTATGTCACGTCCATATTATCTCTGATACCGATAGTCTTTTGACTTAACACCTGTACCCAACTCGGGATAAAAGACACAGTGCTAAGACCACAAAACCTATTACGTCCATATTACCTCTACTGGGTTTTGTTTCAAATCTATTACTCGTACTGCCAGTGTGCAGAAGGGTAATAGGTCCACAAAAGTTATCATAATCTATTACTCGTACCATCGGTGTACCAATGAGTAATAGATCTGCAAATCCAATCTATTTGTTCGTATTTTTAGATGCACAAAAGGGCAATAGGACCACAAAAAAATCCCCCAGTGGGTGTCCTTTATCAGAAACACAAATGCTGTATTAGGCCCCCTAGTACAAGCACCACAAATACCACAGACAAAGAATGGAGCGAATGCATTCTGTTTATTCAAAATAAGTTACATTCGTTACATATCAAAAAAAAGGCCAGAAGAAAAGGCTACTACTCATCAGCAACACATAGTTTGGCAAGAATGTCTTCCAACTGCGCAGTTGAGCGCTCAATTCTCAGTTTGGCTTGGCGTTCAGCTTCCTGGGTTAGCCTTTCAGCATCCTCAAGATATGCATGAGCCTGCCAATTTTTCTCTAATTTCTTCAGTGCACCCTCTAGAACGGCAGAGGCTCGTGTGACCAAATTAGTCTCCGTGCAGATCTTTTTTTTCTGACGAGTGGCTTGGAGCTCAGTCTCCAGAGATGTCAGCCTGGCCTAGAGCTGGAGAAGATGCTCGTTCGTTTCGGTTATAGCACGAATGGTGGTCTCCTCACGAGTCAAGCAAATATCCTCCTCTCAGCTCAGCTTGTCATATTTAAGAGACAGCTTATAGAGGTCCTTCTCCAAGGTGGGCTTGGTCGTCTCCTGTACAGCCTTCACCTTTTCCATGGCCTTTATAAGGAAAGAACGCTCCTACTCCACTGCAGCAGACACATCGACTTGCCGCAGTTTTTGTAGCTGGATTAGGCACTGATCAGCCTCTGCCAGCTTGTACTCCAGAAGGACGGCAGCCCCCTCTCCACCCGGAAGCGTCTTCAGTAGGTCGATCTGGCCTTGGGCGTAGTGACGAGCCACGGCAAATGAAGTCCCTCTCCTTGAAGTAGCTTCAACCCCTCATTTTATATGACGGTAGAAACTCTCGACTATATCCCTTGATGATTCGTCTAGATTCTCTAAAGAGGACGGTGTCGAAGGAATATCAGCCAAGGAACCTGAAGGCATGTGGGAAGAAGGCATAACAGAGCTGAATGACCCTGTCATAAGGGAAACAAACTCCGAGCGACGAGACTCCTGTACAGCAGCAATATCCTCATCCGTAGCCCGAAGGAGCTGAAGACTAAGCAGAGTGGAGAGTTCAATCTCTGGGGAAGAGACAACTTCAATCAACCCTGCATCCACCGATGCTAGTACGGGGACCAACGCCTCTATCATCGGCACCTCTGTTATAAGCGGCTTTGAATTCGGCTCAGCGGGGGTTTTTTTATTAGAATGAGAGAAGGTTCACTTCTTCTCTTCGGTAAAAGGTCCGCCCCGATGTCTTCCACTATCTCCTCCTCCGCAGCTATGTCCACCAATGGCAATGAAGGAGCACTGCCTATAGATCCAGAACAACCGACAATCAGCTTGACCCGAAGGATATGATGAAAGTGCAAATGAACCTCCTCGTCGGTAAGAATATGACATAGCTTACCAGGGGAGGGCGGTGGAGACCATGGCTCGCTCAGGACAGTCATAATTCCTCCTATTTCCCCCATATCCTCCTCTATAGCAATATCTGAATCACCTGCATCTACCACTCCGGGCCCGGTCGACCCAAAAGGAAATGTAGCTGGGTCGGTTGCAACCAATTGAGACCCTACAGCCTCGATATTTGGTCCTGTAAGGCTTGCACCTTCTTCGACCAGGGTGTCCGTTACTGGAGGGATCCCGAAAGCAGCATCGGACTCCGGAAGGTTTATGTCTTCCAATGCTTGCACAAAGGAAAAAGAGAGAAATAATAAGATAAAGCCCAAAAGTGACATGGTGGTCGGTCAAAATTAAATTTACCTCTGGAAAGGTTTCGACGTCACTACCCTCTGTCGTAATATCAGACCCTCGATTCTTAAACGCAACCCGTTTCTGGGAGCGAGGCCTGTCAGGAACAGGTGGTCCACGCTTATTTTGCTTACGTGGAGGACTCGGCACAGGAGAAGGTAAGCGTGTCACTGAAGTACTTGCAGGAAGTGACAAGCCATCATCCTCCTCTTTCGTACCAGTAGAATCAGAGTCAGACACTTCAATGGCTTTCGCCTTCCTTGCCCTGTTCTTCTTTTTGGGTTCCTTGCATTTCTCCGCCAACTTAGTACCAGTTATGAAACTGGTACTTATGTCGAAGCCTTGGGGAGGCCCATTCACGGAGACATGGTGAAGTACCGCCATGTACGAGATACGCACTGAGCCCCCAGTATCAAGTAAAAAAAGCTGGTTCGGGTGTGGACGGCACTGTAGTAATGCCAGACCCGGATGCCATCCAGGATGCTGCCCTCATAACCCAAGCAGGGACTCAGGTTGTCCAAAAACAACTGGCAGTACCCAAATTGCCGCGGATATCGGCTGAGTAAGTAAGGTTCCAAGAAAATACTGTTACGGTTGCGATACACCAGATGTACATGACGGATGTTCTACAAACAATGGAACATCCTCTCGGATAGGATCTGGGGAGCAACACCGCCATCAAGATAAGGGTGCCCTATTTCCTCATCGGTGAAAGGTAGGATCGAAACAAAAAAAGAATAGTTGTCAACCCGAGCAAGCATAACTCGGCAGTCGAGCATAGTTGAACAGGTCCAAGGCATATCATGGTACTGATAGATAAATGCATCGTTGACAGTGGCATTCCCCTTAGGGCCAGGTCGCATCAGAGAGGGGCAGTGTATTAGCAGCCACCCCATCAGGTAGTGGTAGGGCAGCTCGATTTGGTTGAAATTTTTTAAAACATCACGAGCTATGGTTCTAGCCACAAAGGTACGAAGGCCCTGATAGATGCTGCACACCATGGCTGAGAGTAGAGCTAGCCTTCCTCCGAAGACTAATTTGACAGCAGGAAGGATCAGTTTGCGGCTAATTCTCTCAATAGAACAAGAATCCCCTAAGATAACACAGATCCTCAGCCATATCATCAGGAACCCAGCCAAGATGGCTTTGTCATACAAGAGTTGGGTATCTTGATAGAAGTAGCTGAATGTGTCGGATTAGCTTCCGAATCTAACACCAGAAGCTTTGGTCCTCTTGGCGCTTTATACTTGAGCATCCACCCATGCTTGAGTTTGAGGGCTCCGAGGGACAACTCGGCCTGAGGCCCCTAGATCGAACATGTAACTGATCCAAGCCTTGGTATGAGGAAGGATCCCCTTGGAGCTTTCATCATTTTTCTTCGATATTTGCTGTCAACTGCTATGATGACATAACACTTCTCGGTAAACGACAACGAACCCGGGGAACCGCTGCTCTAAAACCTTAAACTCCTCATCCGTAGGAGTATACTCCTCATAAGCCTCGTCTCTCCAGGGCAACTTGGAGACGTCATGTATTTCATGGAGAGCAAGCCCCATCTCCCCAGCAGGCGTAAAGAAGGTCCTCGTACGACGGTTGTACATCTCGAGGAGTGCTATAAACAGCCTTGTGTTCATAGAAAGATCGTAGCAGGTGCCCCTTATGGCATAGTAGAGGTCGAGCTGACACAAAGTATCCTCATACCGCGACAGAATCCAGAGTGTCAAGTTAACCCACGGAGGAGAACGATACATCCAATTCGGCAGCGACAGTCTACCCGTAGGATATGACCCTTTTCGAGCAATCTGGTTCAGAAAGGTATCGGCTTCAGAGAACCTATTTTTAGGCCTCAGCTCCTTTATAAAACTACCGGGGGCTAGTTCGACGACAGAACGACTGACTGACTCCCTGGTCGCGATCGTCGACCGCATTCGTCTATTAGAATGGATATTGCCTACGAAGACCGCCTGCCGGTCCTGAGTTATGGGATCCGTCATCCACCTCTCGATAGGTACCATGTTAAAAC
Organism: Iris pallida; assembly: GCA_029216955.1. Taxonomy (NCBI): domain Eukaryota; kingdom Viridiplantae; phylum Streptophyta; class Magnoliopsida; order Asparagales; family Iridaceae; genus Iris; species Iris pallida. The sequence continues at coordinate 28,711,694 of JANAVB010015400.1, read as the reverse complement.
TTGACAGAGAAAAATGGCGTTCTATCTGAGGAAGGTGAATCGCTATCTCGTTGGAAATAAAATCCCAGCTCTCAGATAGCTCCAGCATGCGACGGTTCGAAACAGCTATAGCATCACCGAATAAGAACGCAGGCTTCAAATAGGTGTCCCCCAGTTTATCGAAATTCATCATGCTAAGCAAAAAGAAGAAGGATTGGTTTCGAATCTCCCTCAACATGTCTTCAGGTTGATCGCGGGTAATCTGAGATGACACACGTTCGCCTATCTGATCAAATCTCACACCTAATACAGATTGGGCATATCTTATCAAGAGTTCCTCCGATGGAGCTATGGGCAAAGTCACTGCAAAGGACAAAGCGAAAAAGTAGTTAGAAGAAAACAAAGTTCATTTTTTTAGCTATGTGGCCTAACCAAACAGGATCAATGTGGCCTAGTTATGAAGGATGTGCGTGCCACTTAAGAACATGAAATGCATGCGGCTCAATCGTACAGTTCTGTCACATAGTGCCCATGCGGCCCTGTAAGAAGGCATTTATGCGGCATGGTTAGGGGACACTCATGCGGATCAGTCTTGAGTCACTTTGGTGGTTTAGTTATGCAGTATTCATGCGGGTTGATCAAGGAATCACTTATGCGGTTCAGTTATAAAAAACTTATGCAGCCTGGACAGTGTCAATTATGTAGCACCCATGCGTCCCTACCACATAGAACACATGCGGTCCAATGAAATAGGGCTCGCATCGATCATGCCTGACGCATAGGGGCAAAATATGACAGGCCGACGCATAAAATATACGATATGGCTATTCAAAAAAAATTAAAGTCGTCGTCTTCCCGCCGTCCTTACCCTTGATAGGGGGTGTACGTCAGGATGAATCGAAGGAGAATCCGCACCTCTCGATGGAGAAGAAGATCCTTTCCCTTCGGCCGCAGCATAAGACGACTTGGAAGCTTTTGGAGCCATGGCTAAACAGAAAGCACTACAGTGACAATAAAGACGAGGGAGAAGAAGATGAAGGAGAAAGAAAATTCTTTCTCCAAATGACCTATATTTATAAGGTTTGTTGAAAATACCGATTCTCGAGCCCATTAAAGATAATGATGACGTTTGGGGATTTTATCCTTAGTAACCGTCGGCTTATCTCGAAAAAAAAGCCCAAATCAAAGTCTAAATCAAGGCATTAAATGCAGCAGTGACAGCTGGCACAAGATCTCCCTGCGGCACGTGTAAAACCCCTAAATTTCTACTATTTATTTTTTTTTTAAATTTGATACTGATTTAAAATTTTGTATTGTACGTCACGTAGTCGTATTGTACGTCGTATACGAAAGTTCGTTTTTCGAATTTGCTCGACGAGTGGGAATATGTACGAGCGTACATATTTTAGAAAAATATTTTCTATCATTTGTAGTTTCAAAATAAGATACATAATAAATATTTTTTTATCGTTCCAAAATTTCCAAGTTTGTTATTTTACTTATAAAGCCTTTCATTTACACAGTTATAATAATAAATAAATTTTCCTATAAAATGATATATTAGAAAAGTATGTTTATGTAAATATTATTTGGACATACATATATAATTAGTAATTATTTATTAGTTTATTTTTTTAATAATGAATTTTTAAAATTTATTATTATTAGTATTTTTGGAAAATATATTTTGGAATTATGGTGGCAAATTAAATCTTTGATTAGATTTTTAGATTTAATTTGAATAGTTTAAATTTAAATATAGACTTTTAAATTGAGTTTAGAGTATCTAGTTTTAAATTAAATTTAATTTGAATTTGGATTTGATTATGGATTTAAATTAATAGATGAATTATCTATTCTTGGGTTTAAAATATTTCTAATCCTATCCAAATAGGAATTCCCACATCCTATAAATAGGCAGATACTCCTCAATTATTCCTCCACAATATTCCTTTAAAAAATTTCACCCGATGATGTGCATCGTGTCCGTGTCCATCCTTTTTCCTTCCACTATTTTCTCGGATACATCTACAAATTCTTTTTGTGTCCGACAACCCCGGACACCGACCCGTCCCGTGTCTCGCAAGACACAATACAGACTCCTAGAACAGTTCTAACCCTAGCCCTAATCCTAATTCCTAATCCTAATCTCCTCCTCTGACTGACGCCCTGCCAGGACACCGCGTCCGGCCCGGCGAACCACCGCCCGGCACCACGCACAGCCGTCACCCTACCACAACCGCCAAATCAGCACCAACCATCCCGCCAGCCACCTACGACACCAACCACCCCGACAAACCGCTGTCAACACCGACTCTGGCCAAACCCGGCCAAACCATCGTCACCACCAAAACCGAGTACCCACACCACCATGCTCGCCCCGAGTACAGCCCAGCCGTCACCACCATCCCCGACAGCATCCCCGTCTCCACCACCACCATCATCAAGTATAAGAAGAAGAAAACCCTAACCTAAGCTTACCTCCGTCGACGCCAGCACTACCCCGACATCTGCCTTCCGTGCTGACGCCATAGTGTGGCCGAGGACCCTTCGTCCACCGACCGCAGGCCACCCCTTGGCCTGAGCAAGCGTCGTCTCCCTCCAGCCGCGTCGCCCCGCCAACGGCAACCCCGACCGACCCTTCCGTTCCGCGTCCCCTTCCTCCACCGAAAACCCTCCGCCTCCGCACTACGCCCGACCTCCGCCCTAGCTTCCACTCGTCGGACCTCCCACTAAGAACCTCGCGCCCGCCGGAGCAGCGCTCGGCATCGCCGGAGCCCGCGCGCTCTCCACGAGTTACGCCGCCCAGCCTTCACCGCCTGAGCGCCGATCTCTGCCGCTCCACCTCCTCGATCCCCTCCGTTCTTCGATCCCTCCGCCGCCCTCTCTCTCAATCGCCTCCCTTCCCTCTCTCTCTGTTTCTCTCCCGAATTTTCCTCCTTTCTCTATCACTCGGCTCACGAACATTGTAATAGAGGTTGCTTTCTCTCTCTTATGGAATAAAGAGGAGTTCACTCCTCAACTCCTCTTTCCAAGAGAGGTTTACCAGAGGTGTGGTATAACTGATGTTTTTATTTTATTTATTATTATTATTATTATTATTATTAATAAGAGAGCTGTAAGTTTATTATTATTATTATTATTATTATTATTATTATTATTATTATTATTATTATTATTACTACCATTATTATTATTATTATTATTGTTATTATTATTGTTATTATTAACTAACATATTATGACAGATTGAAAACAAAGTAGTATTTTATTCTTCATCTGTGTATATATATTTATATTATATATTAGGATAATGATGATTATCATTTGTTAATAGTCATTAATTTTATTATTACTATTATTTTCATTAGCTATACCAATTTCAATGTTGATATTTTATTATTATTATATACAATAAAATATCTATAAAATATATTATTATTATTGGTAATTTAAATAAAGTTTTTTTTATAGTTTTGGTATAAGATAATTTTGCATGACTTCCAAATATTTATCAAAGACTATTTTACTAATAAAAATATATAGTTTTCAAATACAATAAATATTTTTCAAAACAGTTATTTATTTATATTTATTTTTCTTCGATTATCTATTCTTGTCCATAAATAAACCAAATCACTTCCACCTTCTTGCAATCTCGAACCCCCCTATATCGTTCCTAGCCAAATTGACTACCCGAACCCAATGACACGGTCCATTCCATCATTTGAGATCGTCTTACGTACTTATGACATCTACAACTATTCTGTGCCAACTGGATCAAATCACAATTCAACTACAACAAACTCAAGAACAATTTGTGTCGTCATCTGAGGCTGTCTTACATAGTTGTTGCACCAAAGTCGCAGTTTGTGCCACCTTGATTATCGCAGCACACCAGGCGTCCTACCAGGCAAGACACCTTGCCATTTGCTGGTTACTTATTTTAGCTCATATTTCATGCATTATTTATTTTCTTTATGCAAAATAAACTATGATACATGGCATAACTGTTAGAACTTACTGTTCGTTTATATTTCCTGCAATGTATTATTTTTCTTACACATTAAACCTAGATTTAAGGGACCACCTTTGTGTGTTGCATTCATGGCCTTGACACGTTGTAACACGAAGTTGTGTGTCACATTTAGAACACGGAATTGCGTGATTGGTTGGCCACCAGTACGTACAAGCCGTACGATAGGAATAACCGCTAATAGAGATTGCATGCTAGTTTGACTTGGCGGTTATAGTGGTTTTGTGTTGTGGATACAACACAGTAGGCATTGGGCGGGGAGGACGATTCCTTAGCGTATGGGCTTCGATGCACTTTCCCCTTTGTAACCCGTGAGCTCCGTCGGAGACGCGGGTCAGCTTACCCAAGATTACTGACGGCCACTGACATTCTGCGGAACGTTATGCTCTTATTGATTAGGCCTCTAGTGCCCCAAGGGGGGACTATGCCGATCCTATTCAGCCAGGGCCCATGCGTAGGAAGGATTGTTCTTAACTACATATCACTTAGAACGGTAGGCTACCTTTATCCATTAGGTACGAGTACTTTTGGTTTGGGTACTTGTTTCTGACCGTGGCTTGGAACAATAACTTGTCGCAAATTAGTTCGTCACATCTTGTCCTTGTTTGGTTATAGGTGTGACTTACTACTTCGATGAGAAGGTATTGAACCTTGTTGGGGTCCGGATACCATATTGGATTCATAGCATGAAAAGATGCGTCACCGTGAATTAGTTTACCATCTCATGTCCTTGTTTGGTTGGGGGGATGGTACGCTCGTTCAGTAGATGCGTATTGGACCATGTTATAATTCGATTGACTTATTTATTTGAGCAATATTTATTCAGTTTATATGGCATGATATTATGTGTCTTCTTACGTCCCTCTGAGGACCTGGTTATCTCTCCAGGTGTGTGCTATTGTCTTTCGCAGGTGTTCTAGCTCTAGCCGTGTTCATCGCTATTTCGTCGAGGATGATTGTACTTGGATCGTCTTTGCTTCGCTCGCCACTCATTTCATTTTCTATGTACTTTTTCTTATTTTGTTGGTAGTAGATTTGTCTCCGCCCAACATATTGTATCACGACAATTCATTATCATTATATGATATCTTTTATTCATTTATTTTGTGTGGATGAGATTAGTTATGGTTCTACTGTATTTTACAGCTTATGTATCCATACGAGGCTTATGTACTTCGTATGAATACAGCTGGCATGTCTACGTTCCTAGTCCTACGTATTTTGGGACTGGGGCGTTACAGCACGAGATCTCCCTGTAGAACAAGATCTACGTACGGCCCGAAAGCGTCCATGCGGCCCAAAATGTCCCTGCGACACGACGTCCCTCCTGACTCGAAGATTTTTTCTGTGGCTTGATGTACGTCTATGCTTCTTATTCAAAGTATTCCAAATTTGCAATTTGAAAACTTTGAAGGGGGTCTTGTAGAAGCATGGAAAATATGGGGTTTATGCGGATCACAGCTGACCGCATGAGTACCCTCGAACGGATTGATCTGCATAAAGAAGAGCCGTATGACAGACTCAAGAACGCCCCCTGTGGCCCATCTTCACTAGACTGACTTTTGAGCCGCAGAGAGAATAGTTACTTATACGGCCAAGCCGATTAATCCTTTTGATAAAGCTGACTCTGGTCTGATAAAGCTGACAAACTCTGGTAAAGACTGACAGCTCTGACAACTCTGACGCACTGAAAAGAAGATAAGACATGATTAATTGGACAGGCTACCTGAGCCGCATGAACCTTATACAACTCAATCTATGTATTTCATGTGGCCAAGGATAACTACAATCCGAGCCGTATGAGCTTTATGCGGCCCAGAATATAAGAACCTATGCGGCTCAAAAGTCCCCAAGCTACATGCGGACTAAGGGAGACTGCGGCATGAGTCTTATGCAGCCCAGCATGGACGAACTTTGAAGGGCCTATGCGGGTCAAAATGACGCAAGCAGACTGGTCCTATCTTGTGATGAGACACGTGGTAGGCTGACCAAGTCTCAACTACCCAGATTCGCTACAACAAAATCTCAACAACCCCCACCAGCTAGCAGCCCGAGATCGAGTCTTTGTGTGCTGTGAGAGACACGTGGCCACGTGGCCCATTATGCGGCCCAAAAAGCCACTACTGCAAAAAATACTATAAATAGCAAGGTATTATACCCAGGTAAATGGTTGACAATCCAAGGCTGGTAACCTACGAAAGGCAATTTCTTCGAGAGCAAGGAGTGCATCAGATAGACCAAGGAGTAAGGCAGAGATGCTACACTTTTCCGAGACTCTGTCGTCACCCCCCCAGAATCAAAACTAAACAATTGTACTTAGATTATCTCTTAGGCTTTCTTTCTAGGCTTTCTCATGTACAAGCGAGTTTGCAATCAAGTTCAATTCATCTGTAATTTATTATGCTTGATATTTAATGGTAAACAATTCTGACCACAAATCAGCCAAATAGGACATAAAATAACCAAAATAGGCACTATGCGACCAAGGGTAGATGGGGGCTCATGCGGCAGTAGATGGGTGCTCGTCCATGCGGCAGGATGGATGAGTTCCATATGTCAAGGTGGATGGGGTCTCATGCGGCAGTAGATGGGTGCCCATCTATGCGACAGGGTGGATGAGTTCCATACGACAAGGTGGATTGGGTCTCATGTGGCAGTAGATGGGTGCCCATCCATGCGGCAGGATGGATGAGTTCTATGCGGCAAGGTGGATGGGGTCTCATGCGGCATTAGACGGGTGCCCATCCATGCGGTAGGGTAGATGAGTTCCATACGGCAAGGTGGATGGGGTCTCATGCGGCAGTAGATGGGTGCCCATCTATGCGGTAGGGTGGATGAGTTCCATCTTCTCTGAAAATCTGAGAAAGATGGCCATAGAACCCATAGCTTCCAAGCTCCACAAAACCTTCAATGTAAGTCCAAATTTGGACTTCCATAGATCTAAATGGGGTAGAATAAAATTTTCTACAACATGAAACAATCAAAACTTAAAAATAATAAAGTTTGATAGATCAAAACCTAAGAAATCTAAAAATGCAACAAACTTAGATCTACAAGAAATAAACCATAGAAATTGAAAATGCTAAGAACTAAAGTGTCTTAGAATCTAGTGAGGAAGACAATGGAACAACAAAATGGAGTTCCTCTATGAAGCAAGTTGCACTTGCCTAAGCCTCTCTTGGTAGGTAGAGAAGTTATGAGGAAGAAGATGAAAAAATAAATGAAGAAGGAGAAGTAAATAAGGAGAGAGATAGAGGCGTTGGTGGCTTTTAAAGGGAGGAGTTACATGTTGAACCAACCCAACCAAGCCAAACCAAACCCAACCAAGTCATGCAAATATTAAACCAATGCAAGGTTAAACCAAGATTAGCTAGTTAAGACAAGTCACAATATGGTTCAGAATTCTGTACACGAATACTGAAAATACGTAAAACGGAAAATGGAGGTGACATCGGTACCCATGTATACAAGTTTAAATCAACTAATCTTCTGAATCTATATTGTGGTGAAGTGTGTCCATACTTACCACAGTAGTGACATGTAGCATGCATGTTTGTGTTAGGAATAGGATGATAATGATGTCTATGTGTGGGTGATTGTCGTGTTACATGAGAATATGTGTACATAAAAGTATGTTTGTGTGCAGCATGTGTATGTGTATTTTTCCTATATCGTGTATTCTTGTGTTGAGTGGTCTTGTGTCTCATGTGAGTGTTGTGACAGTGAGACTGAGTTTGAGGTTGAATAACCTGTTTGCCTAGCCTGATCTCTAATCTTTTAGAAGCACTATACATTTTATCATATTTAGCAATAAAGGCACTAATTCTTATAGCTGCAGTATTATACTTCTTTTTCTCTTCTGTGAGCTCTTTGTTGAGTACGGTAAAATCATGTATTTGTTTTTTAATACGAGATTCAGCATCGTGTAAGCTTAATTTAAGCTTGGATAATTCTTGTGTGTTATCAGTGGGAGATGTGTCTCTAACATTATCAAGCAAGCATGATAGTCTATGAATGTCAACTTCATGAGTCTTGATCTTATCCTTTGCATGTTTGTACTTGCTAAGTAACTTCTTGTGATCTTCAAGTAAGTCACTAAAAGTATCTCCAAGTTCATCAAAAGTAAAATCATCAAGTGAATCATTTGTTACCTTGTCGGACGTTGCCATTAGGCAGACATTTACAGTATCTTAGAGATTGTACTCTTCTTCTCTTGAGTCGCTGGCTTTACTTTCATGCCAGATGCTTATGTTGGTATACTTTCGAGAGGATAGCCTCTTGTATGATCTTTCATATCGGCTTCCTTTCTTTGCTGTAGGACAGTCTCTCTTGACATGCCCCATCTTCTTACAGCCGAAACAGATAGGCTCTTCATCGTCGTCTTTGTGTTGTTCCTTCTTCCTTTGAATATAACATAGAAACTTCTTGAAGTTGTGAACCATGAGCGCTTGATCATCACCATCGGAGTCATCATCGTCTGTTTTATCTGGAGCTGTCTTTCGGTGACTCTTAGAGCGATTTTTTTCCTTTGGAGCAGATTCTTTATAGTCCTTGAGGTCGAGCTCATGCGTCATTAGTTTTCCCACCAGAGTTTCCAGAGACATGGTGGTGAGATGATTGCCTTCGATGATTGTTGTGGCTTTGGGGTTCCAGTTCTTCGTTAGTCCCCTTAGCACCTTGTGCATCTTCTTATGGTTGGAGTAGTCCTTACCAAGGGAAGAAAGATGGTTGACGATGTCGAGAAATCTAGTGATCATTTGTTTGATCATCTCATTGGCTTCATCTTGACTGCTTCATACTCCTGTATTAGCCTACTGATTTTCGATTCCTTGACTTGAGTGTTTCCTTCATGATCTAGAAGCTTCCATACTTCGTGGGAAGTAGAACACGTAGATACCTTGTTGAATTCTGTCCTGCCTATAGCACAAAAGAGAGCATTAATAGCCCTAGCATTTAGACTAGCATGTTTCTTTTCTTGATCAGTGTATTTGTCATAGGGTTTCTCTATGAGATTTTCCTCAACAATAATTCTAGCAGGCTTCTTATAACCATCTGTGACTATGGTCTATAAGTAAAAGTCTAGAGATTTCAGATAGAAACTCATTCGTGTCTTCTAGTAGGTATAGTTGGTTCCATTAAATAGGGGTGGCCTATTAGTGGACTGTCCTTCACCATAGTTTATGAAAATGGGTTGTGTAGTTGCCATGGATCAGCTCTTAGGATGTTAATCCTTTATCTAGAGACCAGAGCTCTGATAATAATTGAAGTAATGTATAGGCAACTCAAGAGGGGGGTGAATAGAGTTTGTGTCTATAATGACCAATTAAAAATAACTCTATGCTAAGTCCAGAAAATAACTACAGAGAGAATATATAATCAGAGAGTAATAATACGAAAAGTATAAGTGTTTAGAAGAGCACACACAAACACAGCGATATAACCTGGTTTTCCTCGTGGAGGACTAGTCCAGGCCTGAGAAATCTAGCTCAGAATTGAAATCCACTATTTATGAATAGGGTACACATGTGCCTTTACTCAGAAGAGCACGACAACTTCTTGAAACTTCGCAGAGGCAAAACTTGGAAATTTCCAAGTGACTTTTTTCAACTCTTGCACAGAACTTCTAGCTGAATCGCACTGGGCACCTTGGGGCTTAGGAAGTTTTGTGGCCAGTAGATTGGAAGAGTAAGACTTAGAATGTATAAGCCTTAGAAGATTGAGAGTGGGAGATGATTTGAAATGAGAGATATCAATCCCTATTTATACTAGTTAGGGGAGGCAGAGTTCGGCCAGAATTATGTCCCAAATATTCAAAACTTTGAACGTTGGACAACTCGTAGCAGGGTGTTCCTAAAAATTAGGTTGTTAATTTTTAGGGGGCAGAGTTCGGCCCGAGTTTTGCCTTAGGTAGAGTTCGGCCCGAACTCTGTCTTCCTCAGACCAGAAGTTCTAAATGAGCTAGAGTGGTTTGGTTTGGTTTGGTTTGGTTTGGTTTAGGGATTATTTTGTTTTGTATGGTAGAGCTTGGAGAAGTATGTCTAGGGGTTGAGATTACTCAATGTGACTCAACGTACATTTTTTTAGACTCAATAAATTGAAAAATTACAGACTGAAAACAAATATATTTGTAATGTAACAGCTTTGTTGACGACATCTGTCTTTAACTTGATACGATGTATTAGATCGTAGATGATGTCCTGTCTTGACCTTGATGTGTCGTATTGGATCATATCAGTTATCATTTTGTTAATTCTCTAAATCAGGTTGACTGTGATCTAGTTTGGATCAACAATAATGTACTTGTATTGTGATAGCTTAAACTTGTACTTGTTCCATTCCTAACTGGATAAATTTTTCTAGGATATGTTGACCATGTTAGGTGACTGCTATATTATGTGCTATGGACCCATCTGGGAGTTAGAGATATCTTGGAGGCCAATCATAGATTCTAGTTAGATTATATGGTTCTTGAATTTAATATTTGGTAGGTTTGTTTCTGAATATTATTTTGATGTATTATTGGACTTGTAAATTGGATATTTATTGTGAATGGTAAAATAAATAATTTTTTGATCAAATATTATGTTGATGATTGTGATTGAGGTCAAGACAGCATACTATCGACGATATTGCGGCATAGGCTGGACTTGGCTACGTATTCGTATCCCAAAAGTCGAAACGGGTGTCACGACCCGCACCCGCTTTTTGGGATACGAATACGTAGCCAAGCCCAACTTATGCCCCAGCATCGATGGTAGTACGCTGTCGAGACCTCAATATCAAATACAATAAAATTATATCTATTTGCTCACTCACTGTCATGACCCACACCTGGTATAGGGGCACAAGTACGTGACCGCGCCCAGCCAATGCTGCAGTATCAACGGTAGAATGTTGTCTAGGTCTACTATAATAACAGTGAATATAATAACCTGCCAATATATCGCATCTCCAATTGGAGGATAAATATGATATAGTATACTCAATCACAAATGTATGGGGAAGATATAAGACACGATAAATGATACTAACATAAAGAGAAATATCAAGAAGTGCAGAATTTCATAATACAAATCCAAAGTCGAATATATCAATACAAGTTTGAATAATAATAATAATAATAGGCTAATGGGATAGTGCTGGAGACAGAGTCCAGTAGTCTACTGGGTCGCCTTTATTGTCTCCTCGACTGGGACTAGGCCCTGCTGTGCCAAAGTCTTCTGGTCTATACCCACTACGTCATGCGGACCATAGTAGGTGGTGCACTCGTCCTCGTCATCGTCTGAAAAATATATCCAGTCAGGATTGGAGCGAAGTACATTTCCAACAATAGTTTCAGTAAATGATATGGACTATGTAACAGCAAATAGAGAGATTACACAAGAAATAATGACATGTACATGAGCATGGTATATATGGAAATATTGCAAGTAAATGGGGAAAAATAGAATCGTCATGTATAGAAAGATCAGAAAATACTATCTAAGTGAGTGAGTATTAGTTTTCAACAAGTAACCGGCTTAGGAACTTGCACAGAAAAAAAATATGGCCTAGCTAATCTTACGTGCAGTGTGTGACTAACACTCACGGGATAAAAATATCATCCATGGGAAAGGTATGGTCACATTTCTACACTACTACTCCCCGTCCCCGACTGGTACAGTAGATCCAACCATGGTACGTTATGACATTGGATACTTTGAGAAGGTAGCTAATCCTCTCAGGAATCGGTGTCTATACAATGCACAAGAACAATAACGGGGCTTGCACAAGGAATACCAATATACGGGAATAACATCTCATGAAGGGATCCGGAAAATACCAATCCGTATAACCATCGTATTGAGAATTCAAGGATATCTACACTAAATACACGAAATGTAGAAAATACAATAAATGGGAGATGTTACCCCCTAAATCCTATGATTGCTTTTTTAATTGTTTTAATAATTCCTTTATGTATTTGGAATTCTCTGTAAAAAAAATAATAATAAATAAATAAATTTTCCTATAGGATATATGTATATATATATATATATATATATATATATATATAAAATATATATATATATATATATTTTTATATATATATATATAATATATATACATATATATATATTTTTATATATATATATATATATATATATTTTATATATATATATCTGTAAAAAAAATTTTATATATATATATATATATATATATATATATATATATATATATATATATATATATATATATATATATATATATATATATATATTTTAAAATATATATATATATATATATATATATATATATATATATATATATATATATATATATATATATATATTTGAGTTTATTATGTGCATAGGATATCTTCAAAGCTATCAAAATATTGGTACAAAAATATTTTTATATTTTTAGAATTTATTACTAAATTCTTAATTTGTAAGAATTAAGTTACATATAAATGTTTAGTATTTTATTTTAGAGATTTAACCATATCGATTTTATAAGTAAAAGTCATTGTTAATATAGATAATATTTATTTCAAATATTAAATTTTTGCATGATTTTAGTATATATTGATATGTGTATGTGCGAGTATATATTACGATATCATATTTCAAACTAATTTAAATTGCATCCATTAGCTTATTTAGATTTATTCAGATTTTATATCTATTAATAATGTATTGTTCATTTTTCTTAAATAAAAAAGTATAATTTTATATAATTCTTTAAATTAGATATAAATAAGACATAAATAAGATATAAATATTAGATATAAATAAGATTTGATTTTTTATTCGATATTAGATATAAATAAGATTTGATTTTTTATTCGATATTAGATATAAATAAGATTTGATTTTTTACATAACAGTGAATTATCATTAGTATTTAGTTATTCATTTATTTACTTATAAGTAAACAAGTAATTGTAAACAAATAAGAAAAAAATTAAAACCCACCCAAGCAATACTGTTCCCGTAAGGGAATAGTGTATGTGTTCAAACAACTAATAGTCGGCCGACCCATATATACAGAGAGGGGGAGAGCGAAATACTCCCGAAACCCTAACCCAAATCTCGCGGCCAGTCTTCTTCGATGACGGCGACCTCTTCCCGTGCACGCGCACGCCGTCGCGATGGCCACCGGCGCGACGGGCCAGCAGCAACTGCGACATCAACAGCAGAGGCGGGGCACATGTGCTGCACAATTGCAGCTCGGATGCAACTTCACAGGTGAAGTACTCTTCCGTCGCTCGATTGTTCATCGTTCCGGTTTCACGTATTCAATCACAACCTAACCATCTTTAACGCCTGTCATTTGGTTTGAATTTGAATTAAATCAAATTGTAGAAATTTTCAGATGAATCATGAGAAAAAAATATAATTATCAAACTGTCAAGAACAGGATAGAACTATCCCAACCTGATTTTGGAAGGTATTTTCTTCCAATTCTTTGAACCAAGTCCCGTTTTGTTTTATCTGCTAGATAGCCAATATGATAGAGATTAAAAACCATCTTTTAGTTCGTGAATTTATTCAGCAACTGCAAAGAATTTTGATTTCAAAATTTAGCAAAAACAGTTTTCAAAAACCATAGAATTTCTAGAAATTGTCCGATACGGCGTGCGCCCCGACAAATTCGGTGATGTGGTCACGAATCGAAAGCATCAAAGGGTGTGTATCAACTTCGCAGACGTGTGAGCTTTGATGGAATTCAAATTGGTTGCGTACGCGCGACAAATTTGATGTGTATCCATGGAAATTCATCGTATCGACCCCTTTGCAAATTTCCTAATTACCTTGTGCATGTTCGTCAAATCGAGATGAAACTTGTGCCAGCGGGACCATAGCATTTTTCTGGTCCTGTGTGCCAAGTTTGGTCCGAATTCTGAGAAGGTCGACCGGAATGCCTATTTGGCGGGCCCGCGACCTGCTCCAACGGACAGAAATTGTGCACGGACTGCCAGAATCTAACTTTGGACATACGTTTGGATTCATCTTCTCAAATCAGACCCGTAGATATGTAGTTTGACGACTTTAGAGACCATAGATATTGGCACGTATTTTGGTACAAAACGGATCCAACGGCGGACATCATTTTGACCCAAAATTACGATTTTGCCCCTGTTCCAGAATTGGACTTTTGGACAGACATTTCCTAGACATATCTTTTATTCCAAACATGTTCGTGGTATTTATTTCAGCATCCGAGGACGAATGCAAGATTTGGCTTTCATCGCTTCACTATTCTGACGGTTAGAGCTATTGGATGTCGCCCTTTTGCACACAACCTCAGGCAAGATACCTTGCCATATTTACTGCTTATATTTAGTTGTATTTTCTTTAGTTATTTCATATTCTTGTCTGTTTATTTCTAGTTCTTTCATTTACTTGCTTATTTTTTGTGATACATGATGCAAGCACAAGCCTTATTTCTTCCTTGTCTTTAAGTTATGCATATGGACCTAGAGTTAAGGGTCTATCATCTGAAGTGTATTGCATAAACCTTGACACAGTTGTACCACGAGATATGTGTGAGATGAGTAGCATGTAGAGGTACTTGCGTGTTGGCTGATCACCCGTGCGCATGCGTTAGGTCTAACTGCTAATGGAGGCATGCTAGGAGACTTAGCAGTGAGTAGAGGTACATGATTGTGGATGCGACATAGATAGGTGCATAGGGAGGAGAGAATATTTTCTTATCGTGTGGGCTTCTATTACAAATTCCCTTATAACCCGGAAGCTTCGCTAGAGATACGGGTATGATGACCCTCTCAGGTTGGCCACTGACATTTTTAAACGTTATACACTTCGTCACTGGTGCCCAAGTGGGGACTATACAAGATCCTATTTACAGCCAGGTCTCATGCGACTAAAGGTTTATTCTTAACTGTATAAACACAATAGAATGGCAAGGTAAACCCTAGTCAATGTCATGTCACCCCCGTTCTATTAGTAGCTTGGGTCGCATCGCGGTATAGTATGCTACCCCTTGTCCTTGTTTGGTTATAGGGTTAGTCCACCGTTTTGATGATGAAATAGTGAACCTTTTTACGATTGGGACTATTTTACTTTACTTGTGGCTTATGACATATTATATATTCAGTTTATTATGGCATGTTCTTCCTGTATCTTGTTACGTCCCTCTGAGGACCTGGTGATCTCTCTAGGTGTATGCTTCTGTGATATTTGCAGGTGTTCTGACCAAGGCCATGATTTTCTCCATTACTTCGCAGAGGATTACCCTTGGGTCGACTTGCTACCTTTCCTTCGCATTTTCTTCCGCGTATTATCCTTCTCATTTGAATGGTTGGTAGTAGATTTGTCTCCACCCAACTACATGTATAAATGACAAATTTCATAGTTGATTTATGTTATTATTCTCTTATTTGGTGGATGTGATTTAGTTGTCTTGGTTTACTGTATTTTACAACTTATGTATACATACAAGGTTTCCATATATTGGAGTATACTTCGTATGTATGTAGCTGGCATGTCCACGTACTTAGTCCTAAGTATTTTAGGACTGGGGCATTACATGTTTTTGTGGTGGCCCATGCAAGTCAAGTTTATCACTTCGGTTATGTTGTTGTACCGATGTGAGCCTGCAGATAGGATTAGAGTCTAGAATCTCATCCACATGCTTGACCTCCTCCCTTGATTCTAATTTCGAACTCTCGTTCGATTACCTCGATTTCCTTCTGTTTGATTCCTTTCACTGTAATCTTATTTTTTTCTTCGTGCTTGATAGAGAGATTAGAAAGATAACTAATACTAGTTATACGTGTTATAATGCTCAATCACACTACTAGTTGAACTATTATAAGTTGAGTAGTATGCCTCATAACCTCTCACTCTATTGGTCCTTGCAACTCATTAAAGGGAATTTTTAAGATTTTCTAGACTGATGTGCTTAAAGAACCATGACTCACTCGTTCAACCAAAGCCTGAGAAAAGAAAATATTAGGACAACTTAGAGGCACGAACCCCGGACGAGTCTTAAGTTGATGAACTTGAAATACTTATGTTTTCTTTCAATCATAAATCTCGCGTACTTATATTTTACTATCTTGACTAATGCCACAATTATAGCCTAGTTTTTGCAAGCTTATTCTTTATCAAGCTTGTTCAAGACGTGTGTTTACTGAGGACGCCCATTAACATATTATCTACTTAGAATCGGTGTATTATGGTCTGATCAACCTTACTGTACTCGGTTCGCTCTTCTTATGATTATCCCACATGGATTGAGATATAGATGTCTCTAGGATCTCATCCTCCACTGCTTTGACAACTCCCCTTAAAATATTCCATCGTCTTTTGAACCCGTATTCGTATTGATTCTCTCTCCCTTGAACTCTTTATTGTTTTTCGCTTTTACCTACTGCGAAAAAACAAATACTCATAATTGAGAGAAGATATACCCAGAATGTTCCACTTATTTTGCCATACCACCTATGGCATAAAAGCTAGATGCACACGATCATTCCATCTTTTCAAAATTAGAAAACTACCTTCCAATTGATTTATATCTACCATATCACGTTATCTATCACATTGTGTAGTGTTCTTTTATACTCGAAGCCCAAGCACGATTTCACAACTTAAAAATCTTCTAACCTCGTTAATCCTAAAATCGTGTCTTAGCTTCTAAAGTGAGTAGAATGTAAGCCTTCTAAATTTTAGGATATACTAAGATTACCGGTTGATCAGGATAAGTTGACTTCCATTATGAAGATAATTAGTGTCCCATGAACTCCCACTTTCTATTTAGATCAATTGGTGTCCCCGACCGTGACACTAATATTCGGAGCACGAGACCAGCTGCTACCTTCCAACAAACTTCACATATAAGACATAGACGACTCCACATTCATGTAGATATATCATGTCCCACTAAAACATGTCTCCTTATACTCTATTTTTATGATACGACTTTCAGGACAAAAAGGGCTAGCTATAACCCTTACCATGATACGAATGCCCCTTTCTGACTATAGTTAGAGATCCAACCTCGACTCAAATCTTTTGACTCAATATATGGTTGTGATCTAATCGAAGCCCACTGTGCACATGCCACTAGCGTGCCACTCAATTGAGTCTTCTTGTGCTACTTAAACACAAAAGACACAGAATGTGCATTGTCAGGCTTTAGGAACCTGGTTAACCAATTCGGCTGAAAATTAGCCCGACCACTTGACTTGGAACCTATATAAGATTACCTCAACCTATTAGGAATTGCTCAGATTGATAACATTTTATCCAGTCAAAATAGATTTAACCTATGATTCATTCAATCAAAGATCGATGTCCAATTAGAGAACACATTAAGATTTAGTTAAACCCATCTAGGCATATCGCTATAATTTGGACTATAAAACCAAACTTGATAAAATAAGTCCTTACACCTATTATATAGTTTCCATCTCTTAGTTCACTAATTCTTTTTCCCTAGATTTTCTAACCATATCTCTTGTAGCCTATTATGAGATGAATTGAACCCCATTGTACCAACTTATTTTTGGTTATGCTTGACTAAGACCTTCCTACTGCCTTGATGGATGGACAATATAAAATCAATTGTAAATAAATAATACCTAGGCTTCTATAGAGTCCGTGACTACCATTAGAGATGCCTCAAACTTTCATACCTCTCCTTAAAATTTGACCTTCTTAGAAACCCTTCTACTGTGCTTCCCACGATTAACCAAGTTCTATAAGTTAGGCAGAACGTTGAACTTAAAGTCCCCTACCTTTTAGAATGAGATGCCAAACTTGGATGCTATCCATAACCATTCTTCCATCTTTTTGGAAGTTGCGGTACGATATTCATATTGTATTTTATATCCCTTGCTTGTGCGTTTAGATAACCACGGTAGAAGATCGCAACTTTGGTTTTTCAAAACCATTATATCCTAAAATAGTATCTTCGATTGAATTTCGAGAATAGAAATGGTTGGAGTGTATAGAAAAGCCTCTCAAAGAAACGTAGGGTTCTTGAATTAGCAAAAGATTGGGATAGATTGGCTTCCATTTAAATAAGTTAAATCAGTGGCTCATAACATCCACTTCTATCAATGACATCTGATAACCCTACCGTAACTTTGATATTTAGATCACACATTAGTCGTTCCCTCTGTCACGTCCCGATCCCGCAGAGTCCTTTCGTCCTCGCTTCGGACTCTTTGAGACCGATCGTCCTCGCTAAGGTGTTATACCGTGCAAGCCTAATTTGCGCTTGCACAAGGCCAAGACCTGAAGCAAGACAAGGTAGACAAGATTGAAAATACGAAGCGAAACATATTACAGATAATTGAAGCAGCAGCGAACATATTTCAGAATACATGTATTGAACACAATGGTAACAAGAAACAATTCTCTTTATTGATTTCATTTGAACAGATTACAAGCTCTCAATTACCTCTGATACAAGGCTTACATTCTCTCAAAAATTTATAGATTACAATGATCCCGTTCCTGTACATTACATCCCTTTATATACAAAATAACTCTTACAACAGATGTCATCTCTTGGCATCTCTTCTGATTTCTGGCTCCTGAGGATGAGGCACGGGCTATCGCTTTGGACTATCCTTTTTTATGCATATTGCACCTGCATGCAGACTGATGGTGGGTCAGTATATCAGCATACTGGTGAATTATGAACAAAAGGCTAGATTCTTCTGAAACGATCACTGTTCATTTAGTGAGAAAATATTTTCTTGTGATGTGATCTTGCTACTTTTACCTATGTTCATTCCATGCATACAGAGTCGATTTACATCTCTTTTGAAAACATCTTTGAATTTTTTTTCTTTTCATGTCAAGCATACAAAGGACTATTCATTTCTGTGGAGTACGCAGCGTGTTTCATGAGCATATTCATTTCTTTTGTTTAAGCCACTCTTAGGGACAATTATAAGCACGATATTACATCTCTTCTTTAATGGGACATAGCATTTCTTTGCAATAGATTAATCTCTGCAAGCAATTCATATAGGAAACTTAAGCAACTCATATGTATCATTTTTCAGTGATTCTTACCATAGCCGATCGTCCATCCCTGCACAAGACAAGGATTAGCATAAACATGATAAAACTAACATTGTTTTCTGTTCGTCTCTACATTGTTAGCTCTTAACAAAATCTTTACCGACTCATGCAACCCGATTGGCAGCTGTGACGCAAGGCTCAGCTCTGCACTAATATATACGTAGACCAGTAGTTGTGACTCTCCAGGTCAGCTTGTACTGATAATGCACATACTAGCAGCTGCGGCTCAGGGTTCAGCTCTTCACCAATCAACACTTATCTATATGATGGTCCATGGAAAACCCATGATTAGCCGCTATGACACTTGGGTTCAGCTCGTCACTAGTGGACACTCTATCTATACACCATGAGGTCTCTTTTACCTGAGAGCGTTACTCTTATCCCCCTAGGTCGAGCGGCTCCGGTGCCCCGAAACCGGTCGTGAGGATCGCTATACTTGTGCACAAGTTATCCAGGACCAATGCAAATGCAGCTATCAGATAAAACTATCATGCATCAATCTAGCAACTTGTAAACATTTCCATCTTCTTCTTTTTTATGCAATCGAGCCATTAGCTCTACTCTTTTCTCTATACGGACAAGTCGTATCATCTCTTTTGCTCAATGTGTCCTCTCTATACATCTCTGTCTTTATAGCAGCAATCAAGGGACAATGAACAATCTTTATTTAAGCAAACATGATATCAACAAGCATGAATTCTACTCTTGATAGTCATACTCTATTTAGGGACATGTAAACATTCTCTTTTCTTTTCTTATTAAGCATAGCAACAGTTCTTTCATTCAAGTCACATCTATAATTTAGCACAGCATTGTCTCATTGATTTAACATGGCAACATTTTATCCATCAAGGTAACATTCATTTCTTAACAAGGCATCATGTCATTTCTTATTAGCATACAACAATTCTTCTTCTTAGCATATAGGTTAACTCTTTTCTTGTTCTTAGCATAGCAGCATGTAAAATCTCTTACAAGCATACTTAATGATTACTATCTTGTTATTAACAGTAACGTTCATTCAAAAACACTGATTCTTATTAGGCGTAAGTGAATCATAAAATGAGTCTTTGTCCACTTATCCAGATCAATCGTCTTCTGTTGCAGAGCCAGCAATCCGATCTCTCTGTTTATCTAGCGCCTTCGCGGAGCGGGGCACTACACCATCCTAACAATTTCCACCCTCATGAACTAAACCAGTCAAGCTATACACATGACACACATGCCCCACACAAACACACTTTTCTGTGCTCCATTTCAGTTACACCACATGAATGACACTTTTTTCCCTTTAAAATAAACTATAGATGCCTATTTCGTTCTAATTGACTTTAACCATACAATATGAACCCGTCTCTCAAATAGGCCAAATGTCCATGATTCATGCAAGACATATCATATCTATGACATACGTATTTCACTCAAGCAAGCACATGCCTCCTATACCATGCCATAATATAGGTTTTCTTTAGGACCCATGACTCCGATCAGAAGTGTCTAATGTTCCCGTTCCACTCTTTAGAAATTTGGCCTCTTCCGAAGTCTTGTAACGACAATTTGCATGGTTAGCTAACTTCTATAAGTTTGGTAGGGCCATGAACCAAGAATACCTTATCTTATAGAATATAATATCAATTTGGATTCTCTTATAGCTAACTCCTCCATCTTTTCGGATTTGATGTACCTGCCCTCTCTTTGTAATAATCCCGTTGTTCTTGGATATTCGATTATTTTAATTTCGAGGATGAAATTTGTATAAGTTGGATAGGATGTAAGCCCCCTAAATCCTATGATTGCTTTTTTAATTTTTTTAATAATTTCTTTATGTATTTGGAATGCTCTGTAAAAAAAAATAATAAATTTTCCTATAGGATATATGTATTTAAATATATATGAGTTTATTATGTGTATAGGATATATTCAAAGCTATCGAAGTGATATTGGTACAAAAATATTTTTATATTTTTAGAATTAGTTACTAAATTCATAATTTGCAAGGATTAAGTTACATATAAATGTTTAGTATTTTACTTTAGAGATTTCACCATATCGATTTTTTAAGTAAAAGTCATTGTTAATATAGATAATATTTATTTCAAATATTAAATTTTTGCATGATTTCAGTATATATTGATATGTGTATGTGCAAGTATATATTACGATATCATATTTCAAACTAATTTAAATTGCATCCATTAGCTCATTTAGATTTATTCAGATTTTATATCTATTAATAATGTATTGTTATTTTTCTTAAATGAAAAGTATAATTATATATAATTCTTTAAATTTATTTTACTAATAATATTAGATATAAATAAGATTTGATTTTTTATATAACAGTGAATTATCATTAGCATTTATTTACTTATAAGTAAACAAGTAATTGAAAACAAAGAAGGAAAAAAAAATTTAAAAACCACCCACGTAATACTATTCCGGTAAGGGAACAGTATACGTGTTTAAACAACTAATAGTCGACCGTATATATCAGAGAGGGGGAGAGCAAAATACACCCAAAACCCTAACCCAAATCTCACGGCCAGGCTTCTTCGATGACTGCGACCTCTCCCCGTGCGCGCACGCCACAGCGGTAGCCGCCGGCACGACGGGCCAACAGTAACCGCGGCATCAACAGCAGCAGCGGTGCACATGCGCTGCACAACTGCAGCTCGGGTGCAACTTCACAGGTGAAGTACACTTCCCTCGCTCGATTGTTCATCGTTCCGTTTTCACGTATCAATCACAACCTAACCATCTTTAACGCCTGTCAATTAGTTTGAATTTGAACTGAATCAAATCGTAGAAATTTTTGGATGAATCATGAAAAAAAATATAATTATCAAACTGTCAAGAACATGATAGAACTGTCCCAACCTAATTTTAGAAGGTATTTTCTTCCAATTCTGTGAACCAAATCCCGTTTTGTTTTATCTGCTAGATAGCCAATATGATAGAGATTAAAACCCGTCTTTTAGTTCATGAATTTATTCAGCAACTGCATAGAATTTTGATTTCAAAATTTAGCAAAAATAGTTTTAAAAAACCGTAGAATTTCAAGAAATTGTCCGATACGGCGTGCGTCTCGACAAATCGGGTGTTGTGGTCACGAACCGAAAGCATCAAAGGGTGCGTATCGACTTCCCGGACGTGTGAGCTTTGATGGAATTCAAATTGGTTTCGTATGCCCGACAAATTCCCTAATTACTTTGTGCATGTTCGGCAAATCGAGATAAAACTTGCGCCAGTTGGACCATATCATTTTTTTGGTCCTGTGTGCCAAGTTTGGTCTGAATTCTGAGAAGGTCGACCGGAACGCATATTTGGCGGGCCCGCGACCTGCTCCAACGGGCAAAATTGTGCACGGACTGCTAGAATCCAACTTTGGATATACGTTTGGATTCGTCTCCTTAAATCAGATCCGTAGACATGTAGTTTGACAACTTTAGAGACCATAGATATTGGCACGTATTTCGGTATAAAACGGGTCCAACGGCGGACATCGTTTTGATCCGAAATTACGATTTTGCCCCTGTTCCAGAATTAAATTTTTGGACAGGCATTTCCTAGGCATATCTTTTATTCCAAAAATGTTTGTGGTATTTATTTCAGCATCCGAGGAAGTATGCGGGATTTGGCTTTCATCGCTTCACTATTCTGACGATTCGAGCTATTGGATGTCGCCCTTTTGCACACAACCTCAGGCAAGATACCTTGCCATATTTACTGCTTATATTTAGTTACATTTTTTTTAGTTATTTTATATTCCTATCTGTTTATTTCTAGTTCTTTCAGTTGATTTACTTGCTTATTTTTCGTGATACATGATGCAAGTACTAGCCTTATTTCTTCCTTGTCTTTAAGTTATGCATATGGATCACCTACAGTTAAGGAACTATCATCTGTAGTGTATTGTATAAACCTTGACACAGTTTTACCACGAGATATGTGTGAGATGAGTAGCATGTAGAGGTACTTGCATGTTGGCTGATCATCCGTGCGCATGCGTTAGGTCTAACTGCTAATAGAGGCATGCTAGGAGACTTAGCAGTGAGTAGAGGTACATGATTGCGGATGCGACTTAGATAGGTGAATAGGGAGGAGAGAACATTTCCTTGTCGTATGGGCTTCTATTGCATATTTCCTTGTAACTCGGAAGCTTTGCTAGAGATACGGGTATGATGACCCTCTCAGGTTGCCCACTGACATTCTTGAACGTTATGCGCTTCGTCACTGGTGTCCAAGAGGGGACTATACAAGATCCTATTTACAGTCGGGGCTCATGCGACTAAAGGTTTGTTCTTAACTGCATAAACACATTAGAATGGTTAGGTAAACCCTAGTCAATGTCATGTCACCCTCGTTCCATTAGTAGCTTGGGTCGCATTGCGGTATAGTGTGCTACCCCTTATCCTTGTTTGGTTATAGGGGTAGTCCACTGTTTGATGATGAGATATTAAACCTTGTTACGATTGGGACTATTTTACTTTATGTGTGGCTTATGATATATTATATATTCAGTTTATTATGGCATGTTCTTTCTGTATCTTGTTACGTCCCTCTGAGGACCTGGTGATCTCTCTAGGTGTATGCTTTTGTGATATTTACAGGTATTCTAGCCATGGCCATGATTTTCTCCATTACTTCGCAGAGGATTGCCCTTGGGTCAACTTGTTACCTTTCCTTCGTATTTTCTTTCACGTATTATCCTTCTCATTTGAATGGCTGGTAGTGGATTTGTCTCCGCCCAACTATATGTATAAATGACAAATTTTATAGTTGATTTATATTATTATTCTCTTATTTGGTGGATGAGATTTAGTTGTCTTGTTATACTGCATTTTATAACTTATGTATACATACGAGGTTTTCATATATTAGAGTATCCTTCATATGTTTGCAGCTGGCATGTCCTCGTACTTAGTCCCAAGTATTTTGGGACTGGAAAGTTACAGGAAATTATCATAGAATGTACTCGCACCTAACATCAATGTGAAGTATCAGCGACGTCCGATACGGCATCTTGAAGACCTAAATATGGAATATTATATTAATATCATGTTTGAAAATGAAAACAAGTTATACTAGTCCATTTCTAGGTCATAAAGTCCATTAAGGGTCAAATTGGTCAAACTAGGTCAACTCTAGGTCAAACTAGTCCAATTTGGTCAATCTAGCCATTTCTAAGTTGTATGAGTCCAATTCTAGGATTTTGGGTCCTTACCCTAAGTATCTAGGCCATACTAGATATCATAGGATACTATGGTATCAACCCTATATAGCATCATGCACACGCACGCACGCACACACACACACACACACACACACACACACACATTCTAAATGCTAGCCCTCATCTACCAATACCCAAATTCCTATATATGTAATGCTCATACCCTACTCAAGGGCATACTAGATTCCTACCTATTACCTATCTATATTATGTTACCTATATTACCTAGGTAAAACTCCCCTCCCTAGCTAACCCCAAGTCAAATAAACCTCTCCATAACCTAACTGATCACTGGATTGGGATCCTCTTGCCTACCCTTTACTTGAACCTAACTCCCTTCCTGCTGTTGTTTCATTGCACCAAATGGCAGTTGCCATCAGGCTTCCTGCCATGACCTGTGCACCAAGTGCACAGGTACTAGGTAGGCTCCCTTCAATATACTTGCATAGGTTCACAAATCCTGCACAAGCTTACTTGCCTTTACCCCTCTATAGCTAACTGTCTCACCCCAAACTGTAATACCCTTACTCTCATTACCTTAACCCCACAAGCCTACACTTTAACCCCTAGTCCTAAAACCTACAGTCCACAGACCATTGGTCGACCCCCAAAGCCAAGAATGGCCTGCTACTGTTTCAAAAACCCATATCTTACCTGTTAGCTAACCTATACTGTGCCCTTCATCAACTGTCTGTACTCGAGCTCCCCTATGGTAAAAGGAATTAATACATCAAGAATCTCTCAGTTCAATCGTTAACTGAACTCGAACATCCCCAGTTCAGTCCACGACTAAAACATCCATTCTCTTCACCGTTCAGTCTAAGACTAAACTTCCCATTCAGTTCAGTCCAGAACTGAATCCTCTTCAATTCAATCCACTGATAGTCCAAGCATCCCTACCATTCAGTCAAAGACTGATACTCCTATACACCGCTACCATTATTACCTGTTAACATCGTTCCTTGTATCAGTCCATAGGGACTGATACATTAGTTCGTTCTCTAGCTACCTGATCAGTCTCTGAACTGATATAGCCCTCTTTCATTACCAGTAGGCAAAAACAGTCCACTATGATACCACCGACTCTTTCAAATCCATATACAATCATAGGGCAAGGCCTCTCCCTATCCTACTTGCATGTACAGATGGTTCTCCCCATTCTAAACCCCCAAGCTGACACATGAGTCCCCTCTCTAAAGTTCAGTCCTCAGTGACCACATCCACACACACATTATATCAGTTAGATACCAATTCCCCTTTCCTATATGTTTAACCGTATACTTATATGCCTATTTGGGCAGTTAACATATATAGGACAGTTAACATATATATATATATATATATATATATATATATATATATATATATATATATATATATATATATATATATATATAAAAAAATATATATATATATATATATATATAACTCTAATGCACACAAAAAAAATATAACTCTAATGCACAAGCATATGAGGATACACAAAATTAGTGAGCCATTGAGCTAGTGTCTAAGTGTCATGAATATAGAGTGTGCACCAAAGTGTTGGAGTCCAAAAAAACCCAAATTGATCCCGTGTCCGTATCATGACACGACCTGTACGTATCCATTTCTGGGCACGATAGAGACACACACTACCCAATCTATACTAATTAAGCCTATCAAACCTATTATCAAACCTTGGGGTGCCATTCTCAGAATTCCTTCAAAAATAGCACAAAACCGAATCTACCTTTCAAATGAAGGCTCATTAGTCCAAGGGTGAATTCCTAAGGGTCCAATATCATAATTAGAGTCTAAATGACAAGATTAGTGGGTGTTATACCCATTGGAAGATGGATTCCCAATGAATAATCAAATAGACACGATCCGGACGCGAAGCTCCTAGCAAATGGACTCTTCTCTTTGCTCCTAGCTCCAAGCTCCTTCTAGGCTCTTCCTTATAGAGATAATGAGTGGATTTGGTGGAGGAATAGGTGGAATTTGGAAGGAATTAATGGAGGGATGGCTCTACTTTGGGAAGAACTCCAAAATAGGAAAGATGGAGGCTATGGAAAGAATTGAATGAAGTGAGGAGGGACGACCTCATTGGCCGTCCACTTTTAGTCCCTAGGTTAGGGCTAAAGTACAATGTCCACTTAGCCCTCTAATAGTTGTCTTAAGGCTAAATAAATGCATGGAGGGCTTTGGACCTATTTTGGTTATTTGCCTAATCTTCATTCTAACTAATTGGGCATGACTAATGAGTCTAATGGGTCTTGTCTAAATAGTTGATTTCTGAGTCATGTCATGCTAATTATTGGGCCCTAGTTTAGTGTCTAAGCTAATCGGTCCACTAACACAAGTCTGACAATTGGGCTAGCCACTAACCGTATCAACTAACATAATAAAAATAAATAAATACACACAATATTCCTAAATAAATATTCATATTATATAATAATTATGAAATAACAAAACTACCCCTATTTTAGAAAAGTAGTAGTGACACTCACAATAACTATTTACAAATTCAATAATACATTAAAAATGATATTCGGGAACTCCGCTAAAAATAAAAGAACTATCTAATCTAGAATCTAAGGTCGACCTCCAATGTCTCTATCTCCCCCGTATAGTCCATAGAGCAAAAGTAGGAAGCATGCCAAGTCACCTGCAACAATCCAGTCAGAAAAGTAGTAAAGTACAACCATATTCCAATAATGTAACTTAATACAAAATAAGCTAGACAATAGAGATGTCATAGAAAATAAAGAAAACATGTCCATGAACTGGAAACGATAAACAGGTACAAGAAACCACTAGCAAGAACATGTATAAACAAGACAACTAGCAATGAACATGTATAATGAAACATACAGTGTATTTGAAATACTTTTTGACATGTGAACGGCTTGGGTTAATATGGCACATCAAAGATGGCTTATCCACATTATAAGGTACGGCTAACCCATACCTGAGGTGTATGACTTAGCTATCCACATTAACATTTATTGGGTTTGTTCACATACCTACCGAGTATTTGCCCTCTCGACTCTAAACAGTCAATAACGAGCAATAATACAATCAAGTCTATCGTGTCACAATCGTGTCTCAACAGGATACTCAAAGAAACATAATAAAAGATAGCATTATAATATAATAAGCACATAAAACAAAAGTGTACTTGCCTTGAGTTAAGTTGTAGTCGGCGTTTGTGACATGATCATGTTGGTATAGAATAGGTCAAAAGCTATAGTAATAATTGGTCCAAAGAGATAATGATGTTGAGATCCATAACATCCAATGATTCCCACATAAGCAATATAGAGAAAGTCCAAAATCGTCGATTCGGTTCACTAGTCATCTATACGTTCTACAATTTAAACAAAATATTAAACTATTTTATTAATTTCTGGAAAAAATAGTATGCGATAGATCTATGTGTTAGCTTTCCAAAATATCAAATGGTTCGCAAAATGGAGTTCGGGATCTCTCGAAATCTCAAAAATAGCATGACATGTCAATATTTTGTACAAGTGACACTCAAACAATTTTTCAGATATTTACTTTCATAATTACAGAAAATAAATTATAGATTTGGAAAGGTAAAACTCGATACGGTTCTAACAAAAAAATTGGAGGTGAAACGGAGTCCGAGTTGGTCGCAACGGCTTCGCGAAGTTATATAGCTTCAAAAAACGATGCTGAATTTATGACAAATTTTGGTCTATTTTGGACGAAAAAGAGAAGAATTTTGGAAAAAAAAAATGGGAGATGACATAGGTTCAACAGGTATATATAATGGATAGCCATTACTAAAACTTAAAATCAAACTTAATCCTAGATTTGATTGGCCAAATCTAAATCAATAATAAATTTAAAATAATATCTAATATTACCAGTAATATTTAAAGTAGATTCCAAATAATTGATTGTAATAAATCAAATACTTCAAAAGTATATTTTCATAAATACAAAAAAAAAATTTAAAAATGATTTGACAAATCTTTTTGCCATCCAAAATATCTTTTATAGAATTAAAATAAAATATTTTCTAACTAGAAAATTACTAAATATAAAAAAATAAAAAAAATTCAGAAGTGGGCTTATAACGGGCCGTGACAAAAAATCATAAAAAATAAGTTTTACCAAAATCTTAAAACTCCGGTACGGGGTCCGTCCCGACTAACCGGATAACTTCGTCATGTATCGCTTGCATCGAAAGGCGCCTACTGTCTTGGTCGACGTGTAGGCTTTTACGGAATTTAAATTGTTTGCATATACACGACAAACTTGACCCGTACCCGTCGAAAATTATCGTATCGACCTTTTTCGTGATTTTCCAATTACTTTGTGTATGCTCGTCAAATTGTGACAAGACTTGTGCCATTGGACACACATCATTTAACTTGTCATGTGAGCCAAGTTTGGTCCGATTCTGAGACTATTAACCGAATCGCCTTTTTGCATGCCCTACAATTCGATTCAATAGGCATTTTTTTGATCGACTAATCAGAATCCAAATCTGGACATACCATTGAGTTCATATTGTCCTTTAGACTTTATTTGACCTACAATATGCTAAATTTAGAGACCTTTAGGTTTGGCACGTTATTTGACACAAAGCAGGCCCATCAGCAGACACTTTTTGACCCAAAAAATCGTTTTTGCCCCTGTGTCAAACTTGGACTTATGTGTCTACTATTTTAGATTTCTAGCTCATTTCGGGAATGTTGGTAATTTTTGTTTCAGCATCCGGAGAAGTTCGCGATGATTCCACATTTGCTTCTTTTGTTGACTTAACGAGTTCACCTTCTAGACGTTGTCAAAACATCACACCACCTCGAGGCAAGTATACCTTGCCATGCATGATTTCTGATTTTGTACATTTAGTTCAGCATTTTCATTTATGTTAATTATTTCTTTATTATTTGTTTTAGTTTTAACTGTGCGTCTAAGTCACATATCGGTACAAATGACCGTATAAATCATTTTACGTTACTTATATTTATTCTATGCATATTGATCTAGAGTTGAGAGTGTAAGCACCGTGTTAATTTTTTTGGAAATTTTTTATTTATCTTTTGACATAGCACAACTTTCAGGTTAACTTAGGCAATTTTACACCGACCGTAATTCTTGACCAAACTTCTAATTTTATTTTGGGACTCGACTTCGATCAAACCTAATCGACCCAATATATGGTTTTGACTTATTTTAAGCCTACTACACACATGCCAATGGTGTGCCACGTAATTGGCTTCCCATGTGCTACTTAGTTTCAAATAGAACATGAGACCCATTTATAGCCTTTTTGGTCTTCAAGTCAATTCGAATAATTGTTTGGACCATAACCTAGTCAACCCAACTTAGTGGAGCCTATCTAAGGTTGCCAAAATCAATTAGAGACATCTAATAGCAGCCACATGTAACAAACATTTGCATCTTTGACTCAACCAATTAACACATCCAAATATGGAAAGCCACTAGACTCACCTTGCCATAGTCGTAGATTGGACACCCAAACCTCAACCAAATCAATCCAAACAAGAGCAATATGAACCCTAACATATAAAACCTCAATCACTTACATATTCTCTCCTATTTCGGTAACCGCCTACTCCCTAAACCCCCAAAAACATGGGCATACAACAACAATCCCAAAATTCCCTCACAGTCTATTTAGCCGATAATACCTTGTGGCATAAGGGCAGTTTTGATCCCTTTTCGAACTCCCATAATTCTCCATAAATTTTAGTTGTGAAGCTAATGTGACCCTCTATATATCAACCCTCCATACGTTCACAATCCCTTCTAGTATACCAAAATAGACCTACAAGTCAACCGAAGTTCAGGATCCAAGCCTGAATTTGTTCCAGTGGGTACGTTATTTTGCATCTAGGATTTTATGTACTTCCTAACCTTATATTTTTGTAAAATCAAAATTAATAGAAATATCTCTGTGTCAATTTTTATGTCCAATTGGACACCCATACAGTTCCAAACAGTTTGGTCAGGGCGTCCGTTCTACGAAAAGGTGTCCAGAATATACCAGTTCTATTGCGAGCCAGTTCTCAGTCACTTCCGGACCACTTCTGTAAGCAGCCTAATTTTTGAAAATTATTTTTTATTTTATATGACTTAATATTTATTAAATTATATTTTATTACTAATTATGACTAAAGATGTATTTTCCGTATCTTTAATTTTTGGAGCACAAGCAATGACAATCTTTCAAAACATCCTTCATGAGTTTTGAAATAGACAGGAATTTAATATATCATGTCCCATCTAAACTTGTTCTCTAACATTATTTTGACTTCACACAATTTTGGGTTAATTTAGGCCATTTGACCACTTACCGTAATTCTATACCTAACTTTCTATTACTACCACAACCTAGAATAGGAGTATTTTAGACTTTTGTGTGATTTTGAATAATTATATCCTTTAATTAATTTGATTATGTTAGTGATATAATTTGGCAAACTTTAGAGCCTTCTTAATTAGATGTTAGCCATGACTCTAGTGGACCATAACTAGTGGAATTAGACATTTAGTCAAACCCATTTCACTAAGATAGTTCACTACAAGAAAAACGGTCTTTCTTGACGGTTTATTTCTCGACGGTCATGAAAAAATGTCAAAGAAATGGGTTATCTTGACGGTTTTATCCTTACGTCAAGAAACGACACGTTTTGTATTAATTTAACAATTT
This sequence comes from Iris pallida, assembly GCA_029216955.1. Classification (NCBI taxonomy): domain Eukaryota; kingdom Viridiplantae; phylum Streptophyta; class Magnoliopsida; order Asparagales; family Iridaceae; genus Iris; species Iris pallida. Next base: position 28,680,697 of record JANAVB010015400.1, on the reverse strand, counting down.
TATAGCATAATAGTTGACGGTTTTAGATGATCCGTCAAGAAACATTATTTTATTTATTGACGGTTTGGTGATAACCGTCAACTAATATATGTGCAAAAAACATGGCAGGATTTTTTCAGCTACTATTTTAGTAATTTTTTCAAACCTTTTATATTTGTTGACGGTTATGGTTCTTTTTAATCGAGGAACCGAGCAAACTTTCTCCCGATCTCTCAGACTAACCTCTCAGAAAACCCTCTCGTCCCTAAGAAACAACATCGCCCCTTCCTTTCCTCCTCCTCTCCCTAACCTTCTTCTCCCTAAGAGAGAGAGCCCCCACTCCTCTCCTCTAAAGAGTCTCCCACAACTCCTCTTTCTCGATCCAAAAAAATTCCCTTCACGAAGCCATAAAGTTTTCCCCATGGACGGCTTTGGCGACCATAAAGAGCGACACCTCCGACAAGGCTGACGCTATGAAGAAGGCCATCATGCTCCTCCTTAACGACGAGTTCCTCGATGGGGCGGAGGAAGGGGTCAATTCTGGGCTCGATGTGGTCGAACGAGATCGAAGAAGGGGTCGATTCGGGGCTCGATGTGATTTTGTTGGATGGATTTTGAGGGAATAAAAAATGTCAGCGGAGGTTAGGATGATGGAGAGGGTCGTCAAAAGAGGGGTACTTCACCAGCGTAAGCTCGACGGGCCTAAGAACGCTAGCCGCGTCCGTACTGCTTGCCACTACTTCACCAGCGACTGCTACAGTAATAAGGTCCATTTTCTTCTTCTCGCATGCTATGTGCTTGTTGCAATGCTTCATCGGATGAAGATTTGCTAATAATAATACCAGTAGAGGAATTGTATATTATTTCCAATTTTACACACTTTGATAATTGATGAGAAGATTGGCATGATAAACTTAACGTACCTCTTACTGCTAAGAAATAGGGGAGTCTGGTTATGACTGTAATGTGCATGCAGTTATCAACTTTAAAAATTTGCAACCAACAAAATTTAGGAGCTTCTAACCTTCTCTTTTGTTGGCTTTCTTAATTAATCATTAATCTGTCCCTTTCTATGAGCCGCAATTTTGGAAATTTTATGTTCATTAAACTTTGAATACCCTTGTGGGAAGGAATCAGTTGATAAGTTTAGATATTCTTTGCAAGATTCGGTACCGATGGAAGAGCCATTTTTAATAATTAGATGTATTTCCTCTTATTTTGTTTTATTACTTCTGGTATATGCATTCAAAAGTGTACTTTCCTTATGGAAGAGATACTTTTCCTATTTGACTGTCGGTTGAATGTCAATTAGACTGGGACAATGAATACCAAAAGGAGGCAGTTCACATTGTATATTTATTGGTTAGTTTGGTCTTTCTTTATATTATCACCTTGATTTATAAGATTTTAACTTGCATAGTCTCTATTTAGTTTTGGAGGTTTTTGAGTGACAGAATACTTAAATATTTGGTTTCATTCTGATTCGTTCATCAAATGCAACCTTTAAATTCTAATTTATTTTTTCTTTTATATTTTGATGTGTATCTAAATAATTCTAGATATTGTTTTGTGTGTATTACATTTTTAGTCTTAATAGATTCAGTAAAGTTGTATGTCCACATAAAACTTGTGCTCTAGTTAGATTTTAGGATTTGATTTCTTGATTTGGATAGGATTTGGTAAGACAAGGTTTCATTCAGGCATAAAACTTGGTCAATCTTTCCATTGAGCCTTCTTTATTCGAAGTCAATTGCAAGCCCATGTTTGAAGTTATTTGTACAATGCTTATTTTTGCGTCAACTAAACTGATATAATATGGTTGCAAGTTCTAGTTATAAGATAGGACCTGAAGATGAGACTTGGAAAGATCGCGTCTTAATGTGCACGTAAGATACATTAGTTACTTAGTCCAGATTAGTGTATTTTATTCATTTCTAAGTGTAATTTAGCCACATCGTTGCATTTTATTCATTTTTACTATGGTATGGGTATACAGGACTGCAGGGATTAGTTACAACTTATATGTAACATCATGTTAAAATAAGCATTTGTGACACTATGTTGATTCTCGTTTTCAGTCATCTTGATATTCTATTCAGTTCGTTGCTTTAACTTTTGTAGGTGGCTTCTACTTCAACTGATGTACCTGCCAAATCATCAAGTAATAAATATAAGGGCTTAATAAAGAAGGTTAAGGGGTTTGATGGTCTTGTGAACAACTATGAGAACTTTGGAGGGAAGGGACAATGTCCAGTGTGCAAGGAGCTAAGGGCAGGCCATTGGATCTGAGGATGAGTTCTTCACCAACCCTGTTGTCAAGGGCTACTACAAGAATCATGTCAAGATACACAATCAACATTCCTTCTCTATTATATACTATATACATCTTTTTTCCTTCTTCTTCAAAATATACATAGCTACTCAATCTCTTTATGAATGTTGAAGCCAATTGATAAGTTTTTTTATTCCTTATGATACTTTATAATTGAGTAATCAACTCTAACTCTATCACCTATGTTGAATCTTGAGCCAGTTGAGCTCTCCCTGGAAGTCCATTATTTCCACTTAATTCCCCGATACAATCGTGACGACACTTTGACTATACTTTTGCAGGTGTATATGTCATTTTGTTCGTGGAACCAATTCTTTCATCCATTCACCATATGCATGCAATGTGTTTATGATTATGTGGGCAGATCCAACTAAATCCAACTACATATTTATTGATGGATTTGTACCCAACTTGTGGGTATTAATTTGTGTAAATCTGAAGGCAGTGGCAAATGGAAGACTTTTCATCAATGTGGAATCTCATATAAACAAAGGTTTTTGTTTCTTTCTTTCTTTCTAGAAACAATTGAGTCCTCATGCATTACAATGACATGTCTTCTATTTCTTCATCTTTTGACCTTGAAGCCATAATTTGGATAGACTAATACAGCATGACATCTAATAAAACTAAACTATCTTAATTGCGGATAAAGCTAGAGAACACTAAATTGATACAAAAAAGACTTAACTAGTTTATGTGTATAAAGGATTTGGTTAAATTCATGTTTGATGAGAATTGCACTCAGCATTGGCCTTCCCAAATGGCAGTTAAGTCATCAATGTTCAACTAAAGCAAATTTGAACAGCGTTATTGAAGATCCTCTGGAAAAATAAAAAGAAGAAAAAAACCTTTTATAGGATTCAAGTATCTTATGTGGATTTCTACATGTTTTGGATTTTATTTGTAAGAAATGTTGTAAGGTTTGAGCAATGAGGAATCAGACATTGGATTTCGGTATACGGTAGAATACCTCTAGGCTTCACCTTAAACATGATTAGGCCATCCCAACCTTGCAAAATACCCTTAAACTCATTCCTAATGAAGGCAAGTACCTCAAGAAGCTAAGTGACAACTATATTAGTTACAGGAACTCATCCTCAGATCTGGAACTGGATATAGGCCCAAGTTGTAACCAAACCAAGATACCCGCTAATGTTTTTGTTGCTCTATTATTCTAAATTCTCTCATAGTATTTAATTTCTTTAACTTGTATTTGCATTCAGTGTGAACACTAAATCAGTATATAGTTTGCATTAGTTATAGTGATCAATCCTATTCAACCTTCTAGGTTTAAGTAGTTGTTGTCGTGAGTAAAATAGAATTTATAATGTGTCAATAAAGATAGATAATTTTATGAATTAGTGCAAGTACAAACAATGTGTCTGCATGGAATAATAATAGAAAGTTTTATTAGCCTACCAAAATGATTTGCATTTGTCCATGCTTTCATTCTATGCAATTTGACTGGGCACTTTTTAAATAGTACTATAATGGTTATAAAGGTCATGTTTGATGAGAATTGCACTCGGATTTGGCCTTACCAAATAGCAATTAAGTTATTAATGTTCAACTGAAGCAAATTTCAAGAGCGCTATTGAGGATCCTCTGGAAAAATAAAAAGAAAAAAAAACCTTTTATACACTACTTGGTATTGACTCTATCGTACTTATAGGCACGATGCTTATTTAAGGCATTTGGTGACAAACAGTTTCCACTCTGGATGGGCCTTTACCCAACAACACTAAATGCTAGGACTCAGATAAGTCAATACTAACGGACACATTTAGTTTTAGGAGTTGCAATGTAGAATTTTAACTATCAATTTATGATAACAGATCAATAGTTGTGCTTCTAGGTTCTATATTGACTCCAAAATTTGCAATAAGCTTTAGGTTTCTCCGGATTACTTAATTTTGAATGGTTCAGTGTTGAGATAAAAAATGTTTGCTTATCCATGATGCAAATCTTTTGTTTTTGTGTGATGATGTTTTTTGGTACTTCAATCTTTTTGTAAAATTTTGGGAAAATTAGGGCATGGTGCACATGCATAAACAAGCTCTCTTATATGCTTTAATGTTTCTTTCTACAGTTTCTTTTTGCATCACCGAAACCGTGGCTCGATCCTGAGACTGTCTACCACCCAACCGTTCCTCAACCTTATACCTCTCCTCATTGATCACTAGGGTCACTTGAGTTTGGTCAACACTAGTCAAACTCATTAGCTTTTGACTCGAGGATTGATTTTAATATGAAATATGTCTAGATTATAAATTATCTGTGTTCCTGAGAATTATCTGCATGTTCAGATCTGCCATTTAGTTTATCTATGACATAACTACGTTCTCATTTCATATAGTTTCAACACATAATCTTGGCTATGATTTTCTGAAGGGTATGTTAATTCATCATCACCTGGCTGATGATTGTTAATTGTATATTAGCAGGTAATATTTCAGAAGTACAAGATATCTTATGATGAAATAGTCAATGATCTTTGTCCAGTAGTAACAAAAACTCACTCTCTCGTGCATAAATACTCTCCTACACAACTCTACAGATACATGCAAACTCAATTCTTTCTCATGCACTTGACATATACATCCTTGCTTATTTTCTTTGGGGTGTTTAGTGTCCAACAGCTTTATAAAATATGCACACAATACTGGGATGATAACACTCAATGCGTCTCCTTGGAGGTGTACACACCATTAAAGTCCTATATTATTGTTTAGATATATTTGGTTTCTCCCGTCTGTTATTTCCATTATATATGGACTAACTGAAGATTCGCTTATGTCTTGTATAGGATGCAAAAGATCCCGAGACTCTGACCAACTTAGTAGTATGCAGTCTTCACTTAGGGAAATCTTCATCATGATTCCTTATTAGGTAATTTGTTGATTCTTTTTAGCGCATGCAATATTCTTTACATGTATAGAAGATATAAAACTTTGGCTATATAATGACATACTTTCCCTATTTCTCTTGGTCTCTCAGGAACTACATGGAAAATGAAGACTATACGTACTGTGATGTGATGCGCTTCGGGTTCAGATTTGTTATATAATTAGGAAAGGTGCTACTTATTTTGGTTTTATTTGTATAATTATTAGCTTTGGATGTTTAAGATGTATGGAAACAACATACTTTGGTTGGATATGTTTATGGTTGGACAAGTGTCGAATGTTTGTGGTTGGACGTGTGTTGGATGTGTTGAAAGTTTGTAGTGTATGAACAATATACATTTTGTCAATATAAAAATTGAATTTTATAGTTATTTGATGTATTAAATCTTCTGGATTATTGATATTATGTGTGTTCGATTCATAATATATAATTATAAATGGAAATTTGGCTTTAGCTTCTCTTCATGGCTATAAAACGTCAAAATTAACTCAATCCTGATACAGAAGGATTTCGTGAAGGATAATAACTGTCACGCCCCGATCCCGCAGAGTCCTTTTCATCCTCGCTTCGGACTCTGTGAGACCGATCGTCCTCGCTAAGGCGTGATGTCGTGCAAGTATAAGTTGCACTTGCACAAGGCCAAGACCTGAAGCAAGACAAGATTGACAATACGCAGCGGAACATATTATAGATAATTGAAGCAGCAGCTGACATATTTCAGAATACAAGCATTGAACACAATAGTAACAAGAAATAATTCTCTTTATTGATTTCATTTTAACTGATTACACGCTCTCGATTCTCTCTGATACAATGTTACATTCTCTCAGAACTTTACAGAATACAATGATCCCATTTCCATACATTACATCCCTTTATATACAAAACAACTCTTGCAACAAATGTCATCTCTTGGCATCTCTTCTGATTTCTGGCTCCTGAGGATGAGGCACGGGCTATAGTTTCGGACTATCCTTCTCGATGCATATTATACCTGTATGCAGACTGATGGTGGGTCAGTATATCAGCATACTGGTGATTGTGAACAAAGAGCTACATTTGTTTGAAACGATCACTGTTCATTTAGTGAGAAAATGTTTTTTGTGATGTGATCTTGCTACTTTTACCTATATTCATTTCATGCATACAGAGTCTTTTTACATTCTTTGAAAACATCTTTGAAAAGCCACAATTCATTTCAGTTCATTTCAAGCATACAAGGGACTAATCATTTCAAGCACGATGATTATTCATTTCTGTGGAGTGTGCAGCGTGTTTCATGAGCATATCATTTTATTAGGGACAACAACATTAGTATTCTTTTCTTTGATTCAAGACATTCTAAGGATCAGATTACAAGCAAGCACTTCTTTGTAACGGATTAATCTCTGCAAGTAATTCATATAACAAACTCAAGCAATACCTATGTATCACTTTCTCAGTGATTCTTACCATAGCCGATGGTTCAACCCTGCACAAGACAAGGATTTGCATATACATAATATAACCAACATTCTTATTCCCTGTTCGTCTCCACATCGTTAGCTCTTAGCAAAACATTTTTGACATATGCAGACTCGATTGGCAGCTATGACTCTCCGGTTCAGCTCTGCACCAACCAACACCTATCTATATGATGGTCCATGGAAAAACCCATGATTAGTCGCTGTGACTCTCCAGTTCAGCTTGTCGCTAAGGACTCAGATATCGACTCCCATTTTCACATGGAGGCCCTAATCTCTCCTAGGCCGAGTGGTCCAGGCGCCCCCAGATTCCACCCGAGAGACAAATTTTCTTTGTTAACAAGTTGTCCAAGACTATATGCATGCTCTAGCAGTTCTATCAGATGAGACAGATTTGTGATCAGATGGACGACATGTTCTTTTCATGCCTTTGCAGATATACGACATGTTCTTTTCATGCCATTGCAGATATACGACACGTTCAATTCGTGCCTTTCTTTTATTCGTGTCAACATGTTTTTGTCCGCCTATACATGTCTAAAAAATCTCAAACATACTTAGCAACAAGCAATGGTCAAGCATTCAATTCGATTCATTTGTCTTCTTTTATCTTATCAAGCATGACAAGCATCATATCATTTCTTATTAGCAGGCAACAAGTCATCTTATTAGTATGTAGATTATTTCTTTTCTTCTTGTTAGCATGGCAACATGTGAAATCTCTTATAAACATACATACTGGCTACCGTCTTGTTATTAGCATGACAAGGTTCTCTTGACCAAGACAACATTCATTTCTTAGCAAGGCAACATGTGAATTCTCTTAAAGCATACTCGATGATTTACCATCTTATTTTTAACAAAAGTATTCAATCAAAAAACTCAGATTCTTATTAGGCGTAAGCGAATCAGCAAATGAGACTTCGTCCACTCACCCAGATCGATCGTCTTCTGTTGCAGAGCCAGCAATCCGATCTTTCTGTCTATCTAGTGCCTTCGCGGAGCGGGGCACTACATATTTACCCACCGAGAAGAAGTTTCGTCCTCGAAACTTAAGGAGAAACTTACGATATCCTTAGCAGCGATAGTCCTCATCCTTCATCATCATAAATCCATAAAACTTATTTCAGATCATATCAAAACTCTTGTTCAATAAAGCATCAATCTCAATCAATCAAATCGATAAAAATATATGCCGGCATCATAAAAATATTTACGGACTTATTGTATGGAACGTTCATCTCATTGATGATATCAAGCAGGCAAGGACATTTCTATCAGAAGAACATGTACAAATTCAATTGAACTAAAAATTGGCCAAAGGATCGTGTTGCTCTGATACCACTTTGTCACGCCCCGATCCCGCAGAGTCCTTTTAGTCCTCGCTTCGGACTCTGTGAGACCAATCGTCCTAGCTAAGGCGTGATGTCGTGCAAGTATAAGTTGCGCTTGCACAAGGCCAAGACCTGAAGCAAGACAAGATTGACAAGATTGACAAGATTGACAATACGCAGCGGAACATATTGCAGATAATTGAAGCAGCAGCGGATATATTTCAGAATACAAGCATTGAACACAATGGTAACAAGAAACAATTCTCTTTATTGATTTCATTTGAACTGATTACACGCTCTCGATTCTCTCTGATACAATGTTACATTCTCTCAGAACATTACAGATTACAATGATCCTATTTCCATACATTACCTCCCTTTATATACAAAATAACTCTTGCAATAGATGTCATCTCTTGGCATCTCTTCTGATTTCTGGCTCCTGAGGATGAGGCACGGGCTATCGCTTCGGACTATCCTTTTCAATGCATATTGCACCTGCATGCAGACTGATGGTGGGTCAGTATATCAGCATACTGGTGATTGTGAACAAAAAGCTATATTTGTCTGAAATGATCATTGTTTATTTAGTGAGAAAATGTTTCTTGTGATGTGATCTTGCTACTTTTACCTATATTTATTTAATGCATACAGTCAGTTTACATTCTTTGAAAACATCTTTGAAAAGCCACAATTTATTTCAGTTCATTTCAAGCATACAAGGGACTAATCATTTTAATCATGAAGATTATTCATTTCTGTGGAGTGCGCAGTGTCACGACCTGCACCCACTGTGAGGGTACAAGAACGTCACAACGCCCAGCCTACGCCGCTGTGTCGGCGGTAGAACGCTGTCCTAGGTCAACATACATCTAGCAATATAATACTAAGCAGTAAATGAACTCAATCACAACTAAGGAGGAAGAAAACACGATATGATATAGAACTCAAGGAAATACTGAAGATAGAAAAGTCTAAGATAATATCCCAGCAAATATCCAGAGTACATATCTCAGCTACTGAATAAAAAAGAATATATACAACTCAACATCTCTGAACAGAGGTAAAATCTAGCTAAACAGTCTCAAGACAACATGAAAATAAGATAAGGCCTAACTAAACTAGTTTAGGCAGTGGGGTGATGTCCTCAGCTAGAGCTGTCCGAAGAAGGTATCCTCCCAGGCCTCCTCCTCGTCCTCTATAATATTTTTAACAGGTCCAGTCAGGACAGGAGCGAGTACAGTACATCTCAACAGTTCATAGCAGGTTAGAAAATATAATCATGCAGTAAAGTAAGATATAGATACTAAAGAAATGCAGTATGTAAACAGAGAGAGAAAACTGTAATGGAAATATCTACTATAAGTAGAGAGCTAATAGTGACTAGTGAGTCAGAGTAAAATATAAACATGTGAATGGCATAGGAGGTTCATGACTACAGCTAAGAGAGTGATTCATGACTACAGCTACTTGGATAATATTCACATGTCTATTTCTACTCCTCCAACCCCAATCAATACACAAAGATCCGTTCAAGTTATGTTAAGGTTCGTGAAACTTCACATGGCTCATAAAATGAGTGATACGTGAAGGTGATTCATGGAGGCTCTGTGAACATGAGAGTACATGTGTCACAGGCGATTCGTAAATCAGAGGAAGCATAGAGATACGTGATGATTCGTGAAACACACAAAATATGCTGTATCCGATGCTCCCGAGGGGGATAACATCTCATGAAAAGATCTATATAGTACCAATCCGTGTGACCAATGTGACAGTATCAAGTAAAGTAATTTAAAGCAGGAAAATAATTCTAAACAGGATATGAAATGATCAGAGAATGTACTCGCCTCGTATCTGAATGTCTGAAGTAAATGTACTGTCCGAGGATAGGTGTCTGGCTCCTAATCAGAACAGCACAAGTCTAAAATGATATAATGAAGTCCTACTATGCATTCTACATGATTCTAGGTCAATCTAGGCCAAAGTCAACTCTTGGTCAACTCTGGTCAACCCTAGGAGTCAACTAGGTCAACCAAGTCAAACCTAAGTCAAACTAGTCTATACTAGTCTAACTAGCCTATTCTAAGTCTAACAAGACTACACAGGTCTAAACCAGACTCTACACTGACATACAGATAGGCCATAGGCTAATTAGGCAATACCATGCCTAATGAACCAACCAAACCATAACATTTCACACATGACAATATATCTATACTTAAATTAATACACATAAAGATATATTATAATCTAACTTAAAATATACATAGCCTATAGGCTACAAAATACATATCACACATACCTATATAGCCATACCACACAATATAATATAGAATATATATATATATATATAATATATACATGTAGAGAAAAGGAAAAAGGGAAAATGTTCAAGGGTGTCACATATATATGCTAAAGTGTGTATGTGTTAACTAATAGTGTAAAGAAATGTGTGTGTGTGAGTGGCTTCCCATTAAACAACCATTGCAAAACTCAGTTTTAACATAAATGATTAATTCTCAGATTTAGACTATGTGTCAAATGACAGTTAAAGTGATGTGTAGGTAGAGGCTTATAGGTTCTCAGATTTTAGGTGATTAGGATATATGTGTATGTGTTCAGTCATAGGAAAAAAAAATTAGGAAGCAAATAACAGTGAATAACTAGGATCTCAGATTTCATAAAGAAAGGAGGGAACCAACTCATGATCCCCAACCAATACATAATGTTCAGATTCTCAGATTTCAGGAATAAAAAAAGGCATACTCGAAATCAGTTATAATGTAAACTAAAAACTCAGTTTTTTTCCAATGCAAGATTGTGTGTGAAGACAAAGGGTCTGCTGTGAGTGTGGCTACAGACAAGTGTCAACATGTGTATAGTGATGTGGAGTCACAGGGTATCAGAGCATTGTTGGCCCATTGGTCATATGGTCAACCTGATTTTAATAATTGATCAAAACTCTGTCTGGATATACAAAGCTTGTTGGGACATTCTCAGCCTCTTGGACATAAGCAAGATTGGATATTCACTTCGTTCAAGACTGAAGATCTGTTTGCCTACTTGAGTCTGTATTTCCTATGCAATGTAATTTTTTTTTATTTGAGTCTAGGAATACATTGTACACCGAGTCGTACTGGCAAATAGGCTATTCCCAAAATAGTTCAAAATGTTTTTAAAATGACCTATCAAATTGTTTACAAAAAGGTTTTCAAAAAGGTTTTCAAAAATCACCAAAACCTATTTTAAAAACCCTAACCTAACCCTGACAGAACTCGGCCAGAGTTCGGCCAGAGTTCGGCCAGAGTTCGGTTAGTAGTCGTTTTGATTTTGAATTCTCTGGAACTTGGTCCTCCTGCAGTTGCGGATTTGACCGAGATTTGCTGATTGAGTTCTGCCCGAATACTGTCCGAATTCTGACAGAGTTCTCCCTTTGGAAATCCTATAAATAGAGAAGTTTTTCGATCATTTCAAATCACTCATTCACTTTCAATCTTCTCTCTATCTAAAGCTTTCTATCTTCCAAAGAGTTTTCTAGAGCTTTCATTTTCAGATCCCAAGCCAGTTACAATCCTCTAGTCGATTTGCCAGTGTCGTACGGTCTAGAAGTTTCTGAGAGATTGTAATCAGAAGGCTTGATTGAAGAATACCTCTTCACATTTGAAGTTGGACGAGTTCTTCGTATCAAAGCTCGCGTTGTAGAAGTTGCAAGGACTTCGTAAGAAAACTTGCAATTTTTTCTATAGTGGATTCAAACTGGTAGCAAGAGTTCTACCGACTGGATTAGTCCTCAACAGAGGGATACCAGTATACATCGCTGTCTTTGCGTTTGCTTTCTGAACTCTGTCTTTACTTTATTTTCATCTGTGATTATATACTGTGATTGTGTTGCTAACTTTTTTAATTAGCATTATTCCGCTGCCAACTCTATTCACCCCCCCCCTCTAGAGTATTATGCTTTACTATATCGTTCCTACAATTGGTATCAGAGCGGGTGTTACAGGTAAAGCAAGGTAAAAGTGCTATTATTTATTCATTATTTATTAGATCACAGCACATCACATGGCTACTATGAAATTCACAAGTGAAGGTCAGGCCACAAACAGACCTCCTCTGTTTGATGGTACTAACTACACTTATTGGAAAACACGGATGAGTTTCTTCTTAAAGTCTCTTGATTTTGACTTATGGGCTATTGTTCTTGATGGCTATCAGAAGTCACCTCGTATAAATGTCGAGGGTATTTTAGTTGAAAAACCCCAAAACAGTTATACAGAGGAAGAAAAGAAAAAGGCCAGTCTTGACGCACGTGCCATTAATGCTCTTTTTTGTGCCTTAGACAGAACAGAATTTAACAGGGTATCTACATGCACAACGGCAAATGGTGTATGGAAGCTTCTCGAAGTTACACATGAAGGCACGACACAAGTCAAGGAGTCAAAAGTCAGCAGACTTACTCAAGAGTACGAGGCGTTCAAAATGAAGCCAAATGAAACAGTCACACAAATGTTCGAGAGGTTCTTGGATATTGTAAACCCTTTGTCCTCCTTAGGCAAAGAATACAGTAACCACGAAAAGATTCACAAACTCCTGCGAGCTCTCACCAAGAACTGGATTCCGAAGGCTACAGCTATCATTGAAGGAAACGCCCTCACCACAATGACACTTGAAGTACTCATGGGTAAGCTACTCACTCATGAACTGGATCTACAAGATTTTGAAGAGCCTGCACCAAAGGAGAAGACTATCGCCCTCAAGGCTCAGCACAGAAAAGCTGCTGAAGATGACTCAGACAGCAGTGGATCTGACGCTGAAGATCAAGCACTCCTAGCAAGGAAGTTCAAAAGATTCATGAGACATGAGAAAAGAGTCAAAGAGAACAACAACAACAACTGGTACCAAGAAGATGCTGTCTGCTATGGCTGCAAGAAGAAGGGACATATGAAGAAGGACTGTCCCATCAACTCATCATCGAGCAAGAAGAACAACAGGTATGAAAAAGGCAACCTGAAAAGATCAACGTCTCGGAAATACGCCAACACCAGCATATGGCATGAGAGTGAAGCTAGCGACTCAGAAGATGAACATTCAGAGGACGCTGCAAACATCTGCTTCATGGCAATCGATCAGGTACCTACTGAACCTGTAGAAACATATGATGACTTTACCTTTGAGCAATTAGGAGATGCCTTCAGTGACCTGATGCTTGACTACAGGAAACTGCGTAGTAAATATCAGACCGCTAAGAAGGTACTCAAAGAGTACAAAGGAGAAATAGGAAGACTTACCGACCTACTAGCTGAGGTTAGAACTAGTGTTAGTGAGTCTGGTGAGCTTTCCTCTATAAAGCTCTTATTACACGAGACTAAACAGTCATCCGAAGAGAAAGATAAGATTATAGACCAATTGAGAGAAGATCTTTCAAAAGAAAAGAAAAGTCTTCAATCTGCACAAATCAGAATGGAATCACTCACTTCTGATTATACTAAGTTATATGACACTTCCAAAAGGTTGGAAATTAGGTTAGGAAAACAGCCTGAGCCTGCTGCTTCCTATCCTAACACGTGTCACTTACCGAAAATTCGGAACATTCCCAAGCCAAACACTGTCAGACCAAACCATATAAAACCTTTACCCCAAAAGGTTAAGCCCAAACATGATCATAGGTATGCATTCTTCTATACTAGAAAACCTAAACCTACCAACCATGCACATCACTCTGCTTTCAACACTCAACATGCACAATGTCATTATTGTGGCCTCATTGGTCATATTTCATCTGCATGTAGAATGAGAAAGCTAGTTGATTTAAATGTTTATGCTTGGATACCTAAAGCTAACAATTCAGGACCCTACAAGAAATGGGTACCAAGAGTTTCATCTGCAAACTGTTTTGTAGGTGGAACACCCTTCACATGCTAGAAGCAAATGGATCCTCGACAGCGGTTGCTCACGGCATATGACCGGTGACGCTACTCTATTTGCAACACTGTCGAAGAAAAAGAAGGAAGGCTATGTTTCCTTCGGCAATAATTTAAAAGGGTATATTATTGGTATCGGTGATGTTAGTAAATCTCCCTATCCCGTGATTAAAGATGTCTGTCTGGTTACCGAGTTGAAACATAATCTGCTCAGCATAAGTCATCTAGCTGATCATGGTTATGGTATCAACTTTGGCAAAGACAAATGTACTATAGTTGATAGCTCAACTGGTAGTACTATCTTTGAAGGAATCAGGGAAGACAATATATATGTTTTCTATCTATTGGAAGAAGCTAACATTTCAGGTAGATGCTTAATGGCCAAAAGTGATGAGAGTCATTTATGGCATATGAGACTCGGTCATGCAAACATGGATACAATTTCAAGATTATCCACAAAGAAGTTAGTACGCGGTTTACCGGACATAACATTCAAGAAGGATTCGGTATGCAGCCAATGCGAAAAGAACAAGGCTACCAGATCCACATTCAAGTCTGTAAACGCAGTATGTACTACTAGACCTCTACAATTGCTACACATGGATTTATTCGGTCCTAGCAGAGTTGCTAGTCTCGGAGGTAAATTATATGCATTTGTAATTGTAGATGATTTTTCTAGATACACGTGGGTATATTTCTTGACACGCAAGAATGACGCATTATCCGAATTTGTCGCCTTTTGCAAGAAAGTACAGAATAAAAAAGGTTACATGATCACTCGTATTAGAAGCGATCATGGAGGCGAATTCGAGAATGCTGATTTCGAGCAATTTTGTGACACACACGGTTTTATACACGAGTTCTCCTGCCCTAGAACTCCACAACAAAATGGAGTTGTGGAACGTAAGAACAGAACTCTAACCGAAATGGCCAGAGTAATGTTAAATCAATTTAGCCTACCCAAATACTTCTGGGCTGAAGCTGTCAATACAGCTTGCTTTGTGCTCAATAGAGTTCTAATTCGACCCAAATCGAAGAAGACTCCATTTGAGTTATGGTTTGATAGAATTCCTTCAGTTTCATATTTTAAGATATTTGGCTGTAAGTGCTTTATTCTTAATACTAAAGACAATTTGGGAAAGTTTGACGAAAAGGCCGATGAAGGTATATTTTTAGGTTATGCGGCCAAGAGCAAAGGATACAGAGTCTTCAACAAACGTACCATGATCATCGAAGAGTCAATCAACGTCACTTTTGATGAAATGAACCAAATGACACTCGATGACAGTGATGAAGATCTGCCTACATCAAGCTCAACATCAGCTGAACCTGAACCAAGCTCTGCACAAGCTGAACCCCCTAGAGGAGATCCAGGAACCAGCTACCTACAGAGTCTACCGAAAAAGTTAAAATTCACAGCTGATCATCCACAAGATTTGGTAATTGGTGACATTACCAAAGGAGTAAGCACTCGATCATCCAGTAGAGATATTATTTCTAGTGTTGCATTTATTTCACAGCTAGAACCTAAATCTATTGATGAAGCATGTAGTGATAGTTTCTGGATAGATGCCATGCAAGAGGAATTGAACCAATTCGAACGGAATCAAGTTTGGGAACTTGTTCCCAAGCCTATTGATCATCCGGTCATTGGCACCCGTTGGGTATTCCGAAACAAACTGAATGAGGATGGTTTAGTAACTCGTAACAAGGCTCGACTCGTAGCTCAAGGATACAATCAAGAAGAGGGTATCGACTACGATGAGACTTATGCCCCAGTTGCGAGATTAGAATCCATTCGTATGTTATGTGCATTTGCATGTTTTCATGATTTCAAACTTTTTCAACCCGATAGCAACTTCAACAAAGCTTGATTCTGACGAACAAGGCAAGCCAGTCGACACACGTAAGTATCGAGGTATGATTGGTAGTTTACTTTACTTAACTGCTAGTCGTCCAGATATAATGTTTAGTGTTTGCTTGTGTGCACGTTTTCAAGCTAACCCAAAGGAATCACATCTGTCCGCAGTTAAGCGTATCTTCCGATACCTTAAAGGCACTTCTTCTGTCGGCTTGTGGTATCCCAAATCCAAATCCTTTGACCTTATTGGTTATTCGGATGCAGATTTTGCTGGATGCAAGGTTGATAGAAAAAGTACTAGCGGTACATGTCATTTCTTAGGCAAGGCTCTAGTCTCTTGGTTTAGTAAAAAGCAAAATTCTGTAGCCTTATCAACAACAGAGGCTGAGTACATCGCCGCAGGACGTTATTGTGCTCAGATTTTGTGGATGAAACAAACCTTAGAAGACTTTGATTTATTTTACACACATATTCCCATTTTCTGTGATAATACTAGCACCATTAATTTGACTAAGAATCCTGTATGTCACTCTCGTACTAAACATATCGAGATTCGGCATCATTTTCTTAGAGATCATCATCAAAATGGAGATATAAACCTTGTATACATAGATACTGATAATCAATTAGCTGACATCTTCACTAAACCTCTAGCGGAAGATCGCTTCAATTATTTACGTCGAAAATTAGGAATTTTGGACGTCAATAATATTAATTGATGTTATTTTATGATTGTATATCATTATGCAAAAACTGTGTTAGAGACAAGCTAATAAAGAGTCTGTCTGTCACCACAACTACGGTTGAAGCGAAGCGGTATTTAAGAGTTCTCCGGTGAACCTCCTCCAGCTGGGACAGTACTCCTACAGCTAATCTGAGACAGCTATTGTGTAACGATATTTAACTCATAAAATATTATTAATTATGTTATTTGAAAGCCAAAATAACTAATCTTTGAATTAAATATTTGAAACGAGTCAATGAAAAAGAAGTAGCAAAATCAACTTGAAAGAACCCTAGGCGAATTCGGCCAGAACTCTGACCGAATTCGGCCCGAGTTCGGTTGAGGGTATCTGCGTATATATCCAGAACCCGAGAGCTCCTTCTCTTCCATTGCTTCCATATTTCCAACCAGCAGCTACAGCCGCCCGAAAATCCTCCAAACCCTAGGTATTCACTAACCCATTGCTCCCTATCTACTTGGTGAAATCCTTCCAAACTTTGGAATCGTGCGGAGATCATCCTTCTCTACAACATATCTAATTTTTGTGAGGTATAACTCTCTCTTTCTCCACTTTCAAATTTGTGCTTATTTATTTCAATGGCACCTAGATTTAATCCGTCTAAGAGGAAGAAGACTACTCCTAGTGAGGAAGGGTCCTCTTCGAATCCTCACACGGATTCTTTGTTTTCGCCAGTCCAAAAGAACGACGGTGCTTTCGATGGGTTTTTCTTTCAAACCCTCGATCAAGCTTTATTATGGTACGGTGACTTTTCCACCCGATCCATATGCAGCGGCGCTCCGGTTAAATGGACGGTATTTCCTGACCATCGTCACTTATTTGAGGCATTAGGGTTATATTTGCTTGTTAAACTGTGCTTCCCAATTGCTACTAATGCCATTAGATTGTTCTATTGCAATCTCGTAGTTAACACTTTTGACGTGAGCACACGTGTTGGAGGCATAGATATTGAGTTCAATGATGTCCTCCTAGCGGAGATTCTTGGGATTCCCAATGAAGGTGAACCGCTAGTTGATATTACGGAATTCGAGTTTCCCGAAGGCACTACACTCACGAGTTTCAAAACGGCACTTTGTGCACCTGACAGAGTACGTTCTGGAAAGTTTAAGGCTAACAACCTTAACTTGTTTAACTACGAATTGCATCGCATCATCTACTCTACTCTACTTCCAAAATCTACTTCCAAGGATGATGTGACTTCGCTTGAGCTGTCCGCTATGTATCATCTTATCAAGGGGATTCCTTTTTCCGTCCCCAAGACTATTATTCAGATGATGGGACGTTGTCGTGCAAGAGATCGAAATCTCTCTTACGCGATGATTCTCCCTCGTATCTTTCAGCGCTTCGACATCGATCTATCGACTTGTACTCAGGACTCTGAGCCCAAGTTACTCCAGCTTTCTCGTCGCAGCCGGACTGCTTCAGCTACACCTCCTGCTCCTCCTACTGCACCATCTCCACCACATCAGCCGTATGCCATGACTTTTGAGGGCATACATCAGCACCTATCTGCTTTGCACGTCTCGATGACGGACATGGCTCGCGAGCGTGAGTTCCGCGATGTCACCCGTTACCAGGCGATGGCAAACTCCTTGGCCGATCTGCGTTTTGCACAGACTGGTCACTCTGTCGCTTCCATCCCTCGAGATCCAGCTTTTTTGGGTTACCGCTGTGAGGATGAGGCTGTCCATGCCTACTTCCAGCCCGGTAACGCCTATGATTGGTATCGTGCTCCTCGAGATTATGTTGGCGAGTTCTATGCTGGCGCCCCTACTCATCCTACTGGCGCTGGTACTTCTGGTGCTGGTACTTCCGGCCATGCTGGCCGTGCTGCTGATGATATTGATGAGGATAGTGATGATGAGATCTGATCTGATTACTAGTGACATTCTACTGTATACTTGGAAATGCTCCGACATTCCAAGTTTTTATCATTTACTTTTTGATTAGTACTTTGTAGTTTGCTATCAGTATTTCTTTTATCTTCATGGACATGTTTATGATGTTTCATTTATGACATCTCAGTTAAGTTCAGCATTTTGTTTAGCACTATTTTCTTATATTGCTTTTCATTTTTAAACTGTCTGTGAAATAGCATACCTGAGATTTTTTTTGCAATACATGCTTGTGATGATAAATTTCTCTAATTATTTACTGTATCTTTTATTTTTGTTTTCTCACTGTTTGTTACTTATACATTGATTGCGGGGGAGTCTGCTGCATTTCATGCGGGGGAGCCTTCTATTGTACAACTATTTTGCTAAGTGACAAAGGGGGAGAAAATTAAAATGATCTAACATTTTTTTGAGCTGAATACAGGTTATGAACAATTTTTCACCTTTTGATATTTTTTCGAACTAGCTTATTGTTATATCATTCATAGTTTGTCAATTATCAAAATGGAGGAGATTGTTGGCCCATTGGTCCTATGGTCAACCTGATTTTAATAATTGATCAAAACTCTCTCTGGATATACAAAGCTTGTTGGGACATTCTCAGCCTCTTGGACATAAGCAAGATTGGATATTCACTTCGTTCAAGACTGAAGATCTGTTAGCCTACTTGAGTCTGTATTTCCTATGCAATGTAATTTTCTTTTTATTTGAGTCTAGGAATACATTGTACACCGAGTCGTACTGGCAAATAGGCTATTCCCAAAATAGTTCAAAATGTTTTTAAAATGACCTATCAAATTGTTTACAAAAAGGTTTTCAAAAAGGTTTTCAAAAATCACCAAAACCTATTTTAAAAACCCTAACCTAACCCTGACAGAACTCGGCCAGAGTTCGGCCAGAGTTCGGCCAGAGTTCGGTTAGTAGTCGTTTTGATTTTGAATTCTCTGGAACTTGGTCCTCCTGCAGTTGCGGATTTGACCGAGATTTGCTCATCGAGTTCTGCCCGAATTCTGCCCGAATTCTGACAGAGTTCTCCCTTTGGAAATCCTATAAATAGAGAAGTATTTCGATCATTTCAAATCACTCATTCACTTTCAATCTTCTCTCTATCTAAAGCTTTCTATCTTCCAAAGAGTTTTCTAGAGCTTTCATTTTCAGATCCCAAGCCAGTTACAATCCTCTAGTCGATTTGCCAGTGCCGTACGGTCTAGAAGTTTCTGAGAGATTGTAATCAGAAGGCTTGATTGAAGAATACCTCTTCACATTTGAAGTTGGACGAGTTCTTCGTATCAAAGCTCGCGTTGTAGAAGTTGCAAGGACTTCGTAAGAAAACTTGCGGTTTTTCCTATAGTGGATTCAAACTGGTAGCAAGAGTTCTACCGACTGGATTAGTCCTCAATAGAGGGATACCAGTATACATCGCTGTCTTTGCGTTTGCTTTCTGAACTCTGTCTTTACTTTATTTTCATCTGTGATTATATACTGTGATTGTGTTGCTAACTTTTTTAATTAGCATTATTCCGCTGCCAACTCTATTCACCCCCCCTCTAGAGTATTACGCTTTACTATATCGTTCCTACAAGCATGGTATCAAAAAAAATGGGCAGGCAACTGGGAATGTGTTCGAGTGTTACAGTGAGGTGTCAAAGTGTGTTTGCAGTCAGTAGGTAAATACAATGTACAGAACATGCTATGCAGGGGATATGCAAGCATATGGCATGTCTTAATGCAGTGGAGTGAGACAGTAAAAGATGCAGTGGTCTAATGCAGGTGATGCAATGTGGCAGAAATGAACATCTCAGTATAAGTATGCAGGCTATCATGATGTCTAGGTATGTGAATGGATGTCAAATGTGTGAAGATATCAGGAATCAAATAACAGTATACTCTACATGTTCACATAACCCAGTGAACTATCAGTGTATATATACATCAATACATTTGCCATCAAACCAAATTCTTATATCAATATCATCCCCCAATCAGTGAAATACAATTAAAATGAATGGGACTTAGTGAAAAGTTTAGAGATTGCATTCACTGTTGCTATCAACCCTATATCATTCGACCAACACATGTGTTAACTCTTCATTCTCAAGTATTGACAGTTTAAAGAACATCTAATTAAACTTCAGGATAGTAGGAATTAAACCCGAACAAATAAAATCATTTCAGTTAACCATACAACTAATCTCAGTTCTGAATTTAAGAACCAATTCAAGTTTTAAACCAAGAAGTAAAAATGGGTAACCAAAACAGGATTCAGTGATTAAAACTTTCAGAGTATCAGACTTTTGAACCCCTAACCCAAATCACAATCGAAACCCTCATTGTTTGCACAAAACATAACTAAGCATGAACATTATTCATTAAACATGTAGGAAAATGAATCTCGGGTATTACATATTCAGTCTAAAAACAGGAGTTAGATCTCAGCTATTAGTATTCATGAGAATTAACAAATGACAGTTTATATCAATCAGTTAACTCAATTGCCCCAAAACATATCTCAAAACTTGCAGTTAAACCCCCACATGAACCCTGATGCATTCCCATATATATATCCCAGCATGTAAACTCAACTAAGACATGTAACTTAATCATTAAATATGAATAAATCATTCAGAAAACAGAGCCATTATACTGATACTGGGTTCAGTATCGGAAAGGGAAAAATGCAAATTTGAATATCAAACATTGTAACAAAACCCAAAGTGATGGTTGGTAATTAGGGACATACATGTGAGGGTATATGAGAGTGTCCTCGTGTCCAAAAATTGGACACGAAACGTGTCCCAATCAACTGCACAAACACAGACCCAAATATTGCACCACAATCGTCGTGCACGCGTGTACGCGCGTATAACACGCGACACACGACACGACACGACACGACACGTGCTCGTGTCCAGAGGTTCACCTAGGTTAGCCCTAGGTCTGACACACACTACACTGGGTCCACGTGTCCCACAGACACGACACGACACGACACGCGTGTCAGTCGTGCCTGTGCACGCGCACAGTAGCTCGCGCCCGACAGCGCACGGCCAGTGCGGGGACGATTGCGCCACGCACACTCCACGAGGTGCTCCCAAATTTTGGGAGCACCGTGACAGTCGTTGCCCCTAGGCTCACGCCAAAAATTAGGACACGACGTGTCCTGTGTCTCGTGTTCCAGCCCCCGATAGGCAGGACACAGGTGTGTGGCTCGTGCAGCGTGTCCACGTGCAAAAATACGACACAAAAGGACACAAAACACTAGGACACTTTCACAAAAGTTAATGTACACATCAAGATCTACAAATCCATATAATTACATTTCAAAAATATAAAAATAAATTCCTATGTGGCATTTCTACAAACACCTAGTGTATCACTATGATACGTGTCCGATATGGACACGAAATGGACACGAATTGTGCCCAAATTTTGGGGACAGCTAGGAAACCCTAAAACCTAACCTTATATGCAAAGAAATCAGGAAAAACTATGAGTTTAGATGATTTACCTATTGAGTATCAAAACTCAAGAAAAGCTTCAAAGAGGGGATTCCATATGGCAACTCCAAATCTCCAAATTGCATACAAACTGATGTGCTCCTCCAAAATCAGTATATAAACATAAATTAGATCCTATTGCAAAAGACTAGGACTAAAAAGGAGCTAAAATGAATTAATTAGGAATTTCTAAGGTTGGGGATTTACCTCTTCCAAAACTTGAGATCTATTTCCAATAGAGGCTAACCCTAAATGGAAGAGGCATTAAATAGGGGTGGGAATCCCTAGGTTGGCTGCCATGGGTGGGTTTAATTTGGTTTTGGGCCTAAGTCATGGGCCTATGGCTTAATCACAAGTCTCAAAATTGATAAATCATAAGTCATTGACTTATGCCATAAGTCATGAACTAACTTCTCTTAAGTAATACTTCCTACCTTAAAACTAATTCCCAATGACTAAAAGTAGGTTAACTAGAGTTAGACTAGGGTCACCAACTAGGGTTAGTTCTAGGTTAGTCTACAAGTCTCAACTAGTCATGACTAACACAACACATAGCAATATTTAATTAATATTAAAATCACACAAATTCCCATAAATCATAATAAATTCAAATAAATCCTAAAATGCCCAAAATACCCTCTAGGCTAACATGTACTAGTCAAACATCCTAATCATATGGCTAGGCTCTAAGGTTACACTAGTCAAACACCAAAATCATAAGCCATAACTTAAAATAGTTTTAAATGATAAAAAAAATCACCAAAAATCATATTGTCATTTAAATATCATAATTAAATAAATTAAAATACAAAATTTCAAAATTACCCTCATTTTAGAAACTGGGTGTTACACGCAGCATGTTTCATGAGCATATTATTTTATTAAGGACAACAACATTAGTATTCTTTTTTTTGATTCAAGACATTCTAAGGATCAGATTACAAGCAATCACTTCTTTGTAACGGATTAATCTCTGCAAGTAATTCATATAGCAAACTCAAGCAATACCTTTGTGTCACTTTCTCAGTGATTCTTACCATAGCCGATGGTCCATCCCTGTACAAGACAAGAAATTAGCATATACATAATATAACCAACATTCTTATTCCCTCTTTGTCTCTGCATCGTTAGCTCTTAGCAAATCATTCTTGACACATGCAGACTCGATTGGCAGCTGTGACTCTCTGGTTCAGCTTTGTACCAACCAACACCTATCTATATGATGGTCCATGGGAAAACCCATGATTATCCGTTGTGACTCTCCAATTCAGCCCGTCGCTAAGGACTCAGATATCAACTCCCATTTTCACATGGAGGCCCTAATCTCTCATAGGCCGAGTGGTCCAGGCGCCCTCAAATTCCACCCGAGAGACAAATTTTCCTTGTTAACAAGTTGTCCAAGACCATATGCATGCTCTAGCAGTTCTATCAGATGAGACAGATTTGTGATCAGATGGACGACATGTTCTTTTCATGCCTTTACAGATATACGACATGTTCTTTTCATGCCTTTGCAGATATATGACATGTTCAATTCGTGCCTTTCTTTTATTCATGTCAACATGTATTTGTCCGCCTATACATGTCTACAAATCACAAACATACTTAGCAACAAGCAATGGTCAAGCATTCAATTCGATTCATTTGTCTTCTCTTATCTTATCAAGCATGACAAGCATCATATCATTTTTTATTAGCAGGCAACAAGTCATACTATTAGCATACAGATTATTTCTTTTCTTGTTCTAAGCATGGCAACATGTGAAAACTCTTATAAGCATACATACTGGTTACCATCTTGTTCTTAGCATGATAAGGTTCTCTTGATCAAGGCAACATTCATTTCTTAGCAAGGCAACATATGAATTCTCTTAAAGCGTACTCGATGATTTACCATCTTGTTATTAACAAAAGCATTCAATCAAAAACTTAGATTCTTATTAGGCGTAAGCGAATCAGCAAATGAGACTTCGTCCACTCACCCAGATCGATCGTCTTCTGTTGCAGAGCCAGCAATCCGATCTTTCTGCCTATCTAGTGCCTTCGCGGAGCGTGGCACTACAATAACCGTCTTCTAGGTCGGAGTCAGGAAAATTTTTTAACTACATTGATGGTTTTTCCAAACAGATTTCTTGACGGCTAAAAAATTCAAGAAAAATATTTTATAGGACGGATTAAAATCGTCAAGAAAAAGCTTATCAGAGACCGTCAAGAAAAGTAGGAACTTTTCTCGATTCTTGCCTACTTGACGGATCCACAACCGTCAAGATAACCCTTTCTTGACGGGAATTAACGGTCAAGAAAGCCCTTTTTTTCTTGTAGTGGTTAGCCACTAGTTAGACAATCAAATCATTTAGAAATTTGACTAAAACACTAAGTTAGAAGAAAACCTTTCTTTTAAAACTTGTCATTACAAGATTGAGGGGCTTACTAGGCATTTCCCCTTAACCCAAACCCTAAACTAAACCTACATGGCCGGCCACACCTATTCCCATTTCCTAGTAAAGCAACAACTCCTTCTTCTTCCTTCTTCCATTTCATTTCTAGCCCTAATTTAGGAGTTCTTCCCCAAATTCCTCCTACATTCAAATTATCTCCAAATTCCCTCAAACTAATTTCATTCGCTTTCCCTTGGAGAGGAGAAGGCTCTATTGACTAGCTTGGAAGGATTTGGAGCATTTGGACACTTGGAGCTTGGAGGGATTCTAGATCTAGGGATTTGCATTGGGAATCTATCTCCTAATTGGTATGAGCTTTCTAAAACTCTAATTTTCCATTAAATTAGTATAGATACATTCATAGGGACGCCCATGCATTAGGATTGCTATTAGAGAGGAGTTTAGGCTCTCCTCTTCCTATTTGAGGGAATTCCCTTTTAGATTTTGATTCACATTGGAAAAAAATCTGAGAATAGGATTCTAGGGTTTATGATTTTAGTAAATTAGATCATGCTAGGGATTTAGAACATGTGGGGGTGCCTTAGGTCAAGTTTGGATCCATTTGGAGTGCGTATCACGAGCGTATCGCAACGTATCGAATATGTACGCCAAGTGTTTGAAAAAATGATCAAAAGAGCATCTGATACTCTAAATTTAGTTTTGAATCTTGTTTTAAGTTTGCATTATCTTAAGTTATCGATATTAGGATTTATCTAGTGATTTTGAAGTGGATTGGTTAGTGTAAGTTGATTTAGGGTTTTACGACGTGGGTGGGCTGCATGTGTGCAGTGTGGACTCTATGTGTGTGTATGTTTGTGTGTGGACTGTTATTAAATTGGACTGGTATCACATTTGTTTCAGTCCACTGCATTCTTATGTCCAGTCCTTAACTATTGTTGTTCAGTTGTCTCACATCTTGTTCAGTCCATTTATCTTAATGTATCAGTCCTTATGTGAACTCTAATGAGTTACTCAAAGGCATGGCTCGAGATTCCCATATGGTTCAGTCCACATTAGCAGTGTTTTGTCCTCATCTTTAATGTTCAGTCCTCAACCCATGTTCAGTCTCTTTTCTATTTTGTCAGTCCTTGGGTGTCCTACTGTTCAGACCAGTTGAGGGATCACATCAGTTGGGTATCACTCCCCTGTTATCGACTATACAGTCATGTACAGGGTTGTCCAATATATGTTTCCTTGTATCAATCTTTACAAGGAAGGAATTTACCTTGCATAATTGATCAGCCCATTTACCATTAGTACAATCCTTAGTTTGAACCTATTGGTTCAGGATATGAAGTATGAGGGCCTGTGCTTAGGCAACAAGGATTAGACAGGCAGTAGACTGCCTTGGTTTGGCTGGGGCATGGCTAGTCAGCCACTGTAGTAGCAGGGGAATTCCTCCATTTCTTAGGTAATAAACATATGTGTTGTTAGTGAAATATGTGTCAATGTATACATATGTGTATGTATATGGTATGAGTGATAGTGTAAGTGATATTTATAAAGGATATATATATATATATATATATATATATATATATATATATATATATATATATATATATATATATATAAAATATATATATATATATATATATATATATATATATATATATATATATATATATATATATGGAGGTAGGTTTATAAGGGATATATATGTGAATGGGGGGAAAGTAGTGGCTCGAGTAGTCCTACTAGGATGTATCAATCCATCTTCTTGTACAGCCCCAAATTCTCATGAATCAGTTAGGATACATTTGAATTTTAGTCTCTTTGAGTTCAACCCAATATTCCTAATGTATATCAGTCATTTACACTTCAAGTCCAGTCTAGTTAATGCATCAGTTTACTTGTATCAGCTAAATGTCCAGTTCCATTCCTATTCTGTAGCATATATCAGTAATGATATGGGGAGGGGGATTTGTTATTGGTTCAGTTTCCATTCCTTTAGATATTCATTCCACTGCATTCTCTTATTCAGTCAACATATGGATATATGATCAGTTCCAATTATTCATTGTCCAGCCCTTGCTTAAGGTTATGTCCTGCATATCTGATATATATTCAGTCCCAGTTTAGCAAGGATGTTCACACCCTTATATTACCTACTGGTTCGTCTTTTGATATGTCCCATTTGTTATATGAATCTTTCCTACCTATCCCATTTCCTTATTGTATCAGTTACATGTGAAAGTCCAATTCTCTAATATATGTGCCAGTCCATTTATTTATCAGTTGTGTACATTTATACATATAATGTGAGTAGTTGATAAGTAGCTTTGGGTAGTATCCAATAGTTATACTTGTCACGCTCCGATTCATAGAGTCATTTATTCATATATTTGTCTCTTGGAATCGATCATCCTCGCTTGGCGTGATGCTGTACAAGTCTGGTATTGCACTTGTACAAGGCAAAGATGGTACATAATCAAGTATCTTCAAATAGGAACACATCGCAGCGACAGAAGCAGACAAATTGAAGTTAACAAGGACAATCTTTCTTATTGAATAGAAATACATCAGTTCTTTATAGCAGCGGAGATAAAAGGATAACTTAAAGTCGCACAGAGATATATAGAACTTTATTCTCTTTATTGATAATTGAAGAAGCGTACAAGACTTATATTGAAGTACAATGCTTACAACACATCTCACTTTACATTGAAAGCCAACTGAACAAGGTTATCCTATGGGTCTCCAACGGTCACCTATTATTCAGTCAATCTCTGAGGTTAGCTACACTGACATCTAAACTTAATCATTCATGTAACTTTTCTAGAGTGGACGGCTACTAGGGATCATGCTAGTTTCTTATTCTCAGGCCAACATGCAACCAACTATTCGAGACAACTCTACCCAAACCTATGGGATTCAACTTAGTCTGAACAACTAATCGCCGGACTATGCCGACAATTGGTTGTGCAGTCCACGATCGCTAGGGTTAAGTCTATCTATCCAGGGTCTTCCTCAAGGATATAATTCCCACAGAGGCTCATTCTAGACTTACCCAATAATCGACTAAGATCGATCTATCAACATTACGGTCAATCCCAATCCGACATACGATTCTCATCGTTCTGATAATCCATCAAGTAAATTACCAATAATTCAATTTCTATTCCAATACCCTTGTACCCACAAGGATCTATATACCGAGGCTAATTATTCAAGGATCATCAATTCCGATAGTCTCAACAAAACTATAAAATCGTACTATTCGGCCCGTATGACAAAGTCATACCGCTAAGTCATAAACCAACAATCTATATCCCAAGCAACAGTCACCTATACCGACATTATCCAACACGTTTGCAATTTCTCAATCCCATTCGTTTCTTAATCATCAAACTATCTTACGGGCATTCTTATATCTCATGCAGCAAGGGTCGAGTAGTTCATTCCATTCAATCCAACAATTCATCTATCAATTAACCATTCTCTATGCAACACAAATATTCAGGGTTGCTACTTGTTACTTTTCTAGTACAATTCAATTCCTGAGCATACATGCACATATGCAACGACTATCCTTTGGTGATCAAGATGGATTAACATCTATTACACCTTAGGGTCAAGGCACAAATTTCTAATATTCCTTTGGTTTACCGATAATATTTCCAAAACTTTTAGCTTAGCAACCAACTTTGTCTTAGCCACATATGATTTGTCTCCAACCAATCGAAGTCAACATTCAGATGCTCTAAGCCACAACATTTTCTAGCCAAATCCATTACCCATAGTATGATAACTGTCTTAGTAGTCTGAGTAATCACTCGACTAAACAATTTCTAACCAAGCCACCCGTTACAATTTCTAGAAATCTTGCTACCCGGCATAATATCACCGTCAAGGGATACTCGAATCATCTAGCAACAATACATGACTCCCATCTAAGTCTTGGTATTACCCAACACCCACAGATAGTCTCCTTGTTATCCTATGGAAAGGGTCAACATACATCTCGTTCTGAGGTGGTAGAGGTAATATACCACTCAGAAATGAAGCCATCCTTATACAATACCAATCCAATTCTATTTTGGGCATTCGTGATCTATAATGATCACAACACTTGGCCAATATCTTGGGGTCTCAATATCATAAGCCTATATTCTTAGGGTCTCTAAAGCACTAGCCAGCACACATGAGTCAACTCACCAGTTCCAATGAACTCATCCATCAATTACCCCATTCACAATTCTTTTCCAACGTCTCATGTAATTCTCAACTTGTTACAGCATACATAGCCACTTTTTTTATTCTCACATTCCAAACAGCATTCACAATATAACATACTATGGCATCGAGTCATTGTTTGGTAATTTGTGTCCGACCAACAATAATCATTCATTCAGGGACATCACAATGTATATAGAATTATTGTATGGAACATCGAGTGAGCAGCCAAGAGGGTCAACGAACTCTCAGACACGAACAACATAGGATAATTACAGAACAACAACAGCATAATCGCGGAAGCAATCTTTGATTTAATCGTGGAAGCAATGTTGAGTGATCGCGGAAGCAACTTTGGTTAATCGTCGATGCAACTTTGATTTAAAACGAATCAAAGAAGAGACCAAGGACGTAAAACCGTGCTCTGATACCAATTTCTCACGCCCAATTCATAGTCATTTATTCGTATATTTATCTCTTGGAATCGATCGTCCTCGCTTGGCGTGATGCCGTACAAGTCTGGTATTACACTTGTACAAGGCAAAGATGGTACATAATCGATTATCTTCAAATAGGAACACATCGCAGCGACAGAAGCAAACAAATTGAAGTTAACAAGGACAATCTTTCTTATTGAATAGAAATACATCAGTTCTTTATAGCAGCGAAGATAAAAGGATAACTTAAAGTCACATAGAGATATATAGAACTTTATTCTCTTTATTGATAATTGAAGAAGAGTACAAGACTTGTATTGAAGTACAATGCTTACAACACATCTCACTTTACATTAAAAGCCAACTGAACAATGCTACAAAGCTTACATTTGATACTTTGATACATTGGATTACAACTCGATATACCGACTTGGCTTATAACTCACTGGTACAACTGATTACAATGTTCCATACATTATGCCCTTTATAAACATAAGACTTCATCTTGTACAATGAGCGCTTCTGCATACCCAACAAATCTTCGATGCCGCGGGACCGATCAAGCCAATCTTCATGTACAGAATATCCCAAGCACGAGCACCTGCCCACAAAACGTGGGTCAGTACATCATCTATGTACTGGCGAGCAAAATCCCACTCGCCTAAACCAATACTAACTAGTCAATTTTAGCAAGCATTTATTAGAATGATCTTTTTAGTTGGGATCTAGCATCAGTTCACAGTTCATGGACAATATTCATAGTGAAGTATGTAAACATATTCTTAATAGCGTTCATGTGAAGGCATCATTAAAGCATACTTGGTGTTATCATGAAAAGGCATCATTGAGGCATCATTGGTTCTAACATCTTGAACATGTTATGACAATTCTCATAGAAAGTGTCACTTAGCATGTAAGTTAGGTATAAGCAGTTTTATAGCAAGGCAACATGTTGGTATACTAAATTTAACATGTTAAGAAAGTTCTCATTTGAAAGGCAACATTACAGCACCATTTTGTTTAGCATGTTAAGCAGACAGGTTACACCAACATAAATATAGTACATATATCACATTTAAGTGATTTCTTACCGATAGTCGACTCCTCGTTCCTGCATCAAATACAGGTTAGGTAATATACTTACTCTGCCTGCACAAACATTGATTAGCATGCATCCTGACTGCATGACCACTGGTGTTATATACCGTTTTGGACTTGCCATATAGGACTTCAAGGGTATCGACGCACCATTCACCCGGGTTGCAAGCCGGAAATGAATGTTCCGATACCAATCATGCCACCAAAGCATGCTATATTTCTTCCTAGGCCGAATCGGTCCCCAGGGCCCTAGGAACCGTTCGAGAAAACAATACCATGTATACAAGTTTACCCATGGTCATGCGAATGCGTGTCCGACTCGATCGTGTTCGAAGTCGCACGATAGTTTATTTAGATAAGTAAAGGCAACATTTCATTATCTCATATTTCCAACATTACCACATGTTCACTTAGTGATCTCAACGATCCCAAGTCTCATCATTTCTCATTGCCTCAATCATTGCAACATTTCTCATATCATTCCTTTCTAAGACGAACAAATAATATTTTATTCATCTCAATAGGACCTGCAGCATTTCATTCATTCCATAGGAACATTATTCTTTCTTTCATTGCTTATAAGAAAATAGGCAACATCAACAGTTACGCAGAAGGTACATGATTCTAGTGTTTCATTCAGTTCTTTGTGTTAATAGCATAACCAGTTCCTTTCTCATGTATCATTCACGCAACATCTCATTACTCAAGTGTTCTACTTATTCCGACAACGTTATGCATAGAGGACATTATCAAATTATTCTTAGGAATCAAGTCACATTAGCAGTTCAATGTTCATGTGTTGTACATTTCAATAATTCTCAGTATGAGCATCTCTATTATTCAGCAACTAAAACATGGGACATTTAGGGACAATTCATAGCATTTCTATACTTTATTTTATTAAGCATGAAGGAGTAAGGAGGAAAAAGGACAGTTCTACTCACTTGCATAAAAGGGCCTTCTTATTCCGATTGCACACGTTCACATTAAGCGTAGCTCCACCAGCGAGCCACGTTCCAATACTCATACCGTTCAGCCAGCTAAGAGACTACATCAGTCTCAATTGTCTTGATTCCCAACATAAGTCATGGTTCAACATTCTGATAGCATCCAACAAGCCAACCAAATGCCTCATACAGAGCGGGGCATTAAATAATATACCACTCAGAAAAAGTTTCGTCCTCGAAACTTAAGGAGACAACTCATCTACTAGATTCACTTAATCACAACGAGTTATTCATTCAGCTTCAATTTAATATTCAGTTCATCACACTCGGCCATTTCTAAATAGCTATCCAACTGTACCATTTTAATCCATCGACGATTCGATCTGTCTTTCTCTTTTTCAATTATTTATAACTTCTTATTGATTCACCAACATTTTTCCTGCACTTCTTTCTTGTTCGCAACATATCACTTTGTTTGGATCCATACACATATTTTAGGCATCCCAAAAACATATGTATTTCAGCCAAAGTTTGCGCTAGTGCGATAAATTCTTCCCATAATGTTATCTCAATCACAACCTATCACTTCGGCTGGATCCATACACATATTTTAGGCGTCCCCAAAACATATGTACTTCAGCCAACTTCCATGTTAGTGCGATTCGATAAGCCACGATATAATCTCTTTTCCAAATCCGACTTAGCATCCTTTCAATTGACTTATTACTTTATTCACTTGCTACAATCACTATCTTCCAGGCCACAACACTTAACATTAGGGACAACTCGGGTAAGCTCTCTATCCAAGCATAATATTTCTAATATTTGGCCAAGGGTCTAACTTAGAGCCAATCATATCAAGAGTTCACAACATGCAATCATATTCCTTCCCAAATCCAATAATATTTCTTACCGAGGCAATTCATCTTTTCTAAAAGATATAATCCGACGTCACCGACTATCAATTACCCGAGTCAGGGTATAATTCTATGCAACAGTCAAGGTTAATCCAGCTACCCGACTATAGATACGGATCCAACATTCCCATCATGAGCAATCAATTCCATCTTATGGAATAATTCACTACTCGATGCATATAACTCAAGTCTCATCCCACGATTCTAGTTTCCGCTATAGGCCGACACATAATCCTCAAGGGTCAAATATCTCTAAGGTTCATATGGAAGCATATACTTACACATATCATTCTTAGGTCATACTCATCACTATCTCTCTTTCAATGCCACAAGGTCATCCTATGGGTCTCCAATGGTTACCTATTATTCAGTCAATCTCGGAGGTTAGCTACACTGACAGCTAAACTTAATCATTCATGTGACTTTCCAAGAGTGGACGGCTACTAGGGATCATGCTAGTTTCTTATTCCCAGACCAACATGCAATCAACTATTCAAGACAACTCTACCCAAACCTATAGGATTCAACTCAGTCTGAACAACTAATCGCCATTGTCGACTATGCCGACAATTGGTTGTACAACCCACGGTCGCTAGGATCAAGTCTATCTATCCAGGGTCTTCCTCAAGGAAATAATTCCTACAGAGGCTCATTCTAGACTTACCCAATGATCGACTAAGATCGATCTATCAACATTATAGTCAATCCCAAACCGACATACGATTCTCATCGTTCTGATAATCCATCAAGTAAATTACCAATGATTCAATTTTTATTCTACTACCCTTGTACCCACACAGATCAATATACTGAGGCTAATTATTCAAGGATCATCAATTCTGATAGTCTCAACAAAACTATGGAATCATACTATTCGGCCCGTATAACAAAGTCATACCACTAAGTCATAAACCAACAATCTATATCCCAATCAACAGTCACCTATACCGACATTATCCAATACGTTTGCAATTTCTCAATCCCATTCATTTTTTAATCATCAAACTATCTTACGGACATTCTTAAATCTCATGCAGCAAGGGTCGAGTAGTTCATTCTATTCAATTCGATAATTCATGTATCAATTAACCATTCTCCATGCAATACGAATATTTATGGTTGCTACTTGTTACTTTTCTAGTACAATTCAATTCCTGAGCATACGTGCACATATACAACAACTATCCTTTGGTGATCAAAATGGATTAACATCTATTATACCTTAGGGTCAAGGCACAGATTTCTAATATTTCTTTGGTTCACAGACAATATTTCTAAAACTTTCAGCTTAGCAACCAACTTCGTCTTAGCCACATATGATTTGCATCCAACCATTCGAAGTCAACATTCAGATGCTATAAGCCACAACATTCTCTAGCCAAATCCATTACCCATAGTATGATAACTGTCTTACTAGTCTGAGTCATCACTCGACTAAACAATTTCTAACCAAGCCACCCGTTACAATTTCTAGAAATCTTGCTACCCAGCATAACATCACTGTCAAGGGACACTCGAATCATCTAGCAACAATACATGACGCCCAGCTAAGTCTCGGCATTACCCAATACCCACCGATAGTCTCCTTGCTATCCTATGGAAAGGGTCAACATACATCTCGTTCTGAGGTGGTAGAGGCAATATACTACTCAGAAACGAAGCCATCCTTAAACAATACCAATCCAATTCTATTTCGGGCATTCATGATCTATAATGATCACAACACTTGGCTAATATCTCGGGGTCTCAATATCATAAGCCCACATTCTTAGGGTCTCGAAAGCACTAGCCAGCACACATGAGTCAACTCACCAGTTCCGTTGAACTCATCCATCAATTACCCCATTCACAATTCTTTTCCAACGTCTCATGTAATTCTCAACTTGTTACAGCATACATAGCCACTTATCTTTATTCTCACATTCTAAACAGCATTTACAATATAACATACTATGGCATCGAGTCATTGTTGGGTTATTTGTGTCCGACCAACAACAATCATTCATTCAGGGACATCACAATGTATATAGACTTATTATATGGAACATCGAGTGAGCAGCCAAAAGGGTCAACGAACTTTCAGACACGAACAACATAGGATAATTACAGAACAATAACAGCATAATCGTGGAAGCAATCTTTAATTTAATCATGGAAGCAATGTTGAGTGATCGCGGAAGCAACTTTGGTTAATCGTCGATGCAACTTTGATTTGAAACGAATCATAGAAGAGACCAAGGACGTAAAGCCGTGCTCTGATACCAATTTGTCACGCCCCGATTCATAGTCATTTATTCACATATTTGTCTCTTGGAATCGATCGTCCTCGCTTGGCGTGATGCCGTATAAGTCTGGTATTACACTTGTACAAGACAAAGATGGTATATAATCGATTATCTTCAAATAGAAACACATCACAGTGGCAGAAGCAGTCAAATTGAAGTTAACAAGGACAATCTTTCTTATTGAATAGAAATACATCAGTTCTTTATAGCAGCGGAGATAAAAGGATAACTTAAAGTCGCACAGAGATATATAGAACTTAATTCTCTTTATTGATAACTGAAGAAGAGTACAAGACTTGTATTGAAGTACAATGCTTACAACACATCTCATTTTACATTGAAAGCCAACTAAACAATTCTATAAAGCTTACATTTGATACTTTGATACATTGGATTACAATTCGATATACCGACTTGGCTTACAACTCTCTGGTACAACTGATAACAACGTTCCATACATTATGTCCTTTATAAACAGAAGACATCATCTTGTAATAAGAGAGCTTCTGCATGCCCAACAAATCTTCGATGCCGCAGGACCGATCAAGCCAATCTTCGTGTACAGAATATCCCAAGCACGAGCACCTGCCCATAAAATGTGGGTCAGTACATCATCTATGTACTGGCGAGCAGAATCCAACCCACTCACCTAAACCAACACTAACTAGTCAATTTTAGCAAGCATTTATTAGAATGATATTTCTAGTTGGGATCTAGCATCAGTTTATAGTTCATGGACAATATTCATAGTGAAGCATGTAAACATATTCTTAATAGCGTTCATGTGAAGGCATCATTAAAGCATACTTGGTGTTATCATGAAAAGGCATCATTGAGGCATCATAGGTTTTAACATCTTGAACATGTTATGACAATTCTCATAGAAAGCGTCACTTAGCATGTAAGTTAGGTATAAGTAGTTTTATAGCAAGGCAACATGTTGGCATACTGAATTTAACATGTTAAGAAAGTTCTCATTTGAAAGGCAACATTACAGCACCATTTTGTTTAGCATGTTAAGCAGGCAGGTTGTACCAACATAAATATAGTGCATATATCACATTTAAGTGATTTCTTACCGATAGCCGACTCCTCGTTCCTGCATCAAATACAGGTTAGGCAATATACTTACTCTGCCTGCACAAACATTGATTAGCATGCATCCTGACTACATGACCACTAGTGTTATACAAAATTTTGGACTTGCCATATAGGACTTTAAGGGTATCGACGCACCATTCATCAGGGTTGTAAGCCTGAAATGAATGTCCCGATACCAGTCATACCACCAAAGCTTGCTGTATTTCTACCTAGGCCAAATCGGTCCCCAGGGCCCTAGGAACCGTTCGAGGAAACAATACCTTATATACAAGTTTGCCCATGGTCATGCGAATACGTGTCCGACTCGATCGTATTTGATGTCGCACGATAATTTATTAAGATAAGTAAAGGCAGCATTTCATTATCTCATCTTTCTAACATTACCACTTGTTCACTTGGTGATCTTAACGATCCCAAGCCTCATTATTTCTCATTGCCTCAATCATTGCAACATTTTTCATATCATTCCTTTCTAAGAGTAACAAACAATATTTCATTCATCTTAATAGGACCTGCAACATTTTATTCATTCCATAGGAATATTATTCTTTCTTTCATTGCTTATAAGAAAACATACAACATCAACAGTTACGCAAAAGGTACATGATTCTAGTATTTTGTTCAGTTCTTTGTGTTAATAGCATAACCAGTTCCTTTCTCATGTATCATTCATGCAGCATCTCATTACTCAAGTGTTCTACTTCTTCCGACAACATTAAGCATAAGGGACATTATCAATTCATTCTCAGGCATCAAGTCACATTAGCAGTTCGATGTTCATGTGTTGTACATTTCAATAATTCTCAGCATAAGCATCTCTATTATTCAGCAACTAAAACATGGGATATTTAGGGACAATTCATAGCATTTCAATACTTCATTTTATTAAGCATGAAGGAGTAAGGAGGAGGAAGGACAGTTCACTCACTTGCATAAAAGGGTCTTCTTATTCCGATTACACACGTTCACACTAAGCGTAGCTCCACCTGCGAGCCTCGTTCCAATACTCATACCGTTCAGCTAGTTAAAATACTGCATCAGTCTCAATTGTCTTGATTTCCAACATAAGTCACGGTTCAATATTCTGATAGCATCCAACCAGCCAACCAAATGCCTCGTGCGGAGCGGGGCATTACAATACTATAGGGTATGAAGTTTATAGATAGGTTTAAATCTAGAAATAGGATATGGTTTTGATATCGTATTATCCTAACTAGTTAAATAGTCTAATTTAGCAAAACCCTAGATTTAGGCTAAATAAACTAAGTTTGACCGGAGTTGACTCAATTAACCTAGTTTGACTAGCGTTGACTCAATTTGACTTCACTGACCTAGAAGTGGCCTAGCAGTATATAAATAACACTTTTAAATCTATTATTTACTCTAGAATACTCTGTAACCCTGTAAATTTCATAATAGGTCTTTGTGACGTTAGTTCAGATACCGATACACAGTTATTGCTCAGGATACCAGACGAGTACATTCTCTGATTGTTTTCATCATGGTGGTATATATATTGCCTGCTCTAGACTACTTTACTTGATGCTGACATATTGTTAACACGGATTGGTACTATATGGATCTTGTCATGAGATATTATCCCCTTATCGGGTACATCAGGTATTCTATGTTCATGTACTTTATCGTGTGCATTGTGTACTCCTTGTATTCATGTCTTTCATGTGCTCTTATGTACTATCATGTGCTTCATACAAAAATAACAAATCATGTACGTAACCTGTCGTGATCGGATCCTTGTGTATTGATTGGGGCGGAAGAGTAGAAGTAGTTATGTGATTAAATCCCCTAGTGTATTCATGTGCATGTCGATTATACCCTCACGTATAATCGAGTTACCATAGATTACTCAAGTGCAACCGAAGTCAATCACATAACTGTCTTTTGCACTAAATTACTTATATTCATTATAGTTTAAATGTTCTCTGCCCTATTCATGTACTCAGTTCCTTATCTGCTCTTTATATTATTTTTTATTTTCTTTCAGCACGTCATGTATTTTATTCTATTGCTAGTTCTATGTTTCCTACCATAGAATGGAACTGCTTTCAGAGTTATTTATTTTTCTCCAATCATGACTGGATATGTTGATAAAATTTTACAGAGAACTTAGAAGATTTCTGTACTACTTACTATGGGGCAGACTTAGACGACATTTGCGACCTGGATCATCAGGAGGATCCAGCTAGCCTAGAGGAGACACCAGTAGTGCCTAGATTAGACTGCTAGGATATTTATCTGGATTGGTCTCCAGTTATCTTCTGATATGTTATTATTCATATACTCTGTGTGATGTTTTGATAACACTTAAACTTATTTCTATTTTGGTTTGTACTGCACTTTGACATCTATCTATTCTATATCGTACTGTTATTCCTCCTTAGCTATTTATGATTGAGTTGTATCTTTCTGAGATTGTCCTCCGCATGGAGAGTATATACTTGACAGGTACTTTATATTGTGTTTAGTTATTATTGAGACCTAGGATAGCGTTCTACCGCCGATACTACGGCATAGGCTGGACGTACCCACGGTCTTATACCCTCTCACTGGGTGCGGGTCGTGACACGTTTTTAGTGGTGGCCCATGCAGGTCAGGTTCTGAGTTTTGTCTAAGTTCTCTAGTAGTACTCGGATTAGAGTATTACTACAACCAGCAGTAGGAATATAGGATATAAGTTATAGAGTAATCAATCACAACTAGGAAAAACTCAAATCTAATATTTGCCATCTTTAATTCTTCTGATAACTGCCTTCTTGAGATAATATTGTCCTTCTTTGATAACATTTTCTGCTCAGTATTGACTTTCTTGTTTGTTATGTCGTCTGGATGAAGAAGACCAGGTCACATCGCTCTGGTCCAGCGGCTACCACCGAGAGATCTGCCACCTCTCGTCCGGTTCAGTAGGCCGTTGGGGCTACAACACTTCTTACTTCTACTCACGTAGAAGTGTCTGCCGCTTTTAGGGGTGCTCCTCCACATGTTCAGAGGACTGCCCCGATTATCCCAAATGTTCTTCAGCCACCATCACCTCCAACACTAGTAGATGTAGAACAATTGTTCGTACTTTTTTAGAAGATAATGGACGTGCAGCACCGTTAGTCAGCTGATATGAGGCAGGGCATTGAGAATGCCCACCAGGTGGCTATGGCAGCAGTGGAGAGAGTGGCTGCCCAGCCAGAGGGAGGACATATTCAGCATCCTAGGCCGAGGAATATCATCGACTTCTAGAAGATGCAGCCGAAGGATTTTCGCAGCACAAAGGGTATCTTGTATACAAACGACTGGATAGAGCATATAGAAGGGATCTTCCAACTGGCACGAATTTTGGATAGTCTACAGATTGAGGCAGTAGGCATTCAGATGTTCGATCTTGCCTTGACATGGTACCGCACTGATCCGAGGGTTGGGGTCGAGGGGCAGACTTGGGAGGCTTTCAAGAAGCTTTTCAATGAAAAGTTTTTTTTCGGACGTGGCTTTTAGTGCCTTAGTGAGCCAGTTTGAGGGCCTAGTTCAGGGGAACCTGACAGCGGAGGAGTATGCTGGAGAGTTCTATTGTCTGGAAAGATTTGTGGAGGGAATAAGTGATGCAGCAAAGGTGAAAAGGTTTCGCAAGGGCTTGATCAAGTAAGTCAAGTCATTGACCAAGAATGACCGCGATGCTACCTTCGAGCAGATTTTGGTGGGCGCTCTAGCAGCAGAGGATGACTTGGAGCTGAAGACCAATAAGGGTCAAGATACTTTTGAAGAGGGTAGCAGTGCGGGCCCGACCAAGAGGCCCCATATCCAGTATCAGCGGTAGAGGCCATTTTAGTACCACTAGCATTAGGGCCGTGGTTGTACGCCTTTCTAGCAGGCACATCAGCAGCAGAGGCAGGGCCATCAGCAGGCACTGAGGTAGGCGTAGCAAGCCATTGCTTGCCCTTTCTACAAGAAGCCAGGGCATAGGTAGAATTACTGCAGGAAGTGGTTGGACAAGTGCCTACTGTGCGGATCAGCAGAGCATCAGCTGAAGGACTGTCTCTTAGCTTCAGCTCGTATAGCTCAGGGTGGAGTCATAGTCTAGAGAGGAGGAACTAGGGCACCGACAGGTCAGTAGAGAGGACCGCCGCTACAGACTAAGCAGTAGAGGTTTGCATAACATCAGTAGCAGGCCAGGAGAGGCCAGTAGGGGTGAGCTTTCGCCATGGCAGCTGAGAAGACCGAGCCAGTCAGTGATCTGATAACAGGTTCTGTCCTTCTCGATTCTATTCTAGTATTTGCTTTATTTGATTCTAGGGTTCCATAGTTTTGTATCTGTATCTTTTGCCATTAGATACCATCTTGCATCTGAACCTTTGCCTAGGACTTGCAAGGTCATGACTGGGGATGGTATCATCCTATTCAGTGATGTTTGCAAGGATCGGAGAGTTATTTTGGAAGGCCGAGAGCTGGATGTGAGTTTGCTCGTAATGCCACTACCGAGTTATGATATTGTACTCGAGATGGATTGGTTGAGTATGCACCTTGCCAATATAGATTGTCATGGAGGCAGAGTGCTTTTCAGATCGCCAAGAGAGTCAAAGTTCGAGTTCGCTAGAGAAGAGACTGAGTAAAGCAGCAGAGTTTCTATTGAGCTTTAGTAGAGGAGCAGAGTTTGCCACACCCATTGATAGCTAAGTTCTTGGATGTTTTTCCAGAGGAGTTGCCAGGTTTGCTTTTAGACAAAGATGTTAAGTTCTTTATAGATTTTGTGCCAGGTGTAGAGCCGATATCTCAGTACGTCTATAGAGTTAACAACAGCGAGCTGGTAGAATTGAAGAAGCAAGTGGATGAGTTGTAGGATAAGGGCTTCATTAGAACTAGTTCTTTACCGTGGCATGCTCCGGTGCTTTTTGTGCGAAGAAGGATGGGTCGGTACGTATGTGTATCGACTACAGGGCTCTCAACAGCCTCATCATCAAGAACAAATACCCGCTGCCGAGGATCGATGATCTGTTCGATCAGTTAAGCGGAGCGAAGGTATTTTCCAAGATTGATCTGAGGTCAGGCTATCACCAGGTGAAGGTGAAGAAGGAGAATATTTCGAAGACAGCATTTCAGACTCGGTATGGCCAGTTTGAGTTTATGGTAATGCCGTTTGTGTTGACCAATGCCCCAGCGGTGTTCATGAACCTGATGAACAAGGTGTTCCACCAGTATGTGGACAATTTTGTAGTGGTATTCATTGATGATATCTTGGTGTATTTGAAGACCCCAGAGGAGCATGAGGAGCATCTGAGAATAGTTCTGGAGACTCTCAGGAATGAGGAGCTTTACGGCAAGCTTTCAAAGTGTGATTTCTTTCTTGATCGGGTTGAGTTCCTGGGTCATGTAGTGACCGGAGAGGGGATTTCAGTCGACCCAAAGAAGATTACGGCAGTTGAGGCATGGACTGCTCCGAGTTCAGTTACAGAGATCATAAGCTTCCTGGGATTGGCAGGCTACTACATGAGTTTTGTTCATAATTTTTCCCGGATTGCAGAGCCGTTGACTAGACTGACCCGCAAGGATATGGAGTTTGTATGGACAAAGGAGTGCCAGGTCGCCTTTGATGAGTTAAAAAGAGGTTGACGACAGCTCCAGTGTTGACGTTGCCATCAGGGACAGGTGGTTTAACTATCTACAGTGACGCCTCAAGGAAGAGTCTGGGTTGTGTCTTACCGCAGAATAGGAAGGTGATTGCCTATACTTCCAGGTAGTTACATCCACATAAGAAGAACTACCCTACCCACGACTTGGAGTTGGCAGTGGTCATATTCACTCTTAAGTTGTGGAAATACTATCTATACGGAGAGAGTGTGGAGACCATTACGGACCACAAAAGCTTGAAGTATGTGTTTACCCAAAAAGAGCTGCACATAAGGCGGAGGAAATAGTTGGAATTGATGAAGGACTTCAACATCTCATTACAGTACCATCCAAGGAAGGCCAACGTGGATGCTGATGCCTTGAGCAGGTATCCGATAGCTATGTACTTGACGATAGACCATCATTTTCTAGCAGATATTGAGAGTTTAGGGATCGAGGTGATAGTACCTGGAGTAGAGATACAAATGTGGGGGCTGCAAATTCAGTTGAACTTGATGGATAGAATCAAGTCAACCCAGTTTGATGATGTAGCTCTGCAGAGTATCAAAGAGCAGGTTCGGACAGGACTTCTGGATGAGTTTGTTATTGAAGAGGATGGAGCATTGAGGCACGGTTCCAAACTGTGTGTGCCTAGTGGAGAGCTTCAATAGCAGGTTGTGTAGGAGGTGCATCGTACTCAGTATTCTTTGCATCCCGGTTCCAACAAGATGTATAAAGACCTGAAGAAGCATGTTTGGTGGTATGGTATGAAGTGGGAGGTAGCACGCTTCGTAGCCAGATGCTTGGTATGCCATATGCTTGGTATGCCCATTCAGGAATAGAAATAGGAGCACATCACTATGGATTTCGTATCAGGATTATCGCATAGACCAGGAGGGAAAGATGCAATTTGGGTCATCATAGACAGGTTGACCAAATCAGCCCACTTATTGCCATTCAAAGTGGGTTTGTCTATAAAGAGGCTAGCAGATATATATATGTGAGGCAGATAGTCAGACTGCATAGAGTTCTAGTGAGCATAGTCTCGGATCGGGATAGTCGCTTCATTTTACACTTCTGGCAGAGTCTGTAAGCAAGCTTGGACACTCAGCTCAAGTTCAGTACTGCTTACCACCCTCAAACAGACGGGCAGTCGAAGAGGACTATCCTGACTCTTAAGGATATGCTACGTACTTGTGTTTTAGATTTTGGAAGCTCCTGGGAGGATCATTTTCATTTGGTTGAGTTTGCCTACAACAATAATTTTCAGGCCAGCATTGAGATGTCACCGTTCGAGGCGTTGTACGGGCGGAGATGTCGTACTCCCTTGTCTTGGGATGACATTGGAGATAGAGCTTTATTGGGGCCTGAAATGGTTGTGAATGCGGCTGAGAAGGTGAAGCTAATC
The DNA here is from genome assembly GCA_029216955.1 of Iris pallida. Lineage (NCBI taxonomy): Eukaryota > Viridiplantae > Streptophyta > Magnoliopsida > Asparagales > Iridaceae > Iris > Iris pallida. Next base: position 28,638,348 of record JANAVB010015400.1, on the reverse strand, counting down.
GGAGATCGACTTCGGGTGGCGCAGGACAGACAACGGCATTGGGCCGATAGCCACCGGAGACCTTTGGAGTTTGAGGTATAGCCTAGATTTTTGGTTTAGGTTAGTTTGATTCTCATGATCTTGTTTGTTTATGATTGATTGTTATAGATTAAGTGTGAGACCTTATTTGTTCTAGGTTGGAGATCTAGTGTTCCTGAGGATATTTTCGACACGGGGTACTATTCGCTTTGGTGGAGGTGGAAAGCTTAGCCCATGTTTCATCGAACCTTTCGTTATTCGTGAGAGAATCAGTATCGCGGCTTATAGGCTAGACTTGCCACCTGTACTAGAGGGAGTTCATAATATGTTCCACGTGTCGCAGATGAGATGGTACGTGGCAGATCCCTGTCACGTACTAGATCACTTCGAGATCGAGGTGGGCCCTACTGTCAGCTATCTAGAATAGCTAGTAGATTTTTTTGATCGTCGGGAGAAGGTGTTGCGGAACCAGACCATTCTCTTGGTTCACATTACGTGGAGGCATCACTCTCCAGGTGAGTCAACCTGGGAGAGGGGGATGAGATGCGCCAGTAATACCCATATCTTTTTGAGCCTTGAGGTATGGTTCTTTCTATCCTTTATCATTCATATCCTAGTTTCGTATTTTAATTTCAAGGATTACATTATTTTAAGAAGGGTAGATTTGTCACTACCACATTCTAGAATAGGAGTATTTTAGACTTTTGTGTGATTTTGAATAATTATATCCTTTAATTAATTTAATTGTGTTAGTGAAATTATTTGGTAAATTTTATAAAAAATTTAATTAGTTGTTGGCCATGACTATAGTGGACCATAACTAGTGGAATGAGGCATTTAGTCAAATTCATTTCACAAAGATAGTTCGCCTCTAGTTAGACAATCAAATCATTTAGAAATTTGACTAAAACACTAAGTTAGAAGAACACCTTTCTTTTAAAACTTGTCATGAAAAGATTGAGGGGCTTACTAGGCATTTTCCCTTTAACCCAAACCCTAAACTAAACCTACATGGCCGGCCACACCTATTTCCATTTCCTATTAAAGCAACAACTCCTTCTTCTTCATCCTTCCATTTCATTTCTAGCCCTAATTTAGGAGTTCTTCTCCAAATTCCTCCTATGCTCAAATTGTCTCCAAATTCCCTCAAACTAATTTCATTCTCTTTCCCTTGGAGAGAAGAAGGCTCGATTGGCTAGCTTGGAAGAATTTGGAGCATTTGGACACTTGGAGCTTGGAGGGATTCTAGATCTAGGGATTTCTATTGAGAATCTATCTCCAATTGGTATGAGCTATCTAAACCTCTAATTTTCCATTAAATTAGTGTAGATACATTCATTAGGGACTCCCATGCATTAGGGTTGCCATTAGAGAGGAGTTTAGGCTTTCATATTCTAATTTGAGGGATTTCCCCTTTAGATTTTGATTCACATTGGGGAAAATCCGAGAATACGATTCAAGGGTTTATGAAATTAGTAAATTAGGTCATGCTAGGGATTTAGAACATGTAGGTGTGCCTTCGGTCAAGTTTGGATCCATTTGGAGTGCGTATCATGAGCGTATCGCAATATATCAGATACGCACGCCAAGTGTTTGACAAAATGATCAAAAGAGCATCCAATACTCTAAATTCAGTTTTGAATCTTGTTTTAAGTTTGCATTATCTTTAGTTATCGATATTAGGATTTATTTAGTCATTTTGAAGTGGATTGGTTAGTATAAATTTATTTGGGGGTTTGTGACATGGGTGGGCTGCATGTGTGCAGTGTGGACTCTGTGTGTGTGTTTGTTTGTGGACTGTTATTAAGTTGGATTGGTATCACATTTATTTTAGTCCACTGCATTCTCATGTCCAGTCCTTAACTATTGTTTTTCAGTTGTCTCACATCTTGTTCAGTCCATTTATCTTAATGTATCTGTCCTCATGGGAACACTAATGAGTCACTCAAAGGCATGGCTCGAGATTCCCATATGGTTCAGTCCACATTAGCAGTGTTTTGTCCTCATCTTTAATGTTCAGTCCCCAACCTATGTTTAGTCTCTTTTCCATTTTGTTCAGTCCTTGGGTGTCCTACTGTTCAGACCAGTTAAGGGATCACCTCAGTTGGGTATCAGTCCCCTATTATCGACTGTATAGTCCTATACATGGTTGTCTAAAATATGTTTCCTTGTATCAATCTTGCCAAGGAAGGAATTTACCATGCTTAATTGATCGGCCCATTTACCATTAGTACAATCCTTAGTTTGAACCTATTGGTTCAGGATATGAAGTGTGAGGGCCTGTGCTTAGGCAACAAGGATTAGTCAGGCAGTAGGCTGCCTTGGTTTGGCTTGGGCATGGCCAGTCAGCCACTGCAGTAGCAGAGGAATTCCTCCATTTCTCATGTAATAAACATATGTGTTGTTAGTGAAAGTATGTGTCAATGTATACATATGTGTATGTATATGGTATGAGTGATAGTTTAAGTGATATTTATAAAGGATAGTTATATATATAGATATTTAGATTTGGAGGTTGGTTTATGAGGGACATAGATGTGAATGGGGGGAAGTAATGGCTCGAGTAGTCCTACGGCCAGGATGAATCAATCCATCTTCATGTACAGGCCCAAATTCTCATGAATCAGTTAGGATACATTTGAATTTCAGTCTCTTTGAGTTCAGTCCCATATTCCTAATGTATATCAATCATTTACACTTCCAGTCTCGTCTAGTTAATGTATCAGTTCACTTGTGTCAGCTAAATGTCCAGTACCATTTCTATTGTGTAGCATATATCAGTAATGAGATAGGAGGGGGATTTGTTATTGGTTCAGTTTCCATTCCCTTAGATATTCAGTCCACTGCGTTCTCTTGCTCAGTCAACATATGGATATGTGATTAGTTCCAATTGTTCACTGTCCAGCCCTTGCATAAGGTTATGTCCTGCATATCTGATATATATTCAGTCCCAGTTTAGCAAGGATGTTCACACCCTTGTATTACCAACTGGTCCGTCTTTTGATATGTCCTATTTGTTACATGAATCTTTCCTACCTATCCCATTTCCCTATTGTATCAGTTACATGTGACAGTCCAATTCTCTAATATATGTGTCATTCCATTTATTTATCAGTTGTATACATTTATGTATATAATGTGAGTAGTTGATAAGGAGCTTTAGTTAGTATCCTATAGTTATACGATAGGGTATGAAGTTTATAGATAGGTTTAAATCTAGGAATGGGATATGGTTTGATACCACATTATCCTAACTAGTTAAATAGTCTAATTTAGCAAAAACCCTAGATTTAGGCTAAACAACCTAAGTTTGACCGGAGTTGACTCAATTAACCTAGTTTGACTAGCGTTGACCCAATTTGACTTCACTGACCTAGAAGTGGCCTAGCAACATATAAATAACACTTTTAAATCTATTGTTTACTCTAGAATACTCTGTAACCCTGTAATTTTCATAATAGGTCTTTGTGATTCTAGTTCAGATACTGATACACAGTTGTTGCTCAGGATACCAGACGAGTACATTCTCTGATTGTTTTTATCATGATAGTATATATATTGCCTGCTCTAGACTACTTTGCTTGATGCTGTCATATTGTTAACACGGATTGGTACTATATAGATCTTGTCAGGAGATGTTATCCCCTTACCGGATACATCGGGTATTCTATGTTCATGTACTTTATCGCATGCATCGTGTACTCCTTGTATTCGTGTCTTTCATGTGCTCTCATGTACTATCATGTGCTTCATGTGAAAATAATAAATCATGTATGTAACGTGTCATGATCGGATCCTTGTGTATTGATTGGGGCGGGGGAGTAGAAGTTATTATGTAATTAAATCCTCTAGTGTACTCATGTGCAAGTCGATTATACCCTCACGTATAATCGAGTTACCGTATATTACTCATGTGCAAACTAAGCCAATCACAGAACTGTCTTGTGCTCTAAATCACTTGTATTCATTATAGTTTAAATGTTCTCTACCCTATTCAAGTACTCGGTTCCTTATCTGCTCTTCATATTATTTTCTTGTATTTTCTTCCAGCACGTCATGTATTTTATTCTATTGCTAGTTCTATATTTCCTACCATGCAATGGAACTGCTTTCAAAGTTATGTATTTCGCTCCAATTCTGACTGGATATGTTGACAAAATTTTACAGAGAACTTGGAGGATTTCTGCACTACATATTATGGCACAGACTTAGATGACACTTGCGAGTTGGATCATCGGGAGGATCCAGCTAGCCTAGAGGAGACACCAGTAGTGCCTAGATTAGACTACTATGACATTTATCTGGATTTGTCTCCAGTTAGCTTATGATATTTTATTATTCATATACTTTGTGTGATGTGTTGATAACACTTAGACTTATTTCTATATTGGTTTGTATCACACTTGGACATCTATCTATCCTATATCGTGTTGTTATTGCTCATTAGCTATTTGTGATTGAGTTGTATCTTTCTGAGATTGTCCTCCGTATGGAGAGTATACACTTGACATGTACTTTATATTGTGTTTAGTTATTGTTGAGACCTAGGACAGCATTCTATTGTCGACACTGTGGTGTAGGCTGGACGTACCCATGGTCTCGTACCCTCTCACCGGGTGCGTGTTGTGACACTTCCAACTTGAGTTCAGGACTTGACATCGATCAAAACCATTTAACCCGATATATAGTTTTGACCCATTTTGAGCCTACGACACACATGTCATGGGTGTGCCACTCAATCGAGTTTCCATATGCTATTTATTTGTGAATCGCACAAAGACTCATTAGTTGACTTTTTGGATTCGATTTGACCAGAAAACAAGTTTGGATCCTTACCTAGACAACCCTACTTGGTAAATCCAGGTTAGGTTGTCATGACCCAGTAGAATTATTTTGAATTTATTATCGGGATGTTATACAGCCAAATAGGTTTAAATACAACTTTGTATATACATATGATTATATGTATATACAATTTTCTTACAAACAAGATGCTCTTGGTCCTTTTCAATGAACCTGTCTGGTTGCTTCATATAGATGTCTTCCTCAAGACTTCCATTAAGGAAAGTTGTCTTGACATCCATTTGCCAAATCTCATAATCGAGATGAGCTGTAACAGATAAAAGAATCCGGATAGACTTAAGCATGGCTACGGGAAAAAAGGTTTTCTCATAATCGATACCCACTCTTTGAGTAAAACCTTCTGCAATAAGCCGAGCTTTAAAGGTTTCAACCATACCGTCTGATCCTCTTTCTCTCTTATAGACCCACTTGCATCCAATGGCTTTTACACCAACGGGTGCTTCTACAAGCTCCTAGACCTAATTGGAATCCATATATTCTATTTCAGATATCATTGCTTTTTGCCAAGACTCTGCATCTTTATCTTGGAGTGCTTCGTTGTAGGTACAGGGATCATGATCTTGTTCCTCAGGGATAAAGTCTGACGACTCTCCCAAGAACATATATCTATCAGGTTATATAACAACCCTTCCACTATGACAAGGCACTACCGGTTGTGGTGTAACATTTGTGACTCGTTGTGCAGTTACTTGTGGTTCATCCTCTTGTACTGTTGGTACTGAAGTACTTGGCGTCTCACCTCTCAGTTCTTCTAGAACAACTCTACTTGTGGGTTTATGGTTCATCAAATAGTCTTCCTCTAAGAATCGGGCATTGGAGCTAACAATGACCTTCTGATCCTTAGGACTATAAAATAAACCACCTTTCATTCCTCTTGGATAGCCTACAAACAAGCGTACTTCTGTACGAGATTCCAACTTATCTGCTTTTCCATTCAGCACATGCACTGGACTACCCCAAATTTGAACATGTTTCAGACTATGCTCACACCTAATCCACAGCTTTGTGGGAGTAAGAGGTACTGACTTAGAAGGAACCAAGTTCAGAATATAAGCTGCAGTCTCTAAGGCATATCCCCAAAACGAATCTGGTAAATCTGAATAACTCATCATTGACTTAACCATCTCCATAAGAGTTCTATTCCTTCTTTCGACTACACCATTCTGCTGGGGCATTCCAGGTGCAGTCAATTGGGATGTAATCCCATCCTCTGATAAATAATTTCTAAACTCTCCAAAGAGGTACTCGCCACCATAATCTGATCGAATTGACTTAATACATTTTCCATGACGTTTCTCCGTTTCAGCCTTGCACTCTTTGAATTTCTCAAAGCACTCAAACTTACGACACATCAAACAAATGTATCTATACCTTGAATAATCGTCAATAAATGTGACAAAATATTCAAAGCCACCTCTAGCTTGGATAGTCATGGGTCCACACAAATCAGAATGAACCAATTCCAACATATCTTTGGCCCTATACCCCTTTGCCGTAAAAGGCCTTTTGGTCATTTTACCTTCCAAGAAGGATTCACAGACTGGTAGTGCCTAGAATATTTTTAATTGGTATGCGGTCAGTTTTTTGGTAGAGTTTGGTATTTGCTCACCACTAGTTACAGGCCTCCACCAAAGAATCTTTGACAACCACAAATACTTCTCCTACATCTTGTGGGAACAACGATCTTTCTAGAGTACAGGCCAAGTCCCTCGGTGGTCGTCGACCGATAACAGAGAAACGAGTCCCTTGTTTCACTAGAGGCATCCTACCACCACGCCGTATCATCGAACAGGTCCAAACTCAAAGGTCAATCTTCAACAAGTCTTTGAATCCTTCTTAGGTTAATATGCCCCAATCGCAAGTGCCAAAGATATGTTTGGTTCATATATGAAAGTTTCTTTCTTTTATTTAAGTTAGATGACATAATATTCATTTCCATAAGTTGTATTGTGGGTGAAATAGGATTAAAGACATACAGATTATCAACTAATGCACCAGAACAGATAAAATATTTATTCTTTCTAATAACAATATTGTCATTAAAATAAACTGAATATCCATCCTTAACTAACATAGAAACAAAAATTAAATTCCTTCTAAGTGAAGGTGCATAAAGACAATCTTTCAATGTCAAAGACTTATTTCTACCAAAAGATAAAGTAACATCTCCTAATACAACGGCTGCTACTTTTGTAGCGTCACCCATGAATAAGCATATCTCTCCATCACTGAGTCGTCTGGTTTCTTGGAACCCCTGCAATGTATTACAGATATGATTAGTGCCTCTTGTATCTACATACCAGGTGCCGGTAGATAACACCGCTAAACATGTTTCAACTACTAGTAAATGAGATATACCTTCTTTGTTCCCTTGTTTGAGAAGTGGACAGTCAGTCTTCCACTGTCCTGACCCTTTGCACTTGAAACATTTGTATTTCGGCTTTTCACAGCGCCTTGAGGTCTCATGCCCTTCTTTGCTGAGTTTGCCTGTTTCTGAATTTTATTCTTCTTCTTACCGCCTTTTGGCTTAGAAGTAGAAGCCTTTTCAGAAACAAAAATATGACCACTCTGCCTAAAGAGAGATTCAGCATCCTATAGCTCTTTTGCAAGTTCTGCCAAACTATACAACCTTTTGTTCATGTTGTAATTAAGGCAAAAATTGTTAAAACTTTTAGGCAGTCCCAAGAATGATATCAACCTAGGATTTTCCATCGATTTTAGCTCCAAGGATCTTCATCTCATTCAGATGACCCATCATCTTCAGAACATGATCCCTTACTGGTGTACCATCAGCCATTTTTGTATTCATCAAACACTTCATAGCAAACTGCCTAGCTACTCTACTCTGATGTCCGAAGAGTTCCTTGAGGTTATACATCATGTCATAAGTTATGGCCATGGCCTGATGCTGATATTGCAGTACATTTGACATAGATGCCAGAATGTAACACCGTGCCATCTTATCTGCCATTTTTCACTTCTTATAGGCCTCTTTGACCTCTTCATCAGAGTTAGCATCAGGCTTTGATGGGCATTCCTCAACAAGTACATATTTGCACTCCTCAGCAGTCAGAACAATGTCCAAATTACGTTTCCAGTCAATATAATTAGGTCCAGTAAGCTTGTTTTCTTTAAGAATCACCATAAGTGGACTGAAAGAACCCATTTTTGAAATTCTAAGAATCACATAAATAAAAATTATACAGGGCAAAAAACTTTTAAATTAATTAAATATTGATTCCCTCAAAACAATAACAAAAAATTCACCAACACCTTGAACATCATGAATTTAGCATACCACGATAGTGTGGACGTATACAAATTCAACTTTGTTCAAGTAGGTACTTCTTATTAATTTTACTATCATGTCAATATAACTTTATGATAAATAAAATTAATTTGTTGGTTTTGCTCTGGTCATACAAATAATAGCAGTGACTCCGATGGGGAGGATACCATTATTTGTACCTAAGTGTATACCATTGCATAATACTAAGTCCATTACCTTGTAATGAATTCCTTCAGATGGAGAAGTGTACACATACTAGGTAACTTTCTACAATTATCCCTAAAAAAGTTTGTACTGGTGATCCATAATTATACTCATCCGATATGGAGGAAAGTACTAAAGCCAACACACAAGTATAATTAGATCACCTATAAACCAGTAATAGAGACCATAGGATTTATGCTAAATAAATTTTCTCCCACTTAGTTATTTAACAATGAGGGTTTTTCTACTAGTTGATATTATGTCCATGTTGTCCATTATTAATGTAGGCTTAGTTTTTCAAAAAAATATCCACATAATAATAAATATGCATAATCAGAAAAAGCAAAATAACAACAAACAACAGAAAAATATCCAACTATTATGGTCATCTTTCCTGCTCCGTCCTCAACTGTTATTAATGTAGGCTTAGGTTTTGGCTGTCGATTCCTTCATCGAAAATCATTCGTCTGCCTCTGGACTGCTTAAAATCAACATCTCGTCCGGCGTCAGAAACAGCCACCACCGCCATCACGATTGATCAAAAATAATTAAAATTACATCAATCTTATGCCTCTCGAAGGAGGTCACACATAATCTAGATTGAAAAATTAAAATAATAAGCATGATCAACCCTCATGATTTTAATTACATTCAGACTAACAACAACATTAACGACATATCCATGGTTTAAAACAATATAAACAAAAACATGTATTGGACCATAATAGTTGGATCTAAGATGCCTGCAAAACCGAGTTAGAACAGATCTACATCGACTGACTATTACACAGCGCAAGTTTTATTTGACAAAATGGACGTATCAATCAATACGCAGATCCAAAGTGGCTTTGATACCAATTGATGGAAGTGGGGATTTCCAGGACCCTAGTTTGGTGTGCATATTGATTGATAGAAAGCAAAACAGATATAAAAGTATTTCAACCCTTCATAGGCAGAAACTAGGGTTCACGAATTATACCTGCGGCGGAAAGATGACAACAGTTCCTAGTAATCTCAAGCAGTCATGATCCCAAGATCTTCTGCACATATTTCTTCCTCGGGTTGGACGTTGTGTTGTAAACCCCCAATATTTTCTAACTATTTTAGAGCTTTAAAAATTATTTTTCTAAATTATTTGGACTTAAAGTGGTAATTAATATGTATGTATGTAATTATAAATATATATATATATATATATTATAGGTATGATTGTGTGCTTGATATTTTATTACTACTAAATATAGCCTACCTTGGTTACATAATATTTTTATACTTAATTACGAATTATAGAAATTTTCTTGTGATTATATACATATATGTATGTATATATATAGATATATATAAATATTTATATATATATATAAATAAATATATATATATATAGATGTATAGTTACTGCAAAAAAAAATAATAAGAGAGTGGCCGGCCCCGTACCCCAACAAAGGGGGCGGCTAGGCTGTGATGGAAGCCTAAGTTGCATTAGGCTTGATTAGTAAAAACAAAAATGAAGTCAACGCCCACCCACCTAAGTGGGCGGGCCCCCCTTCCCTTTACGTGCTGCACTAGCAGCAAACAACGTGAACCCGTAGGTTCACAACACAAGTTCCTATTAGTAATGATATTAGTAATAGGATTTTTCATCCAAGTTGTTATAAATACAACTTTTTCCACAAACCCCAAAACCCTAAACTTCGAAAACGAAAGTGGAGGCTGATCATACCCCCTTCGCACAGGAGTTCATTTCACCAGCGACGGAGTTGTGTGCGCGACGAATGGAGCATCGAAAGTCAATCCTTCGTCATCCACGGAGCAGTTTTCCCACTCAAGGTACCCTACTTTCCGATGACGTAACTTTTTACTCGTAGCACCGATTTTCGATCCGTAAAATTTTCTGGAAAGTAGACTTGACCCTCTTCGAGATCCTCCAGATGGATTTCGAAATAACTCATCGACTTGCTCGAAAAATCGAGACGAAGTTGAAGAAAAACCTGTTTTCTATAATACTAAAAACTGTTTTAAAACGACAACTTGTCGGCCAATTTTCGTGCTGTACGGTAAAGTAATGTAGGAACTAATTTAAAACAGTAAAAGACAACATAACCAAGATTGCAACGCATCTTCTGGATCATCGTTTCGATTAGCGTGTAAAAAGTAGATTGATGTTGAAGTTGAGGAAAAACTTGTGTTTAATTATATTAATTTTCTGAATTTTTACTGATACGACGTACGCCCTGACGAACCGGGCGACGTGGTCGCGCGCTATACGCATCAAAAGGCGCATATGGACGTTACCGACGTGTGGGAACTGACGGAACTCAGTTTTGTCGTGTGTGCGCGACGAAATCAACGCGTATCCGTCGAAATACCCCCGTATCGGCGTTTTGTAAACTTGCCCATAACTTTGTGTACAGTCATCGATTCGAGACAAAACTTACGCCAACAGGTCCGGATCGAAATTCTGGTCCTGCATGCCAAGTTTGGTTCGATTCTGAGAAGGTCGAATTGGAACCCAATTTTGGCGGGTCCGCGACCCACTCAAACGGGCGATTTTGTACACGGCTCCTCGGAATCCAAAACTGGACATACCGTTGAGTTCCTCTCCTCAAACTGAAACCATAGACATGTAGTTTGAGGACTTTAGAGACCATAGACTTTGGCACGCATTTCGGTGTAAAGCAGGTCCAACGGCGGATATCGTTTTGACCTAAAATTACGATTTTGCCCCTGTTCCGAAATTTGACTTTTGGACAGGCATTTCCTAGGTATATCTTCTTCACCGAGATCATTTTGATGTTTGTTTCAGCGTTTGGAGTCATCTGTGATTTGTGAGTTTGGTGCTGACACTTGCTACTCTTGGACTTGCCACTTTGCACCATCAGGCAAGATACCTTGCAACCCTACTCTGTGATTATTATATTCTTATTTTTAGTTGTTATTTTTCAGCATTTGTTTCGTGATATTTTAACTGTGAGTCCAAGTCACACTTGGGTGCAAGCGACTCTATCGGTCGTTTTCTTGCTTTATTTATTCTCTTGTATTGACTTAGTTTATTGACCACCCACTGATGTTGAGGTATTGGTATATCTCACATGGCCTTGACACTTGTTGTATTACGTGATGTGTGTCATATATAGGACACGTTTCCGCGTAGTTGGTTGGCCACCGATACGTATAGAGCGTGCGACGGATAGGAGTAACTGCCAATAGTATTGCATGTTAGAAGACTTAGCGGTTACTAGAGGTTCATATCAGTCATGGAGATGATGATACTAGGCATTGGGTGGGGAGAACAATACCTGACGTATGGGCTTCTTTACACTTCCATGATTACCTGTGCGCTCCACCGGAGACGCAGGCTCCAGGTGCCCTCTGACGTTTCCCAGAGCGTTATGGACGTAGCCCTTCACATGGTGCCCTCTGACGCTTCCCGAGCGTTATAGATGTAGGCCCCTGGTACCCTCAATGGGAACTATGTCGATCCTATTTTCAGCCAGGGTTCATGCGTCGAAGGATTGTATCTCAACTACATATTCACAGTAGAATGGTCAGGAACCCGGTTGCATGCATACCTTTCTCTCTTATTATATTATCACAGTTTATATGGCATAGTATTTTCTTGTATCTTGCTATGTCCCCTGAGGACCTGGTTATCTCTCCAGGTTTAGACAATATTCCACAGGAGTACGGGCGTTATTGGAGCTATCTTACATTGATGACGAGACAGTCACTACTGATTTCTAGTCTATTCCATATTTGAGACAGTTGTAGACATTATTTTACATCTCTTTTCTTTCTATTTTGCGAAGGTCGGACTCCGATCTTGTGAGACTATTTTTTTTATAGCTGTTTGGAGTGAGTATGTTCACCCGGCTATCTTTTGATACTCTTATTTATTTATTTGGACTTCATTATCTTCTGTGTTGAGCTGTGATGAGATTAGATATGTTATTCTGGCTTGTGATTATTTATTTACAGCTTATGTGCATATATGAGGAATTTCATATATTGGAGTGTTCTTTGTATATGTGCAGCTGGCATGTTCACGTACTTGGTCCTACGTATTTTGGGGCTGGGGCGTTACATATTTTTGTGGTGGCCCATGCAGGTCAAATTTAATATTGTTGGGTTACATGACTGTGTCCAACAAGCCTGCATATAGGAAATAGGAATATCTCATCCAGAACTACTCCTATCCCATGACTTCCAATCTTTTCGAAACTTCCTTGATTATTCGATTTACTTCATATCTAATCCTTTCTAATATCAACTTATCTTCCTCGTGCCAACAGTATGAATCTACGTAGCGGACGCACTTCTGCCTTGGCCCTCACATCTAGCGAGGAGACTACTCCGGAGGGACAGAATCCTCCCATGACTCCAGCGACACCCTACCAGCCAGAACTGTTGCAGCCTACTACGACACCGACAATAGAGTACCCCGAGGTCGCAGCACCCCCAGGCAGTCAGGCTGGACAGACTACTACCATACCACCGAGAGGGAATGTACCACTACCACCATTCCCTCAGCAGTTTCCCCCACAGTCGGGACCTCAGATGCCTCCACCACGGACTGATGGGAGTCCTACTACTCAGTTTATGTATACCATGATGCAGGCTCAGTGGCAACAGACTGAGCTGATGAGACAGACGATGATGGTAGCCATGGCTAGACCTCCACCACCACCTCCAACACCAGTACCAGTACCAGCTCTGCATCCCTATTAAGGCTCTATCAAGAATTTTACAGATATGAACCCCAAGGCCTTTAGAGGGACGGAGAAGCCATTGGAGGTGTCACAGTGGTTTATTAGTACCGAGAAGCTACTGAAGGCATCCCAGTTGCCAGCTCGAGATTGGATGACAGCAGTGGACTTACTGTTAGATGACAATGCTCACCACTGGTGGAAGGTAGAAGAGAGACGATTAGGCACTGGGATCACTTGGAAGCAGTTCTATGATGCTTTTTATGAGAGATTCTTCCCTATTCATGTTCGAGATGGTCTCTATGACCAGTTCCTCCATCTGAAGCAAGGGAATATGACAGTTGATGAGTATAACTCGGAATTCAATCGCCTGAGTCAATTTGGTGCGAGATTGATCCCGACAGAGTTAGAGAAGACGAGGAGATTTCACCAGGGGCTTGCACCAGAGCTCAAGTCTTATACGACTACTCAGTCTCGAGTCTCCCATTCAGCTGTCTTGGAAGAAGCTCGTGCTCAGGAGATTCTTCGCAAGGAACAGCAGCAGACATCGAGGCGCCATACCCCAGCAGTTACACCAGCCCGAGCTACTCAGAGTGGACCTATCAGGAGGACCACAGGACAGTTCCAGCAGAGGCCCTCACCTTATCAGAAGCCTGTTTGCCATTACTGCGGTAAACAAGGATATATCCAGAACGACTGCAGGACTCGCCTTGGATTATGCTTGAGATGTGGATCTAATCAGCACATGCTCAAGGATTGTCCGGAGCAACATACAATAGTACAAGCTCGGCAAAATTCGAGGCCCACAGCCCCAGCTCTCCCAGCACCACGGCCTATAGCAGGAGCACCTCGTCCACCATTGCCTTCCCAAGGCACACAGTACAACAAGGCCAGAGCTCAGGGCCCGGGACAGAACTATGGACAGGCATTCTCACTTGCTGTTGAGGATATAGAGACAGAGGCGGAAGTTATAGCAGGTATGGTTTTAGTTGCATCCTTTCCTGCTATTACATTATTTGATACTGGAGCCACTCATTCATTCATAGCCACTAGTTTTGCCACTAGACACAGCATTTCCATCACACCCTTAGCTAAGAATGTTAAAATCCTCACTGAAGGAGGAGTTGTACCTGTTAGTGGTGTTTGTAGACTTTGTCCTGTAGTGATAAATGGTAGAGAGATGGTGGCATGACTTCTTGTATTCCCTATGTCGACATTTGATGTGGTTCTTGGGATGGACTGGTTGAGCCAGCATTTCGCTCTCATAGACTGCCATAGGAGCAGTATTATCTTTAGACCACCGAATGCGACAGAGTTTGAGTTCACCAAAGAAGACGGAGGTAGTTGTGATGCACCCATATTAGGAACACATATGATGATGCATGACACCCCACAGCACCCTATTATTACCGAGTTCGAGGATGTATTCCCCGAGGAATTGCCAGGACTACCACCTGACCGAGATATTGAGTTTTTTATTGAGCTTATTCCCGGAGCCGAGCCTATTTCATCTCGAGTATATCGTCTGGCACCCAAGGAGTTGGAAGAGATGAATACACATATTGATGACTTATTAGAGAAGGGATTTATTCGTGCCAGTGCGTCACCATGGGGAGCACCCGTTCTTTTTGTGCCTAAGAAAGACGGGACAGTGCGCATGTACATTGACTACAGAGCATTGAATGCGGTGACGGTGAAGAACAAGTATCCCTTGCCGCGTATAGACGATCTATTTGACCAACTGAGTGGAGCAAAAGTATTCTCCAAGATTGACTTACGATCGGGCTATCACCAATTGAAGGTTCGGAAGGAAGACATTGCAAAGACGGCTTTTCGATCGAGGTATGGACACTACGAGTTCTTGGTCATGCCTTTCGGTTTGACCAATGCTCTCGCAGTTTTCATGAATTTAATGAACAAGATCTTTCACCAATACTTGGACAAATTTGTAGTAGTCTTTATAGACGATATCTTGATCTACTCCAAGAGTCAAGAGGAGCATGAGCAACATCTACGGATAGTTTTGGGAACATTGAGGAACGAGAGACTCTTTGCGAAGCTTAGCAAGTGTGATTTCTTTCTCAAGGAAGTATCATTCCTTGGTCATATTGTTACGGGTGATGGCATATCAGTAGACCCAGAGAAGATCAAGCAGTCAAATCATGGCCCGCTCCTACATCAGCTTCTGAGGTGAGAAGTTTCCTCGGACTTGCGGTTACTACCGACGGTTCGTGGAAGATTTCTCTCGAATAGCGGGACCTATGACTCGATTGACTTGCAAGGATCAGGAGTTTATATGGACAGACGAGTGTCAAGCCGCTTTTGACGAGTTGAAGAAGCGATTGACCACAGCACCGATCTTGACACTACCATCGGGCCCAGGAGGATTTGTGATCTACAGCGACGCATCCGGGAAGGGATTAGGATGTGTATTGATGCAGCATGTCGTGTAGTAGCATATGTATTGCGACAGTTGATAGTGCATGAGAAGAATTATCCAACCCATGATCTAGAGCTCGCAGCGGTTATCTTTGCTTTGAAGCTATGGAGACACTACTTGTACGGCGAGAAGGTTGATATCTACACTGATCATAAGAGCCTCAAGTACGTGTTCACACAAAAGGAGTTGAATATGCGACAGTGACGTTGGTTGGAGTTGAAGAAGGATTATGAGATCGAGCTTTATTATCATCCGGGCAAGGCTAATGTCGTGGCAGACGCATTGAGCCGTAAGCCCATGGCACACTTTTTGACTACACAGAAGGAATTGATTAGAGACTTGGAGCAGCTTGGTATTGTGGTAGTATTACCGGAGCAGATGGCGTATTAGCCAACCTCCAGGTGCAATCATCATTGGTAGAGCGCATCAAGGCAGCATTGCCCAATGACGCTAGATTTCGACGGCTCAAGGAGAGGACTGAAGCAGGAGAGCAGACAGGATTGAGGATCCACACCGATGGGACATTGCGATTGGTGATCGCATTTATGTTCCCAATGGAGAGCTACGACAGGAGATGATGGCAGAGGCTCACAGTTCGACTTACTCTATTCATCCGGAGGGACCAAGATGTATCGTGATTTACGGCAGTATTATTGGTGGCATGGAATGAAGCGAGAGATAGCTCATTTCGTAGCCAAGTGCTTGGTATGTCAACAAGTGAAGGCGGAGCACCAGAGGACGGTCGGATTATTGCAGCCGCTACCCATTCCGAGTGGAAGTGGGAGCACATTACTATGGATTTCGTCACAGGTTTTCCTCGGAGTCCTAGAGGACGTGACGTAGTGTGGGTGATTGTTGATAGACTTACGAAGTCCGTACATTTCTTGCCTTTTGAGTGGGCCAGTCGACAGAGGTATTGGCAGAGATGTATATGGAGCAGATTGTAAGATAGCATGGTGTGCCTGTTAGTATTGTGTCGGACCGTGACTCGAGATTACCTCGCACTTTTGGAGGAGCATGTAAGAGAGTTTGGGCACCCGATTGAAATTTAGCACATCGTATCATCCGCAGACAGTGGCCAGTCGGAGCGTACCATTCAGACGCTAGAGGATATGTTGAGAGCGTGTATGCTTGATTTTGGCGGTTCGTGGGAGGACCATCTTCATCTTGTAGTTTTCCTACAACAATAGCTATCAAGCGAGCATTCAGATGGCTCCGTTTGAGCATTGTATGGTAGGAAGTGTCGGTCTCCTGTTTGTTGGAGCGACATAGGAGAGCGACAGCCATTGGGTCCCGAGTTGGTCTTGAGCACAGTGGAGACAGTGAAGAAGATTCAGAACCACCTGCGAGCAGCGCAGGATCGTCAGAAGCAGTGGGCAGATAATCGTCGTCGACCCTTGGAGTTCAAAGAGGGTGACCATGTGTTCTTGAAGATATCCCCACTAGAGGCACGATTCGATTCGGAGGATGTGGCAAGTTGAGTCCAAGGTACATCGGCCCTTTCGATGTCTTGGAACGTGTTGGAGAGGTCGCCTACAGATTGGCATTGCCACCGTCACTAGAGGGAGTACATGACGTATTCCATGTATCTCAGCTGAGGAGGTACGTGGCGGACAGCAATCATGTGCTTGATCACTCCGAGATCACAGTTGGACCGAGTTTGTCGTACGAAGAGCAACCAGTAGGTATCATCGATCGCCTAGTGAAGGTGTTGCGGAATCAATCTATTCCATTGGTTCGCGTGGCATGGAAGCATCACTCGCCAGGGAAGTCTACTTGGGAGCGCGAGGACGACATCCGAAATCGCTACCCGCATTTGTTCGAAGACGAAGGTATGTCCTGCATATTAAGTACCATTATATTCCTTGCACTGCATTGACCCCCGACCTTAGTTTAATTTCGAGGAAAATTTTCTTTAAGTTGGGTAGGATAAACCCCCAATATTTTCTAACTATTTTAGAGCTTTAAAAATTATTTTTCTAAATTATTTGTACTTAAAGTGGTAATTAATATGTATGTATGTAATTATAAATATATATATTATAGGTATGATTGTGTGCTTGATTTTTATTACTACTAAATATAGCCTACCTTGGTTACATAATATTTTTATACTTAATTACGAATTATAGGAATTTTCTTGTGATTTATACATATATGTATGTATATATATAGATATATAAATATATATATATATATATATATATATAATATATATAAATATATATATATATAGATAGATGTATAGTTATTGCAAAAAAAAAAAGAGAGTGGCCGGCCCCGCACCCCAACAAAGGGGGCGGCTAGGCTGTGATGGAAGCCTAAGTTGCATTAGGCTTGATTAGTAAAAAAAAATGAAGTCAACGCCTACCCACCTAAGTGGGCGGGCCCCCCCTTCCCTTTACGTGTTGCACTAGCAGCAAACAACGTGAAACCGTGGGTTCACAACACAAGTTCCTATTAGTAATGATATTAGTAATAGGATTTTTCATCCAAGTTGTTATAAATACAACTTTTTCCACAAACCCCAAAACCCTAAACTTCCAAAACGAAAGTGGAGCTGATCATACCCCCTTCGCACAGGAGTTGTTTCACCAGCGATGGAGTTGTGTGCGCGACGAACGGAGCATCGAAAGTCAGTCCTTCGTCATCCACGGAGCAGTTTTCCCACTCAAGGTACCCTACCTTCCGATGACGTAACTTTTTACTCATAGCACCGATTTTCGATCCGTAAAATTTTCGGGAAAGTAGACTTGACCCTCTTCGAGATCCTCTAGATGGATTTCGAAATAACTCATCGATTGCTCGAAAAATCGAGACGAAGTTGAAGAAAAACCTGTTTTCTGTAATACTAAAAACTGTTTTAAAACGACAACTTGTCGGCCAATTTTTGTGCTGTACGGTAAAGTAATGTAGGAACTAATTGAAAACAGTAAAAGACAACATAACCAAGAACGCAATACATCTTCTGGATCATCGTTTCGATTAGCGTGTAAAAAGTAGATTGATGTTGAAGTTGAGGAAAAACCTGTGTTTAATTATATTAATTTTCTGAATTTTCACCGATACGAAGTACGCCCCGACGAACCGGGCGACGTCGTCATGCGCTATACGCATCGAAAGGCACGTATGGACGTTATCAACGTGTGGGAACTGACGGAACTCAGTTTTGTCGTGTGTGTGCGACGAAATCAACGCGTATCCGTCGAAATACCTCCGTATCGACGTTTTGCAAACTTGCCCATAACTTCGTGTACAGTCATCGATTTGAGACGAAACTTGCACCAACAGGTCCGGTTCGAAATTCTGGTCCTGCATGCCAAGTTTGGTTCGATTCTGAGAAGGTCGAATCGGAACCCAATTTTGGCGGGTCTGTGATCCATTCAAACGGGCGATTTTGTACACGGCTCCTCGGAATCCAAAACTGGACATACCGTTGAGTTCCTCTCCTCAAACTGAAATCATAGACATGTAGTTTGACGACTTTAGAGACCGTAGACTTTGGCACGCGTTTCGGTGTAAAGCGGGTCCAACGGCGGACATCGTTTTGATCCGAAATTACGATTTTGCCCCTGTTCTAGAATTTGACTTTTGGACAGGCGTTTTTAGGTATATCTTCTTCACCAAGATCATTTTTGATGTTTTTTTAGCGTTTGGAGTCATCTGTGATTTGTGAGTTTGGTGCTGACACTTGCTACTCTTGGACTTACCACTTTGCACCATCAGGCAAGATACCTTGCAACCCTACTCTGTGATTATTATATTCTTATTTTAGTTGTTATTTTTTAGCATTTGTTTCGTGATATTTTAACTGTGCGTCCAAGTCACACTTGGGTGCAAGCCACTCTATCGGTCGTTTTCTTGCTTTATTTATTCTCTTGCATTGACTTAGTTTATTGACCACCCACTGATGTTGAGGTATTGGTATATCTCACATGGCCTTGACACTTGTTGTATCACGTGATGTGTGTCACATATAGGACACGTTTTGCGTAGTTGGCTGGCCACCGATACGTATGGAGCGTGCGACGGATAGGATAACTGCGAATAGTATTGCATGTTAGAAGACTTGGCGGTTACTAGAGGTTCATATCAGTCATGGAGATGATGACTAGGCATTGGTGGGGAGAACAATACCTGACGTATGGGCTTCTTTACACTTCCATGATTACCTGTGCTCCACCGGAGACACAGGCTCCAGTGCCCTCTGACGTTTCCCAGAGCGTTATGGACGTAGCCCTTCACATGGTGCCCTCTGACGCTTTTCGAGCGTTATGGACGTAGGCCCCTGGTACCCTCTATGGGAACTATGCCGATCCTATTTTAGCCAGGGTTCATGCGTCGAAGGATTGTATCTCAATTGCATATTCACAGTAGAATGGTCAGGAACCCGGTTGCATGCATACCTTTCTCTTATTATATTATCACAGTTTATATGGGTGTGTTTTCTTGTATCTTGCTATGTCCCTGAGGACCTGGTTATCTCTCCAGGTTTAGACGATATTCCACAGGAGTACGGAGCGGCATTGGAGCTATCTTACATTGATGACGAGACAGTCACTACTTATTTCTAGTCTATTCCATATTTGAGACAGTTGTAGACATTATTTTACATCTCTTTTCTTTCTATTTTGCGAAGGTCGGACTCCGATCTTGTGAGACTATTTTTTCATAGCTGTTTGGAGTGAGTATGTTCATCCGGCTATCTTTGATACTCTTATTTATTTATTTGGACTTCATTATCTTTTGTGTTGAGCTATGATGAGATTAGATATATTATTCTGGCCTGTGATTATTTATTTACAGCTTATGTGCATATATGAGGAATTCCATATATTGGAGTGTTCTTTGTATATGTGCAGCTGGCATGTTCACGTACTTGGTCCTACGTATTTTGGGACTGGGGCATTACATGTGTAGACGATGATCTCCCAACCTTTCTTCTCCTTAGCAGCCCCTTCTTTCTCTCCTTACGTGGATCACGAATTTAGAGAAAGCTTCTTAGTTCTAATAATCATTTGGCGGCCAGAGAATAGAGGATATATAAGGCTACGGCAGGGACCATGAAGAAAAATTAGGGTTAGGTCTACTAACGGATCTGAGTGTCCTGTGTTCAGCCCTAACACAACCCAGGCCCATTAACAATAGTTCGGTCCACTAATGAGCTATTGTTGCACTACCTTCCTAATCCCAAATTATGATTGTGGGCTCCTTCTATTATATGTTCGTTTGGCTCCCCATGTTAAGATATCGAATGTCCGTCGATCAGATTAAGTTACTGACAACTATATTGATCGACATCTTTATCCTTAAGTAGTACCACTCAACTTTATTGTCATGTCGGATATAATCCACCTACAGGGTTTACATGACAATCCTTATGAGCTCCTTAAGGGGACATCATCAACCCGATGTATCGGGACATGGATTCCTTTTATAATCAACAGCCTATCATACATACAATGTTATTACCCAATTCATAGAGGTTGTTGACCCATAATGAATCTCACTCTTTTATGAGTCAAAGTAATGCATGCTGCATATACATGTTTTTTATTATATCAGGATTAAGAGCATAAGCATCCATAATAAGAGGTGTCAGTTCTCTTATGTAGTCAGTACAAAGAGAACAACCTCACGTGGTCATGTTCAATACACACAAAGTCTACTAGTGTAAACCTATAGTCAAGATAGACTAATACCAGATTATACTACAACCTTTCCAATAGATTGTCCAAGTCCATCTAGATTGTGAACCATTTATATATTCTATAGGGAACTGATAATATGATCTTCTGTGTGATACCACACATCCTATTATCTACAATATAGAGTATCAGACACTTGCATCAACACTTGTAACAAATGCAATATGCAAACATTATCCATATGATTCTCATTCAAAATTTAAGAAAATAAAGTTAATACAAAAGTGATGCTTTTAGTATATAACCCTAACACTATGGTCATGGTTAGTCTCTAGGCAAAGTAGTTCTATGGTTTCACTAGCAAATAACAAAATCATAATACATTAAATAAATATAAAAATAATCAAGAATTCACCAATTTATCACTATCATGATTTAATTCATTAATTAATAACCAAAATAATTAATTTTACAAAAGTTCAAAATTATCCTCATTTTAGAAAAGTGGTAGTTACAATCCTTCCCTCCTTAGAAAATTTTGGCCTTCAAATTTAAGTTGGTCGTACTCTTCTTAAGGTCATACCCTCAACAATTTTGGTTTAAAAAACTATCTAATCACACAATACTTGAAAGAAACAACATACATGGTTAGGCTATTATTGGTCATGACATGCTATTCAATTGAAGGTCTCATCTTGCTACACTAGTCATACTATAATATAAGGCAATCATAAGGTATCAAAACACACAAGCAAGGGTGCATCAAATCATCTCAAAAGACATGGTAGGGTCTAGCGACTTGAACTCCCTCCTGAAGGCGGGTTTTCGACTAGGGCAGGCATAGTAGGACAGTCTCGCATCACATGTACAGCTGACCAACAGAACAGGCACAACATTCCCCTCTTCCTACAGTCGTCCCATACATGCCCAAGCTTCCTATAGTAAGCACAGGTAGGCAATCGCTTAACTGGCCTCTGCTGGGCAGGAATTTGAACTGGAAAGGATGGCCTAGGCTGAAGGTCTAGGTACTCCTGAGGCTCTGGGTAGAACTGGATACTGTTCCTCAGTCTCTTGGAACTAGGCTCTCCTCCTGAATGCTCTAAGTCCCACTGATGTTGAATTCTCTGGCTCTGCTCCCTCAGGATCTCGGCCTGACCTCTCTGTGTCTCCAACACATCCCAGAGAAGTCCAAACATCTGAGCTCCATCAGGAAACGAACCTCCCGAGAATATGGTATGGGGTACCACTCAAGGAGGCCGAGGAGGAGGCAAAGGAAGACTCTCAGTCTCAGACGAAACTGCACCTCTCTCCTGAATGACAGGAGGGGAGAAAAACTCTCTGGTGAGGCTGCTACCACCTCCTCAATGGCAGGAGGTGCCACTACCCTCTGGTCAGTCGAAGGGGTCACTACCTCCTGAGCAATATGAGGTGGATGTACACTCAAAGTCATATCCGGAGCTGCAGCTGCTCTTAGGCACCGGGCTCGGGTAATGGGTGCCATACTGGAAATATAGAGGAAAAATAAAGAATCATCAAAGGCTGCAAGACAAACTAACATCCTACATACTATAAAAACTGGTGATTATTATAAATAACAGAGAATATCTACAATGGATTACTATTCTAATACCAATGCTATCCCCTCTAGTATAAAGATCCAATACAAGTCATCAAACCATCACACTATGAAGATATATATAAATAAATGAAATAAAGTTCTACAAAGAACTGGACCAAAGAAAACTAGAATTATCCCTACTCCTAAGTTAATTGATGATGGAACACAATTCTATAATAACAGAAGTGAAAGATAGAGATGATATGTTAAGAACCTCTTAAGATACAATCTGATAATCATACGCGTCTGTCCAAATCATGTCACTCAGAATCCTCGCCATGCCAGTAAGCAAGGTACGAAACGGTAGATTCCATAAATAGGATATGTACCACTATAATCATGTCGTCTAGAATCCTCGCTATGCGACTAGTATAGCTGTGAAATTCCAAATCACATAACCAAGATATGTACATCCGAAGTCAGGTCTCTACGTTTCTGCCATGCCGGCTAATATGGCTACGATAAACTCTAGGCTCCATAACCAAGTCGATATTTTACTTCCCTGTTATCATCGTCAACATATGTTATCAGAAAATATCGTAACACAGGTCATAAAATTTATCTCGATATAAAAATCAAAATCAACAACGATCCATCAAAATCAAATTCAATAACAAGGAGCAAGGGTGAACAAAACAAGCGGAAAGAATTTCAAACTGAAGTTCAAAATAGATTCTCAAGGGTCATCCCAGGAATCTTCCAAGAATTCTAATTGTGATTGAGTATCCTCGCATTCTAATACCCTATTCCTATATTCTATCGCAGGCTCACAGTAGTACAATTAAGTCGTTGCGCTACTACGACATTGCACCAATACGAATCTCGACCTATATGGGCCACCACAAAACGTGTCACGACCCGCACCCGGTGAAAGGTGCACGGGATCTTGGGTACGTCCACCTTATGCTGCAGTATCGGCGGTAGAACGCTATTCTAGGTCTCAATCAAACTAAACCTAATATAATATAATCTCCAAACGGAGGACAATCTCAGAAGGATACACTCAATCACAAAATAACTAAGAGATATAATCAGTAGATATCGAATAAAAAGAAGGATATCAAGGTTTAATACATATTCGAATTTAAAGAGTCTAAGTGTTATCAACACCAAAACCGGGCACAACTCAAATACATAACAAGAAACTAAAGACAAACCCAACTGTCTACCAGTCTATTCCATGCACTATTGGTGTTCCTCTAGGCCACATGGATCTCCAAGTTCTCTGTAAAAATTTAAGTATCCTGTCAGGACGGGAACGAGCATATATCTCTGAAAGCAGTTCCAAAACATGGTAGAAAATATAGAGTTAACAGCACAATAAAATACATGACGTGCTGTAAAAATACAGGACACATATGGATAAGTAAACTGAGATCATGAAATATAATAAAGAATCTATGAACTATAATAATATAAGTGTTTCAGAGCACAAGATGATCATGTGATTGGTTTAGGTTTGTACACGAGTATACTAAGGAGTCTCCATTATACGTGAGGGTATAATAGACATGTACATGAGTATGCTAAGGGGTTTAATCACATGACCACTTCTACTCCTCCGTCCTGATCAATACACAAGGATCCGACCAAGTTATGTTACGTACATGATAGTTAGTTTTGCATAAGAAGTACAAGTGAGCACACGAGAGTACATGAGAGCACACAATTTGTACATGATTAATACGAATATAAGGAGTACAAGAAGCATGGTAAGTACATGAATATAAAATACCCGATGTATCCGCTGAGGGGATAACATCGCTTGACAAGATCCATAGAATATGGTCCATGAATAATGTGTCAGCATCAAGTAAAGTAGTCTAAAGCAGGCTATATAGATACTATCATGAATAAAAAATAACAGAGAATATACCGGCCTGATACCCGGAGCAAAGGATGTGTACAGATGTCCGAACTAGAGTCACAAAGTCCTATTTAGAGCATACAGGTAAAAATATGTTCAATATATAATAATTGAAGTATACAATGCAATCCACATGCTATTAAGTCATTCTAGGTCAAAGTCAGCCCAAAGTCAACTCTAGTCAACTTAGTCAAGGGTCAACTATCTAGTCAACTCTATATTAAGACCAAACTCAAGAATTAACCATATACCAGACATATACATCATCTATTTATATATATTTATATCACCATACCTTATCCCATATATCTTACCCTTAAAACTATCCTCATATACAATGTATCACAAGTACCTATCTCATAGATATAGCATAACAAACCCATATCATATATAGAGCATGTCAAGCCAACCAACATAACATATACATATCACATATATCCATATAGCCTCTCTAATCTAGTACATACATATATAGATATCCCAATATCTACATCCAATATCCTATAACTATATATATATATATATATAATTATAATATATATATATATATATATATATATATATATATATATATTTAATATATATATATATATATATATTATATATATATATATATATATATATATATAAATCATATCACATATATCCATATCCTAATATCTACTATATATTGTATATAGTCCTAAACTATAAAAGCCTCAACCTTGTCTCCTAACCAATGTTCCTATAACCACTTACCCATATCCTCATATATATATATATATATATATATATATATATAATATATTATATAAAATATATATATAATATATATATTATATAATATATATTACATATTGGAAAAAAGGTAAATTTTATTCCAAATGCAACGCATAATCTTACAACATACAATCATGGTAGAACTCCCACACTTCAGTTCTCCATAGCATGTACATCGAATTCAATGTTATGGAGGATGCCTACAAGAGGGGTGATTAACACCTCGAAGATACGACGGTTTCGTTCCCTCCATACATGCCAACAGCGGCAGCCAGTCAGACTCTGGCGGTCCGGAACCAGTTTTGCCCTCTTCTTCTGCTATCTCGGAGCACAGAGATGATGTCCCCAACCCCCTTTCCAGAATCACATCCACCCAACACCCTGATTTGTTCAGACCAGATCTGCCATGACAGGTCACACTCAAAGAAGATGTGCCTTATAGATTCATTCTCCATACTGCAAAGCACACACTTAGGGTCAGGGACCTGAACCCCAAAGCACTAAGTCGATCTCTCGTCAAGAAGACAACCAAGAAGAAGTCGATAAACAGACAATTGCATCTTTCTTGCAAGTCCCTTACACTGTACGAACTCATAGTCAATACTAAGAGGGAAATTGTGCCTAACGAGATTATAGCAGCTCCAGAACTGGAAATGTCCAGTCCTCGTAGAAACTCCAGGGGGTCCCAGACCCATCGATCAGCCAACAATACTGGGTACAAGGTGACTGACCTGATAATCTCACCAAGCTCCTCGGTGTAGCGGTAAGACTCAGGGTTCCACTCTCCATCTCGGATAATCCGTTGGCAAATGAGACCCCTTCTGTCCTCCTGATGCGAAGGTGCTCCCCTGATCTCTAAGAAAGATTGACGATCAAGCCAAGGATCCCGCCAAGGTCTGTGCCAGCCCCATCCTTTATGACCCTTCGGATTACAGATTTGAGTACCCCCCATGTCTCAAAATAGTCTTAAAAGCAACTAAATGGTTATTCCATGGCACAGTCCCATAGGTTGCCATGTTTCACATATCTGTTATGCATCCAGTCAGCCCAGAGGGATCCCCTATTGATGAATCTCCATGCCAGCTCGTCCCTGATCTCCAACATAATCGGAGCCCCACTCCTTCCTCCTTTCTGGGACGATAAAGCTACTTCCAGGAGATCGCATGTATACCACCCCTCCATATGAAGTCTTCACAGATCCGCTCTACTTTCCTAATAATAGCAATAGAAAGTAAGATGGATTACAGGCAGAAATGGACCACAACTGATATCACCGATCTAACCAGCTCGATACGTCCTCCAAAGGATAAACCAGCAGCTTGCCATCCTTCTACCCTCCTCTGGACATACTCCACCAGACTATGGCAGTCATGTTCCTGTGCATAGTTGACTGTGAGAGGGACCCCTAGATACTTCACCGGTAACTCGCTCCTCTCAACTCCCAGCACGCCGGCCAACTCCTCCTTCTGGGAACAGTGGTAGCTAAAATATACTATGCTCTTCTCTCTGCTCATTTGCAGGCTTGAAAGGGATTCCAGCTCTCCCATAATCTCCGCAATTGTGCATACCCTCCGTAGATGGCTGGATGAACACCAAGATCGTCTGCATAAATAAGGTGGGCAACCAGGGGATTAATCCTCTAGGACAATGGAACCAGTCTCCTATGATACACTGCCATGTCCATCAAGCATGTGAAGTATTCTATGACAAGCGTGAATAGGTAAGAGAACAGAGGATCGTCTTGTCTAAGTCCACGATTGCTCTGGAAATACCCAAACGGGGTACCCCGAATGAGGACAGAGAAAGTGGGAGTCGTGATGCATTCTCGGATTCACGTAACCCAGTCGTCGTCAAAACCCAAGGCAGACATCAGACGACAAAGAAAATCCCTATTGACTATGTCTAGGCCTTCCTCAGATCCACCTTTACGCATGCCTTCTTCCCGCCAGGCTTACCGAAGCCCCTCACCATCTCATGCGCCAGCGGTTGTGCTCCATGATCGACCTCCCCTTGATGAAAGCAGCCTGGTTCGGAGAGACTAAGTCTTGCATGATCCCCTCTATCCACCGGCACATGAGGCGTAATTATCTTATACAGATAATTACAACACGCAATAGGTCTAAAATCTGCCAACGATGTCTCTCCCTCCTTCTTAGGCACAAGTGTCAGGAAAGTGTGGTTCAGCTCCTTCAACTTCTCTTTGGTGAAGAACTCCTGGACCACCTCAAGGACCTGGAACTTCAGAATGTCCCAGTGTCGTTTAGAACCCTCGCTAAAGCCATCCGGACCAAGAGCTTTGTTGGGATCCGCCATCAAGATAATAGTCTCCACCTCCTCCATAATAGGGGCAAGTAGTAGGCTATTCCTATAAGAAGTCACCAACTTCTTCATAACTAGATCCAAAAATACGGACAGATAGTCAGTCTGAAAATATAACTCAGAGTAGTACCTGACTGCCTCCTCTTGGATCTTTGTCAGCTCCCCTACCAGATTACCCTCTGCATCAAGCAGCTGGGAGATATTTCCGGTATTGTCTGGTCCGAATGACATCATAGAAGAACTTGGTAGAACGGTCACCATCCTTCAGCCAGGAGCATTTAGCGCACTGTGCCGCACTAACCTCCTTCTGGAGACGCAGGATGTTGACTTCCCCTATAAGCTCCTTCTCTCTCGCCGCCAGATCCCCGTTTATCATGTCAGATTGCATATACGGCTGGATGGATCGGAGCTCTGCCTCCTTATCTTCTAGCGAAGTCTTGGACAATCCCTGCACCCAGCTTCGTAAGGATCTCTTCGTGGCCTTGAGCCGGTGCACCATACGAACTGAGCCGTACCATCCTGTCTGCTAGAGAGGCCCTCCGTAACAGCTTTCAAGTAGCCCTCTGAGAGATACCAGCTATTGTTATACCAGAAGGGATGCGACCTCACAAAAGGTCGATCTGTGAAGCCAAACCTGATGGAGGAGTGATCACTCATCCCGGTGGCCAGACCCCCAACCGAAGAGTTGGGGAAGCACCGAAACCACTCTCTATTGCCCAGGGCTCTATCCAGCTGGCAAGCAACCCTGTTACGGACTGCTTTATTTTGCCAGGTCCAGATAATCCTGAGCGCAACAGCCCCTGAAGTCCCGCATGAAGTTGGCATCTTTGGAAGTCATATAGGACCGGATCAGGAACCGGTCTGCCACCCACCTTCTCCCATCTGTATAGTAGGGCATTGAAGTCCCCCATCAGTACAAGTGGTAGTACGAAGAAGCAGCAATGGAGGCCACCCTGGATATATCACTCCACAGGGTCTCCCACCATCGCCTGTCGTTGTGGCCGTACATCTCTCCCAGTAAGAACCGAAAACCACCCTTGTTCTCAAAAGAGATGGTAATCAGCTGATCCGTCATCAAGATCAAGTCCCCATCCCAACATATAGAATTCCATCTGACCCATATCCTAGCCATGTTGCATAGTGCCGGGTTGTGGAGTTGGACCCAATAAGATGGGTCCGGCGAGCTAAAGTCTTCGCCCCTTTAATCTTCATCTCCAGTAGGACAGAGATGTCAATCTCTCTGTGTAAGGCCCCACAAATCTTTATCCATCTTCCTAACGAATACGTGCCTCGCACGTTCCAGGCGATAATCTCCATTAATTATTCAGAGAGTGGTTCCCCTGAATATCACCTGGACTAGCACCTGGGGGTGGTACCACATACGTCGTTGTCATATCTTTCTCCATCCCAGCAGTAGGAGGTTGCCAGGTTGCTGTCTGGAGAGCACCAGAGCCCAGGGTTGTCCACACAGAGTGCCTCATCCCTAGTAGGGGAATGACCCCCCACACTGGAGGGACATCTCGCAGTGGTCCAGCACGTCTCTTCCTGCTGTAGACTATCTTCTCAGGAGAACCGCCATCAACCCGCTCCTCTCTCCCCAAGGCCACCATCCCTCTGGACCATACTCCTCTACGCTGAGAAGTGATCATAGCCCCACTAGTAGGAGCCGGCTGGGACGAGATAGTGAGGCACAGCCCCCCAGTCTCCTCCATCGGTCGGTCCCCCTCCTGCATGATATCCTCCGCTCTGTCATCCCTGGATAGAGACTCCATTGCCTATGGTGGGCCAGGCACCTCAAAAGGTGAAGCAGAAGGTGTAACGCCCCAGTTCCAAAATACTTAGGACCAAGTACGTAGACATGCCAGCTGCATATATACGATGAATACTCCAATATAAGGAATTCTCGTATATATACATAAGCTGTAATAATATAATCGCAAGCCAAAAAATTAATAAAACTATACCTCATCCACAGCAGATACAGAAGATATAAGTCCAAATAGAATAAATGATGAGTCAAAAGATAGTCGGGTGGACATGACCACACCAAACAGCTATAAAATAAATCTCAAATAAAGTAGATGTCCACTATGAGTCTCAAAGAAGAACATGAATCTAGATATCAGCAGGATGCCTCGTCATTAAGGTATGAAGGATCTAGTGCCGAGCCATACTCCTGCAAAAATCGTCTATACCTAGAGAGATCACCTGGTCCTCAGAGGGACGTAACAAGATACATGAAGAACATACCATATGACTGGATATAAATGTACCAAAATATATATATAAAATAAAGTAAGTGTTAAACATACACGCTCAACACCCCATCATCGAAACAGTAGGCTACCCCTAAAACCAAACAAGGACAAGGGTAACATACTATTCCGCGATGCGACATTTTTCTATGCCATAATTGGAACATGAAATTTGCTAAGGTCTCCTAACCTTTCTAGTAGGCAATTTAGAAGACATCTCGATGTACAGGTGAAGGCTGACTCCCCCAGGACAAGGTATAACTCACAGCACGCACACGTCAATACTATACTATTAGCCGTATACTTGAGGCTAGCGGCCCACGTGACCCATCAGTCCACATAGCTCGAGGCTAGTGACCCTCGCGACTCGACTACAGTAGTACGCAGTTACTACAGCTTTTGGGTTTTGGGGTCCCATAATTTAACTGTCTTCTCCTTCCATGGTCACTAACAGAAGGTAGTTCGCTAACTAGGTCTATATGCATACAAAAGGCAAGAAAAATAACTGAAAGCAAAATAAAGTGAACTAAACATCGAGTAATGGATCCAACTGAGAACAAAAATAAATATGTAGTAAATATTAATAAAGATGCATCTAATTATAAACAGTAAAAGGCAAGGTATCTTGCCTGAGGGTGGTGCGAGAAGTAGCAAATCCAACAATCAGAATCGTCAGCACGAAAGTCAAAATCCACAAGGTGCTGCGGATGCTGAAACAAACATGAACGTGTTTGGTATAAGAAAAATGTCTAGAAAATGCCTATCCAAAAGTCTAACTCTGGAACAGGAGCAAAATCGTAATTTCAGGTCAAAATGATGTCCGTCATTGGACCCGTTTTGTACCGAAATGTGTGCCAATATCTGTGGTCTCTAAAGTCGTCAAACAACATGTCTACGGGTCCGGTTTGAGAAGACGAACCCAACCATATGTCCAGAGTTGGATTCCGGCGGGTCGTGCACAAATTCGCCCGTTGGAGCGGGTCGCGGGCCCGCCAAATAGGCATTCCTGTCGACTTTCTTAGAATCAGACCAAACTTGGCACACAGGACCAGAATTTTGATACGGTCCTGTTGGCGCAAGTTTCGTCTCGATACAACGAATGTACACGAAGTTATGGCCAAGTTTGCAAAAGGTCGATACGGGGATATCTCGAGGGATACGCACTGATTTCGCCACACACACGCAACGAAATCGAGTTTCGTCAGTTCCCCACGTCGACAACATCCATACGCGCCTTTTGATACATATAGTATGCGACCACATCACCCAGTTTGTCGGGGCCAGCCGTATCGGAGATTTTTAAAAATTATAATTGTTTAAAAACAGTTTTGTCAATATTGGGAAACCGATTTCTCGGTGTACAGTCGTCGACATCGACTTCTGTAAAAAGGGTTCTGCAGCCCTAGAGGTTGTCTATAAGTTTGTTCAGTGTTTTTGCAAATATGGTCACCGGCTCGACAGAATCTGCCTTGCAATTTAGGGTTTAGGAACCCCTTTCTGCGCTCTGTTTTTTAACAAAACTAAAATTTTTCCTAAACTTTTGGTTCGATTCCTCATGCCATTCTCTACGAGTTAAATTCATCTACTTTCTAAGACTCCTAGATGGTAGGGTTGTACATACCTGATTGATTAGTTCTCAAAACGATCGAAGAACGACGACGAAAACTCGTCGCCAAGTTACTAAAGAACTGATGTAGGTGCTGTTGTCTTTCCATTGTCGCGATGATGCTGGGCCACTACCGGTAGTCCGCTGCGACTAGGTACAGCTGGGTAGATACGCGGGGATGGTCGAAGTTTGCTGGGGGTGCACTGAAGTCCAGGGGTCGCTGAGTCAAAGGATGGGGCTTGCTTGCTTTGGCGGCGATTTGCAATGGCTCCTTGGATCCACTCCTTTGATCGGGTATATACTCGATCGGCGAATCCAAGTTAAATTCCTTTTTTTAGTTAAATTCCTATTTGAATCATAGTAATCCAGGGTTTTAGATTTGGAGTAGATTGGGAGGAGAATTGGATGAGGAGTTGATAGGATTAAATTGTGGAAAGATTTGTTAATATTTAAAGGAGAATTGTTACACCATAAATTTCCTTTTGTTTGCAACACAAACGCGTACAGAGCCCTGCTCTGTTGGCTCGGGAGAAGATTAGTGTTCACAAAATATATTTTTTTTATAAATACATATATGCATTTATGCATAAGATCTCCTATAATAATATACAAAGTTTCTAATAGAAAGTAAAATTTGCACTAAAATTTTCCAAATACATAGTTAGCAGTTTAGTCTACAAAACTCCATGATAATACTTATCCTTCCAATTTAATTATTATTATATATATACTATATACTTTTGGTTTTGTTTTAAAACTCTTATTATTTATATATCTATCATATTTAGTTAATACTAAAAGCATCTGCAATAAGGCCCCAAAAATAACAAACATTAATAATAACCAAAAAATCAGAATATTTATTCTTCCTAAAATATATTTATTTAGTGTTAATATAGGCCCATAATAGTTGTAGGTATAAATTATTATTTTAATAAAATTATAATAGTACCAAACTATTTATTAGTATAACAACAACAACAATAATAATCATAATAATCATAATAAATCTTATAAATTTAGGGGGTTTACATCCTACCCAATTATAACAATTTTGTCCTCGAAATTAAACTAAAGATAGGGGGTAAGAAATATAATGCAAAATTAAAGAAACTAACAACTGAAAGTCGTACCTTGGTCTTCGAACAATCGAGGGGGTCGCTATATAAAAATATAACCCTTGGTTCCATTCCCTATAAAGCGTTATTGGTTCCAGGTTCTACCCAACTTATAAAGTTGGCTACAGTGGGAATCGTCTTCTGAGAGGGTACATGGGGATATATTGGGTTGAATGTTTCCATCTTGGACTCAAGCTATATAGGGGGACAAAATCTTGTAAGATCATTCTATACCATCTCTACTAGGCTATGGTAGCCTAGAACAAGTTATATCTTGAGAGAGTGGGCTAGTTTCGAGTCGGATTGATTATATGGTGATGCAAATCTGAAATCGTGCCTTCCGTGACCTTTGTGTATAAGTGGCACATGGGAACTCAATTGGATGGCACACTAGTGGCATTTGCGTAGTGAACTTCGAGTAGATCATACCCATTATTGAGTCAAAAAATTGAATCGAGGTTGGGTCTCTAATGAAGCCGAAAGGGTTGTCGGTACAACGGTATTACGGTAAGGGTTATAATTAGCCCTTTGACCTAAAAGCTGCATCATAAAAATAGAGTACAAAGAGACATGTTTGAGTGGGACATGATGTGCCTAGATGAAGGTGGAATCGTCTAGGTCTCGTATATGACATTTGCTGAAAGAAAAGACTAATATTGTGCTCCAAATTTCAAAGTCACGGTTGGAGCATCCATAGTGTTGCGGATAGAAGTGGACGTTGTGAACTACTCGATTATTTGCTTAGTTGGAGGAGCCGTGTCAAGTCAAAGACTGTTCTTCGAATTTGGACAATGGTGAAACGATTACCTATGTCATCTTTACGCTTCCTCGTTGTGAGGGATGCTAGGATGACACACGTACCGAGGGGTTGGATGATTTACTCTTCTATAGCACAAGACGGTTACTAATGGTGTAACAAATTATAAGTACATTATGCAAGGATCTCTAACTACAAAGTCATAAATCTCTGTAATAAGGTTGCTAGGATAAGTCATAATTTCTAATGGTGTCAAGGTACCGCATATGCATTGCCGCTGGTAATTAGTAATTTAGACTATGACAAGTATTATGCTATGCGTGATGACCAAGCTAATGAATGTGTTGTTCTAATGCTAAGCCATGTCTAAAACAAATAAATGGTGTAACTAGAATACCTGCTAAATCTCCAACCTCAGGATAGGTGCCTATCACAGCCATGCTAAATATTTACCCATGCTCTGGTCCATTTGTCTCCTGTCCATCCTACATAACTTGTATAGATTGGTCAGCTAAGTGTGATATTCTAGGATAACCTCCATGTGATGGTTGACTGGGCTCTGCTATTCATCCTGGTGCTACAGGTCCTTGCATCCGCTGTTGTGCTACCTTTAGTTGTTCTGTACAGTCTCGGGCTTTGTGATGATTGGAGCCACAAATCATGCATTGTCCTAATCTGCGATGGAAATCCTTCATGACATGACCTTTTCCATGACAGAAGCGACATGTAAGAAGCTCATCAATTGGATAGGGTGATGCTCTTGGTGGTTGTTGAGTCATAGAATGTCTGATTGGTCCACCATGGATAAGGTTACTTGGCCCAATTGCTGGAATATGGCATCTCTGAGCTTGTTGTACTTCCTTGTTAAGGAGTTCCTGGCTTCTAGCTTCTTCTAATACTGCAGCATGAGAAACTCTAGACTGTACTGTGGTATGCTTCTTGAGCTCTGGTGTCAATCCTTGGTGAAATCTCTTGGCCCTTTCCTGCTCAGTAGGAATCAGTATCTCACCGAATCTGCTCAGTCAACTGAATTCTGCATCGTACTCATCTACGGTCATGTTTCCTTGCTTGAGGTGTAGGAACTGATCATAGAGGACATCGCGTACATGGATAAGAAAGAACCTCTCATTAAAGAGTTTGTAGAACTCTTCCCAAGTCTGATTGGCTCCCAAGCGTCTTTCTTCGGCTTCCCACCAATGATGGGCATTGTTCCAAGAGCAAGTCTACTGCTGTCATCCAATCATTTGTTGGCAACTGGGACGCCCTTAGTAGCTTCTCTGTGCTGATAAGCCACGCGGTGACCTCTAGTGGTTTCTCGGTACCTCTGAAGGGCTTAAGGTTCATATCAATGAAGTCCTTGATAGAACCCTTATATAGATGTAGAGCTGGTGTTGGTACCAGTGTCGAAGGTGGAGATGGGGGCCTATTTAGTGCTTCCATCATGCTCTGTCTTATCAGTTCAGCTTGTTGCCACTGAGTATGTATCATGGCATACATGAACTGTGTAGTAGGGTTTCCATCCTCTGGTAGTGGAGGCATCTGTGGTCCGCACTGAGGTAGATACTGCCGAGTGAATGGTGGTAGAGGTGATGGTACATTCTCCTCGGGTGGTACTACGGTAGCCTGCCCAGTCTGGATTACTGGTGGCACTTGGGATTCCTGTTGTACCGTTGATGGGGTTATGGTAGTCTGCGACTGTCCTAGCTGATACGGAGTCACCGGGGTCATTGGAGGATTCTGCTCCTCCTGGGTAGACGCATCATCAGAGGTGGGGGCCAAGGTAGAGCTGTGGCCGCTTCGTAGATCCATACTGCTGGCACAAAAATAGGATAACGTTAGAATAGGTTCAAACAAGTTACAGGTCAAGCAGTTGAAGGAGAGTTGTCCACGCAGTTGCGAATGAGATTTTGGAGAAACAAGTTAACTATATCTCATTGAATAACTTTATGAGGAGCGAACCAAGTGCACTAGGTTAATCAGACCATCATGCACCAGTTCTGATAAACAATATGTTAGTGGGGTACCTCCAATAACATATATGTCATGAACAAGCGCGAAAAATTGAACAGGCTTGCAAATCTAGGCTATAATAGCAGCATTGGTCAAGATGGTAAAACATAAGTACGTAAGATAATGATAAGAGAATATAAAAAATTCCAGTCCTTTAAGAATCAAAGTTTTGTTCGGGTTCCGTGCCCATATAGTCGTCCTACTGTCTTCTTGTCTGAGGCCATAGTTACGGTCAAGAAAGGGTTGGATCGTGAGGCATTCTACCCAACTTATAATAGTTAAACTAGTACGATGGAACATGTCTACCTAGTACAAGTCGTCATCTTAACCTCTACCAAGCATAAATTAGACTGATATTATGAAGGGGTAGATATTAGGCAATACAGGTAATCAGAGCCTGGGGGTGGTACCACATCCGTCGTTGTCATATCTTTCTCCATCCCAGCAGTAGGAGGCTGTCGGGTCGCTGCCTAGGAGAGAACCAGAGCCCAGACCGGGTTGTCCACACAGAGTGCCTCATCCCTAGCAGAGGAATGACCCCCACACTGGAGGGACATCTCGCAGTGGTCCAGCACGTCTCTTCCTGCTGTAGACTATCTTCTCATGAGAACCGCCATCAACCCGCTCCTCTCTCTCCAAGGCCACCATCCCTCTGGTTACCATACTCCTCTACGCTGAGAAGGTGATCATAGCCCCACTAGTAGGAGCCGGCTGGGGCGAGATAGTGAGGCACAGCCCCCCAGTCTCCTCCATCGGTCGGTCTCCCTCCTGCATGATATCATCCGCTCCATCATCCCTGAATAGAGACTCTATTGCCTATGGTGGGCCAGGCACCTCAAAGGTGAAGCAGAAGGGGTAACGCTCCAGTCCCAAAATACTTAAAACCAAGTACGTAGATATGCCAGCTGCATATATACGATGAATACTCCAATATATGGAATTTCCGTATATATACATAAGCTGTAATAATATAATCGCAGGCCAGAAAATCAATAAAACTATACCTCATCCACAGCAGATACAGAAGATATAAGAAGTCCAAATAGAATAAATGAGTGAGTCAAAAGATAGTCGGGTGGACATGCCCACACCAAACAGCTATAAAAATAAAACTCAAATAAAATAGATGTCCACTATGAGTCTCAAAGGACAACATGAATCTAGATATCAGCGGAAGATGCCTCGTCATCAAGGTATGAAGGATCCAGTGCCGAGCCATACTCTTGCAGGAAATCGTCTATACCTGGAGAGATCACCAGGTCCTCAGAGGAACGTAATAAGATACAGGAAGAATATACCATATGAACTGGATATAAATGCACCAAAAATATATATATATATATAAAATAAAGTAAAGTGTCCAAACCATAACACGGCTCAACACCCCATCATCGAAACAGTAGGCTACCCCTACAACCAAACAAGGGTAATATACTATTCCGCAATGCGACATTTTTCCATGCCATGATTGGAACATAAAATTTGCTAAGGTATCCTAACCTTTCTAGTAGGCAATTTAGAAGACATCTCGATG
Organism: Iris pallida; assembly: GCA_029216955.1. NCBI lineage: Eukaryota > Viridiplantae > Streptophyta > Magnoliopsida > Asparagales > Iridaceae > Iris > Iris pallida. Next base: position 28,601,340 of record JANAVB010015400.1, on the reverse strand, counting down.
TATGGGCAGGTGAAGGCTGACTCCCCCAGGACAAGGTAATAACTCACAGCACGCACACGTCAAGTACCAATACTCTCAGCCGACATAACTCGAGGCTAGCGGCCCACGTGACCCATCAGTCCACATAGCTCGAGGCTAGTGACCCTCGCGACTCTACTACCGTAGTACGCAGTTACTACAGCTTTTGGTTTTTGGGATAGCCCATATATTTAACTGTCTTCTCGCTTCCATGGTCACTAACAGAAGGTAGTTCGCTAAGACTAGGTCCATATGCATACAAAAGACAAGAAGGAAAAATAACTAAAAGCAAAATAAAGTGAACTAAACATAGCGAGTAATGGATCCAACTGAGAACAGAAAATAAATATACAGTAAATAAATAAATAAAGATGCATCTAATTATAAACAGTAAATAAGGCAAGGTAGCTTGCCTGAGGGTGGTGCGAGAAACAACAATTCCAACAATCAGAATCATCAGCACGAAAGTCAAAATCCACAAGGAGCTCCGGATGCTGAAACTGTCATGCCCCAATTCTATAGAATCGATAGTCGTCCCCTGGACGTGATGTCGTGCGAACCTAAGTTGTAATCGCACAAGGCGTAGTCATAAGGTCATCCGAAACACAATATCAAGTTAGAGTACGCAGAGAAATTGATTGACACATTTGAAATAGAAGTAGACTTTTTATTGATATTAACATTTCATTTACATTGACTCCATTACAATCATTATCGCGCAGGCTACAACATGATTCGACTTACAAAACGAACGTCGATGAGATAGTCGTTCCATATATTACATCCCTTTTTACAAGCAAAAATCATTACACATTCTACCTGGAATCGAAGGAAGTCGAGTCGCCATTTATCTTCTTTGTACTGAGTGCAGAGTCTTCAAAAGGAATTTCAGAACACAAGCCTTCACACGCGGACGAGGCTTCAAAAGGGTTCACTTCGCCTTGAGTTTCAAGTGGCACGCCCTTCGTGGTTCGGGGTACCTTCGTGGAGAGCGAGGATCAGAATATTACACTTTGTACTGGTGCGTGGCTATTTAAGTTCCAAGCTCTCATTTGGTAGAAGAGTTTATATGACTTAGTTTATGAATGTTTCTAACCATCCTAATAAATTCCAAACAATCAATGACAAACATAATATAAAATACGTTAGAACTTACCCACGGCGGGCCGTGCCGTGCCTTATGAAACTTACCATGTTCTTCCCTGTCAATTGTTATCATTTTTATACCAAGTACAATATTTCGTGTGGTTGGTCACTGGCTCCCAGAGCCATCGTGGACTCCTTTAGCTTTTGTTAGACGAGGCCCTTTCAGCGCGAGTAGCGAGCCCTGCTTCAAGTCCTCGCCTAACATTGTGTCCAGCACAGCTTATGTAAATATTTTCTTCCTTGGCCGCAACGGTCCCGTGGCCCCGGGTTGCCGTGCGGAAAAACTCTACCTTATCGACAAGTTGTCTATGACCGTGCAAAGACCATTTTTCTTTTAGTTATTAAGACATAGCCTACATTCTCTTTGAAAACTCAATCATTTTTATCGTGCTCGTGCCCTTGCATTCATCCTTTCATTAGCAACAATACTATCGATTTACCTAAGAAGGGGTCGAGAAGAGATGGGTCAGCCACTCACCTTGAGTTTACTTCAGGTAAGAGAACTTGTTGGTCGCGCTAGACGTCGCCTACGCGATTACCTGAAATTGTACAAGCAACCGATTAGAACACTATATTATTCAAGAAGTTCGATAGGAAATATGAGTTTGAAATGCAAGCCATGAAACCATCGAAAACATTCACGAAAATGCATTCAGAAAACAAAGCCAAAACCAACGCAAGCTGCGTGAAAAGCAGAGCTACGGGAGGTCTCTCCCGACTCAGTCGTAGAGTCAATCCTTGAGGTATAATCTGCTGAATACGGGACTTGGTTCCAAAGAAGACATTCCATAATAAGGAATGGATCTTAATTCAACCGTTTCTGTTCGATCGACTCGATCGATCTCGACCTATCGGTCCCGACCGAATCGATAGCGACAGTGTTCCTTTCTCGCGCACCCTATGGACGGAGTACGGGGCACGATGTAGGGACGGGGCACTACACCATAACCAACTAAGAAAAAGTTTCGTCCTTGAAACTTAAAATAGAACCTACCTCTACGAGAACAATGAAGGGAACTTTTCCTTCATTTCTGACTCAAGCTTCCACGTCGACTCTTCGACCGAATGGTTTCTCTAGAGGATGCGGATGAGAGGAATAGCATGGTTGCGGAGAAGTTTATCCTTGCGCTCCAAGATTTGCACCGCTTCTTCGACATATGACAAGTCCGCCTTCAGGTCCAGCTTATCCAAATCCACCAAATAGCTCGGATCATGCACGTACTTTCGTAATTGTGATATGTAGAAGACGTCATGTACCTCTGACAACGCAGGCGGCAAGGCAATTTGGTAAGCTACCGGGCGACTCGCTTCAATATTTCGAACGGGCCCATAAATCTTGGGTTCAATTTCCCCTTCGCACCGAACCTGGAAACTCCCCGCATGGGTATGACTTTCAAGAATACATGGTCGCCTTTCGAGAACTCGAGGAGGCATCGGTGCATGTCGGCATAGCTCTTCTGTCGGCTTTGTGCTATCTTCAAGCTCTCCCGTATTAACTTGACCTTCCGTACGGTCTGCTCTACCATCTCCGGACCAAGTATCTGCCGTTCTCCGACTTTATCCCAGCAAATGGGCGATCTGCACTTTCGGCCGTACAAAGCTTCATACGGTGCCATTTGGATGCTAGACTGATAGCTGTTGTTGTATGCAAACTCGGTCAGCGGTAGATGGACGTCCCAACTTGACTTCAAGTCGATCGCACAGAGTCGTAACATGTCTTCGAGATTTGGTTCACCCGCTCTGTTTGGCCGTCAGTCTGAGGATGATAAGCTGAGCTAAACTTCAACTTGGTCCCCAACGCTGAATGTAGACTACTCCAGAAGTGCGCTACGAACCGTCCATCCCAATCAGAGATGATAGATACTGGGACCCCGTGCAGTCATACTATTTCATCAAGGTATATCTGAGCAAGGCAGTCGACGCTCCAAGTAACTTTGATGGCGATAAAGTGCGCTGACTTGGTTAGTCGATCGACGATGACCCAGACGGCGTCGTTTCCCCCGCGGCGTCTTCGACAAGCCAACAACGAAGTCCATAGTGATATGATCCCATTTTTACTCTGGAATGGCAAGGTTCTGTATCTCCCCGCCTGGTCGCTGGTGCTCGGCTTTGACTTGCTGACAGGCCATATATTTTGATACAAAGAGCGCTATATCCTTCTTCATGCCGTGCCACCAAAAGACAACGCGGAGGTCCTTATACATGTTGGTGCTACCAGAATACAAGGAATATTTTGTATAATGCGCCTCTGACATTATCTCCTTTCTAAGTTCTACATCGTCCGGTACGCATAGCCGTCCCTTCATGCGCAACACTCCCGACTCGTCCTCTGCAAAGTTGGATGCTTTCCCTGTCGATATCAGCTTCCACATCTTCTCCAGGTATGGGTCGTCCTTTTGAGCAGACTTGATCCTCTCCAGTAGGCTCGATTCTACCCGCAGTTGTACCAGCTTTACGTCTCTAAAATAAACTCGGAGTTCAATACCCATTCCTTCCAAGTCACGCAGCAGTCGATCGTTGATGCATAACGAAGCTAAGTATTTTTGGCTCAGCGCATTTGCTACCACATTTTTCTTGCCCGGCGTGTAGTCGATTGATAAGTCATAATCTTTGATCAGCTCGAGCCATCGCCTCTGTCGCAAATTCAATTCTTTCTAGGTAAAGATATACTTGAGGCTTTTGTGGTCCGTTTAAATCATGTACGCCACGCCATAGAGATAGTGACGCCATAGCTTCAACGCAAACACAATCGCCGCTAATTCTAGGTCGTGCGTGGGGTAGTTTTTCTCGTGCGGCTTCAACTGCCGGGAAGCAAAAGATATCACCTTATCCTGCTGCATGAGCACACACTCCAAGCCCTGGCCAGAAGCATCGCTGAATATTTGAAATCCCTCCGTCCCTTCAAAAAGTGCAAGTATCGGGGCCGAAACGAGCCGTTGTTTGAGCTCTTGGAAGGAAGCTTCACAGTCATCTGACCACTCAAACGCGACTCCTTTCTGGGTGAGGCAAGTCAACGGCGATGCAATCTTCGCGAAGTCCTTCACGAAGCGTCGGTAGTATCCCACCAAGCCTAGGAAGCTTCGAATTTTGCTAACTGATGTGGGCCGTCTCCAATCAGCGACTGCCTTAACTTTTTTGGATCGATTGCGATGCCCGCGGCAGAGATGATGTGCCCAAGGAATGAGACGCTGTTCATCCAGAATTTGCACTTGCTCATCTTCGCATACAACTGATTCTCTCGAAGGGATTGGAGTACCGTCCGCAGATGCTCTGCATGTTGCGTTCGATCCTTTGAGTAGACGAGGATGTCGTCGATGAAGACTACTACGAACTTGTCAACGAACGGACGGAACACCCGATTCATTAGATCTATGAAGACGGCAGGGGCGTTTGTCAGATCGAATGGCATTACCAAGAACTCATAGTGTCCATAACGAGTACGGAAGGCAGACTTCGGTACGTTATCTGGCATGACTTTGAGTTGGTGATAACTCGATCGCAGATCAATCTTCGAAAACATCGTTGCACCTTAGAGCCGATCGAACAAGTTGTCGATGCAGGACAGGGGATATTTGTTTCGGACGGTGGCTTTATTCAATTCCTGATAGTCGATGCAGAGTCGCATCGATCCATCATTCTTCTTTACGAATAGCACGGATGCACCCTACGATGAGACACTCGGACGGATAAACCCTGTGTCGAGTAATTCCTGAAGTTGTGCCTTCAATTCTTTCAATTCTGTAGGGGCCATTCTGTACGGAGCTTTCGAGATCGACCGGGTGTCGGGGAATGTGTCGATGGTGAACTCTATTTCTCGATCGGGCGGCATGTCGGGTAGCTCGTCCGGGAACACGTCTGGGAATTCTGCCACAACGTCAGTCTTACCCGTGTTTGGACCATCCTGTCTCATGTCACGAACGGACGCCAAGTAGCCTTCGCATCCGAAATACAGCAGCTTCCGAGCCGAGATTGCCGAGACCACCATGCAAGTCGGTAATGCTTCACCATACGAATAGCAGAATTCGGGCACTCCAGGTATGCGAAAGGTGACCTTCTTTCCTGCACAGTCGATGTTTGCGTTGCAAGGACCGAGCCAATCCATGCCCAGTATGATGTCGAAGTCCTTCATATCTAGAACTATCGCATCAAGACCGATCTTTTGACCCCCAATACATATGGTTCCTCCCCCGCAGGCTAAATTTGTGAGTAGTGGCACGCCCGAAGGCATACTTACGCTAAGATCAAGGTCTAACAATATTACAAGAAATTTCTGCTCGACGGCAAAGTTCGTCGATATGAAAGTATATGATGCGCCCGAATCAAATAACACAAGAGCAGGTACATTATTGAAACTTAATATACATGTCACGATGGTGTCAAAAGCGAATGCCTCGTCTCGAGTCAGGGCAAAGACACGCCCTTGAGCATTAGGACGTCGGTCTTGGTTGCTGGGTTGAGTGGACTGAGGAGGTCGGGGCACCTGTCCTCGATTCTCTTGACTGTTTTGTTGTAATGGGGTATTGCGAATCGGTCGGGGGTTCGTGCAATCTCGAGCGAGGTGGCCCTTTTGTCCGTAAACATAGCAATCCCCTCTGAAGCCGAAGCAGTTGATGGCCTCGTGCCCGAGGCGATTGCACTTGGTGCAACGAGATAACGGATTCTGGCCCTTATAGCTGTCATTATTTGGACGCTTTGACGCGTAATTGTTGCCTCTCGTATAGCTAGGACGTTTGTGATTGGAGTGGCGCACAACGTCGTCAGCACCGAAAGGATACAGGCTCTCAAGGCGAAGAGCATGATTTAGAGCCTCGCCCGTGGTCTTGTACTCCAGGACCCCGACATGCGCACCGATAGAGTGTCGTAGACCCACTTCGAACCGTCGCACACGGCACTCTTCTGTAGGCAGAAACGTACTAGCAAACTTGGACAACTTGTTGAATTCTGCGGCATACTGTTCTACTGTCCGATTCTCTTGCTTCAATTGTATGAACTCATTTTCCTTCACTTGATGAACGACTGACGGAAGGTACTCGACTTCAAAAGCCTTGCGGAACGTGGCCCAAGAGATCGGTACTGTGTTGTCGTCGCATCGGATTGCTCGCTTGTGCACGGCCCATCAGTCGTGCACGTTCAACCGTAGTTGAAGTTGTACGCAGGCGACTTGCTTTGATTCTTCAATGCCGAGGAGCTCGAAGTGATCTTTCAGCTCTTTCAACCAGTTGATCGCCTTAGAAGAGCCTTCGGTGCCGCTGAAGGAAGTGCGACACACTTTCTTGAATTCTAACACTTCAAAGTTGTACTTTTTTGGTGCCGCAGGTTGACGCTCCGGCTCCTTCGTGTCGACTTCAATGGGTTGGACCGTCGGCACGGTGATAGTAGGCGTGGTGATGGCAGGCACAGTCATAGAATTTCCATTGGCCACGATTGTATGGACGATCTGTTGCAGGGTATCCAGCTGCTTTTGTTGAAGTTTAGCATGTGCGTCGAAGCGAGCTTCGAACTGGGCCTGTCATTCCTCTGTTTATTGATGTCGGTTCTCGAACTGGTTCTGCTGCGCCTCCATCATGTGCAGCATCCTTTCGATGGTATCATTAGAAGGTCCGGCCCGCGAACGACGCGAACTACTAGAGCCGCTAGAAGCGCTCTGCACTCGCCCGACCGTGGTTTCCGGCACTTCTGCGATACGAAGGCAAACACATCAGTCACAAATTATTACGGACTCATTGTATGGAACAACTTATCTCATCGATACGAGGTCAAAGGTTTGAGACTCTAGACGCGAGGCCAAAGGATGTAAAGCCGTGCTCTGATACCATTATGTCATGCCCCGATTTTGTAGAATCGATAGTCGTCCCCCGGGCGTGATGCCGTGAGAACCTAAGTTGCGATCGCACAAGGCGTAGTCATAAGGTCATCCGAAACACAATATCAAGTTAGAGTACGCAGAGAAATTGATTGACACATTTGAAATAAAAGTAGACTTTTCATTGATATTAATATTTTATTTACATTGACTCCATTATAATCATTGTCGTGTGGGCTACAACATGACTCGACTTATAAAATGAACGTCGATGAGATAGTCATTCCGTACATTATATCTCTTTTTACAAGAAAAAACTATTACACATTCCACCTGGAATCGAAGAAAGTCGAGTCGCCATTTGTCTTCTTTGTACTGAGTGCGGAGTCTTCAAAAGGAATTTCAGAACACAAGCCTTCACACGCGGACGAGACTTCAAAAGGGTTCACTTTGCCTTGAGTTTCAAGTGGCATGCCCTTCGTGGTTCGGGGTACCTGCGTGGAGAGCGAGGATCAGTACATTACACTTTGTACTAGTGTGTGACTATTTAAGTTCCAAGCCCTCATTTGGTTGAAGAGTTTATATGACTTAGTTTATGAATGTTTCTAACCATCCTAATGAATTCCAAACAATCAATGACAAGCATAATGTAAAATACGTTGGAACTTACCCACGGTGGGCTGCGCCATGCCTTATGAAACTTACCATGTTCTTCCCTGTCAATTGTTATCATTTTCATACCAAGTGCAATATTTTGTGTGGTTTGTCACTGGCTTCCAGAGCCATCGTGGACTCCTTTAGCTTTTGTTAGACGAGGCCCTTTCAGCGCGAGTAGCGAGCCCCGCTGCAAGTCTTCGCCTAACATTGTGCCCAGCACAGCTTATGTAAATGTTTCCTTCCTTGGCCGCAACGGTCCCGTGGCCCCGGGTTGTCGTGTGGGAAAACTCTACCTTGTCGACAAGTTGTCCATGACCGTGCAAAGACCATTTTTCTTTTAGTTATTAAGACATAGCCTACATTCTCTTTAAAAACTCAATTATTTTTATCGTGCTCGTGCCCTTGCATTCATCCTTTCATTCGCAACAACACTATCGATTTACCTAAGAAGGGGTCGAGAAGAGATGGGTCTGCCACTCACCTTGAGTCTATTTCAGGCAAGAGAACTTGTTGGTCGCGCTAGACGTCGCCTACGCGATTACCTGAAATCGTACAAGCAACCAATTAGAATACTATATTATTCAAGATGTTCGATAGGAAATGCGAGTTTGAAATACAAGCCATGAAACATTCACGAAAACGTATTCAGAAAATAAAGCCAAAACCAACACAAGCGGCGTAAAAAACAGAGCAACGAGAGGTCTCTCCCGACTCAGCCGTAGAGTCAATCCTTGAGGCGCAACTCGCTGAATATGGGACTTGGTTCCGAAGAAGACATTCCATAACGTGGAATGGATCTTAATTCAACTGTTTCGGTTCGATCGACTCGATCGATCCCGACCTATCGGTCCCGACCGAATCGATAGTGACAGTGTTCCTTTCTCGCGCACCCCATAGACGGAGTACGGGGCACGATGTAGGGATGGGGCACTACAGAAACAAGCATCACGAACGTGTTTGGTATAAGAGAAATGTCTAGGAAACGCCTGTCCAAAAGTCTAATTCTGGAACAGGAGCAAAATCGTAATTTCGGGTCAAAACGATGTCCGCCGTTGGACCCGTTTTGCACCAAAATGCGTACCAGTATCTTTGGTCTCTAAAGTCATCAAACTACATGTTTACGGGTCCGATTTGAGGAGGCAAACCCAACCGTATGTCCAGAGTTGGATTCCGGCAGGCCGTGCACAAATTCGCCCGTTGGAGCGGGTCACGGGCCCGCCAAATAGGCGTTCCAGTCGACCTTCTCAGAATCGGACCAAACTTGGCACACAGGACCAAAATTTCCATACGGTCCTGTTGGCATAAGTTTTGTCTCGATATGACGAATGTACACGAAGTTATGGCCAAGTTTGCAAAAGGTCCATACGGGAGTATCTCGACGGATACGTACTGATTTTGCCACGCACACTCAACGAAATCGAGTTCCGTCAGTTCCCACACGTCGACAACATCCATACGCGCCTTTTGATGTATATAGCGTGCGACCACGTCGCCCGGTTTGTCGGAACGTACGTCGTATCGAAGATTTTTCTAAAAATTATAATTGTTTGAAAATAGTTTTTGTCAATATTGGGAAACCGATTTCTCGGCGCACAGTCGTCGACATCGGCTTCTGTAAAAAGGGTTCTGCAGCCCTAGAGGTTTTCTATAAGTTTTTTTAGGTGTTTTTGCAAATATGGTCACTGGCTCGACAGAATCTGTCTTCCAATTTATGGTTTGGGAAACCCTTTCTGCACTCTGTTTTTAACAAAACTGAAATTTTTCCGAAACTTTTGGGTCGATTCCTCATGCCATTCTCTACGAGTTAAATTCATCTACTTTCTAGGACTCCTAGATGGTAGAGTTGTGTACATACCTGATTGATTGGTTCTCAAAACGATCGAAGAACGACGACGAAAACTCGTCGCCAAGTTACTAAAGAACTGATGTAGGTGCTGCTGTCTTCCCACCGCCGTGGCGATACTGGGCCATTGTCGGTGGTCCGTTGCGACCAGGCACAGCTGGGTAGACACGTGGGAATGGTCGAGGTTTGCTGGGGGTGCGCTGAAGTCCAGGGGTCACTGAGTCGAAGGATGGGGCTTGCTTGCTTTGTCGACGGTTTGCAATGGCTCCTTGGATCCACTCCTTTGATCGAGTATATACTCGATCGGAGAATCCAAGTTAAATTCCTATTTGAATCTGTGATACCCGTATTTTTAATTAATTATTTTAGTGCTTCTTATTATTTTTATTAAGGAAAATGGTATTTCTGGAATTTTATTCTTTGTTCAAACCCGTAAAAATTTTATTTTTATGTTTAATTGTATAATTAGTTGCTAAATTAATTATTATCATTTTTTTATGAAAAATCATATTTTAGAAAAAAATTAATATCTTGGAAATAGATTGTTGGTTCTGACCCGTTCTGACCGTACCGAACCCATCTCGAACCCAAGTTCGGTTTTCCAAAAACTAATTCAGAAATCTCTTATTAATTATATATTACATTTTTCTTTAAAAAAAATAATAATGAAACAATTTTCCTTAAACACTCATTTAACTCTCTTATTAAAACTCACTCTCTCTCTCTCTTTCCATAGCCAACAGCTCATCCCCTCCCTGCGTGAACCGCCGGCCATATCCCCTGACCTCCTCTTAACTGTCGACTCTTGCCCTCCCGTAACCCCTTCATTCTTCCCTATTTAAACCCACCCCTGCTCTCTTTTCCCTCATTCCTATCCTCTCTCACTCATTCTCCAGAAACCCTGACCCGAGCCGGACCCCGCGCCTCTTGTCGGCCCGACCTCCTCCGGCCGACCACGTGGCCGACCCTCCCCGCGGTGCCAGTAGCCGCCGTCGCCGCCTCCCGGTGTAACCCCGTGCGGCCGCCCTGTCTACGTGCCCTAGCTCACCGTGCCCTAACCGAGCCCCGTTCCCGACTCCGGTGCCCCTCCCGCCGGACCCCCTTGGTCGGCCGAGCCCTAGCGCCGCCCTCCAGCGCCCAGGCCAGCCCGAGCGGCCAACCCGCGCCCCGCGAGCCCCCGGTCACCTCCCAGCACCCGTGCGGCCTTCCTCCGGCGCTGTCCAGCCGTACGCCTCCGGCGACCCGCCCCTGGCCGACGCCCCACCGACGACCCAGCCTCCGCTACTGTCGTTTCGTGCCCCATCGGTTTCTATTTCCGATCTGGTCTGCGGTTGGGCAGCCGAACTCCGGCGAGGCGTGTCCCGAGTCCGAGGTAACCCTTCGGATTCCGTCGATTTGGGTAATTTCTGGATAATCACAGTAGTTCGTCCCTCCCGTAATTGTCTATGATGAGATTGGTCCCCGATTCTCTTCCGAGAATTCGATTTTTGAGCGACGTCGTAACCCCGAATTTTTTGGAGATGTTCTGTGATATTCTGTGTTTATTTCGGACCTTTCCGAAATATATTTTTTGGTTTTTAGGCGCTGTGTTTTCCGAATTCATTTCGGGAATTCCCGAAACTATATTGTGGGTTTCCGATTAAGATTCGGGAATTATTTTTGTGAATTTAATTATGGTGTAAAATGGTTTGGAAGTTGAATTCTGGGTGTTCCCTAGTTTGGGACTTTTTATAAATGGTGATTATGGCGCACTTCCCAGTTTTTGGGTTGACCAAAAATAGAGGAAGTGCTGCTGAATTTTCTATAAAATTTAATTATATTATTTTAAAATGGTTTTTTTTCGGAAAAGAATATTATTTTGGATTTTTGGGCGACGACCGTATTGGTCTATGGGCCCTTAGCAAAATGCAAAGGAAACCGGTTTCGCCCGGACGTTGAGGCATTAGCCTATATGACGATTAGACCAATATCCGAGACTCACTATTAAATTTATTTTAATTATTAGTTTATTTATAATTAAATTGTAGGGGAGATTTTAGAACTAACAAATGTTTCTTCTTATTTCAATTTATGTAAAATAATTTGTAAGGGCATAAGCCCAGCTTTTCTATTTTCTTTCTCTGTGGCCTGTAATTATTGTAGCGTAGTTTTTCTTTCATTTTCTGGTTTTGCTGGTTTTTAGCGTAAACGTGTAGAATTAAAATAAATATTATTTTTGATATAGAAAAATTAATGAGATTTTTCTCACATTTACAAGTTGTAATATTTAAACAAAGAGCATGTTTTCTCATTAAACAAAAAATTTAGTTTTATATGTATAATTACGAAAATACAAAGTTTTAACCAATTAAATTTGTAACTACGAGTTTTTCCAAAATAAAAAGGTTAAATTGATCTTTCCCTCGTAACTAATTACAACGCACCCGATGATCGAGATTTTGTCGTGATAGCGTAATCAAAGATTAAAATTGATTAGGACAAACTTAGAGATTGCAACTAGCATAGTTAGCATGGTAACTCTGGAATCTGAGACAAACTTCTCGAATGTAGGATTTCGAGGACGAGGCTAGTTTCAATCCCGAAGTCTCAACCCTTCAAGTCCAGTCCAATTTGAGGCAAGTACATTTTTTGTTAGTTTACAATTATTTAGTAATCGTTTTAATGCAAGTTTAAACCACAATGCAATACGGAACTCTCTCTGAGAGCACTGACTGTAACTACTGTAACTACTGTAACTGTTTGGGGACTGGAGGAGTAGTGTAATGAGTATGACCACATCCAAAGTAATAATTTAGAACTGTATTAGCTTACCCCTCATACACACGGGGATAAGCCATATCATTCACTGTACAACCCAAGTCGGTCATATTCATTGGCTATTCACATCATAATATTTTAACTGCTGGAGAACTGTTTATTTTCAAATTGTTTAAAAGTGCATGATTCTATTATTATTTCAATTGTCAAATTAGCATGAATTGTACTTTTCTCCCTCCTGATTGGAGACCCAACATATTTAGGTATCACTGATGATGCTTTGTTCTGCGGTATTTTTCCCGAGATCCCAACTAGAGGACGATGATCTCAAGACTGATGAGTTGGTTGCCTAGATTTTCTTCTTCTTTTATAATTCATGATGTTTGTGGAAAACAATGTATTTCAGATGTATCTTTTATTTTGTTGTAAAAAGTATTCGAATTTTTAAAGTTGTGGCAATTAGACTGTGTTGTTTATTACCTGCATGAGTGATACAGCTTACTGCCGCCATCTCAACAACGGTGCAGGCTGGGCATGATTCGATTCGACCCAAGAAATTGGGACTGGATCGTGACATGTTTTTAGTGGTGGCCCATGCAGGTCAGATCTGTAAATTGGTCTAGTCAACTTAGTCTAGATCATCGTGCAGTTCTGTAACTTGACCTAGGGATAGTTGAGACTTTAGGAAAAACAGACTTTAGAAACAACTAGAACACTTAGATGATATACACCATGTTACATTATAGGGCCAAAAAATTATTTTCTTAAATATCTATTTTTGTCTGCTTATAGATTCGTAGGATACCTTGTTTGTGTTTGTACCTAAACCTTATCTAGATTAGGCTGATTGTACCTTTGAGTGTCCTATGACTTTCGAGATTATTTTCCTACCATAATTTTCAGGTTCTAGTCTACCTTAGGATTCATATTCTTTTTGGAATAAGGTTGAATTTTTCAATTTTCTTCTTCTTTATCAAACCTAATTTTAACTTCTCCATTGGTTGGTCAAATCTTACTTCTCTACCTTTAATTGAAATCTTGATTCGTTCGCTATGTAGAATTTCGAATTCTCTTAGCAACCCTGATAAATTCTTATCTACCCAGTATATATCTACAACCATTATCCAACCTTTTGCCTTGATCTCCTTTCCAATTGACTAACTTTCTCGGAATCAATCCTGATTCAAAATTCTTCTGGGATCATTTAAACCTCAAGATCAATTATTACCAGAAGAATTAGTTTAGTTCATGATTCTTTTCAATTTTAATATTGATTATTATCTCCTGAGTTATTCCAAAGATCGAGAATATTCTCATCTGTTGACTTCCTCCATTCATCTTGAAACCCTACTCTCTCTATGCAGTTCTTGATCAAATCAAAGGCCTAAAAAGCTTCTATGATTGAATACCATGAAGCAGGAACGGTCAAAAAATTGATCACATTTTGAATCCATTCTATTATTGAATTTCCTTTAGTCATGGAAATTTTGAACTATCCCAAAGCTATTTAATTTCTTGGCGTTACTAGACAAGTTCAATTTGATTTCCTTGAATCAATGAAACTTACCTTCTCTCAAATTTTCAATTTTCCTTAGTTATGAAATTATTCTTCTCAAAATATTTTTGTATTCCCTGAGTGATTTGTCAAAAATATTATCATTGATTTTTCTTACTTAATCTGAAGCGGTGATGCTTCTATCATATCTAGTGCTTGACTCAATTATTCAAATCAAGGTTGATCGTTTCATCTTTGAAATCGGAGAACAGATATTCCTCTTGATTTTTAGCCCAGTCTCTTGAATCTCAAACACATATTTTGATAAATCCCTTGATCTCAGAAGAACAGTCATCTACATTTTCTATCCTGTTTAGAACTTTAAACTCGTTACGATTATTTAAATTATACCTCGATGTTTATTCATGATTTTGATCACAGCAAAATATTCTAAACTCTATCTAGAAGATTCTAAACATGTTTACAATTTTATCTTGATATTTAGCAATCATGTCTCGAATCTGATTTTGTCTTATGAAGTAAACCTAGAACATTTTATAGCTTGGATTTTTAGAGTGCATGATATATAGGATATATATGAGTTAAAATGTACAATGGTGATTAGTATCGAGGAAAGTTTGTGAATAGTTTGACATTGAAGATTAAAGGATGTCAATGTTAGGCATAGAGATGCACTCTAGGAAGGTGCATGGTGAATTAACTATAAAGAATAATCGATATATATATATATATATATATATATATATATATATATATATATATATATATATATATATAATCGAAATATATATATATATATATATATATATTTTATATATATATATATATATATATATTGGACTTAAAATATAAATAATTGAGGATGACGAATTGTATGAATAGAAGAGTGCCAATAAAAAAAAATTGAGAAGATTGCACCCGATAATATGAACTTGAGTTTAGTGAAAATTAATAAAGGAAAAGATCTTATTTGAGTAATAATATCATATGCATCTTAGAATTAAATATTGACTTTGAAGAGTTGACACTTTTGATTTTTAAGGAGAACAAATTTTTTTTGTAATGATAAGCCACAAGGAGTTTTGATTAAATATTTTCGAAGATGTAATTGATTGAATATAAAATCTACCAGTTGAGGGAAGAATATCATGTCGAGTAGAAATTGAAAGATTAGAGGATTTAAATAAATTTTGGTGGTGTGGCTTCGAGTTTTAAATTAGTTGTCTCTAGATATGAGATATATATGAAACGTTATGATTTCAGTTTTTGAAAGTAAATTTTTGATTTAAGGATCCCATTTAAAGGTTATCAAAGTTTTTGAAGTATGATTTTTTTTTATTTATTTACAAATTTTCCTCATTTATTTTATTAGTAATTTGATTTGTGAAATGACAGTAAGTTTTTTGATATATTCGTTTGTCGAATTATTTTAAAACTTATGGTATTTTTAAAACTATTTTATAGATCCTTGCGGCAGGATAATTATATTGAGATGATCATCTTGCGCTTTATTAAAGGAGAGAGAGTAGCCATGATTAAATTTAAATCTTTGAGAAGTTTGTGTTTGAATCTTTTGATGTTTGAATTTGGATTTTGAAATAGAGATGGATGAACTTTAGGTTAAAGAGGAAATAAAATCTGTGGAAGTTCTATAAATTCTTGGAGACGAGCATTACGTGACCAAGATTGAATTTTGACTTTTGAGGAAATTATTTTTATTTGAATGAGGAGAAAAACTTATTCATCAAATTAACATTAGTAAAAAATATATATATATTTTTTGACTGAGGATTTGATTTGATTTTTATGATCGAGTCGCCAATTGATGTTTGAAGATGTTAATTTTTGGATACAAGAAATGGCATATTTGGATTTCAATTTTAATTAGCTTGAAAAACTTGAATGTGAGGATATTAAAAAAAATTGTGGATTAGCAATAAAGATTTTGATCTTATGATTTGATTTCTTACTAGAATTGGAATTGATGAGTAAAATTTTAAATTTGATATTTTCTAAGGTGGAAAGTGGAAGCTTTGTAGGATTAAAATTTAAGGATAGAATTTATTTAAATAAAAGAGTTGAAGAATTGATAGGGCACATTGACGATTTTGTAAAATTACAAGTTTTGAGGGATGTAGTATGATTGAAATTGATTCTAAGAAGATTATCATTTAAAGGTTGTATGTGAGATTAAAATTAAAGTTTGTTTGGAGCATTGAATTTAAATTTAACGTTTAAGGATTGGATTTGATTCAAAATTTGAAATTTTGCGGAAAACTAAATTTCGAGGAGTTGAGGATATTGGTGATTTTGATATTTGGCATAAATAGTTATTATTTATTATTTGAATTGGAGAATAGGTTCTGTGAATTATTGTTCAAATTCGAATTTCGAGGATGATCTTTGAAATGATAATCAAGAAATATAAAATTGGTTGGGTTTGATACGATATGTGATTGAACTAAAATTTTAATGATGTGACCCATTAAATTTTAGAATTTACTAGCGGAGGTTAAAAGCTTAAATTTCGAGGACAAAATTTTCTAAGGAGGGAAGGTTGTGATACCCGTATTTTTAATTAATTATTTTAGTGCTTCTTATTATTTTTATTTAGGAAAATGGTATTTCTGGAACTTTAGTGTTTGTTCATACCCGTAAAAATTTTATTTTTATGTTTAATTGTATAATTAGTTGCTAAATTAATTATTATCATTTCTTTATGAAAAATCATATTGTAGAAAAAAATTAATATCCTAGAATTAGATTGTTGGTTCTGACCCGTTCTGACCGTACCGAACCTATCTCGAACCCAAGTTCGGTTTTCCAAAAACTAATTCAGAAATCTCTTATTAATTATATATTACATTTTTCTTTAAAAAATAATAATGAAACAATTTTCCTTAAACACTCATTTAACTCTCTTATTAAAACTCACTCTCTCTCTCTTTCCATAGCCAACAGCTCATCACCTCCCTGCGTGAACCGCCGGCCATGTCCCCTGACCTCCTCTTAACCGTCGACTCTTGCCCTCCCGTAACCCCTTCATTCTTCCCTATTTAAACCCACCCCTGCTCTCTTTTCCCTCATTCCCATCCTCTCTCACTCATTCTCCAGAAACCCTGACCCGATCCGGACCCCGCGCCTCCTGCCGGCCCGACCTCCTCCGGCCGACCACGTGGCCAACCCTTCCCGCGGCGCCAGTAGCCGCCGTCGCCGCCCCCCGGCGCAACCCCGCGCGGCCGCCCTGTCCACGTGCCCTAGCTCCCCATGCCCTAACCGAGCCCCGTTCCCGACTCCGGCCCCCCTCCCGCCGGACCCCCTTGGTCGGCCGAGCCCTAGCGCCGCCCTCCAGCGCCTAGGCCAGCCCGAGCGGCCGACCCGCGCCCCGCGAGCCCCCGGCCACCTCCCAGCACCCGCGCGGCCTTCCTCCGGCGCTGTCCAGCAGCACGCCTCCGGCGACCCGCCCCTGGCCGACGCCCCACCGATGACCCAGCCTCCGCTACTGTCGTTCCGTGCCCCATCGGTTTTCGTTTCCGATCTGGTCTGCGGTTGCGCAGCCGAACTCCGGCAAGGCGTGTCCCGAGTCCGAGGCAACCCTTCGGATTCTATCGATTTGGGTAATTTCTGGATAATCACAGTAGTTCGTCCCTCCCGTAATTGTCTATGATGAGATTGGTCCCCGATTCCCTCTCAGGAATTTGATTTTTGAGCGACGTCGTAACCCCGGATTTTTTGGAGATGTTCTGTGATATTCTGTGTTTATTTTTGATCTTTCCGAAATATATTTTCTGGTTTTTAGGCGCTGTGTTTTCCGAATTCATTTCGGGAATTCCCGAAACTATATTGCGGGTTTCCGATTAAGATTCGGAAATTATTTCTGTGAATTTAATTGTGGTGTAAAATGGTTTGGAAGTTGAATTCTGGGTGTTCCCTGGTTTGGGACTTTTTATAAATGGTGATTATGGCGCACTTCCCAGTTTTTGGGTTGACCGAAAATAGAGAAAGTGCTGCCGGATTTTCTATAAAATTTAATTATATAATTTTAAAATGGTTTTTTTTCGAAAAAGAATATTATTTTGGATTTTTGGGCGACGACCGTATTGGTCTATGGGCCCTTAGCAAAATGCAAACAAAACCGGTTTCGCCCGGACGTTGAGGCATTAGCCTATATGACGATTGGACCAATATCTGAGACTCACTATTAAATTTATTTTAATTATTAGTTTATTTATAATTAAATTATAGGGGAGATTTTAGAACTAACAAATGTTTCTTCTTATTTCAATTTATGTAAAATAATTTGTAAGGGCATAAGCCCAGCTTTTCTATTTTCTTTCTTTGTGGCCTGTAATTATTGTAGCGTAGTTTTTCTTTCATTTTCTGGTTTTGCTGATTTTTAGCGTAAACGCGTAGAATTAAAATAAATATTATTTTTGATATAGAAAAATTAATGAAATTTTTCTCACATTTACAAGTTGTAATATTTAAACAAAGAGCATGTTTTCTCATTAAATAAGAAATTTAGTTTTATATGTATAATTACGAAAATACAAAGTTTTAACCAATTAAATTTGTAACTACGAGTTTTTCCAAAATAAAAAGGTTAAATTGATCTTTCCCTTGTAACTAATTACAACGCACCCGATGATCGAGATTTTGTCGTGATAGCGTAATCAAATATTAAAATTGATTAGGACAAACTTAGAGATTGCAACTAGCATAGTTAGCATGGTAACTCTGAAATCTGAGACAAACTTCTCGAATGTAGGATTTCGAGGACGAGGCTAGTTTCAATCCCGAAGTCTCAACCCTTCTAGTCCAGTCCAATTTGAGGCAAGTACATTTTTGTGTTAGTTTATAATTATTTAGTAATTATTTTAATGCAAGTTTAAACCACGATGCAACACGGAACTCTCTCTGAGAGCACTGACTGTAACTACTGTAACTACTATAACTGTTTGGGGACTGGGGGAGTAGTGTAATGAGTATGACCACATCCAAAGTAATAATTTAGAACTGTATTAGCTTACCCCTCATACACACAGGGATAAGCCATATCATTCACTGTACAACCCAAGCCGGTCATATTTATTGCCTATTCACATCACAATGTTTTAACTGCTGGAGAACTGTTTATTTTTAAATTGTTTAAAAGTGCATGATTCTATTATTATTTCAGTTGTCAAATTAGCATGAATTGTACTTTGCTCCCTCCTGACTGGAGACCCATCATTTTTAGGTATCACTGATGATGCTTTTTTCCGCGGTATTTTTCCGAGATCCCAACTAGAGGACGATGATCTCGAGACTGATGAGCTGGTTGCCTAGATTTTCTTCTTCTTTTATAATTCATGATGTTTGTAGAAAACAATGTATTTCAGATGTATCTTTTATTTTGTTGTAAAAAGTTTTAAACTATTCAAATTTTTAAAGTTGTGGCAATTAGACTGTGTTGTTTATTACCTGCATGAGTGATACAGCTTACTGTCGTCGTCTCAACAACGGTGCAGGCTGGGCATGATCCGATTCGACCCAAGAAATTGGGACCGGGTCGTGACAGAATCATAATAATCCAGGGTTTTAGATTTGGAGTAGATTGGGAGGAGATTTGGATGAGGAGTTGATAGGATTAAATTGTGGAAAGATTTGTTAATATTTAAAGGAGATTTGTTACACCATAAATTTCCTTTTGTATCCATCACAAACGCATACAGAGCCCTGCTCTGTTGGCTCGGGAGAAGATTAGTGAACAGTGCTTTGCACTGTTCACAAAATCTATTTTTCTTTTTTCTTTTTTCTTTTTTTATAAATACATATATGCATTTATGCATATAAGATCTCCTATAATAATATACAAAGTTTCTAATAGAAAGTAAAATTTGCACTAAAATTTTCCAAATACACATAGTTAGCAGTTTAGTCTACAAAACTCCATGATAATACTTATCCTTCCAATATAATTTATTATATATATATATATATATATATATATATATATATATATATATATATATATATATATATACTTTTGGTTTTGTTTTAAAACTCTTATTATTTATATATCATCTAATATTTAGTTATATACTAAAAGCATCTGCAATAAGGCCCCAAAAATAACAAACATTAATAATAACAAAAAAAATCAGAATATTTATTCTTCCTAAAATATATTTATTTAGAGTTAATATAAGGCCCACAATAGTTGTAGGTATAAATTATTATTTTAATAAAATTATAACAATACCAAACTATTTATTATATAATAACAACAACAACAACAACAACAATAATAATAATTATAATAAATCTTATAAATTTAGGGGGTTTACAGAAGGCGCCGGCTGAGATCCCTCTGTCGGGCATGAACTGTCCAGATGTCCGAAACACGCACACTGAGAACAGGTTGGGGGAACCCATTCATACTCCACCTTCTGGATAAGAACCTCTCCAGAAGGCACTTCATACTCCAGTAGACTCGGTAACTCCCCTCCAGCCCGGATCTCAACGAATATCCGAGCATACATTAGCCTCGTCCGAAAGGCTGTAGCATCATCAGCCTTGATCGGGGTGCCCACCAAGCTGGCAAGTCGCATCAGCAATGGGATACTCCAGAACCGAACGGAGAACTCAGGGAAGCGTATCCAAACCGGGATAGCATTCAAGACTTCCCTCTCACAGTACAAATCTGGGGTCCACTCCTTCAAGATGATCAACCTGCCATCAAATGTCCACGGACCACCCTGCAGGATCTGGTAACATCTTCTGCCAGTCCAAACTTCATATAGTAGAAGCCATTTTTCCTAGCAAATATCACCATACTACCTTTAGGCTGCCAGACGCGTGCCTCATACCCCCTGATCTGCCCATAGAATGGCTTGTTGCCCAGGACGTACAGCACCAGCATATTTTCCCAGAAGGCAGTCACCTTCTCAATCTCCTCTGCAGGGAACGAGGCCCGAAAGCCGCTTCCTACCTTCTTCGGTGGCACATACTCCATAGAAGTGGGGCTTTTAGGCCCCACCGGTGTGCAGATCTCAGTCCAGGACCGTCTCGCTGGGCGTGGAGCCATTCCCTGTGAGCGGGTGGCAACCCAGGGGTAAGAGATCCTGAACCCTGACCTCCCCGATCCACTACTTTGCCCTTTCCTTTTCTCGCTATAGTCGCCTTAGGGCGCCAGCCCACTGTTCTCCCAGTAGTCACCACAGGGCCACGAGCCGACATCCTTAGCCCCGATCTCTCGCCCGATTTCCTTCCAGCAAAAGGGTGCGTCTTTTGGAGACTCTGAATGTCCCCCACCTTGCTCGCCGCCTTGGCCCCCCGCCGTCTCGTAACCGTCGTCCAGCCACCTCCCTCCATCTGTCCATTCGAAGATCCAGAACCGGATCTAGGTTGGAAATTTGGAGTTTCCGTCAGGTCGGGGACCCATCTGGCTCCCCCGGGCCCTGTAGTCGTTGTCGTCGACCGATCGTACGCACCCTGCCACCGCCACCACCGACAACAGCCTTGCCAACGTCGCCCGTGGCCGTGCCGCCCCCGCTGATGCCTCCGCCATCAGCCCGTGCTTCCCTAGCGCCCGCCTCGCCGTCGTCGACGCCGTTTCAGCTGACACCCACGCCGTCCCCCGCCAGTCCGCCCCCGGCCGGTCCTCCTCCTGGCGCGCCGGTGGCCGCGCCGGGGTCCCAGGTTTGGGACCCCCTCTCGGTCGCACCGGAAACCCTAGCCTCACCCGTTGCTGTATCCATTATATATATATATATATATATATATATATATATATATATATATATATATATATATATATATATATATATATATATTATTTATCAGAATGGAGCAACCGAAATTCAAAATTTGAATTTTGAAAATTCAGAAAGGTCACATGGAGAGGGGGCGTTGGGCCCGAAGGTTGTGCCCGGTGCACTGCCCGGGGGAAGGGCCCGGTGCACAGCTCGAGAAAGTGGCACGCGTCCCGGGGGGCACGCGGATCGAGAGGGGCACGAATCCCGGGGAGGGGACGCGCCGCCCGGGGAGGAGGGCCCGGGGCCTCCGGCGGAGGGGGCCGGAGAGTGGAGGGGGGGTCGACCTCAGGGGAGGTGAGGGGGGGTGGGTCCGACCACCAGGCCGGCGGGTAGGGCCACTCACCGACGACCCGGAACCGGAGGGATCCGGCAGCGGAGAGGAGAGGTGGAAGACGATGCCGGGGGGGACGGAGGAAACCCGGGAGGGGGGAGGAGCGGGTGGATCTAGGGGCAGGCCGCCGGGGGCCACCGACTCACCATCGGCAGGGGGAGGGGCCGTCGGCGAGCGGTGGTGAGAGCAGTCCGAGGGGGCTCTGCCGGTCAGCGGTGGAGGGAGCTGCGCAGAGCGTAACGGGGAGCGGGTGGTGGCGGCGAAGATGGCTCGTCGACCGACGGGGAGAAGGCCAGCGCTGGGGCCGAGCTAGCCGTCGGCCACAGCGCGGAGGCCGTGGGGGGGACGAGGCCGGAGGTCGCTGAGCAGCCACCGTGGCCTACGGGAGGGGGGCCACCGGCGCCGGAGAGAGACCCGACGGGGAAGGGGAGGCGGGGGCCAGACCGGAGCCGCAGAAAGCCGGGGGACGCGCGGGTGACGGCCGCGGAGGGAAGGAGAGAGCGGTGGGGGGCGCCGCCGCGAGCGGGGGAGGCGGCCACTAAAGGGGGGCAACGATAGGAGGAGACGCCGCGTAGGGGGACGCCGGGTGACGACGCGGGGGCTAGAGGAGGAAGGGCCAGTGGCGCTACGGAGCCTGGGTCGCCGGAGGAGAACTGTATATATGTATATATATGTATGTATATATGTATGTATATAAAAATATATATATATATATATATATATATATATATATATATATATATATATATATGAACTATCAAGACAACTCCACATAACTAAGGTATCCCATATGTGCATATCATGGATAATCCTAATCCAGATATATCCTAAAACACATATGCACTACTCAACCCTATCTCATAAACATAAGTACATCACAAATATATCCTTATCTATATATATATATATATATATATATATATATATATATATATATATACACACACCAAACATAGACTCTCACCTCAAACCCTTGTCCAGATATTGGACTGAACTGAGCATATAGGGCTGCACATGCATTAAGCATGATGCTCAAATCAGGCATATGAGGTCAGACTCTGAATGAACAAGAAAATGAGCTAATCAGGGGATATCTAAACCCACATAAGCTTAACCAACATGTATCCCTATAGGACAGCAGCAAGGAGGGACAGCTAATGCAATATGCAGAACAAAATGCAGTGAAGTGTATATAATACCAGTTATCTAATGTATGCAGATTTAATGAAATGTGCAGGTAATGAACACTGAATTAGCCAAATTATATGTAGGACAATCAAGACAGTGGGCAGATCAATGTTCAAGACTGGACCAACATGTGAAGATACAAGAAAATAACATAATTGGATTAAAACATGACATGACTGAATAAGTAACCCATACTCAACCCCCTACCTCTGAGTGAACCCATAGAGTTCACTCTAAAGTCTGAATTCAAAGTTTCGTTGAACACTTGGTATGCATTGGGACAGACCTAGTATTAGGATATGCAGGACAGCCCCTATACTATGAATAAGGACTGATACTCTAAGAGTATCAGTCGATTACTAGCCAAGAACTGGACAAGTAGGTAAATAGGATTATGGTACAGAACATGGAGGAAATGTAACATTGGTTAAGACTGAACAGTAATGATGAGGGCTGCACATGGGAGAATTGAATTGATTAGAATGTGGTCTAATACCTACCAATAATCGGTCGAGGTTGTACACTTGCCACTCAAGCTATCTAACTTAATTTTGACATCAGTGTGTGTGACCAAAATAATGAAACCAGTAGGAACTAAAGGATTCGACCCAAAGTGGATACCTGAACAATGGCAGGACATAACTAATGATGTTCAGTAACTAAACCAAACTTAAAAGGGGCATACTCTCCTAAGGTATCAGGGAGGACTAAATGTAATGCAGCTATAGCAAATCAAGGGTGTGTACTGCTTCAGGAAAATGAAGATTCTCCTAAATGTAGGACCTATCAAGACACCCAACATCACTTGAACTCAACATTAAGACTAACAGGACAGCAAGCCATCGACAGAACAATTTCTGATTCTTCTAGGGCATGGACCTGGAAATGGTTAATGAAGGACTAAACCACCAAGGATAAGGACCAAAACATGTGAACCAAAAGAAACTAAGGGTTCTCAGATGTAGGGCATCCACTATAAGACTGAACCAAATGACTGTCCATTCATGGGTAGATGAAATTCCAAAAAACTAAGGTAATGGCTAAAACTAAGGGTATGGGACATAATATGTAGACAGGGCAGTGTATGCAGGATATTACTGTCCTAAAGGCAGGTCATGTTATGCAGTGAATGATAGGATGCATGTCATTCTCTGTATGAGGAATGCAGGTCAATGAATGCGGCATTCGAATCACACCTGACTGAACTAGAGGATGTAGTGGTTAATATGAAGGTGAACAGTGATGTACATGAGGATTTGCTATATCAAGAGACTCAAATCTAACACCAAAATGGAAGGATGAACTGTCAGTAAGGAAGCAAAACTATGGTTTTGTAAGGATTTTGGTAGGTATAATATATTGACCCATAGGAAGAATAAAGTCAAATGTAAACAGGACATGACAGTAGCCCTAAATGGCAAAACCTTAATTGGATAGAACAGTGGGATACCAAGCTAACCTATATGAATGATAATTAAGAAATGGCAAATAAATGGAATGGGTTAAATACTTATACATTGAAAGAAGGTTGGCTCGACTGAACCAGATTACAAATGAACAGACCATTAGAATGGTTTGGTAAGGTTATTAGCCAATGCATTCGAATTAACTATCGGAAGGTTGATATGCAGTGACCATGAAGCTAAATGCAGGGTAATTGCTCAAGGCAATGCAGTGTAGTGCTGCAAAGCAAAATGCAGTGTAGTATAGTGCACTCGACTGCACAGAAAAGGATCTACAGGCTATGCCATAGCTCTAGATGTCCATGGCTCGAAGCCCTAAACCTAGGTCTACGTGTCAGTTACCTGATCTACCTAAATCAGTGATTAGGTGATGAAACCAAAGTGTAACAGTGAATAACAGAGCCCCCAGTAGCAGGGCATTCACTTTTCATGGCCAAAACTCAGCCGAGTGTCCTCGTGTCCAAATAAACCTATCAAATCACTTCGAAATCCCCACAGTCCAATATACATACAATCCACACATCATTAGCAACCCAAATATGTAATTATATCAGAAATTAGATATCAAAACATCCAATGGGACATTTCATCGAACACTTGAGATACGTATCTGATACTCTTGTGATACGCACCCTAAATGGATTCAAATTCGAACCAAACTCTACCTAATGATAGGGGGACCCTAAATGAATGCATCTATGGAAATAAAATAGCAATTAAAAAGGTTTAGAGATTCTTACCAATTGGGAGTTGGAATCCCAATGAAAACTTCTAGAATATATCTCCCACCAAGCTCCAATGGCCAAATTTCTCCAAATCCTTTCTAGCTAGCCAATAGAGGCTACCTCTCTTCATGAGGTAGTGATTGCAATTGGTTAGGTGAATTTGGAGTTAATTTGAGAAATGGGGACAAATTTAGGGAAGAACACAATTTAGGGTTAGGATTTCAATGAAAGGGGGGAAAAGGGGGTTAATGATGACTTAAATAGAGTGAGGGGCTGCTATGGCCGGCCACATGGTCTTGGGCTAGGGTTTGGTTGGTTACATTAGGCTAAAGGTCTCTCAAGTTGTCATTTAAAGGCCTTTTTAGAAGAAGGCCCAAAGTGGCTTATTAATTCAAGTCACAACTAACCTCTATTAGTCATTATAACATAATTAGAGTCCAACTAACTAGTCTAAGTCCATTAGTTAGGTCTCTATGGTCATGGTTAGTCTCTAGACAAAGTAGTTCTAAGGTTTCACTAGCAAAGAACAAAATCATAATACATTAAATTAAATAATATAAAAATAATCAAGAATTCACCAATTTATCACTATCATGATTTAATCCCTTAATTAATAACCAAAATAATTAATTTTACAAAAGTTCAAAATTACCCTCATTTTAGAAAAAAATGGTAGTTACATCCTCTAATCCAATTAACTAACTCCCTAACTTCATTATAGTACCTTGCTCCCCAATTCAGTCCGAAGAACTGAATCGAGGCCCAAATTTACCTGATGCCTCTTCATTTATGGAATGAAACATTTCCTTCCCAACCTTCCTTTAGAATAAAACACCCACATGTATTGGTTGATACATTTTCCCTTTCATTATCAGTTTGAATTGATATCTCATATCAGTTTTATAAACTGATACAAATCAGTTTTTGAAGAAACTGAACACACTATATATTCCTTCCATGTTTCATGTATCCCAAGATACCTATACCCGATTCCCCTTTGTAACACCCATATCTCAGAACACGTATTTTGTTAAGCCTGCATGTATCTTGGACCTGTATTTTATTTTCTCAGATTCTGGCCTGTATTTTATTTTGGCTCAGCTTGCAGATTTTGGTTTTCTCGTAAAATGGGTTTTGACATGGCTTGGTTTTATTTTGTGAAGGAGGATTGGTTTGGTTTGGTTCAACATGCATTTGGAACACCTAAGCCTATGCTCCACCCTCAACACACCACAACCACCCTCATTAAAAACCCTACCAACCTTTTATCTCTCCTCATAACTCTTTCATTTATTTTCTCCATCTCCTTCTTCTTCCTTCCTCTACACAACTCACCTCCACCCATAGGCAAGTGTACCTTGCCACCACATAAGAACCACTTTTTATTTGTCCATTAGCTAGATTAGGCCATGGAGATCAACATTAGAACTTGACATTTTGTGATTTGGAGTCTCTTTTGTTCTAGATCTAAGTTTTTTCTATTTTCGAATTTACATGGTTTTGATCTATTTTAGTTGGGTTTTTGTGGGTTTTGATGCTTCCATATGGAAGAGAACTCAATTTTACTCAAGTTAGAACTTTGAAAATCGAGATTTGGGTTTTATTTGACCAAGATGTGAAGATTCGAACTTTGGTGTTCATGAAGTGTTCCTCTCGGCCTGGAGAAGAAGACTGCAGCCTGCGCACTTTAGCGCAGTGCTGGACTGCGCATCCCCTCTCGGCCTGTGCTCTTTAGCGCAGCGCCGACCGCGCTGCTTGCCCCTTGGCGAACTGCACTCAGCCCCATGCGCCGACCATTCCTGCGCACTTCACCCCTGCGCAGTTCACTCCTGCGCAGTCTGCTCATGCGCAATCTAACCCCTGCGCAGCTCACCCCTGCACAGTTGGCTCCCCGTACAATCTAACCCCGCGCGCTTGGACCCTGCGCACTTCACCCCTACGCAGTTCAACCCTGCGCCATCTATCTCCTACGCCAACCATTCCTGCGCCATCCCCCCTGCGCAACCCACTGGCCCATGATGATTTGGTTTTAATTTTTGGACTTGGCTTCTCTTTTGTGGATTAGGTTTTGAGATCTTGTTCCACACAGAACGACTACCTTGACCCCAACACGACCTGGCACGATTTTCAGTATTTGATATGACTAGTACGATTTTCGTGATTTCTGTGATTTATGATCCTAGTACTTTCTGATTTTCTGGATAATGACCCGATGGGGTGCATTCTTGACTTGTAACTTGATAACTTGATAGTGGCCCGTGGCGGCGCACTGACTTGACTTGACTTGTAACTTGTAACTTGTAACTTGTAACTTGTAACTTGTAACTTGACTTGCATAACCAACTTGACACCGTGGGTGTTCCTGCTTGCTTGCTTGTGTAATCTACTTGTCTTGTCTTGCATCATGTCTAGGACGTGACTCCCTGGTTCCCACGGTCAGGGATTCGCACTGAATATGGATTAGGTTAATGACTAGCTTTAACTATAGTTCATGGAGAATTTCCAGTCACATGCAATCTCGTTATCTGGGCGCTTTAATTGGACTTGTAGCTTGCCGACGAGTAGAGCACATTTCCAGCACACTGTCATGTGTTGCACCCTCTAAGTCACCTAAGGGTATATCGTCTCCTGGGCGATGTACCCAACCATACTCTCAACCCGCGAAAGGATAACTGGATGGTCTGCAGGGCTTGGGACTGGGAAATTCTCATTGCATCTTGTTAGTAATTAGGCTTGTGATAACCCTAGTTAGTTAAAGTAGTAAGCCGTAGTATTCTGCTTGGCCGCTTGTGAATGGATAATGTCTAGTCCTGTCTAAGTCTTGTCTAGTTCCTGTACCCTGGTCCTCCTGAACATGATTGTTTTACTTATCTTTAACAATAAATGGATAGGGACAAGTGTCATTCAGGCGAAGGATTACAACCCCGATCCTTGTTTGGTTTACGGGTTGTAATCTGGCTTCTGGAATAGTTCCATGTCCTTAGTCGTTTATTGTCTTGTTGTATTCTTATTTACTAGTACTTTCTTCCATTTTCTTATGTTCTGATATGCTGGTTTTGTTCTTATTTCGTGGCCTCTTTTGTGGCACTTACTCTTTCTGGGGTTTGACCCAGCTGGTTTTGTGTGGCCAGATTTCATAGCAGTACCCGAGGATCTACCGAACCTCCAGCCCGATGGTGGCGATTAGAAGGAACCCGGGCTACGAGTGGGTTTTCTATTTTGTTTCGCTCACTCTATTGTAAATTATTCTTTTGAGGCGTTTAGCCGACGAGCACCTGTTAGCTCGATGCACATTTACTTACTGTCTGCCTACGGGCTGTAAACATGATTGACGAATCCTAGGGTTGATCATGTATGACTTAACTCTTGCTAGTCCTAGCATTTTGTACGATTAGCTTCATGATCAGCTGATATGTAATATTTGGGACGCCTTTTATTGTATATTTGGTGGTCAAACATCTTTTAACTATATTACTTGCTTGAGATTGAGATAATAGGCTTGACCTTAAGAGACCGCTGGCTTGCAGTAAACCCTCATAACTAGACAGCCATGACCGTATAGCGAGATGGACTTCATTTCAATATACGTAGCTGGCTATGTTCGCCCCCGCTCTCCAGTATTCTGGTTCTGGGGCGTGACATGGTTTAAGTGGTGGCCCATGCAGGTCTTGTCAATCAAGAAATGTAGGGATTTATCGATAGATGTCTTAATCAGTACTCGTCCTTGATCTCTTATCATATCCTCTGAATCTCTGGAATCTTGACTTGATCACATGCTTGTATCGTTGATCTGTCCTGGTCCTTCCTTATTGTTTCTCCCTGTGTCGTCTTCTTCAACAGCACTGTACCTGACCCTGCCGATCAGCAAGGTGGAGCACTTCATGTGGACCAGCAGCCCGGAGATCAAGTCCAGCACTCCGGAGTAGCCTCCAGAGTTGTGCCTACTGGAGGAGAACCCCCAGTTCAGCCCGTTCAGCCTGCCTAGCCGGATGATGGCACCTTGGTAGGTCTCATCAGGACCTTGATAGCTTCCTAAGATCGTCGAGGAGACGCCTTGCACCAGGTAGTGGCAGATGCTTTGACCAGGGGCGGTCACCCAGGGAACAGCACGGCCAACAGCTTCAAGCGCCTGAACCCTCCATTCTTCGACGGCAGTGAAGATGCGATTGCCGCGGACGCTTGGCTTCAGGATACCGAGGTGATTCTGGAAGCAGCTAGAACACCCGAGAATGAGAAGGTGGCGGTGGTACGCCTGCAGTTGCTGGACTTGGCTCGCAGTTGGTGGGCAGCGCAGGCCATGGGATTAGTGGCACCCATTACTTGGGCAGTGTTTAGAGAGAGATTCCAGATGAAGTATTTTGATGCTGTAGCTCGGTACGACCTACAGACAAGATTTACCAACTTGAAGCAAGGAGGCAGAACAGTCGACGGTTATGCATCTGAGTTTTCTAGACTCAGTAGGTTTGCCCCCACCTTGGTGGCAACCGAGTTTGATAGGGCCCAGCGGTTCCAGCAGGGACTATATTTGGAGATCTTGTTGGCAGTCGAGCAGTTCGAGCACCAGACGTTCGATGCAGTATTGAGGGCAGCTAGGAGGCATGAGTATACCTCCCAGAGGATCTTGGATAGGACCGGAGGTAGGAAGCGGTCCCACAGTCAGATGTACCAGTCATCAGCTCCATCCCCGGCAGCTAGGAGTTTGACCATTGGAACTCCGAAGCGGGCGGCCTCAGTAACGTCGGTTCAGCATTCAACCCCGACGTACCCACAGCAGCAGAAGCAGAAGCAGAATTCCGCGATGGGATGTTCTCATTGTGGGAAGCCAGGCCATGTGGTGGCGGATTGTCGTAGGGCGCAAGGATTGTGCCTAGCTTGTGGAGCGGCAGATCACAAGATAGGAGCTTGCCCGAATAGGGGTAGTTCATCC
Organism: Iris pallida; assembly: GCA_029216955.1. NCBI lineage: Eukaryota > Viridiplantae > Streptophyta > Magnoliopsida > Asparagales > Iridaceae > Iris > Iris pallida. The sequence continues at coordinate 28,571,167 of JANAVB010015400.1, read as the reverse complement.
TCCTCCAACCTAACCAGTCCATCGGTTAGGGGACCAGCACCTGTGCAGCAGCACCAGTACCCGAGGCCATTGTTGCCTCAGGCCCAGGCATTTCATCAGCAGAACCAGCAGCAGTACACCCAAGTCACTACAAGAAAATGCATGTTTAGCGACATAAGCAATATGTAGCAAAAAGTTAGATTTGTGTCGCCAAAGCATTTTTGCGACATATCTGGCTATGTCGCATACATGTCGTCGTAGCCTTGTCTGGAAATGTCTTTGGCGACATAAAATTACACATGTCGCGGAATATAAGTACTTTTTGCGACATATCATATTTTTGATTTAAAATAACTTTTAGCGACATGTGTCATGTGTGTCGCAGAAAATAACACAAGCATTGAAATTAATTTATATTTTTATGTCGCAAAAACTAATTTATATTTTTTTTATTTATTTGTATTAATTTTTTTTTGCATATATTTTCCAACATGAATGTAAGTCTTATTTCGAAAATAACACAAGCATTGAAATTCATTTTCAAAGAATTTGAGAACAAAGAACAAGTTACCGTAAACACAACATAATATCCAATACAATGTCTTCAAATATCTCTTCATAAAATAATCAATAATGTAATATTTTAACAACGTCAAGTAGCCATTCAAAAAAAATACGTATTGTATTCCAGCTTAGACAACTCTACTGTAAGCTAAAACACATGAATTGAATGTCCCCCCCACCAAAAAAATTTAGCCTACAATAGATCTCATGATATGAATGTCGTCCCCCACGACTTGTTGTCTATGTGATCCTGCAAACGAATAAAAAAATTAAGTAAAACAAAATATATACTAAAAGAATGACAGGGATATAGAGTTGTGACCTTTTCTATTCTCTTTGGGACGCTTTCAGCAGGAAGTTGATTTGATGTTCGGACTTCCTTAACCTTCAAATAGTTGTACATGACAACCCCCACTAGTGCTGCAAATAAGTACATTTTTTAGAATTTAGCAATTTTAACTCATTGGAAACTATTTCCAAATGAATTGTACAATATAACTGTGCATAGAAAAGAGAATTACCAATTTCATAGCCAATAACATTGAGACCAGTAATAACAGATTCAGGAAATGTAATTGTTGAAAAGGTAATCAGTATCCAATCTTTCAAAACTCCATCAACTCGTATAGTTACTGCTCCCGTTCTACCAATTACTAGAAATATAGAGAAGTTCAAGGCCAAAGCACAAAGTGCATTTGAGAAAAATATCCAAAATTAAACTGGATCTGTGAGGCCTCCATCCCCGGTTTCTCCAATAGATACCAGAAGAGAAAACTGCACAGAAACAAATTTAAACCGAACAGTGAATCAAGAGTGTATAGAAAACTTTTTAGTCTGTTTAGAAGATAAACAGTGAGCTATAGAAGCTCAACCAAAATAAGGTAGCAGGGCACTGAAATAAAAAAATTGTAACTAATTATATGAATCCGACCAAAGCAATGGAAATAGCATTCAAGTCAAACATCCAAAAGGACTAGAACTTGGCCCATGAGTGATGAACTAAATGTGTTAAGAAAAATGGCGTTGATCAAATAGTAGTTGCCATTATTGGACACGGACGCTGGATATGTGAATGCAATAGATATGCAGGATACATAGCCTTAAAAGGTATGGAATGTAAAGACATGACATGTTTGAGAATTATTTGTGAAACTTATCAGGAAGCATATAAATGTAAAGGTGATGTGACATGTTAGAAACTCTCTGAGAACTTATAGGAGACCAATTCGACACTATATGTATAAGACACACGAATATGAATGCGAAAGGCATAACATATATCACGAAAATTTTGTTAGAAACACTATGAACAAAATTAAGTCTTTAGGAATGTAAATGGTACGTCTAATATATAGATTCTAACACTTAGCATTGTATTTAACACAAAACAAAAAGCATGCAAAAATAGTTGACACCATCCACAAATGACATATGAGGCAAAGGAATGACAAATGCTCACCATAAGTGTATAATTTAGGAGATGTATAATTTAGAATAAAACTAGTATGTAGTGACGTACCCAAAAGTGGATAAGTTGAATAATAATGATTCTGTAACAAATTGAAAAGAACAAGTCACATTTTGTCCCTGAAAAAAAGTTGGCCGTTTTGATTCTTGTAATTGAAGTCCAATTTGTGCAGAATTTCCAGGTGCAGACATGAAGCATCCAAAATAAAGCTAGTATTGCTTGAGTGAATTCACTTGCAATTTCTGACACCATCGTTTGCTAATATGTGACAATTATAAAGAATGACATTATGATCAATAAGCTTCCTAACTAAATCAGGTATATTTCTGAAACTTCCCAGGACATAAGCAATAGGAAAGAACCGTTATTATAATTTAAATGGCTAGAATGACATGAAATTTGATAGTGAATACCTACAGGGAGCTATGTAATATAGACTGGTAATAGGATTCAATGTGAGGCCCTTTTTCTGAGGAAGGACTTGAGTTAATACCAGCCTAAGAGCTTCCGCAAATATACCAGTAACCTGGTAAACTGTTTCGATTACATTAAAGTGGATTTCCCCGTATGACGAGATTACGACCCCAACACTGACCAGCAGCATATTCAAGAATACGTCACATCTTAATTTGTCAGTGCCATATATAACCGCCACCACGAATATTGCAACAGACACTGAGACAGGTCAAGTCTAAGATTACTACTAGAAATACAGAATCATATAGAGCCATTGCATAGATGGATGTCATAGCAAACTTATTCAAGGCTTTGAGCATTTGAATAAACGCAACTGAAATATGCAAATAAGTAGCATTTCCAAACCTGTGATACATAAACAAAATAAATCATCATTTCAAATTTAGAACAAAGAGCATGACTAGATTGCATGTCACAAACTTGGATAAGCCTACAAATTGTCAAAATAATGTCTGCATATGACAAAAGGTTAAAAACAAAAGACGTTTGAACTAACAAAGCTAGCAGACGGACTAGCAAAAAGCTATATAAACATGATAATGAATAGCATGGCTATTTGATCGCACATAGGACGTATTTAAACTAAAACATGAATTTGAGGGTTGTGAAATCCTTATGCATGTTCAGCAATTATGTGCCAGTGCAAATCATTCTGCATAGGAAGATTGAAAGGCTTCAAAACAAATCGCTTAAAAAATTTAATTATAATTGCAAGAAGCCTGCCCCTTGAGCTTGATAAGATTAATAGTTATCTATTTCTAAGTATGTAAACATGTTCATAATTTGTCTGAGAATTGAGGAAGATTGAAAGGCTTCAAAACAAATCGCTCAAAAAATTTAATTATAATTTTTAAGAAGCCTGCCCCTTGAGCTTGATAAGATTAATAGTTATCTATTTCTAAGTATGTAAAAATGTTCGTAATTTGTCTGAGAATTGAGGTAGGTATTTTGACAAATTTGTCTGGATTTTATTTCTGCTGCAAAGATGTGCAGTGTAACTTAGTATAGCAAACTGGCCATGAAACCAAAGAAAGAATAAACTCTTCCTAATGGTTTGATTTTTTTAAAACAACATTTAAATAAGTGCATTAAGGAGAATACCAAAGGCTTGAGGCAAAGAACGCACTGATGGGAATTACACGTGGTATATATGCAAATGTTACAGAATATATCATTAAGGGGGGTATTTTGGTCATTCGGGAGTAAACATTGAACTGTTGATGCCTTACATTTGAAATGTCATCTTGACAGGAGTAACAACCTATAGCAGTCAGACCATCAAAACTCAAGTCAATTGGTAGGATTTAGGATAAGTAGAAGCTAAGTCTACAGCAATTATTTATATGATATTATTTTGATTGAAGCAAACATCTGGACATATAACTTTCCATACACATCAGAAATAGGATTGTGTATACAAACATATATTTAGACAATAGCCCATATATCTTTTCATCTGCTACCTCTCTCACTTAGACAACAACAAAGCGGTGGTATGTGCTATTTAGATATTCTACTCAGTCTACTTGCATTTTTCCTTACCTTCAATTTTCTCATTTTCTTTCTCATATTTTTTAAGTGCTAAAAGGACAACCTCTTAACTATATCAGCACTACAAACCTATGTATGAAACACTTTGACATCTCCAGCAAAAATGAGTTACGAAAAAAGACTGAGATATGCTCCTTATGGCCTAGTACTGGCAGGTATTCTTTAATAAAAAAATCCCCAACCCTGTAGACTTTGAGAGAGTAAGTAGCCATGAGAGTGGCACTAACACTGGTTTTCACAATTGTTAGGTATATATAGATCGGCTCAGAACCCTAGTCAAAAAAGATTACAGTAACCACATAAATGAGCAAAATCAGGCCAAATGGAAAGAATGGGTGATGACCCAAATCCAAGTAAAAGCAAGAAAAAAAACATATTTGATCCTAAAAGGAAGAAAAAAAATGACCATTGGACCAACAATAGTCATACTTCCGTGCACCTTCATTCGACAAAGGCTATTGATCCAGTCTTGGAAAACAATGGTTCTTTCAAAACAGCATGAGACAAAAAGGATGTTTAAGGAGCTCTGCTTTTGGCTTAAGGAGCTTTAACTAAAAGTGGTTTCCTTTTGGACTAAAATTTTGAATTGTTTTAGTTACAACTTTCACTTAGACCTGACTCTGGCAGGTAGCTTTTCAGGAAACATGTTCCCCCGCGGTAACGACAAGGATGGCCTACTAATGTTGGTGGAACTACCCATATGATTAGTCGGATCTAAATCAAATTTTCAATAATTTTCTGCAATGAGAAAGAATTGTTTCCGCTAGGTGATCTGTTTGAATGAGTCCAACAAGGAATCGCCAATTCCAACAGTTTCCAAAGCATCACAAGAAAAAACAATTTCAAATGCCAAACTAAACTAACCATATCAAGCAAAGGTTGGAAAATTGAGACCAGTATAAAATTTGCTAAATCTAGACAATCCTAGAAGGGGTTTATTATACTGCAAACTATTCTCCATATCCCTAACTAAACTAAATCCGGCTGCCCATTCCCCCCTCCCCACCTGCTCCCACCATCCTACTTTCCCTTTCAGGAACATCATCTCTCTACACAAATGGAAGGGGAAATGATTGTTTTGTGATCTTTTTTGTTTAGGCGTTAACCTTTTAGCTAAATTAAAATGGTTTTTATTTTTTCTTTACATTCATGAATTAGAAATGGGTCATTGTCAAAATTCAAAATTTTACTTGTAAATATCTGGAATTTTACTCTTTATCCTTCAATTTGAATGGTCAAAAATATATTAACTTTTGGATTAAGATTTAACCCATTTTGATGGGTTAACATGGAAAAAATGGTCTTTTCCACAATTCCGTTAACAACGTCAAGGCACTGAGATATAAGTCAACATCAAGGGGGCAGTTTGGACAAAAAAGAGGTCAGGATGAAAAATTCAACGACCCCTGCTGATTGGGACAAAAAACTTACTCTTTGAATGATAAAGATAATACTGTACAAGAAAGAAAAGCACGAGTGCATAAGAAATGCTTGTTCAGAAAATGAAGGAAAGTTCTGACACAAATCGGCTATGATATCTTGATGTAGGTACGGATAGGAATTTGGGAACAGTAGCCATCGATTAAAAATACAATCAATTAAGTCATGGCCACTTCAGTGAGTTCAATATTATGTAGAGATATTGGAGTTGTGACAAACCCCGGTTACCTATATACCCATCTAAATACAGAGGATAAGTCATCCCTTGAAAGGCTTATATATCATGAAAAGTAGTGCATAGTGTACATATGATATCAAACTTGGTATTATTCTCTACGCTCAATAATAAAATCCATTTAGAAGTTCTTCCTAAGTGCATAAGTTAGCATCCTAAGTATAAAGTAATGTTGTAAATAATACCTCTTTGAGGGCCGCTTTGTTGTTGTGACCTGCTGCTGTAGTTAGAAGATGGTCTACTGCCTGCATAACTTGTACGAGATAAGGATGATAAACCTTGAGGCCCATCCGGAAGTTGATTCCCATCGAATCCATGAGATTTGCCTTGCACTTTTCCGTGCATATAAGTAGGATTCATTTCTGTTGAACTTTTACTAGTCAAGGACAAATCAGAACTGGAAACAGCAGGGGAAAATACCTTTTTTTACTGTTGCTTCTATAGATGATCTCTGACTGCCTACTTCATGCTTGAGGGTATCAATACCACCTGGAATGTGTGCATCAATAGATCGTGTTAGCACATGTTCCAAGACTGAAGAACAACATCCAGAAAAAAGATGTTGGTTTACTGAATGGTAAGAATTGGTCACTACTTGGTATAAGATATATAGATGCAGGACATTTTACATCACCTGTGGGAGGCATCCCTGTCGTAATGATTGTGGTGACTGAACTTTCTTCAACAGAAGCAGTACCACTTACAAGAGGCCCATTAGATATTGATCATGATTATTTACCAAAATGGAACGAACGGGGAGGTGGGAGTAGTGAGTTGAACAGTTTTCGGTTACATAGAAGAAAATTAGCAAAATATCAAAAGGCATAATTAGAGTGTAGAGACATCAAAATCCTTCAACCAATCTTTTTTCTTAGTATTGGAAAGTTGTTATAAGCCTTTGGCATGTATAATAAATGGATTAATCTTATTTTGTACAGTTAATAATTAGCCACTTACATAGCCTCTAGTTAGAGTTAAAGACAGACAAGCAAAGCAAAATTCTAAGTGAGTATATAGTTGAAAACTACAGGAGTTCAATCAAGAATATAGGTAAACAGAGTAATCACAATCCAATCCTTCCCCATCAGAATGGGGTTGACTCTGGAGAATAAGAAAGCTCCATAACAGAATTGTCAAAGTTTTTATAACTTGCTGCCAGCCTGACGCCAAATGTTGGTGCTAAATTCCTAGCCAAGGTACCTCTATCACGCGAGAGCCGCATCATAATACCTAGTTGGCAGATAGGTAGACCTACCATTTAGCTATGCAGGTTAAGCTTATGCAATGCAACCAAGGAGCCCCCTCCAAATTCCCCTAGACTATAAAGGGTCTAGATAAAGAGATAACATAATACAACTAGATATAGGGAATTGTACTAATCTCTAGATTAAGCAAAGGGTGAAAGGAATAACATTTCAAGGAAACAAATATACCAATAATCAATTCACAAGTGAATCTAGTACAAAAGCAATCATCAGCACATACACCCCCCAAAAGTATTATCAATGTGACATGCACATAGATAACTCCAATGATCGTGTCAATGTAAGTCCAGGGTCAAATTGGGTGCTCTATGGATATCCGACCATTTAACATAAGGTCCAGGTCAGTTTCTAGCAAACCATTGAAACCCTAGAAATTGCTCCAAACCCAAATTCACTTATCTATAAGTTATAATTGGGTCGTGTAGGTCAATTAATTTATGTAAAATAGGGTGTGAACCAGTTTACTCCTAGGTCTTAATTTTGGAATTGGACATATTAATACTTGGGTCAAGATGTCTCAACACAGTTTCTGAGTAATCCTCGGTAGGGATCGAGTCATGGACAAAGTAACGGGTCTAATTACCATATTGTAGCAGTTGAACCAATAAGGCACATGTAATTGTTTTGCTAACAAATCACTAAGAAAACTAATACCAATGGATTTTCTTATGAATATTTATGTTGTTTGTAACTAAGAAACAAAATAAGGGACATGGTTCTACTAAATAATTATTATAAATAAATTTGATTCCCAAAGATAGTGCGTTTGAGACGTCACATTCCATTCTGAATATCAAAAGATTTAACTAACCTCTAAAGAGGTAAAAAAAATCATAACAGTATATGAGCTAAACTATTGAAGGATAAACCAAAAACTCGTACAAAAATCCTAAATTATTCATGATAGGGATTAAAACAAAGTATTAGAGCAAATCAATGACAATGATATAGTCATTAATAAAGGATATCAGCACTTTAATCATACACAAAAGATGGTACATTTATTAAAATGTATACAGGAATCACCCTAAAGTTTGTTCACTCTAATGTGTTTTCTTCTGCCATCAAAAATTCCCAAATTCCATTAGCATTATATTAGATGAAGTTGAAAGTTTTCATAAAGGTACTACATGTTTCCACTCTTATCAACACCTAACAAATGACCAATTAAGCTTCAATATCAATTATCAAAAGATCGATAACATGCCAATATATAAAAAATAGGGCATTTCAGTATCAGTTATCAAAAGAAAGATAGCATGCTAATATATCAAACATAGCACGAGAGCCGTCCCAATCTTCGTCTGTGGTCGGCCAATCCCACCCCCCCACCCCCACCCCCCACCCCCCACCCCCCACACATACACAAACAAACCCTAAATCGTTCAATCCAAAATAAAAATGAATAGGAGAGGTCTATTAAAGCTAAAGAAGAGGATAATTCTTACATCTAGAGCCTCGTCCCCATGCTCTGGAGGTAGGCGCAAAAGGAGTACGTAGATCGACAGTATATTTTGTTCCTCAACATGAAGGACTCATCCTCCCAATGAGGTCGAGCTCTTCCTCATCCTCCTCCCGACGAGGTCTGACCACGACATTGGAGTCGGCAAAGGCTTTCAGGTCGCAGTAGCTAGGAGAGAGAGGAGGGGGAGATAGAATTTGGGAGGGATTCAAAATGGATTTTGGAGCTTTGGAGGGATTACGAAATTTGGAGAGGGAGTTTGGAATTAGGATTCTTATATTATATATACCATATTAAATTAATTATGGTGTCATTTGCGACACACAAGCACATGTCGTTAAATATATTGTGTCATTCTGCGACACAAATACATGTTGCCAAAAAATGGTGTCGTTCTGCAACACACAAGCATATGTCGCCAAATGTATGGTATCATTCTGCGACATGTTAATGTCGCCATTTGTAAAGAATTTTTGACAGAATTGCTATTTGGTTTCCCTCTAATAAAATTTGAGCGGATTCTGCGACATACTAAAACTTATGTCGCCAAAACACTTAAAAAATAGCTTTTGGAGACATAAAAAATCCTATGTCGCTAAAACATGTTGCTAAAAATACAATTTCTTGTAGTAAGTCCAAGTGCAGAGCAGGCAGAGAGGTTTCCAGCAGAGGGGACCCGCAGCTAGAGGTCAGGCCATGATGATGGCTATAGAAGAAGAAGTTGCACCAGGTGAGGTAGTGGCAGGTACTATTCTCGTCAACTCCTCTCCAGCATTGGTATTATTCGATTCTGGTGCATCGTATTCATTCATGTCTGTACGATTCGCGACACGAATAGGATTGGAGCCCGAGTCATTAGCAGTGAGGCTTAATATACTTACTGGTAATGGTTTTCTGGGAGTAGATCGAGTGTTTTCCTCGTGTCGGATCGTAGTTAGCGGTAAAGAGTTCCCCGCTAGATTTATAGAATTTCCTATGGCAGACTATGATGTAGTCTTAGGCATGGATTGGTTGAGGAACCAGTATGCTAGGATAGACTGCCATGTTGGCAGAGTTGTTTTCAGCATTCCAGGAGAGCCAGAGTTCTCATTTTCCAGAGGCGCAGTAGAGCCATCTTCTCCAGTGTTGCGGATGGCAGTAGCAGCAGTGCAGTTGCCCAGGATAGTTGAAGAATTTCCAGATGTTTTCCCAGAGGAGCTTCCAGGAATGCCGTCAGAGCGGGAGATCGAGTTCACTATAGACTTGATCCCCGGGACAACACCAGTATCAGAGCGAGTCTACAGAATGGCGCCTTCAGAGTTGGAGATTTTGTACAAGATGATTGAAGAACTCAGGACCAAGGGATTCATTCGTACAAGTGGATCGCCTTGGGGAGCCCCGATGCTTCTTGTGAAAAAGAAGGATGGTACGTCCAGGTTATGTGTAGATTATCGTACCTTGTACTCAGTAACAATTAAGAACAGATACCCTCTTCCGAGGATAGATGACTTGTTTGATCAACTCAGAGGGGCTTCGGTATTTTCGAAGATAGACTTGCGGTCAGGATACCACCAGATCAGAGTCAGAGAGCAGGACATCCCGAAGACAGCTTTTCGAACTAGGTATGGACATTGGAAGTTCCTTGTTATGCCCTTTGGAGCGACCAATGCGCCGGCCGTATTTATGGACCTCATGAATCGCATTTTCATGCCTTACTTGGATCAGTTCGTGATCGTGTTCCTAGATGATATCCTGGTCTACAGCAAGAGCGAAGCTGAGCACGAACAACATCTCAGAATCGTCCTTCAAACGCTTAGAGAGCACCAGTTGTACGCCAAGTTCAGTAAATGCGAGTTCTGGCTCGATCGTATTTCGTACTTGGGTCACATCATTACCCGAGGAGGAGTGGAAGTGGATCCCCAGAAGATTGTAGCTATCGAGTCATGGCCAGTACCCAGCTCAGTGGCAGAAGTTCGCAGCTTCCTTGGATTGGCCGGCTACTACCGACGATTCGTCTCAGATTTTGCAAGGATTTCAGCATCGATGACCCAGTTGACCCGCAAGGATGTGCAGTTCGCCTGGACAGCAGAGTGTCAGGAATCATTTGAGAAGTTGAAGCGAGGCTTGATAATGGCTCCCATTCTCATACTTCCAGATGGGACCGGAGGATTCACAGTTTATTGCGACGCTTCATGCAGAGGATTGGGGTGTGTCTTAATGCAGCTTGGGAAGGTAATATCTTATGCATCACGCCAACTTCGTGATCATGAGAAGAATTATCCGACCCACGATTTGGAACTGGCAGCAGTAGTGTTTGCACTTAAGTTATGGAGACACTACTTGTACGGAGATAGAGTGGAGATATTTACTGATCACAAGAGCCTGAAGTATGTTTTCACCCAGAAGGACCTTAATATGCGGTAGAGGAGATGGCTTGAGCTACTGGTGGACTACGATGTAGATTTGCAGTATCACCCAGGGAAGGCCAATGTTGTAGCAGATGCGTTGAGCCAGAGAGCCAGAGTTTATTTCCTGACGGTACAACCTGAGTTATTGGCAAATTTTCAGAAGATAGGAATTGAAGTGGTTCTTCCTACCAGTATGGCATTGATGGCCAGTCTACAGGTTCAGTCCAGCATAGTTGAGAGGATCCGGATGGCGCAGTCTACAGATTCCAAGACTCAGCGGCTCAGAGCAGAGTATAAGGCAGGAAGAAGACCAGAGTTGTGCATTCATGAAGATGGTACACTTTGGCACGACACTCGTCTTTGTGTACCCAGTGGAGATATCAGACAGGAGGTCATGGCAGAAGCTCACAGTTTACAGTATTCTATTCATCCCGGTGGCACGAAGATGTACCGTGATATTCGTCAGCATTTCTGGTAGAATGGCATGAAGAGGGAGATAGCCCGGTTTGTCTTTCGGTGTTTGGTTTGCCAGCAGGTTAAAGCTGAACATTAGAGGTCCACCGGACTTCTTCAGCCCTTATCGATTCCAGAGTGGAAGTGGGAGCATGTGACCACGGATTTTGTGACTGGATTGCCTAGATCCCCGGCTGGTTGAGATGCTATTTGGGTTATAGTTGACCGGCTCACGAAGGTGGCTCATTTTCTCCCATTCAGAGTTGGACAGTCAACGGCTCAGCTAGCAGAGATGTACCTCAGGCAGATTGTCAGGCTTCACGGTGTGCCCGTCAGTATCACCTCGGACCGAGATTCAAGGTTTACGTCACACTTTTGGCATAGCCTGCAAGAGAGTTTGGAGACTCGTCTCCAGTTCAGTTCAGCGTATCATCCGCAGACAGATGGCCAGTCAGAGCGCACCATCCAGACTCTTGAAGACATGTTGAGATCTTGTACACTTGACTTCGATGGTTCGTGGGAAGATCACCTGCACCTGGTGGAGTTCTCGTACAACAACAGCTTCCAGGCCAGCATCCAGATGGCACCATTCGAGGCTCTGTATGGTAGAAAGTGCAGATCCCCGCTAGCGTGGGATGATGTTGGAGAGAGGCAGATGCTTGGTCCAGAAATGATTGCCCAGACAGTTGAAGTGGTCAGAAGGATCAGAGATCGACTTCGAGTTGCCCAAGATCACCAGTGGCATTGGGCCGATGCTCATCGGCGTCCCTTAAAGTTTGCTATCGGCGACCATGTATTCCTTAGGATCTCGCCTAACCGCGGCGTCATTCGTTTTGGCGTGTGGGGAAAGCTTAGTCCTAGGTATATAGGGCCGTTCGATATCCTGGAGCGAGTAGGAGATGTATCCTATCGTCTTGCTCTTCCGCCATCGTTAAGTGAGGTGCATGATGTATTCCTTGTGTCCCAATTGCGACGGTATATTCCGGACCCGAGCCATATCCTAAACCATTCGGAATTGGTTGTTGGTACCAACCTTTCGTACGAGGAGAGGCCCGTGTCTATATTGGACCGGAGAGAGAAGATACTCAAGAACAAGACTATTAGTTTAGTCCGTGTTGCTTGGGGTCATCACTCTCTAGGTAAGTCAACAAGGGAGCGTGAGGACGATATCCGATCGCGATATCCCTACATGTTTGACTCATAAGGTATAATGTCTTCCTTATGCCTTATGCCTTCCGTCCTTGCTTGCATGCGCGATTGTTTGATTGACTGCTTAGTACAACTTGCATGTAAATAAGTATGACTTGTCCTTGTCTCTCTAGCCTCTTAAATTAAATTCCGAGGACGGAATTCTTTTAAGGTGGGTAGAGTTGTAACACCCATATCTCAGAACACGTATTTTGTTAAGCCTGCATGTATCTTGGACCTGTATTTTATTTTCTCAGATTCTGGCCTGTATTTTATTTTGGCTCAGCTTGCAGATTTTGGTTTTCTTGTAAAATGGGTTTTGACATGGCTTGGTTTTATTTTGTGGAGGAGGATTGGTTTGGTTTGGTTCAACATGCATTTGGAACACCTTAGCCTATGCTCCACCCTCAATACACCACAACCACCCTCATTAAAAACCCTACCAACATTTTCTCTCTCCTTATAACTCTTTTATTTATTTTCTCCATCTCCTTCTTCTTCCTTCCTCTACACAACTCACCTCCACCCATAGGCAAGTGCACCTTGCCACCACATAAGAACCACTTTTTATTTGTCCATTAGCTAGATTAGGCCATGGAGATCAATATTAGAACTTGACATTTTGTGATTTGGAGTCTCCTTTGTTCTAGATCTAAGTTTTCTCTATTTTTGGATTTACATGGTTTTGATCTATTTTAGTTAGGTTTTTGTGGGTTTTGATGCTTCCATGTGGAAGAGAACTCAATTTTACTCAAGTTAGAACTTTGAAAATCTAGATTTGGGTTTGATTTGACCAAGATGTGAAGATTTGAACTTTGGTGTTCATGAAGTGTTCCTCTCGGCCTGGAGAAGAAGACTGCAGCCGGCGCTCTTTAGCACAGTGCTGGACTGCGTATCCCCTCTCGGCCTGCGCTCTTTAGTGCAGCGCCGACCGCGCTGCTTGCCCCTTGGCGAACTGCGCTCAACCCCATGCGCCAACCAATATTCCTGCGCACTTCATCCCTACGCAGTTCACTCCTGTGCAGTCTGCTCATGCGCAATCTAACCCCTGCGCAGCTCACCCCTGCGCAGTTGGCTCCCTGCGCAATCTAACCCCACGTGCTTGGACCCTGCGCACTTCACCCCTGCGTAGTTCAACCCTGCGCCATCTATCTCCTGCGCCAACCATTCCTGCGCCATCCACCCCTGCGCAACCCACTGACCCATGATGATTTGGTTTTAATTCTTGGACTTGGCTTCTCTTTTGTCGATTAGGTTTTGAGATCTTGTTCCACACAGCACGACTACCTTGACCCCAACATGACCTGGCACGATTTTCAGTATTTGATATGACTAGTACGATTTTCGTGATTTTTGTGATTTATGATCCTAGTACTTTCTGATTTTCTGGATAATGACCCGATGGGGTGCATTCTTGACTTGTAACTTGATAACTTGATAGTGGCCCGTGGCGGCGCACTGACTTGACTTGACTTGTAACTTGTAACTTGTAACTTGTAACTTGTAACTTGACTTGCATAACCAACTTGACACCGTGGGTGTTCCTGCTTGCTTGCTTGTGTAATCCACTTGTCTTGTCTTGCATCATGTCTAGGACGTGACTCCCTGGTTCCCACGGTCAGGGATTCGTACTGAATATGGATTAGGTTAATGACTAGCTTTAACTATAGTTCATGGAGAATTTCTAGTCACAGGCAATCTCGTTATCTGGGCGCTTTAATTGGACTTGTAGCTTGCCGACGAGTAGAGCCCATTTCCAGCATACTGTCATGTGTTGCACCCTCTAAGTCACCTAAGGGTATATCGTCTCCTGGGCGATGTACCCAACCATACTCTCAACCTGCGGAAGGATAACTGGATGGTCTGCAGGGCTTGGGACTGGAAAATTCTCATTGCATCTTGTTAGTAATTAGGCTTGTGATAACCCTAGTTAGTTAAAGTAGTAAGCCGTAATATTCTGCTTGGCCGCTTGTGAATGGATGATGTCTAGCCCTGTCTAAGTCTTGTCTAGTTCCTGTACCCTGGTCCTCCTGAACATGATTGTTTTACTTATCTTTAACAATAAATGGATAGGGACAAGTGTCATTCAGGCGAAGGATTACAACCCCGGTCCTTGTTTGGTTTACGGGTTGTAATCTGGCTTCCGGAATGGTTCCATGTCCTTAGTCGTTTATTGTCTTGTTGTATTCTTATTTACTAGTACTTTCTTCCATTTTCTTATGTTCTGATATGCTGGTTTTGTTCTTATTTCGTGGCCTCCTTTGTGGCACTTGCTCTTTCTGGGGTTTGACCCAGTTGGTTTTGTGTGGCCAGATTTCGGAGCAGCACCCGAGGATCTACCGAACCTCCAGCCCGATGGTGGCGACTAGAAGGAACCCGGGCTACGAGTGGGTTTTCTATTTTGTTTCGCTCACTCTATTATAAATTATTCTTTTGAGGCGTTTAGCCGACGAGCACCTGTTAGCTCGATGCACATTTACTTACTGTCTGCCTACGGGCTGTAAACATGATTAACGAATCCTAGGGTTGATCATGTATGACTTAACTCTTGCTAGTCCTAGCATTTTGTACGACTAGCTTCATGATCAGCTGATATGTAATATTTGGGACGCCTTTTATTGTATATTTGGTGGTCAAACATCTTGTAACTATATTACTTGCTTGAGATTGAGACAATAGGCTTGACCTTAAGAGACCGCTGGCTTACAGTAAACCCTCATAACTAGACAGCCGTGACCGTATAGCGAGATGGACTTCATTTCAATATACGTAGCTAGCTATTTTCGCCCCCGCTCTCCAGTATTCTGGTTCTGGGGCGTGACACCCTTGGCCACTTGCTGTTACAGGTTCCAAATCAATCATTCACCCATTGTCCACTACCTAGTCCTTGACTGATCACAAGATCAGTCTAAAATCCAAGCACAATTTAGTCGAGAGACTGATCAAGTATCAGTCAAAAGACTGATACTTGATTCAATCCTAAGACTGATACTCTGTACTGTTCAGTACAAATGGACTGAACCCCCCACAAGTTCTTACAGGCCTTACCTACCAAGTGTATCCCCTTTCTCACTGTTCAAGATTGAACATCAGTCTTTCCTTCAACTAATTCCATAGATCAATCCAAGAATGACTCATTGGTCTTTGAGGGCATGACCATCATTCAGTCCACAGAACAATACCCCCAAATCTCCTCTGTAGCAATCTCTCTCTCCCTTTTCTAATCCCCTGCTCCTTCTAACTTCCTGTGAATGCCCTGCCTATATACAGGGATCCCTTCCCTTCACTGAACAGCCCTCACATCAGTTGAGTGCTTGCACAACTGATACTTCATGTATCAGTTAATTACATTCTACTCTCCGCTGAATATCATAACAGTAAACATGTATTCTATATATAGATCATTATAGATATGACCAAGGTTATTTCTATACACATGACCTATACATGGTATTACCTATATAGGATACCACCTATTGGCATTCATCAAACATCATATTACATGGACTGATCAGCTATAGAATTCCATTTGGACTTGCCAAAGGGTCAGTCCTATAGGACTGAACACTACTTGTTCAGTCATAGACTGAATACAGTAGTTTCCAGCTCACCCCTCTAATCTAGTTCTTAACTGAACACCCCTATATCAGTTGTGGGCTAATATCACCTACCAGTCTAATGACTAACCACTAAGAACCCCCCTACTGTCCCTTCAAGGCCCCCCTCTAACTCTCTTATACCTGCTACTGCTTGCAAATGGCAAATCCCCACTCTCCTTATCTACTGATACCCTCTACAAATCTCCTACAACTATTACACTACACTGACACTTAGATTCACTCTCACTCACTTATTACTATTTTTTCTTACTTGAGCCCCACTAAGGACTGAAACCAAGTACCTACCTACAGGAATCACACACATAAATATATATACATATTTATCACTCACCCTACAATATATATAGATACCACATATAGACCACACAAGCACGTATTCAAATCTACCCATGTGTTTCATGAGATATCATGATACCACACCACATATCCTATTTAGGACACATA
Source organism: Iris pallida (assembly GCA_029216955.1). Classification (NCBI taxonomy): domain Eukaryota; kingdom Viridiplantae; phylum Streptophyta; class Magnoliopsida; order Asparagales; family Iridaceae; genus Iris; species Iris pallida. Next base: position 28,554,634 of record JANAVB010015400.1, on the reverse strand, counting down.
CCCAAAATCACGACTCAAATAGGACACGAAAATCCCTTTAGGGACACGTGTCGAACACTTGGTGCTCAAACCTACGATACGCATAAGATACCCTATCAAATCTTGTCTGAATCCTACCAAACTTTATAGGCAAGCCTAAAATAGGTAGACACACCTAATTAGTGAGCCACTAGGCTAGTGTCAAGTGCCATGTGCATTTGGGCATGGACACCAACATGTGTAGGAGGCTCAAAAACCCCCAATTTGACTTTGTGTCCTACCGTATCCAATTGTGGACACATAGCTAGTCTCACAACACTCTAACAAACCTAATTAGGTAACCCAATAATAAACATTTGGTGTTCATTCTCGAATTTTTCCAAGAATGACACAAAAGTCATATGTAAAAGTCTCCAAATGGGTTCAGTGAAGCCCAAGCTTCTCCCTATGAGTAGCCCTAATGCATGGGTGGGTTCTAAATGATAAATGACACTAATTAGAATCAATTAGAGGGATTAAATTCAGAATTTACCTATTGGAAGATAGATTCCCAATGAAATAGCACTAATGGATACAAGTGGACACAACCTCCAAGGATGGACACCTCCATCAAGCTTCTCTCCTACCAAGGCTCTCCTCCTTGAAAGTCCAAGCTATAGCCTCCTTGGGATGACAAGTTGAGAGGGTTTGGAAACAATTTGGGATTGGTGGAGTTGGCTCCTCTTCTTAAATGAAGGGGGAATGAAGAAGAGGCAAAATAGGGTTTCCTAGAGGCTAATAAATGAACTCAAGAGGAGTTTTATAGTGTGAATAACCAGCCAAGTTTTCCAACCCTAAATGCCAAACAAAATGTCTAAAAAGCCCTCCTAATTAGTCATGAAGGTTTGCTTTAGGAAGGGGTTTAATTAGGAAAAGTTTCATTAACTTTAGAAAGGGTTTTTCCTAATCATTGCTCTCTAAATAGATAGGTATAACATGACTAACTTATATTCACTAATGGTGTCATGACAAGTCTAGTTGGGTCCGTTTAGTTTCACTCACAACTAGTCTAACTAGTGGCTAACAACTAACAACTTATATCCTATATTTTATTATATGAAATATTATCAATCATGAAAAAAAAGTCATTACAATTAATACGAAATAAATTTTAAAACAAGATTTTAGAAAAGACAAAAATACCCCTATTCTGGAAAAGTGGTAGTTACAATCCTACCCCTTAGAAAAATTTTGTCCTTGAAATTTAAGCTAGTTGTAATTTTCTCTAGGTCAAGCCCCCAACAATCAAAGTCTACAAAATCCTATCTAAAGTTATACAACATGCAATTCTGTAGAATGAGAGCAACATGCATGGTTATGGCCCCTACAGTATTATGTTATTATAGTCTCCATTAGGGTTCACTATTAATCTAGCATGAAAATCACATATGCAAGCTAAAGGTACTAAAAAATCAATCAAGCAATCAATGGATGGAATGAAATAGGAAGAAGGAAAGAACATGACCTAACCTCCTAGCCCATCACCTGCAATGTTGGTCTCCTCGACCGCCATCGCAAAAGCCCTATCCGGACGGGGTATATCTCACTGCTGGTACGGAGCATGATACGGTGCCACAGGTGGCCTAGCTAGACTCCTCCTATCTTGGTATCCTAATACTAATCAACCTGCTGGCACTCATCACTAATTTAAGATATAATCTGATAATCATATATGTCTATCCATAATCATGTTATCCAGAATCTCCGCCATGCCAGTAAGCATAGCTGCGATAAACGATATGGTCCACAACTGAGGTATATACTCCTATAGTCATGTTATCTAGAATTCTCACCATGCCAACCGGTATAGCTGTGAGAAAATCTAAATTCCATAACTAATATAAATATATCTAAAGCAGGCTCTATGTCTTCGCCGCGCTAGCTAGTATGGCTGCGATAAAATCTAGATTCCATAACCGAGGCAACTTAGTCCATAAGGTTTATCTTAGTAGAAAAACACCAAGAATCAAATTCAACAACGGACAAGGGAGAATAGACAGAAATAGTTGGAATCGAATTTTGAAATAGTTTATAATGAGATTCTCAAGGGTCATCCCAGGAATCTTCTCAAGAAGTCCTAACTGTGATTGAGTATCCTCTTATCTTATAGCCTATTTCCTATATCCTATTACAGGCTGGTAACAGCACTCTAAGTCGAGCATTACTACAACATCGCACTAATTATGACTTATGACCTGCATGGGCCACCACTAAAAATGTGTCACAACCCGCACCCGGAGTAGGGGCACGAGTGCATGACAGAACCCAGTCTACGCCACAGCATCGACGGTAGAACGTTGTCTAGGTCTAACTATCTGACAACAATTATAAATATCAAAACCTGTCGAGATAGTCAACTCCAAACGGAGGACAAGTAATGATAATATAACATACTCAATCACAAAATTATAAAAAAGATAATAAATACAAAAAAGTAAAGACAATAAGATATGAAAATATCCAAAAACTAACATAGAAATAATACAAGTCCAGGGTCTCAGAGTCAACAATCTCAAATACAATCTCTAAATAATAACATGCCAAGAGTTGTCATCTGGAGACAAATTTCAGTACAAATCTAATCTAACTGAGTCACCACTAGAGCCTCCTCGGCTGGAACTAACCCCTGCTGGACTAGGGTCTCCTGGTCTATACCCACTACATCATGTGGACCATAGTAGGTGGTACACTCGTCTTCGTCATATGAAAAATATATCCAGTCAGGATTGGAACGAGATACATTTTCAATAACAGTTCTAGTTAAATGATAAAGACTATGTAGCAGTAAATAAAAAAGAATATACAAGGTAAAGTGATATGTACATGAGCATGGTAAGGCATAGCAAGACTATAAATGAGTATAAGAACAAGAGAGCAGAGTATATCATGTACAAGAATCAAGAAACATACTATCTACGTGAATGAGCACTAGTTTCAATATGTGATCGGCTTAGGAACTTGATATAAGAGTTTATGGCCTGGTTAATCATACGTGCGGTATAACTCCTCTTTCGCTATTTTGAAAATATTTTTTTATTTTTTTATTTGAATTAAATAGGAATTTTTGGAATTTTATGAATGTTTAATTAAATAGTTATTATAATAAAAGGCTTTAGTCATGGTTAAGATTTGGAGTGCAAGATGACGAGATATTATAGCACGGAGAGTGTAGTCTAGTGCTTTTACTAGTGTTTTAGCCATGGTGGGAAAGATCGAACCATATGTGTACTCTAACTAGAAAAACCATTCAAAGTTGCGACTTGACCATTATAAATAATTAATTAATTATTTATTAATATTATGACTTTTTAAGAGACTCGGTTATATTAAACCAGTCAAACTGAACCCGAACCGAACCCGAGCCCATGTGGGCACGATGTGCGACCAAAGACGCCCATGTAGACATATTTTAAATAGATGCATATACTTCATATTTTAATTTTTGGTGTGACAAATATTTTTCCAAATATTTTATACGTATAATATAGTGTTATTATTATTGATATGACATTTTAGAATTTTGCACGACTTTCGGTGGACTTATTAATTGGAGGAATAATGTGTCACCCGTACTATACCCTTTGTTAGTTTATTTTAGTTGTAGTTATGATTAATATTACTATTATTATTGTTGATTAAAATAATAACGATTAGTTGATTGTTAAATCCTTGTCACATAATTTATATATATATATATATATATATATATATATATATATATATATATATATATATATATATATATACACACACATATATATATGTAATTAATGCTAAGACTTTTTTTAGGAATTTATGAAATATGATAACCTATATAAATATATGTGTATACATAGTTATATATAGAAATATATATGTATATATATTAACATAGAAAAAGAAAAGGAAAAAGAAAATAAATAAACAAAAAAATAGAATAAAAGCAAACAACAGAACACCCCCGAGCCCCAGCCCGAGCAGCCCAAACCCGACCCCTTACCTATATCTCGAAAGAGAGATGGAGAAGGGATTCTTCGAAAACCCTAATATAAAACCGCTGCCAACCCATCCCATATGACCCCCGACCTTCTCTGACATGCGTGCGCGTCCACCCGACGCCTGCACAGCCGTCGGTCGACGGCCAGTCCGCGCGCGCATGCGACAGAACAGAGGAGCAGCGGCAGCAGCAAGTGCGCCATGAGCCAAACTTCGAGGTACGATTCCTCCCTCGAGACTTGATCGTTTTACGATCCGTAAATTGTTTTGGGAAGCCAATATAACCAAGTTTCGATTCCAGTAGATAGATTTTGTGATAGACAAACACCCTATCCAGAAAATCGATGAGAAGATCATCAAAAATATGTCCAAAACAGGACATGAAAGCAGCGAACACCCAGTTTTTGAAGGGTATTTCCGAGCCAGATACTAAGAGTTTTTGAAAACCAATTTGAAACAGTATTAAATAATATATGAGATTAAAACCTATTTTGTAGATCCAAATTTTATTAAGTATGTACAAAGTTATTTGAATTCAAAAATCGAAGAAAAATACGAAAAACTGTTTTCAAAAATATAGAAATTTTCCCGATACGACGTGTGTCCCGACAAACCGGGAGACATGGTCACAACCCGTGAGCAACGAAAGATGTGTACGGATGTTACGGACGTGTGGGATTTGACGGAGCTCGAATTGTTTGCGTGTGCGCAACAAATTCGACGCGTATCCGTCAAAAGCCACCGTATCGGTCCCCTTGCAAAAATTTCAATTACTTTGTGCACGTTCGTCATCTCGAGACAAAACTTATGCCAACATGACCATGTCATTTTTGTGGTCTTGTATGCCAAGTTTGGTCCGATTCTGAGAAGGTCGATCGGAACACTATTTTGGCGGGCCCGCAACCCGATCCAATGGGCAAATTTGTGTACGGCCCGTCGGAATCCAACTTTGGACATGCAGTTGGGTTTGTATCAAAAAATTGGAATTATAGACATATAGTTTGATGACTTTAGAGACCGTAGGTACTGGCACGCTTTTCGGTACAAGCGGGTCCAACGACGGACATCGTTTTGACCAAAAATTATCGTTTTGCCCCTGTGTCCAGAATTGGACTTATGAGTAGGCTATCCTAGCAAAATTGACTAATCTGAACATGTTGGTAAAATCTGTTTCAGTCCCGGGAGACTGTTGTGAGAGTTGACTTTTATGGCTCGTCGATTGACGAAATATTGTTGGTTCTACGTGCTACCACCAGGCAAGTATACCTTGCCTTCCTCTACAGTTTATTTACATGCTTATAGTCCTTCTCTTTTTATATGTTATCATCTAGCTTCTCTAGTTGATTTTGGTTTATATGTTTTTCTTTATACCATGTATGTTAGTTTATTTGTCTTGTTCGTATATCATTATCGTTCAGGACTTGATATTGTAGTTATATCGGATTTGTTCTCATTGTACTTTCACTGAGTCGTACCGTATAGTAGGACGTGTAAGTCATAACTGAACTGCTTTACCTTGTTTCCGAATTCTCACCTGCGAGTCCACACTAGGGCGAGGGTGATTCTTGAAGCTAACCTGCGAGTCCACACTAGGGGCGAGGGTTAGTAGTTATTTGTCCGCACCTGCGAGTCCACACTAGGGGCGAGGGTGATTCTTGAATCTAACCTGCAAGTCCACACTAGGGGCGAGGGTTAGTAGTTGTTCAAACCTGCGAGTTCACACTAGGGGCGAGGGTTTGAGTATCCGATTAGTTTCTTGTCATGTGTTCTTGTTTCACTTCTGGCAGTTCATTTATGTGTAGTTGTTCTCGTGTCTGTGTTCATAGTCACTTATCATTGTCTGTCTCTTCCCTGTTTAGTTCTTATGCATGATAAAACTGTTAGATAGGCATGTTTTATGTATCTTGCTAGTCCCCTGAAGACCTAATGATCTCTTCAGGTAGTTGATTGCACGGAGTTAGTTAGCTGATCATGATGGTAGTCGATTACATCTGCATGATTCAGGTATTTGCTAGTGATATTACTTTCTTATTCTCTCGTGCTTTATATTACTTATCATGATATATCCTGCTTGTTAGCCAAGTTTTATAGACTCATGTTATTTCTTGGAGTCTAATCGGACATATATTCTAGTGGGCTGCAGACCACGACCCATAATGTTCATTCTTGTTTATTATTCTTCTTGTGGATTGAGATATAGTTTTGTCTTGCCATGATTAGGCATATTACCCTATTCTAGACAGCATATATGTATTCGAGTTTGGCGGGAGTCCGTTTGATACGTAGCTGGCTTGCTCACGCACTCGCATTTCGAAAAGCGGGTACGGGTCATGACATGCGGTGTATGATTAACACCATTGAAGTTTCAAGACTTGATGCAAGGAGGGTATTAATCACATATCTACGCAAATACTCCCCGCCTCCGACTAGTATAGTAAATCCAACCATGACACATTACGACACGGGATTCTCTAAGAAGGTAGCTAGCCTTCGCAGGAATCGGTGTCCATACAATGTACAAGAACAACAAGGAGGTTTGCACAAGATATCCCAAGGTATACAAGAAATAACATCTCATGACGGGATCCAGATGATACCAATCCGTGTGACCAATGTGTCAAGAGAACAATGATATCTACACTAAATACAAGAAACAAAGAAGATATCATAAAACAAGAAATTATCAGAGAATGTACTCACCTGAAATCCGGTATAGAATATCAACAGTATCCAATATGGTGCCTCGTAGACCTAAATGTGGAATATTGTATCAATATCAAGTTTTTGAAGTGAATGGAAGTCAAATTAGTCTAATTCTAGGTCATGAAGTCATTTCTAGGACAAGTGGGTCAAACTAGGTCAAATTAGTTCAACTAGGTTAAGCGAGCCTTTTCTAGGTTGTCTGAGTCCATTTCTAAGCTATAGTGTCCATAGACCATGTTCATTTAACTTAACCAAATCCAAAACCCCATCCTATTACATATCCCATATATACAATTACACATATATATATATATATATATATATATATATATATATATATATATATATATATATATATATATGTGGGTCGAAACAGAGCTTTATTGATGTATCAAGCGCAAAATGCCGAAGCCTATACAAGTAAGAGCATCTTGCGCGAGCAGAAACACAGACAACAAAAGATGTTAGAACCCAAAAATCGGTCGCTGGCCCAAGCACCGAGTTAGGACAGAGCCGACCGAACGAAGTTCGCGGAGTGTGAACATCGCCTGCTAATCTTAGCGATTTGCCGAAGGGTCTCCCTGATCAGCTGGTTGGGGTTGAATTAGTGACCTTCATATCTGAATTTGTTCTGATTCTTCCAGAGGACCCAGATGCCGGCGGATGCGACGATCTGATGCCCGTGGGAATCGCCCCAGCTGGAGAGGAGATCGTTGAAGCCCCCGACTTGAAGATTGTGCCTGCAACGGTGAGAGAGGCTGTCCATAACAGAGATGCGAGGTCACCGGATAGTAGTACGTGCTCGACAGTTTCTATACGGGGTGAGATACAGCAGTGGCATTTCGATGCGAGGCTGAAGCCGATGGAGGAAAGGGAGTTGTCGGTCGGAAGCTTCCTGTGATGCGCTCTCCAGAGCAAAATAGACCATTTGGCGGGGATGCTGGAAGACCAGAATGGGGCAATTATAGGGAAAGGCACTCCGATTCCTCTAAGAACCGTCTTTGCCGAAGCCAACGAAAAGACTCTGTCGGACTTGGAAGTCCACTTCCAGGCGTCGGGAACATCAAGGAGTTGCACCGCGGCGGCTGCGAGTCTGACCTCAGCCTCCGGACCAAGCCAATCTCTGACCCTGTCCCATCTCCAACCCGAGTCCAGGTCCCATAAATCGCAGATCGCGTAGTACGATGGGGAATTAGGGGTTCGGTGGATGGCGACATCTCCGAGCCAGCGTTCGTGGCACAGCAATGAACACCCGTTGCCAAGCTGCAAGCGAATGTGTGGTTCCGCGAGATGATGCCCATGGAGGATATGGCGCCAGGATGTAGACGATCGGTTGTTAGCAACTACAGTCATGGGGTAGGAGTATCGGAAGTATCTGTCCGACATGAACCTGGTCCATATAGAGGTCTCCATACGAAGCTTCCACCATAGCTTCATAGAGCAAGCGTCGACGTTGTTCGACAGTTTACAGAATCCCAGCCCTCCCTCGATTGTGGGTCTGGCCATGGTATCCCAGCCGGCCCAGTAGTGTTTGTCCTTCCCGTTAGAGTGGCCCTAGAAGAAGTCGGAGAAGAGGGCTTCTAATGAGGATAAAACTTTCTTGGGGGGAGAAAACGGCCAGAGTGTAGATGGGGATGGAAGAGAGGACGTGCTTGATCAGAAGCATCTTACCACCCGGAGAGAGGGTCGCGTTGTCCCAGCCCTCGATTTTCTTCCTGATTTTGCTCACCAGGTTGTCGAAGATGCCTGAGTTCGCTTTGCCGTACACCAGCGGGCATCCCAAGTAAGAGAATAGTGGATACGCGGTGGAGAAGGAGGTTAGGTTTGATAGATTAGCTGAGTGGGTCCTGTCATCTTTGTGGTGGGTGTAGATGACGCTTTTGTTGGTATTAACTCGTTGCCCAAAAAATCTGGTATATATATATATATATATATATATATATATATATATATATATATATATATATATTACAAGGTCATGTATGCATTGTCATTAAGTATTAATATATATATACCAAAGTATATATGCACTATTATATAGATAAATATCTATAGAACATTACCTTGCTTCATATGCCCTATTTCCTAATTGAATTTTATTCTACTAACCCCTATCATTTTATGTTAACTAATTTTTCCCAAATCCTAACTAACTGAACTAGTCCACTGCCATCCATGTTTCAGTCACTCCATGACTGAAACTCACATCCCCTTAATTTAGTCCAACTGAACATCAAGTTCCCTATCTTCACTTAATGTTCGGTCCCACACTGAACTCAAATACCCTTACACTCAGTCCAAGACTGAACTCTAAATCAGTCCATGACTGATCTCAAATCAGTTCACAACTAATTTCAAATTAGTTCACAACTGATCTTCACCCCTCCATTCTGATGCCTTAGTTGAACCCCCACCCTCCTATATTTAACTGATGAAGCTCCCTACACTTCACTTGATCCTCTCTAACTGAAAACTCACCCACACATCAATAAATACATGTATACCAGCATGTATACCTACCTACTGATGCTGCTCTCCTTATCTAATGGCATCCCCCTTCACTGCCTAACACTGACTCCTTCATCCTCTCTTCCTTTACATTTCCCTACTGACACTACATGCTACAAGTTTCAGATACTCCCCAACAACCACACATCTCCCCTCTAAATCAGCTACTATATATCTATCTACTATCTATACAACTACCATCACATATAATTGCTATCCACTCACCTATAAACCTATCCATCCTCTTCATGACAGTACCTTTGATATATAGATACCACCATAACTATAGACATATATGTATACACAATATAAGGTACACCCCCATCCAAAACTGATATACCTGGGCACATGGGCTACTGTTACTGCCATCCTACAGAGCACTGCTACTGTATATTGCCAAGGCAGACAGCTACAAACCCCGTTCTATTACTGATGTTGCTTGGACAAGCAACTAATATTGCTTCTATTGCTGTCTAATGCAGCAACTAACAACCCCTAATCCTCCTCCCTGCTAACTGGAACTTGAGCCCCCAACGCACTCCACTCACCAAGGCACATGCACAACACTAATACTCTACAATACCATAAAATAATTACTCAACTAAACTCCTATCCTCACTTCACTCTCCAATCCAAACTACCACTATCACTTACTATCTAAACACCTATTACACATCACACTAACTGCTTCCTTGTCACGTCCTAGTACCGAAATACGAAGACGGACTAGGCTAGCTACCCCGTATGAGGTACGAAAATGTCATACGACGATTGTGGCTGTTAATAGACTAGGGGTGCAGACTACAATCAGGTCTCCTATGTCACGCCCCACTCTCGTATGAGCGATCGTCCTTGCTAAGGCATGATGCCATACGAGCCTAGATTGCGCTCGTGCAAGACAGGTTCCATAATGGTCGATTACAGCGGCTGCGACGGGGTCGTCGCACAGAAGTCCCAAGCAGAGACATTGAATAATAGCAGCAAAAATTTGAAACAAAACACAAGTTATTCAAAAGAAGCTCTTTATTGATATTGAAACAAAGGTTACAATGGGACACAAGGCCAAGATTACAATCACTCAAGCTCACTCTTCTCACATTATAAGTCACTCAGCTCTCTCTCATCTCTCAATACAAGTCTTGAGCCAGCAGATGCTTCGGAAGGCGACGTCCATACATAATATCCCGTATAAGTCCAGACTCTACGTGGCCGCATGCCTCGAATTGCTAAGGAACTCCGTGCCTTGACACATCCAAGCGAGCTCCGTGCCACGAGCTTCTACCTATGCCTGTACATAAAAATTATGTGGGTGTCAGTACTCAACTGTACTGGTAGAATGAGCTTCTCGCCCACCCATACAAAATCGATACGTTAATTTACTTTTGTGCAACATAGTCCCTTTGTATTTTCTTTCTACTCTTGCCTTAGGATCAGTTTTAGGACAGACGCATTGGCCTATTTTGTGTCTCTAGACCATCTCGTGCTTGCGACAACAATGTCAACTCATACTTTGCCTCTAGACCCTTCTCGTACCGACAACGTTGACCTATCAAGTCGTGCTTGCCTTTCGGCCCAAAATCAGAGACGCGACTACGCAATAGTACCTAATTTCCTTGTGACCGTGCTACAATCCATATTGGGGTCGTGCCTCGCAAACTCAGTGTGACTTAACCATATCGCCGCCTCGCGGCCCTTTCTACTTTAATCACCAACTGACCCAATCAAGACTTGTGAACTTATTGTCACCCAACCGACTTTGCCTTGCGGCATTTCCTAACTTAAACTCGAAACGACTCAAATCCATCTCATACAACTTATATGTCAATAACTTAAGACTCGATGTCACATCTCGTGCCGAAGCACGTCGCCTACATTGAAGCCAAATCTTAGGCCCAACATTGTGTTCTAACTGTACACACACATTCAACTCGACTCAATCCAAAGGCACACATGCGGGTTGTCGCCATGCCGACTCATCTATATGAACTGGTCACTAACGCCCAGTGCTATCCTGGACTCTTTAGCTTTCGTTAGACGGACGCTCCTTCAGTGCGAGGTAGCGAACCCCACGCTGACAGTCCCCGCCTAACCCATGCGATCATCTAGCAACAAGCTATATATGTTTCTCAAGAACCGGTCCCTTTGGCCGCCTGGGTCGTCGTTCGAGGAAACTCCACCTTGTCGACAAGTTGTCCATGACCATGCAAGACTCGACTCAAACTGACATCTCACACATTCATTCTACCTCTAGTGTTACCATCTCTTTCAGAGCCTAGTTCAATACTTCTCACATCTGAGACCGCCTCGACGACCCATAGTCGCGAGCATTCTTCTTTCTTGCCTTATCATTTCATTCAACTCAGGAATAACTATTTGAAGCCCCTTTTTCCAAACTCAATGAATCAACCGTAGCCCGTGCCTTAAAAACACTAACTCCGTGACATCGTGCCTTAAACCAACTTGAACTCTATGCGACACCACTGCCTAAATCACTCTCTATATGATCGTAAAACCAAGTAATATTGACAACCGTAGAAAACATGGGACAGTGCTTAGAATGCCTTTGATCGCCTAGAATCACTTAGCCTAACTTAATCGTACAACAACTTGACGAGCAAGGACTGCGTTAAGCCTTGGACGATGGGACCATGCATGCTTTATGAAGCATTTATGCGGGCGACGCCTATGACTTGGGCTAACTCTTAGCTTGTGGCAAAGACCAACTTTTTCTTCTCCCAAGCCACGGGACCAAGGACCGAGTGTCATTTTCAAAGCACGCCGTGCACCAACTCTAAGACGACCGTTGGACCCTTCCATATTCTAACTCAATTCGACCCGTCGGGATTATTCCCTTATCTATGTGGATTCGTCTCTTTTATTATCAAGCCTACTTGTACAAATTGAAAACATGTGATTTATTATGTGAAGGCTAAGATGAGGCGAGTTCATCGAAACTACCCCACCAGAGCGAGGGGTCGCCTCGACCGAGCGATGTCTCCGAGCAAGCCGTTGCAAGGCTAAGTTCGAACGTCGTCGGTGTTTCGATTCCTCCGATTGACTAAGCGGGACGGGACACTACATCATATGGTGTCATAGAGCATCTCAATCAATCAAAGCAAGAAGCAATAAATAATGATCATATAGGATAAAGCAGTAAGGCGTCCCCGATGCTTCATCTAAATGATTAATGAGACTAGCTACATAAAACGATGAGCTAGTGCCGAGAGTCAATAGTACATAACCATAGTCAGCTGCAGTCTGATTTAATTATAATTATGTAAAAGAAAACTAATGTCCAAAACAATCGGCTAAATAGGTGCTGGTGGCTAAATGCCAAGTACAAAATGAAAGATATCAGAGCGGTGAAGAAGAAATCCACTCATGGTCCCTGGCGCCCAAGCTCCTGGTGTGCGCCATTATTCGGATAGAAGGCTAGATCCTCAGGCTCTGCTACAAAATCTGGCAAAACAAAACCAGCGAGGTCAGGCCTCGAATAGCAAGTACCACAAGGGAGCACATAATGAATAAGACAAAACCCAATGAGTAAATTAAGACATAGTTCACGAGTTATAGGCTTATACCATATCATCGAGACAATATGGCACCCTTACAACCAAACAAGGACAAACGGTGCCAATATCGTGCCGAGATAAGATACATCATATAACCATGGTCAGGTTAAGGGCTTCTGATCACAACTTCGGTCCATAGCCTATCGCAGCACAATAGCCCAACTCAACAACCAAGCCCCTTAGCTATTGTTCTTGAAAAATGGTCGGGTCACGCACCATGATAGTCCATGTTCCTCACTTACTAACAAAAGAAACATATCACAAGCAAGTCGGTTTACAAGCGGCCATTCAATCCTACGGCTTTCTATGATTTGTCTGGGTTATCCCAGTAATGCATATAATATAGGAGTCCTTAGATCGTATCGTATCCAAGCAGGGCTAGCTAATCCATTATTAACATATAGCACATTGATTATGCATCGGTCCCCCGAAAGGCTACCATGCAGAACATATAACACATAGCACATAGGAGCTGGATATTGTCATCCACTATAGGCAGATTAAATAATATCCGTGGAGGGCAACCCGACACGTCAAGACAGGGCCTAGGGTGGCTGGTAACGTACGATCTCGATATTCTGTTTCTGCCCAATGCTGCTACCAATTTAAGTTGCTTATATTAACCCTATATTGATCTTGGAATCACATATCGTGGTCACATCGTCATCCTCTTATATGTCGTACTATAGTACGTGTACCCTAAGTATGAATCCACATCCGCCTCAAAGAGTTCCAAATCTAGATCTATGCTTAGTGTAATGCATCAAACAAACAATCAATATACCACGTCAATATTACTGACCAATTACCATGATTGTGCGGGAGAGGATGCATGTATTGACATATAACACAAAGGATCACTTAGCACGAAGAGTCACACCTCAGTGCACTCAATAATAGCACCGCAGTGAACACTAATATTGTATCTCAATACACACTTAGAAAAGATACCAGCACGTATACAGGTAATCAAGTCAGGAACACGGTCAAGTCAGAAAGTCACATGGACCCCTCGTGACATAGAAGTCACATAGGAAATGCAAGCCTAAGTTATTCATGGCACACTAAGGTCAGGACATAAAATCAAGGTCAAATCAATAAACTCATCAAAACTAGATAAAATATAAAATCATCAAATCAGGCGCATGGGACAAGTCATGCGCATGGCAGAAAAATCAAAAGTATAAAGTCCAACAAATAGACGCATAGGTCACGTGGTCTCATGTGCCATAGGCACAATGGCTCAGGCTAAGCAAAAAAGGCGTATGGGCACATAGAAAATTATGTGCTGGGACAATCTAGTGCTGGCGCGCGTGCCACAGGCCGATGGCGCACGGAGCACGGGCACGCGGGAACAAAACTGGCCCACGGTACATGGGGAACGGATGCATGGCGCACGGACGCACGAGCGCGTGAGGCACGCGGCGTGCACAGACGAAACTGTCGTAGAGCGCAGAAGCATGGTACGCGGGCACGCGACAAACGAATAGCACAGGCGCGCGGCACGCGAAACGTGTAGCGTACGGATGCACGACGCACGGGGCGCAGATGCACAGCACACAGGGGCACGACAAACGAATCGTGCAAGTGCACGACACGCCAATCGTACAGGCATACAGTGCACGAAATGTACGACGCTCGAAATGTGCAACACGAGGATGCACGGCATACGGGGCATGGATGCACGGTGCGCGGGCGTACGATAAAAGAATCGTGTAGGCGCACGGCGCGCGAAATGCGCAGCACGCTGATGCACGACACACGGGCGTGCGAAAAACGAATCGTACAGGCATACAGCGTACGAAACGTGTAGTGAGCGGATGCACAACACACGAGGTGCGGATGTACGACAAGCGGGCGCGTGACAAACGAATTGTGCAGGCGTGCGGCGCATGAAACGTGCAGCTTGCGGATGCACGGCGCTCGAAATGCGCAGCATGCGGATGCACGGCGCACGGGGCATGGATGTACGGCTCTGGGCGCAGATGCACGGCGCGCGGGCTCGCAAGCACTCGCAGAAGGGTCATCGTCCCAGGCAGCAAGCTTTTGGCCATGGAGTTTTCAAAACTTCTAATGTCCGTAACTTGGGCCATAGGACTCGAAATCAAGCAAAATAAAAGCCAAAATTGAATAAAATCAAATTCTCTACCACTTGAAATAACTAGTTTTCGAAAACAATCAAGTTTGTTAGATGAAAACCACGAAAATCCATAAAATCCTAGTTTTAGAAACTTAGATCTACCCAAAACTAGCCATTAAAATCAAAAACTCTAAGAACTAAACTTGTAGATAATGAAGAAATGAACAATTTAGACTAATAATATCAAAGAAATAATAAGAAATGAAAATGCAAGTGATCTCTTATTTGTGCAAGATGTACTTTCCTAGGTGGGTTGGTTGAGGGAAATGAATGAAAGAGTGAATGAGGAGAGAGATAAAAAGAGATTATATATAGGGGTGGTGGTTGGCTCACTAAACCCTAATCCTAACATGACCTAACCATATAACTAATGGCATGTTAAATGCTACATGATACAACTAATTAAATTAATTATATAAATAGAATCCTAACCACAACATGGTCCAGAAATCCTATCACCGAAGCAGTGAACAACGCCTACAACCAAACAAGGACAAGGGGTAGCACACTAATCTACGACGAGATACTGTTCTATGCCATGGCCGGGTGCAAATATAGGATACATGCAATCAAGATACAAGTGCCAGATACCATATATAGGAAAAAGCAAAAAATTATGTATTTTGGGAACGGGGAGTGACATGCCCTCTACTTACTTAGCTCCTCTAATCCAGTTAACTAACTCCCTTACTTCACTGTTAGTGCCCTGCTCCCTAATTCAGTCCAAAGAACTGAATCGAGCCCAAAATTTACCTGATGCCTCTTCATTTATGGACTGATACATTTTCTTCCCAACCTTCCTTTAGAACAGCACACCCACATTTATCAGTTGATACATTTCCCCTTTCATTATCAGTTTGAACTGATATCTCATATCAGTTTTGTAAACTGATACAAATTAGTTTTTAAAGAAACTGAACACACTATATCTTCCTTCCATGTTTCATGTATCCCAAGATACCTATGCCCGATTCCCCTTGTCCCCTTGCTGCTACAGGTTCCAAATCAACCATTCACACACTATCTACTACCTAGTCCTTGACTGATTACAAGATTGGTCTAAAATCCAAGCACAAGTCAGTCGAGAGACTGATCAAGTATCAGTCAAAAGAATGATACTTGATTCAGTCCTAAGACTGATACTCTGTACTGTTCAGTCCAAATGGACTGAACCCCCCACAAGTTCTTGCAGTCAACCCTCAAAGCCTTACCTACCAAGTGTATCCCCTTCCTTACTGTTCAAGAGTGAACATCAGTCTTCCCTTCAACTGATTCCATAGATCGATCCAAGACTGATCTCATCGATCTTTGAGGGCATAACCATCATTCAGTCCACAGAACAACACCCCCAAATCTCCTCTGTAGCAATCTCTCTCTCCTAATCCCCTACTCCTTCTAACTTTCTGTGAATGCCCTGCCTATATACAGGGATCCTTTCCCATCATTGAACAGCCCTCACATCAGTTGAGTGCTTATACAAATAATACTTCATGTATCAGTTGATTATATTCCACTCTCCCTGAATATAACAGTAAACATGTATTATATATATATATATATATATATATATATATATATATATATATATATATATATATATATGTATATATATATATCATTATACATATGGCCAAGGTTATTTCCATACACATGACCTATATATGGTATTACCTATATAAGATACCACCTATTGGAATTCATCAAACATCATATTACATGGACTGATCAGCTATGCAAGTCCATTTGGACTTGCCAAAGGGTCAGTCCTATAAGACTGACCACTACTTATTCAGACATGGACTGAACACAGTAGTTCCCAGCTCACCCCTCTAAATCAGTTCTTAACTGAACACCCCCATATCAGTTTTGGACTGGTATCACCTATCAGTCTAATGACTAACCACTAAGAACCCCCCACTGCCCCTTCAAGGCCCCCTTCTAACTCTCCTATACCTGCTACAGCTTGCAAATGGCAAATCCCCACTCTCCTTATCTACTAATACCCTCTCCAAATCCCCTATAACTATTACACTACACTGACACTTAGATTCACTCTCACTCACTCATTGCTATTTTTCTTACTTGAGCCCTACTAAGGACTGAAACCAAGTACCTAACTACAGGAATCACACACACATATATACATATTTATCACTCACCCTATAATATATATAGATACCACATATAGGCCACACAAGCACGTATTCAAATCTACCCATGCGTTTCATGAGATATCATGATACCACACCACATATCCTATTTAGGACACGTATCCAAAATCTCGGCTCAAATAGGATACAAAAATCCGTTTGGGGACACGTGTCGAACACTTAGTGCTCAAACCTACGATACGCCTAAAATACCCTATCAAATCTTGTCCGAATCCTACCAAACTTCATAGACAAGCCTAAAATAGGTAGACACACCTAATTAGTGAGCCACTAGGCTAGTGTCAAGTGCCATATGCATTTGGGCATGGACACAACATGTGTAGGAGGCTCAAAAACTCCCAATTTTACCCCGTGTCCTACTGTATCCAATTGTGAACACGTAGCTAGCCTCACAACACTATAACAAACCTAATTAGGTCATCCAATGATAAACACTTGGAGTCCATTCTCGAATTTTTCCAAGAATAACACAAAAACCATATGTAAAAGTCTCCAAATGGGTTCAATGAAGCCCAAGCTTCTCCTCATGGGTAGCCCTAATGCATGGGTGGATTCTAAATGACAAATGACACTAATTAGAATCAATTAGAGGGGTTAAATTCAGAATTTACCTATTGGGAAATAGATTTTCAATGAAATGGCACTAATGGACACAAGTGGACACAACCTCCAAGGACACCTCATTCAAGCTTCTCTCCTCCCAAGGCTCTCCTCCTTGGGATGACAAGTTGAGAGGGTTTGGAAACAATTTGGGATTGGTGGAGTTGGCTCTTCTTTTCAAATGAAGAGAAAATGAAGAGGAGGCAAAATAGGGTTTTCTAGAGGCTAATAAATGAACTCAAGGGGGGTTTTATAGTGTGTATAACCAGCCAAGTTTCCCAACCCTAAATGCCATACAAAATGTCTAAAAAGCCCTCATAATTAGTCATGAAGGTTTGCTTTAGGAAGGGGTTTAATTAGGAAAAGTCTCATGAACTTTAGAAAGGGTTTTTCCTACTCATTGCTCTTTAAATAGATAGGTATAACATAACTAACTAGTTGGTTCACTAATGGTGTCATGACAAGTCTAGTTGGTCCATTTAGGTTCACTAACAACTAGTCTAACTAGTGGCTAACAACTAACTTATATTATATCCTATATTTAATTATATAAAACATTTTCAATCATGAAAAATAAAAATAAAGTCGTTACAATTAATACGAAATAAATTTTAAAATGGTACACAATTTTGGAAAAGACAAAAATACCCATATTCTGGAAAAGTGGTAGTTATATTGTTGTCTAACTCCTGAAGTATAATGTCCTCAGGTTGAGATATACTATCATAAAAGACTGGAACATTGCTACCCAGCCAATGGTAAAGTACGATCATCTTCAGAACCCAGAGGAATACTACCTCTTGGTATGGTATATTATCTCCAGATGAAGGTATGGACTTGGAACGGGTTCGCTGATACACTCTTTCTGGTGAAGTAGTTTGCTGGCTACCCTGGGATGAAGATAACAAAGAAGTAGCAGCACCCTTTTTGCTTGAAGTAGTGTATACTTAAGCAAAGGGGAGCTCATCATCATCGTCATAGTTTCATCTCCCGAAGTGTTGTCAATTCGGCGAAGTAGTACACAACCTTTGGAACACATATTACCTTTGTAGACATCAACCATCTTTGCACAACAACATCAGATAGTTATATTTGCACAACAGTGTCTCTGAGTAGACATCGCTGTTACAATAGTAGCTTCCCTCGATTTGTGTTTGCAAAAAATTACGTTACACAAATCAGCCGAAGGAAATTTTGCTTTCAAACCCATTTTATACACATAGAGCAAGTCAGCACATGGGTTTATTGGCAAGATGTTTGATTTCTAACCTACTTCATGCGCCTGGGAAAACCTAGTGTATAGGTCATGAGTGAAAGACTGAGGACAGACCCATTTCTTGCGCATTGGGAAGAAATACGCATGGGTCCACTGTTGAAACATTAATGGCGCATACTAGTTGAGAGCACATAGCCTCTATCATATATAACTTGCCATCAGATGTGCGCATAAGCTTGAGTGGCACATGTTCCTGGGTATTTCTTGATCGATTTGCCTTAGACCTTCTCGACTTTGCACCCACATACGCATAGTACTCAGTGTCTAAGGCACCAGCAACTTCTGGGCGCATAGGAGTACTTGGGAAAGAAATTATGTTGAAGAGAGAATCTCTTTTCTACTCCATGCACAATAGACTTTTCTTGCCAACACCAAGTTGAGACTTCATTGCACCCTGCTGGCATATGAGTTGTACATAATTCCTAACACAACGAGTCTGCAGCATCGTATTCCTCTGCAAAAACTTGAGCGTTGAGCATTCTTTGTCCCGTGCTTGAAACATGGACCTTTTTATAACATTACAAAGTGTAAAAAACTTTTGTATTAAAACATTGAAAGAAAAGAGTACAAGAGAATCTTAAATACAAGAATTCTAAGTACAAAGATCTGGAGAAATTAGAGCAGATCAAGTCTACGTTCGAATTCTTTACTCCATTGATGATCCAATACAAAGATTGCAGAAGCTTGCTAACTCTGGCACACTGGCAGACTGGGCAACAAGTAGGCTCTGAGAATAAAAGCTCTTTTGTGTGTATGTGTATAGGAAGCACATCTCCCTCTATTTATAGCCATTCACACTAGAAGTGGCTATACACGGTAATAAGCTGATGGCACATGAGCTTACTGGTAGAACGTGGGCTGAGTCGTGCATGCATATCACGCTCAGGCTGGCACTGGCTTCAGTTACATAGGACGTGCTGAGTGACATGCGGCCACATAATACACGTGGCTTCAGTCATTTGTCGTATAGCTTCATAATTCTTTAGGCTATATGAAGTTATGCCGCATACTGCTGACATTATACAGCTATAAAGTATAATGATTATGCTGACATCAGTGTTGGCATTTTTACTGTAACCGTTGTCTAAATACTGCACAAGATGGCTCGACTTTTTGATGGGGTATCATAATATGCTATGCGTCTTATTTGCTATACGGCTTGCATGTATGCATCTCGAATATTTGTAGGATAGTCTCAAAGTTTACTGCTTTGAAGAATAACACATACACTTCAACTTCAAAAGTTGTCGCATAGACTGTTGCTCATATATGAAGAATAACTGTCTTCGGCATATAGCGAATAGCGAATACTGTCTACTGCAACTTTGACGCATAAAAAAGAAACACTTCTGTACATAGTTATCATGCGCTTGAATTTGAGATTTTTTATGCTTCTACAGCTCCTAGGGCTAAAAACTTCAAGAAGAAGAAGAATGATCATCCATCTACTTCTACAAAATCCATGTGCTATCGTTGTGATGTGAAAGACCATTAGTCTTGCACCTATCATGTCCCTGCCAACATAGTAATGAGTAACATTCACGGCTGCAACATAGAGAGACCAATACAGTCCAAGTAAATAATCCTTTTAACACCACTTTTGAGTTTGGAGACTTCCATCAGCAGATGGAAGAATAAATTTTTGTATTTTGTATTAATAAATGATAAAATAAAGTTATCTTATTACTTAATTTGGATGCTATTTATGATAATTTTGCATTCATTATCTTTACATATAGATGACCAAACTTTTTTTTCCCTTTAGAAATAACAAGTGGGGCAGCTAGATGTCTGGTCGATGGAGCAATTATGCACACTATCCTTCTTGAACATATTTTTTTTAGCTTCATCCCTAAATAAAACTCGTTGACAACCCTATTTTGTATACTAAACCTTATAGAGGGGCACATAATTTTAAGTTAAAATTGTTTGTCTTTTATTTTCTCTCTGAAAATAATAGTAAATAATAACATTAGAAGAGGAAGAATATGCCATAATAGGCATGTTAGAATTGAAAATCTTAGCTAGAAAGGAAAACCTACACTAAGACATAATGAGTCATGCTAAAGTGCAACACAACTGAATCAAGTTGGCACAACAACAACCTCTCATATATAACTAAACAATAACTCTTATCTTTGATGTATTTGACATTTAGTATCTTTTTTAGCACATGAGAGACAATGCTTTTAAACAAATGAGATGAGGGAGGATTATGTATCTCTAGAGGTTATAGACTTTTGTTTTCTATCCCATCTTACCTTTGGACATATATCTTACTCTTTAATTCTTCTATAGGAGAAGATATATTCTATCAAGTCATACTATTTGTACGATGAGCAGAACTTGACTTTATGATCTTGACTTCGAGTGTGTTATAGCTAACCTCAAATTTAAGTGTTTTTCGACAACATCAAGATTGTCTCTAGTTCCTTTATCAGAATTATACTTCAAAAGTATTGAGGTGTCAACATCCGCAATATTACATCCACTCTAAAATTTGGTCTGAAAGAAAAGATGTCCGAAGATAAGTATTTTAAGATTAGTTTAGATGAGTTTGTTGGGGGGTGGTTACCTTCTTTCTGGAGAAGAGTCTGGAGTGCGGCGAGCATGCATGAAGAAGCTTGCGGGTGGTCGAAGAGGACCACGTGGCCCATTTTTGGAGCAAAAGCAGTCAAATAGGAATTTCGGTTGGGACTGACCGAAACTCGGATTGTGGTTGGCATAAATTTTGGTTTTTCCAGCAAGTAGTGTATGTAGTAATAGCAAAAAACGAATATTTCGATTGTTAGACCAGAATTTTTGTTTTAATTGGATTTCACAAATGGGTTAGATTTCTTTGGTTCGTTTCGATGGTCATGATTGCTCAAAACTTAGAAGTTGTGAGAGATACTTGTATCATGTTTCTTAACCCAATTAGAGGTAGGAGTGAGTATTCGGTTTATTCGGTTCCAACCGAACCGAATAACCAAAAATCGAATTGGACCGAAACCGAATAAGCAAAACCGAAACCGAACCGAATTGGTCAATAATCGAACCGAACCGAATTAATTTGGTTCAGTTTTTGGTTTATTCGGTTTTTGGGTTTATTTGTATTGTTTTTGTTAATATATATAATAACTAAATATACCTAGATATATTTATTATATACCTATAGTATATATATATATATATATATATATATATATATATATATATATATATATATATATATATATATATATATATAAACTAAATTTTCTTATTCGGTTTTCGGTTATGGACCGAAACCGAAACCGAAACCGAAACCGAAACCGAATAAGAAAATTTAGTATTTTTAAAACCGAAACCGAACCGATTTTTTTTAAAACCGAACCGAATCTCTTATTCGGTTCGGTTCAATTCGATTTTCGGTTCAAAACCGAATAATGCTCACCCCTAATTAGAGGTAGTAATAATAAGAAAACAACAAGTGCAACTTCAAGAGAAGGAGAGAGGTGATCCGAGAGAGATCGAGTCAAACTCGGACGAGATCGTTCGAGGAGGCCCATGTCATCGGCGTTGACAAGCAGATTATCTTCATGTTCTTGTTCTCCAATATTGTTGTGTCATCTCCATTGTAACCTATTCTTGCTTGAGTAGTTGTGGTAGTTCGTGTTTGAATCGATGTGAGAAGTTTGGTATGAGTGGTGTAATCTTATATATCCTTAGTGGAGGCTTTTCAGGATTAGACTCCATATCATCCCAGGATTTTCTCATGATTCGTGTTTCCATGTAAAATCTTAGGAAAATGCTAACTTGACCACAGGCGGGCTGGCCCGCCCTCCTGCGTGGCCAAACCCCATTGCCCTCCCATTTGCATGGGTCATACGTCGGTTGACCTGCCAATGGGGTGTCGCCACATGGCGGCGGGGCAGCCCGCATGCTGTCAAGGTAGCTGCGTTGAAAATCTTATGTGTTTGTGATTCAAAATTGTGGTTGTGTATTTGTGCATTGCAGGTTCATTCGTCATTTACTTTTCACGGAGTACTAGTCAGTTGGACACAGAGTTACACTGCGCTCCTCACTCCGTTCTCAAGGGATATTGGTTTTACTAATAATTATTTTGATATCATTTGGTTTATTTGTATCTTGCACTTTGGTTCAAAAGGACGAAATATACCAAGTGCATGCACAATCATACTCACATATGTAAGACTATTATCTATGCGGGTTGGGCGTAATTAGGCCATATTTGGTTCACAGAATTAGGACATTGGGACAGGAAAGTCAATTCCTTTCCTGTGTTTGGATCCAACCCTAAGGATTTACTTTCCTACCCCCGAGGATTCACTTTCTCCCGTAATTTTGCTTACCTTCTACACACTAAATTTTTTCGATGAAAATTGTAGATTTCCAAAAAAACAAATGATCAAAAATTAATTTCCTTTCCTTACCGCGAACCAAACGAGGCCTTAGGGTCTGCTTTGATTGAAGGTGAAGAGAGTTAAGTGAGGGAATATTATTTTGCTTGGTTTGAAGATGGGGGTTTATGAGAGAGGGAGAGTTATAGAGGGTTAAGTGAGAAAAAATTTAACCTTCTTTTGTCCATTCTTTCCAACCTTCCAAATATGAAGGTTAACAAAAGGAAGTGAGGGTTTAATGTTTGAAAACTCATAAAAATTCCTTATTTTGACAAATTTTAATTAAAAAGCTAATCAAATACGATTTTATGCCACATATAATATTTTGATAACTATTGTATTTTTTTATTAATCTTTTTCTACTCAAAACCTCCAATCGAAACAAGAGTTTATTAAACACATCCAACTTAACTTTCTTTTAAATTCAAATAAGATTATATGTAATAATTCTTTTATCGATGACTTAACTTCTTTTTTTTTCACTTAATACCAGTTAACTCTCTTTATTACTATTTTCTTCAAAAAATGTCGGTCGAACCGAAAAAGAAACCGTTCACGGAACCGCGCTGACGTGATCCTCCTATTGACTCCAGACACCTCCTTTGCTAACATCGGACCCTATTTCCGTCAATAAAAAATCGTCCCGTACACACATACACATACAAAGACACACACAGAGAGAGAGAGAGAGAGATCCCCTGAATGCAAACAGAGCATTCTAGACCCAATCAAGCCGACTATTGCCGAAGGTAAAAACAATAGCCGTTGCCGGCCAAATGCCCTTTGACCAATGAATAATCTTCTTCACATCACCCGTCCCACCAAACAGGGAACCTCAAAGCCCTGGTCCCCTAACCCGGTCCCAAATTGCAGGTCCCAATTAGGAAAATAATGGACCAATTATGGTCCAATTACGAATTGTATATAGCTGGCTTTACATATTTGGACTGATTCGTGAGTAGTAGCAATAAATTTTCTTCATAAAAATAACTTCCGACCAACAGCAAACTCCTCTCTCTCTCTCTCTCCCCAACCAGTCTTCGCCATTTCTCTCTCTCTTTCTCTCTCTCCTCTCTCTCTCTCTGTACGTTTTTTCTCTCTCTCTAATTCTTAGTCAGTGAGTTCTTGATTTCTTCTGGAGTATGATCTATATAGAGTATTTGATTTGGCTCATCTAGTAGTGATTTGATTTTGATTCTTGATTCGAATCTGCTTGTTCTTTATTTGGATGTGCTTGCGATTTGATCTAGTTTATATTTCTGTGTGTGTGTCTGTGGTTATTTAGGTCTTTTTTGTGTGTGGATGGAACTAGTGTGATTTTGTTCAGTGATTACTGTTGTATAAGAGAGAAGTCTCTGTTTAGATCTGTTTTTTTTAGCATGTGGTGTTGATGTAGAGATGTGCAAAATTGAAGTGGAATGGTGTACTATTGATCACTGGTTGAACTCTGTTAGGTTTAATTTTGAATCTCGACTTTGGTTAAGAGTTTATGGTCAAGGGGTTAGGGGTTAGATTGTTTAGAGAAGTGGGGAAACCGTTTACATGCCTAATATAGGAAGCTCTATGGCGTGCCCATGTCGTGCCGTGTCAGACACTTATGAACATGATAGATAACCTGAAATATACCATGACAAGCCAAAATTTGTCCCCCTGTCCGTGCCATCGTGTCGTAATTGTATCTGTGTAACATAGTTCTCGATCAAACATGTATTGGGCATAGAAGGAGACAACATGTATCACTGGCTGTGGCGTAGCTAGAAATTCAACCTAGGGTGGACTAGGTTAGGCTGAGGTGGGCTGAAGCGTCGCTGGACTCATATGAAACCAAAAAATCCAAAAAAAAACATATGAAAGAAACCCAATTTTTTTTAGGGGGGCTGGAGCCCACCTTAGCCCTAAAGGTGACTCTGCCCCTGATCATTGGTAAAAATAAGCCAAAAAAAAGCGAATTAGGGATATATAGGTAACTATATGCCTGAACCAAGTCAGGAAGGTGGAGGGGAAAGGAAGGAGAATAGAGGATGATTTGTGAAGTCTAATGCGGGTTTGGATCACCTAATAATCATTTCGTCCCGAGTTGAAGCTTATACCGAAACTTGTAAGCTTCTGGCTTTTGTCTGCATGGACCTGGGTATTGGATTCCCATTTCCGTCCCATTTTAAATTGCGTCGGGAGGATCGTTTTTTAGTTGTTTGATCGAGAGGCATGTTTTTACTTTATGAAATGTGGGGTGATACTAGCTTAGTTACTGTCTAAGAAAGTAATTGTTTTTCTACCATAGCATGCATCGCCTTAGATTTTCTTCGCTGCTATTTTCCTGATAAGCTTTGCTTCAGTCTATTGAAATAGATTTAGCTATATTAGAGGTAAACATGTTCAGAGATAACTATGAACTCCATTCTTGTATCTGTACTTATGCAACTATTTATTCTCCTGACTTGGTTTTGTTTACTTATTACATCGTTCACGTAAGATGCTCTTCCATCTACTAGTTTACATCAAGACATGCACCATAGTCTCATTTGTTATGTCCATGACTCTCTAAGAACTCATTATATGCTTACATATGATTCTCTGTAGTGAAAACTTTTGAAATTTGGAACACAGTTAGAAGCTTATAGTTAATAACATTCAATAAATTAAACAAGAGACATGCCTGTGGAGCTTCATTGACAAACACTTGATGTCACTAACTATTTTTATTCAACCAAATTAAGAGAACTAGGAAGATGTCCAAAGAGTGTAGTATTGCAATACCTATATATAAAAGAAACACGCGAGATTTACAAACAACTAAATTCTACTATCGGGGAATCAATCTTATGAGCCATACCATGAACCTCTAAGAGAGCAATTGAGCAAAGATTAGGGGAAAAAACTAGAACTTTAGAGGATCAATTTAGTGTTATACCGAGGAGATCTACCATAGAAGCCAGTTACTGATTACTACACTGAAGAAAATGGATCTACATATGGTTGTATGACTTAGAAAAAGCTCATAGTAGAGTACTTAGAGAGAGAATATGGTAGATTTTGAAGAAGAAACAAGTCCCCGATAGGGATATTGAGGTTAGAAATGATATATATGACAGAGTTACAAGTTACAACTACCTTGCAAACAATTGAAGGATATACATACTACTCTTTTTTTTATTACTATTCGCTTATATCAAAGATCAACATTAACTATTTACCCTCTTTGCGCTAGTTATGGATGAAATTACGAAACATATTCAAGGTGAGATTCCCTGGTCTATGATATGTGCTAATGATATTGTGCTGGTTGACAAGAGTAGAGAATGATTGGCTTCTAAAATCGAATTGTATAGAGAAACTTTGGAATCCAATTTTTTAATAAATAGGACAAAAATAGAGTATAAAATCATTGAAATGCAACTTCAACCGAAAGTCAAGAAGAAATAAGTGAGTCATTAATTGGCAAGAGATACCTAGAAAGGATGGTTTTAGGTATTTAAGATCATTCATCATGATTGAGGAATTGAGAAAGATGTTCATAGAAATAATGTAGGAAAATTGAAAATAGAGGAACGCTTTCGACTGCTTTGAGATTGTGTTATATACCCTTGGAGTTCAAAGTAAATTTATATTAGACAACTTAAGGCTAGTCAAAGGGTGTTGAAATCTTGCAAACAATATGTCCATAAGAAATGAGAATTCTAAGATGGGCAAGTCACAATACATTAAAAAATAGGGTACAAAAATGAGTGTATTCATGAAAAATTGAAGGTATGCAAAATTGAGGATAAGATAAGAGAAAAGACGTGCAACGTAGCGGTAAGATGCTAGTCAAAGCATGGTAGTCAAACGCGCGCCTCGGAGCAAGGCACAATATCTGTGCCTCGCACTTCACTAGGTAAGGCGCATTTCTCCGGGCGCACCCAATACGCGCCTTAGGTGCGCCTTTCAGCAAGGTACAACAAAGAAAAGGCGCGCCTTATGTATTCTTTATTTTTTACAATAAAAAAAGAGACATGGAGATAGCCCTTACCTCATACAAGTGGTAGGTGTTGGCACATTGATTTTGATATATTGACTATTATTAACCTCTGTACTGTTTTAGCTCTAATCTATCTACAGGAACAAATGAGAAAGACAAAGATAGAAGATAGACGTTTCCAAACAAGTCTCATGAAGCTTTTCGAAACATAGAAGAAAAGACTTTCCAAATCTCTATCAAAAGACATACATCTTAAAGCACTCAAAGAAGACGATGACAAAGATAAAGATTTCAGATCAAAAGCTCTTCTGTCTTTCTAAAAGTCTTTAAAGTGTCTAGGAGACTATGTACGCACTTTGGTAAAGATGACAAACTAATATGGTATAAAATTCAAAGTAAGTAAATATGAAGAACCGGATTATCCATCGGAGTTCCGCGGAAATCCGACGGATCATCCGATCGAAAACAACAAGTTTTGTGAGCAAAAGTTTGGATAATCTGTCGGAGTTCCACAGAAATCCGACGGATCATCCAATCAATCACAACAAGTATTGTGAGCAAAAGTTCAGATAATCCGTCGGACTTTCACAGAAATCCGACGGATCATCCGATCAATCACAGCAGCTCTAGTGAGCAATAGTTCGGATAATCCGTCGGAGTTCCTGTTAAATCTGATGGATAATCCGCTTTGTGTTGCTGGCCTTATTTAAATTTCAAATCTGACGGGAACTATCAACTGCATTAAATGCATCCAACGACTCTAGCCATTACTGTACTCCGGATAATCCGAAGGATTTTTGCGAAAATCCGTCGGATAATCCGGTTGTCGGCTGATAGTTCTTTTTGACGTGGGATTTGTATAAATAGGCTTCTTCTCTCTTTATAAAGACTTATCCATTTGAGCTTTAAATTTCCAACTACCAAGAGAGCTTTACCATTACTCTACAAAGCTTTCATTTGTCATCAAATCTAAAGTGCTAGAGTATTCAAGTGTTGAAGATCTTCAAGTGTTCAAGAAGACAAAAGCCTTTTTCCTTTTCTCTTAAAGTTGAAGTTGACGAACCTTCGGAAGAAAACTCGTGTGTAAGAAGTTGACGAGCCTTCGGAGGAAAACTCGTGTGTAAGAAGTTGGTGAGCTCTTCGGATCCAAACTCGTGTTGAAGTTGAGTTCTTCGGATCCAAACTCGTATGTAATTATTTACTCAAATAGTGGATTAAAGCCGAAGAGAGTTCCGGGACTGGAGTGCCCCTTGGGAGGATACCAGGATACATCGAGTGTTTGAATCTCTCTCACATTTATTATCCTTTAAATAGCTTATAATTGTTGGTAATTATTTTATTACCCTATTCACCTCCTAGGGTTCTACAATTGGTATCAGAGCCTTGTCTCTTGATTTGAATTTACATCCTTAGAGTGATCCATGGCCACTAACCCTAGTACCAACTCATTCCACAATGAGGGACACTCCACAAATAAACCTCCTCTATTTGATGGAACCAACTATAACTATTGGAAAATTAGGATGAGCATTTATTTGAAATCCCTACATTTCGATCTATGGGATTGTGTTGTTAATGGCATTCCTACATCTTCCTTAGTTATTGAGGAAGTAGTTTCCGAAACCCTTAGAGATAAACTTACCGAGAACGGTAAGAAGATTGCTAGTCGGGACGCTAAGGCTATGAACGCTCTCAACTGTGCTCTCGATAGCAATGAATTCAATAGGATCTCGACTTGCAAGACCTCCAATGAAATTTGGAAACTTTTGGAAGTCACTCACGAGGGAACATCTCAAGTGAAGGAATCAAAGATTAGTAGACTCATTCAAGAATATGAATCTTTTAAAATGAAACAAGATGAGTCTATTACTTTTATGTTTACTCGATTCTTTGATATCATTAACCCTCTCTCTTCTCTTGACAAGGAATATTCTACTCATGCAAAGATTAGAAAGATTCTCCGTGAATTAACAAAAGGGTGGAATCCTAAAGCTACCGTCATCATTGAGGGGAACGATCTAACAACTATGAACTTTGAAACCCCCATGGAAAAGCTTATAACACACGAGCTAGACATGAAAGACTAAGAGGAATCTTCAGTACAAGAAAAAGAGATGGAGAAGACAAAGGAAAAGGAAAAGTCTTTGGCTCTCAAGGCTACGAAGTCCTTTTCAAAAGATAGCTCCGACGATGATGAGTCGAATGATGAAGAAATAGCTCTCACCGCCAAACACTTCCGAAAGTTCCTCAAATTTAACAAAGCAAACCGTACAAGACGGGACAACGATGAAGAACCCTCTTGCTACAACTGCAGAAGAACCGGACACATCAAGAGAGACCGTCCATGGCAAGAAAAGAATCAAGCAAATACGAGAAGTCCAATAAAGGAAGCTCATCTTTCAGGAAGTACGCCAACACTAGCATCTGGTGTGAAAGTGATGCTAGCGACTCATACAACGACAAAGAATGCAAGCATAACGCAAATGTTTGTCTCATGACAACTGAGGTACTCGATGACTTCTCCATGAATGCTCTTTCTTACAATGAATTAGAAAATGTCATTCTTGAATTACACGATGAACATAAGGTCATAAGAAATAAGTATAAGAAGACTCTCAAAGAGATTGATGCTCACAAACAAGAAATAGAAAGACTTTCCAACATCATTCTTGATATAAAAGGAAAATCTCCTATTTCTGACACAAATGAGATAAAGTCTCTACGACTAAAGCTCCAAAAATCACAAGACGTCATTAAGAAAAAGGACATCGAAATTCAACCCCTCAAAGAAGTATATGAATTTGCTATGCACAAGACACTGGCTGCAAATCAGAGAGAATATGGAACCTCTATCAAGTACATTGACCTTCTTGCAAATGGCAAGAAACAAGTGGATAGGGACATAGTTCACACAAAAGGCACAAAAGCATACCAACACAACACCTATGTCCTATCCTAACCAAATGCATACAAGAAAAGGACCCGCTGTAAAGAAAAATGCTTCACATCATGCTTTCTACTATCATCACAATAACAATCATGTTAAAACTCCTCATCATACTAGAGTTCCTCGTACACAAAACACACCATTTCTCCTCTAGACCTATATCACCCATGGTATGCCACTATTGCGGCTTACAAGGACACACCTCTCATTACTGTCAAATGAGAAGACATATTGATATGAGAATGTTCAAATGGGTTCCTAAAGCTAACAATCAAGGACCCAAACATTCTTGGGTACCAAAATCTTTATCTTCAACTTGTGTTGTAGGTGAATCCCCCTTCGCATGCTAGAAGAAAATGGATCCGCGATAGTGGTTGCTCACGGCAAATGACCGGTGATGCTTCATTCTTTGCAACGCTATCGATGAAGAAGGAAGGGCATGTATCCTTTGGCAACAATTTAAAAAGGTATATCATAGGCAATGGTAATATCGGCTCCCCTCCTTATCTATGCATTAAAAATGTGTCTTGTTACAAATCTTAAGCACAATCTTCTTAGTATTAGCCATCTTACGGATAATGGCTACGACATTAAGTTTGTCAAACACAAGTGCTTAATCTCCGATAGCACTAGTAGGTCTACTGCATATGAAGGGATTAGAGAGAACAACATTTATGTTCTCTATCTTGTTGAAAATATTAATAATGACAGGTTTGTCTAGTAGCAAAGAATGATGAAAGTTGGCTTTGGCACATGAGACTTGGACACGCCAACATGGACACCATCTCCCGACTAGCCACTAAGAAGCTTGCGAGAGGACTCCCAAGCATTCCTTTCAAGAAAGACATGGTATGTGAAGAATGTGAGAAAAGTAAGTTGACAAAATCTTCTTTCAAGTCCATCAACTCGGTAAGCACTACTAGATCACTTCAACTTATTCATATGGATTTATTTGGCCCAAGTAGAGTGGCTAGTCTTGGTGGAAAACTCTATGCTTTTGTTTTAGTTGGTAATTTCTCGAGATTTACTTTGGTTATTTTTTTTGCTCGTAAAAGTGATACTTTTCGTGAATTTGTTGGATTTTGTAAACGTGTTCAAAATGAGAAAGGCATTATGATCAACAAAATTAGAAGTGTTCATGGAGGAGAATTTGATAATGCCGATTTTAAAAGATTTTCTGAAAAGAATGGTTTTGGTCACGATTTTGCTTGTCCTAAAACTCCACAACAAAATAGAGTTGTGGAAAGAAAGAATAGAACCCTTGGCGATATGGCAAAGGTCATGTTAAACCAATACAAGCTTTTCAAATACTTTTGGGCGGAAGCCGTTAACACGGCATGTTATGTTACAAATAGGGTCTTGATTAGACCTATTTTTAAGAAAACTCCATATGAGCTTTGGTTTAACAAAATTTTCTCTATTTAATATTTTAAAGTTTTTGGATGCAAATATTTTATTTTGAACACCAAGGATAACCTAGGCAAATTTGAAGAAAAAGCCTATAAAGGTATCTTTCTTGGTTATTCTATGCACAGTAAAGGTTTTCGTATATTTAACAAAAGAAGTCTTGTTGTCGAAGAATTAATAAATGTCTCTTTTGATAACACTTCTACATTCTCCTCCTCCAATGATGTTGATGACATTTCTTTTGGATTGGAAAACTCTTCTCTAGGAGATACTAGTACTCCCTCATCTAACAATAAAATTGAGACTACTCCACCCGAAGTTTCTCCACCAATAGAGCCTCCTCAAGAGAATCTCTCTAAAGAATGGAGATTTGTCCCCCCATCATCCGAAGGAGCTTATCATTGGTGACCCTTCTTCACGGGTTAGCTCTAGATCCACTACACGGGATCACTGTGCAAGTGTGTCTTTTATTTCTCAAATAGAGCCTAAAAATGTTAATAATGTTTTCAATGATGAATTTTGGATGATTGATATGCAAGAAGAGCTAAATCAATTTGAACGAAACAATGTTTGGGAACTTGTTCCCAAGCCTCACAACTATTCCATTTTTGGGACAAAGTGGGTGTTTCGAAATAAGCTCAATGAAGATGGTTTCGTCACTCGTAACAAAGTCCGATTGGTTGCTCAAGGCTGTAACCAAGAGGAAGGCATTGACTACGAAGAAACATATGCTCCGGTTGCTCGTCTTGAATCCATTCGAATGCTTTGTGTTTTTGCTTGTTTCAATGATTTTAAGTTTTTTCAAATGGATGTCAAAAGTGCCTTTTTAAATGGGTTTATTAAAGAAGAAGTTTATGTCAAGTAACCTCCCGGTTTTGAGGATTTTCAATTTCCTGATCATGTTTTTAAACTACACAAAGTCCTCTATGGCCTCAAGCAACCTCGTGCTTGGTATGAGTGTCTTAGCTCTTTTCTTATCTCTCACAACTTTTTAAGGGGTAAAGTTGACACAACACTTTTTATCAAAACCCTTAATGACACGCTTCTTTTAGTCCAAATTTATGTTGATGATATTATTTTTGGTTCCACTAACAAGACACTATGTGTAGAATTTGTCAAAGTTATGCAGGATGAACGCCTTAGCTCTTTTCTTATCTCTCACAACTTTTCAAAGGACAAAGTTGACACAACACTTTTTATCAAAACCTTAATGGCACGCTTCTATTAGTTCAAATTTATGTTGATGATATTATTTTTGGTTCCACTAACAAGACACTATGTGTAGAATTTGTCAAAGTTATGCAGGATGAATTTGAAATGAATATGATGGGAGAATTGTTATTTTTTCTCGGTCTACAAATCAAGCAAGGACCTCAAGGCACATTCATCAATCAAGCTAAATATACAAAGGATCTTCTTAAGCACTTTGAACTAGACTCATCCAAAACAATGAGGACTCCCATAGCTACAACGACCAAGCTTGATCAAGATGAAGATGGCATTTCAGTAGACATTTGTAAGTATCGAGGTATGATCGGTAGTTTACTCTACTTAACTGCTAGTCGTCCAAACATCATGTTTAGTGTTTGTATTTGTGCACGATACCAAGCAAATCCCAAGGAATCTCACTTATGTGCCGTTGAACGCATTTTTCGGTATCTCAAAGGCACCATCAACATGAGACTTTGGTATCCAAAATTCTCATCCTTTGAGCTTCTCGGCTACTCGGATGCGGATTTTGCCTGTTGCAAGATTGACTGAAAAAGTACTAGTGGCACATGCCAATTTTTAGGAAAATCCTTGGTATCATGGTTTAGCAAGAAACAAAACTCTGTCGCTCTTTCTACAACTGAAGCCGAATATATAACGGCTGGGTGGTGTTGTGAACAAATTCTTTGGATGACACAAACACTAGTAGACTATGGTATTTCTTCTAATGGTATGTCTATCAAATGTGATAATACTAGCTCTATTAATCTCACTAAAAATCCGATTTGTCACTCACGTACCAAACACATTGAGATTAGACACCAATTTTTACGGGACCATCAACTCAAGGGAGACATTTGTCTCGAATTTATCGACACTGACCATCAACTTGCTGACATATTCACCAAACCTCTTGCTGAAGATCGTTTCACCTTCATTTGTCGCGAAATTGGCCTCCTTGAGAAATCTTTTTAATCTTTGCTATTCAGTCTACCAGATTATCCGAAGGATTTTCGCAAAAATCTGCCGGATAATCTGATCATTTCCAGCAGCTTCTTCGAAACCCACACAGGATCTTAAGTCGAATTTTCGTATAAATCCGTCAGATTATCCGTATTTATTGTTGCATTTATTTTTCACCTCTGACTTTTATTTTCCCTCAAACGACGTGACTTCTCACCTACCCCATTTATTATGATCTTAACGTCGGCCGGATTTTCTGCCAGATTTTCCATTTTCGCTGAACAGTTGCGAAAATCGAAGCCATCACGTCCATTCCTCTTCCTCCATATCCGTTATGTTCTATTGCAATCTGGTTCCTGCCAAGAATGGCCCGGAGTTTAAAACCATAGTCGGTGGGGTCAAGATCACTATTACTGCCACCTCTCTGGCCAGCATTCTCGGTCTCCAAGAGCGGAAGGCCTATCGCTCTCTTTCGAACACTATCGACCACATCACCATCTCTCCTGAACTCAATTACGAGGAATTTTTCTTCAATATCTGCGGTGGTTCTGTTGTTCAAAGGCCGGAGGACAAATATCTCAATCCCTTCTTCTACGACTTTCATCGCATCCTCTGCCATATCCTCACTCCAAAATCCAGGAACATGGATAGCCTGACTGCGGAGGAAATGATTGCCATGTACTACCTAGTCTCCAAGCAACCTTTCTCACTGGCCAAATCGATCATCTTCACCATGATCCTCATTCACGAGTCTCCTCATCGCTCTCTTCTTTTTGGCATGTACATCACAATGATTCTCGAGACCAACAGAGTTGATCTGACACACTGCCCTGTTGGTGATCCTCGTCCTACTCCTCTTGCCAAAGCTAAGGCCTGTGGACGTGCCACTCCGACAGTTGCTGCTGTCCATGCCTCTCTTCCTGCCTCGATTCTCACTCCAGATGTCCGCCGCTACGTCGACCGCAAATTCGACCATCTCACTCTCTCCACTACGGAGCACATTCAGGCGGCCACCCGTGGACTCGGCACCCTCATTCACCATGGCTTCATGGATCAAGCCCAATACTTAAAGCGCATGCTTGAGGAGCGCAACCCATATGTAAATCCCAACACTTCTCATCCTGATTTTCTTGGGCCTCGCTTTACTGATCCAAACGCCTATGGGTTCATGTACCATGATGGCATCGACCCTTATGGTGCCTTTACCCCGGCCCCCGCAGATGATGAGGATCAAGAGGCATGCCCATCTGGTGCTCCTGACAGTTGAAGGTTCTCGTTTCTCGTAGTATGGTTTCTTTTGTTGTGTGCAGTCCTTCGGGGACTTTGTTTTTAAGAAAATTGTGTCTTTTGTTGTGTGCAGTCCTTCGGGGACTACTATTATGCTGTTTTATGCATGTTTTAGGTCGGCCTTTACGGCCTGGTTATTGTGGTTCTAACTTATGCCTACCTATTTCTAATCAAGTCTATTATATTCTGGTTCTAACTTATGCCTGGTTATTGTGGTCTCTACTATATTCTGGTCCATATCGTTTCTATCATTCCATTTTGGCTAAATGCCAAAGGGGAAGAAATTGTATTGAGTGGGAGATATCATTTTACGAGGGAGCTATCTCCTAAGCCCGTACACTTTTGTCAATTATCAAAATGGGGGAGATTGTTGGCACATCGATTTTGATATATTGACTATTATTAACCTCTGTACTGTTTTAGCTCTAATCTATCTACAGGAACAAACGAGAAAGACAAAGATAGAAAGACGTTTCCAAACAAGTCTCATGAAGTTTTTCGGAACAAAGAAGAAAAGACTTCAAATCTCCGTCAAAAGATATACACCTTAAAGCGCACTCAAAGAAGACGATAACAAAGATAAAGATTTCAGATCAAAAGTTCCTCTGTCTTTCTAAGAGTCGGTAAAATGTCTAGGAGACTATGTACGCACTTTGGTAAAGAAGACAAACTAATATGGTATAAAATTCAAAGTAAGTAAATATGAAGAACCGGATTATCTGCCGGAGTTCTGAGGAAATCCGACGGATCATCCGATCGGAAACAAGTTTTGTGAGCAAAAGTTCGGATAATCCGTCGGAGTTCCGTAGAAATCTGATGGGTCATCCGATCAATCACAACAAGTATTGTGAGCAAAAGTTCGGATAATCCGCTAGACTTCCGCAGAAATCCGACGGATCATCCGATCAATCACAACAGCTCTAGTGAGCAATAGTTCAGATAATCTGTCGGAGTTCCGACTAAATCCGACGGATAATCTGCTTTGCCTTGCTGGCCTTATTTAAATTTCAAATCCAACGGGAACTATCAACTGCATTAAATGCATCCAACGGCTCTATTTCTAGCCGTTACTGTACTCCGGATAATTCGAATCTGTCGGATAATCCTGTTGTCGGCTGATAGTTCTTTTTGACTTGGAATTTGTATAAATAGGTTTCCTCTCTTTATAAAGACTTATCCATTTGAGCTTTAAATTTCCAACTACCAATAGAGCTTTATCATTACTCTACAAAGCTTCCATTTGTCATCAAATCTAAAGTGCTAGAGTATTCAAGTGTTGAAGATC
Organism: Iris pallida; assembly: GCA_029216955.1. Lineage (NCBI taxonomy): Eukaryota > Viridiplantae > Streptophyta > Magnoliopsida > Asparagales > Iridaceae > Iris > Iris pallida. The sequence goes on along the minus strand of JANAVB010015400.1, from coordinate 28,518,233 downwards.
TTCAAGTGTTCAAGAAGATCAAAAGCCTTTTTTTCTTTTCTCTTAAAGTTGAAGTTGACGAGCCTTCGGAAGAAAACTCGTGTGTAAGAAGTTGACAAGCCTTCGGAGGAAAACTCGTGTGTAAGAAGTTGGCGAGCTCTTTGGATCCAAAGTCGTGTTGAAGTTGACGAGTTCTTCGGATCCAAATTCGTGTGTAATTATTTACTCAAATAGTGGATTAAAGCCGGAGAGAGTTCCGGGACTGGAGTGTCCCTTGGGAGGATATCAGGATACATCGAGTGTTTGAATCTCTCTCTCATTTATTATCCTTTAAACAGCTTATAATTGTTGGTAATTATTTTATTACCCTATTCACCCCCCTCTCTTGGGTTCTACAGTAGGGATGTAGCCATTTCCACGGTTGCCAAAGTTGGCTATAGTTGAACTTGAAAAATTAAAATTTACTAAAAGCGTGGTAGAAAAAAATACAAATTCTTGTTAGTTTTGTTGAGTGTTATTGTTGCTATGCTAGTTCACTTGGTTATGTTAATATGTTTTTGTGTTATTTGATTTTATTTCTTACGTTACTAATTTATTTATGTATATATTTTTTATTATTTTATTTTGTGCCTCACTTCACTCGGACGCGCGCCTTAAGTGAACCTTGCGCCTCGGACGATAAAGACCCTTTGCGCCTCGAGTACGCCTTGCGCCTTTGACTACCTTGAGTCGTAGTAGATTCTAGAACTGGGGTTAGGTCTAGATGAACTTGGATTGAGACAACAAAGTGACATGGACCTTAAAATGCTGGATGAAAGAAAAGGATCCAATAGCCAACCCCAAAAATTTGGGATAAAGGTTTTGTTTTTTTCTGCAAGTTGCTGCAATCTTCTCGAATACAAGCACACAATGTACTTTATGTAGCCAATGCCTGTTCTTAACTAGGTAATAGTGCTACGTAATTTTCTAATGTAAAATCTGAGTAGGCTACAAGAATCTGTGTTCAAGTATTCTGCAACCTTAAGGAGTTATAATCTGCTAAATCCTGAATCCTTTATGAAAATTGTTGATTTTAATGTTTTTGATTAGTATATGTAATTCTGCTTTAGTGAAAAAGGATAAGCAATCATATTCTGTACACTTATTTATCACGGTTTTTGTTCATGTTGAATTTTTCTATATTGACCATGTACAATTTGGTATGGCTGATGGACAATCCTATTTTATATCTGTGACATGCATTGGTATGACATAATTCTGTACATGTTAATTCATAAGAAAAAAAATTGTTATTAATGATATCAAATAGTTATAGTTGTCGTCTCCACAATTTATCATTTATCACCAGTAAAAGAGATCATTTATCCATCATTAATGGAAATAGTTAGTACATGTATAGGAAAACAATTTTGCAAAAACCCACAATATATTACAATATATAAAAGCTTAAAGGTTTTAAGGGAAACATCCATATCGCATTGAAGAATTGATTCATGTTTCTGCTAGTTCGACCTTATGTGAGTGAAAAATCATAAACTCAACCTAACATTAAGAATTTGTCACCTTAGCGACTTAGCCATTATGTTGGAAGTTAGTTCAAGATGTTTATTTTTTCTTACTTTACCTTTTTGATTATAACACAAGTCTGGTCATTTGCAAGACGTCTTTGTTGTACCATACAGGCTATGACTTCGCATGTTGAACATGCCTTTGGCTAATGTAAACTGATGCCCAGTGCTTCCCATCCAATCTTAGTTAAATGAGTTACTTAGTTGTACCATTTGAGTGACAAGTGCTAGAGAAACTGTAGAGAATTTTAAGATATCTTATTGAATGGAATAACAACATATATATAGGTGAGGCTAGTCTCCTCTCCTATCATTCTAGCCAATGTGGGACTAAAGCCCAATAACACTCTATATATCAACACTCCCCCTCAAGATGGGCGAAAGATATTCACTAAGCCCATCTTGTCACATCCTCTCATCATGTTGATAGAACTAAGCCCCTTTGTCAGTCCGTCTGCTACCTGATCTTTGGTTGGAACATAGCCCAGCTCTAGTTCTCCTTTATCCAGTTTTTCTTTGATGAAAAATCTGTCAATCTCAATATGTTTGGTCCTGTCATGCTGCACTGGATTGTTGGCAATATTAATAGCTGACTGGTTGTCACACCATAGCTTCATCTTTGCTCCCTGGTCCAGCTTTAGCTCCGTCAGCATATTCTTCAACCACAACAGTTCTGTGACTCCCAAGGCCATAGCTCTATACTCTGCTTCAGCTGTTGATCTGGCCACTACTGACTGCTTCTTACTCCTCCAAGAGACCAAGTTGCCTCCTACAAATATGCAGTATCCCGATGTGGATCTCCTGTCGTCAGCACAGCTAGCCCAGTCAGAATCACAATAGCCCTCAATGCCTACGTGATTATTTCTTCTGAAGATCAGTCCCTTCCCGGGGGCTCCCTTCAAGTACCTCAGAATCTGGTACACTGCGTCCATGTGACCCTTCCGGGGGTCATGCATGTAGCGACTTACTACACTTACCGCAAAGCTGATATCAGGTCGAGTGTGGCTTAAGTAGATTAACTTGCCCACCAATCTCTGATATCTATCCCGGTCAACTGGTTCTCCAGCTTCAGCATCCAGTTTAAACTTCTGGTCTATCGGTGTCGTAGCTGGTTTACATCCCATCATCCCTGTTTCCGTAAGCAGGTCCAGTGCGTACTTCCTTTGAGAAAGAACGATTCCCTCATTATCTCGAGCAATCTCAATCCCAAGGAAGTATCGAAGGGGGCCAAGATCTTTCACCTCGAACTCCTTGCCAAGTTTTACTTTGAGTTGGGCGATCTCCTGCTCATCATTGCCTGTGATAATCATATCATCTACATATACTGCAAGCATGGTGATATGGCCTCCACTCCGTCTGAAGAAGACAGTGTGATCAGCATTGATCTGCTGATATCCCATCCCTATCATTGCTCTCCTGAACCTGTCAAACCATGCCCGAGGAGACTGCTTCAGTCCATAGAGAGACTTCTTCAGTCTGCAGACCTTGCCTTCTGTCTGTTTTGTGCCGAATCCTGGTGGTATCTCCATGTACACCTCCTCTACTAGATCTCCATGAAGAAATGCATTCTTCACATCCAGTTGGTGTAGCTTCCACCCTCCATTGGCTGCCAGGGAGATCAAGGTCCTGACAGTGCTCATCTTCGCCACTGGTGCAAAGGTCTCGTCATAGTCGATGCCGTACGTCTGACTGTATCCTTTTGCCACCAGTCGAGCTTTATAGCGCTCAACCTGTCCATCTGGGTTCTGTTTCACAGTAAAAACCCATTTACATCCAACTGCTCTTTTCCCTTCTGGCAGTCTCACCAGCTCCCAAGTGTGGTTCTTCTCAAGAGCTCCCAACTCCTCGTGCATTGCCGCTTTCCACTTTGGATCGTTCTTGGCAACCTGCCAATTGTTAGGTACAGTAATACTATCCAAAGATGCTATAAATGCTCCATGAGAAGAAGATATATGATCATAAGAAACAAACTTAGCAAGATCCCAACCATATCTGTCCGGAGGATTTCCCGCATTGCTGCGAGTAGTCCTTCGTGTAGGTAGTGGTATGGGAGACATCGGAGGAACGATATCACCTGAGGAGGGTGGTGGTGTAGATGAGGAGGATGGTGGTATAGGTGTCTCAGGAGTTGGGACAGGCGCAGGCAAGGGACTTGGCACTGACACTGTAGGTACTGGTCCTGTAGTCTGCTTGTTGTTTCTCCTGTTGTAGGTCAGTAACTCCCCCTGAGCCGTAGGTGTTACACTTCTCGTCTCCTCCCTCTGTTCCACTTCACCTTCATGTTCCTCCTCAACCGTGTCTCTATGCCAAACTTCTAAATCGGTTACCACCAGGTTCTCCAAGTTCTCTATCTCCCCCTCTCGCCTTATACTTGTAGTATGAGGCGTGTTATACGAAGTTCCATCCTGGTGGTAATATGGCTCATGCTCCCGGAAGTGGACGTCCATACTAACAAATTTCTTCTTCTCTACTGGACTCCAGCATACATACCCCTTCTGAGTTGCTGAGTAGCCCACGAAGATGCACTTGACTGCTCTAGGGTCAAGTTTTCCAACGAATGGTCTGTTGTCCTTCACAAAACACACACATCCAAACACCTTTAGTGGAAGTATTCCACTATTATTACCTTGTAATACTTCACATGGAGACTTCCATCCCAGGACTTTTGAAGGCATCCTGTTTATAAGTTGAGCTGCGGTCAACACCGCATATCCCCATAGGTGTTGTGGGACATTCATGTCAATCATCATACTTCTTGCGGTCTCCAGAAGATGTCGGTTCTTCCTTTCTGCTACTCCATTTTGTGCTGGTGTATATGCACAAGAGGTCTGATGCTGTATTCCATGTGCTGACAAGTACTCTGCAAGTGTCCTATTGGTATACTCCGTCCCATTGTCAGATCTCAGTATCTTCACCACTGCATTATACTGAGTCTGGACATATTTATGAAAGTCCCGAAAACAAGCAAATACATCACTTTTGTTCTTCATCAAATACAGCCAGGTGACACGAGATGCACAATCGATAAACGAAACAAAATACTTATACCCATTCATAGTGTTTGTAGCACATGGGCCCCAAACATCAGAATGAACTACCTCAAAGACTGAAGAACTCTTATGACCATTTCCAACATATGAACTCCTAGTAAGTTTTCCTAACTCACATGCATCACATACTAATTTCCTTTTATTTGATTTTGCATACATATCTGGATACAACTTATTTAGAGTATCAAAGGAAGAATGCCCCATCCTCCTATGATGAAGTATCAAAGTGTCTTCAGTCCTCTGCTGCAGCTCCTCCATTCCAGCCTTCTCTGCCATAGACACCAATGCTGAGTCCAGTCCGTCTTGATCTAGGTACCACAGTCCATCATGCCAAGTGCCAGTCCCAAGTCTTCGTCCCGTCCCTTTCTCCTGGAAGATCACCTTAGGAATATCAAAAAAAACAATGCATTTTAGTTGGAGAATTATAGAACTAATAGACAAGAGACTGACTGGGAAGGATGGAGCATGCAAAACATTGGATAACCTTACTGAACCCGTACAATTAACAGTACCCTTACCGACCACTGGTTGGAAAGTACCATCCGCAGTCTGAATGGTGTCTGTCGATGCTAGGTGAGTGTACGAGGAAAACTTACTAGCATTTCCGGTCACATGCCGAGATGCTCCTGAGTCGATAATCCAGTCTGACATTTTAAGGGAAGACATAGATGCAAGAGCGTGAGACTCGTCAGTACCTTCTGATGGATGGGCATACATAGCGGCGTTGCCTCTGAAGAATGGAGTGGATGCCTCCTCTGCTCCGCTCCTCCTGTCTCCTTCGATTGATGCTTTTTGCTTTCTCTCCAGCAGGTCCAGTAGCGCCTGATCCTCCTCAGTAAAGGCGTCGCCAGCTCCTCCATTCCCATCTGCCACCAGCAGGTTTGCCCGATAGCCTCCTCGACCGCCTCGTCGGCCTCCTCGACCACGTCCACGTCCAGCATATCCTCGTCCACGTCCACCACCTGAGTCTCCCTCCTTAGGTGGTTTGGTACAAGCATATCGATGGTGGCCCATCTCCCCACAGTTGTAGCACTGCCGATTCTGTTGCCAGAGCTCTCCCTTGGATCCTGTATCCCCCGAACCGGTAGCTGCTAGTGCTGACTTCACTTCGGGTAAAGCACCTGTCGATGATGCGCCTGTCCCTGTCTGTAATTTGATCCGCGTCTCCTCCTGAATCATGGCTGAGATAGCCTCCTCGAGACTAGGGATCTCTGGCTGGGCGAGGAGTAAGGCGGTCCTCTGTGTGAATGCTGCAGTCAGTCCTTTAAGGAATTTCATCGTCCTCTCCTGCAGACACACCTGTCTCTCCTTGCACTTTGGGTCCCCGCAGCTTGCCCGTTTGGAATGGTGATCATAATCCAGCCAGAGACGTTCCAACTCCGTAGCGTACTCCTGCACCGTCTTCTCGCCTTGTACGGTGTCGTCGATCTCCCCTTTTATCTGGAAAATCCGTAGATTGTTACCTATGCCATCATAGGTTCTTCTCAATTTCTCCCATACGTCTTTCACCATCTCAATGCCATCTACTGTGGAAGCAATAGACTGGACTAAGGAGTTGAGAAGCCAGATATAAATCACCATATGAGTGGATTTCCACTCGTCGCGTCCTGTCGAGCCCTCTTCCGGCTCTGTCTTCTCGCCTGTCAAGAATCCCTCCAGGTTCTTACCTGCAAGGGTTCTTCTCACCCGCCGTGACCAACTCAAATAGGTGGCTGGTCCATCCAACTTCAGATCGATGGAGGGTAGTTCCAACTTTGGCGGTGCTCGTGTCGTGCTTTCACCAGCCGACACCTTTATCAACTTCAGCAACGTCGCCACATCCTCAGCATCCAGCTTCTTGAGGATCTCCTCCATCGATGTTTCTTCTTGATCACGTCGCACTTGCTCCAACGACTCTAGCCATTACTGTACTCCGGATAATCCGAAGGATTTTTGCGAAAATCCGTCGGATAATCCGGTTGTCGGCTGATAGTTCTTTTTGACGTGGGATTTGTATAAATAGGCTTCTTCTCTCTTTATAAAGACTTATCCATTTGAGCTTTAAATTTCCAACTACCAAGAGAGCTTTACCATTACTCTACAAAGCTTTCATTTGTCATCAAATCTAAAGTGCTAGAGTATTCAAGTGTTGAAGATCTTCAAGTGTTCAAGAAGACAAAAGCCTTTTTCCTTTTCTCTTAAAGTTGAAGTTGACGAACCTTCGGAAGAAAACTCGTGTGTAAGAAGTTGACGAGCCTTCGGAGGAAAACTCGTGTGTAAGAAGTTGGTGAGCTCTTCGGATCCAAACTCGTGTTGAAGTTGAGTTCTTCGGATCCAAACTCGTATGTAATTATTTACTCAAATAGTGGATTAAAGCCGAAGAGAGTTCCGGGACTGGAGTGCCCCTTGGGAGGATACCAGGATACATCGAGTGTTTGAATCTCTCTCACATTTATTATCCTTTAAATAGCTTATAATTGTTGGTAATTATTTTATTACCCTATTCACCTCCTAGGGTTCTACAATTGGTATCAGAGCCTTGTCTCTTGATTTGAATTTACATCCTTAGAGTGATCCATGGCCACTAACCCTAGTACCAACTCATTCCACAATGAGGGACACTCCACAAATAAACCTCCTCTATTTGATGGAACCAACTATAACTATTGGAAAATTAGGATGAGCATTTATTTGAAATCCCTACATTTCGATCTATGGGATTGTGTTGTTAATGGCATTCCTACATCTTCCTTAGTTATTGAGGAAGTAGTTTCCGAAACCCTTAGAGATAAACTTACCGAGAACGGTAAGAAGATTGCTAGTCGGGACGCTAAGGCTATGAACGCTCTCAACTGTGCTCTCGATAGCAATGAATTCAATAGGATCTCGACTTGCAAGACCTCCAATGAAATTTGGAAACTTTTGGAAGTCACTCACGAGGGAACATCTCAAGTGAAGGAATCAAAGATTAGTAGACTCATTCAAGAATATGAATCTTTTAAAATGAAACAAGATGAGTCTATTACTTTTATGTTTACTCGATTCTTTGATATCATTAACCCTCTCTCTTCTCTTGACAAGGAATATTCTACTCATGCAAAGATTAGAAAGATTCTCCGTGAATTAACAAAAGGGTGGAATCCTAAAGCTACCGTCATCATTGAGGGGAACGATCTAACAACTATGAACTTTGAAACCCCCATGGAAAAGCTTATAACACACGAGCTAGACATGAAAGACTAAGAGGAATCTTCAGTACAAGAAAAAGAGATGGAGAAGACAAAGGAAAAGGAAAAGTCTTTGGCTCTCAAGGCTACGAAGTCCTTTTCAAAAGATAGCTCCGACGATGATGAGTCGAATGATGAAGAAATAGCTCTCACCGCCAAACACTTCCGAAAGTTCCTCAAATTTAACAAAGCAAACCGTACAAGACGGGACAACGATGAAGAACCCTCTTGCTACAACTGCAGAAGAACCGGACACATCAAGAGAGACCGTCCATGGCAAGAAAAGAATCAAGCAAATACGAGAAGTCCAATAAAGGAAGCTCATCTTTCAGGAAGTACGCCAACACTAGCATCTGGTGTGAAAGTGATGCTAGCGACTCATACAACGACAAAGAATGCAAGCATAACGCAAATGTTTGTCTCATGACAACTGAGGTACTCGATGACTTCTCCATGAATGCTCTTTCTTACAATGAATTAGAAAATGTCATTCTTGAATTACACGATGAACATAAGGTCATAAGAAATAAGTATAAGAAGACTCTCAAAGAGATTGATGCTCACAAACAAGAAATAGAAAGACTTTCCAACATCATTCTTGATATAAAAGGAAAATCTCCTATTTCTGACACAAATGAGATAAAGTCTCTACGACTAAAGCTCCAAAAATCACAAGACGTCATTAAGAAAAAGGACATCGAAATTCAACCCCTCAAAGAAGTATATGAATTTGCTATGCACAAGACACTGGCTGCAAATCAGAGAGAATATGGAACCTCTATCAAGTACATTGACCTTCTTGCAAATGGCAAGAAACAAGTGGATAGGGACATAGTTCACACAAAAGGCACAAAAGCATACCAACACAACACCTATGTCCTATCCTAACCAAATGCATACAAGAAAAGGACCCGCTGTAAAGAAAAATGCTTCACATCATGCTTTCTACTATCATCACAATAACAATCATGTTAAAACTCCTCATCATACTAGAGTTCCTCGTACACAAAACACACCATTTCTCCTCTAGACCTATATCACCCATGGTATGCCACTATTGCGGCTTACAAGGACACACCTCTCATTACTGTCAAATGAGAAGACATATTGATATGAGAATGTTCAAATGGGTTCCTAAAGCTAACAATCAAGGACCCAAACATTCTTGGGTACCAAAATCTTTATCTTCAACTTGTGTTGTAGGTGAATCCCCCTTCGCATGCTAGAAGAAAATGGATCCGCGATAGTGGTTGCTCACGGCAAATGACCGGTGATGCTTCATTCTTTGCAACGCTATCGATGAAGAAGGAAGGGCATGTATCCTTTGGCAACAATTTAAAAAGGTATATCATAGGCAATGGTAATATCGGCTCCCCTCCTTATCTATGCATTAAAAATGTGTCTTGTTACAAATCTTAAGCACAATCTTCTTAGTATTAGCCATCTTACGGATAATGGCTACGACATTAAGTTTGTCAAACACAAGTGCTTAATCTCCGATAGCACTAGTAGGTCTACTGCATATGAAGGGATTAGAGAGAACAACATTTATGTTCTCTATCTTGTTGAAAATATTAATAATGACAGGTTTGTCTAGTAGCAAAGAATGATGAAAGTTGGCTTTGGCACATGAGACTTGGACACGCCAACATGGACACCATCTCCCGACTAGCCACTAAGAAGCTTGCGAGAGGACTCCCAAGCATTCCTTTCAAGAAAGACATGGTATGTGAAGAATGTGAGAAAAGTAAGTTGACAAAATCTTCTTTCAAGTCCATCAACTCGGTAAGCACTACTAGATCACTTCAACTTATTCATATGGATTTATTTGGCCCAAGTAGAGTGGCTAGTCTTGGTGGAAAACTCTATGCTTTTGTTTTAGTTGGTAATTTCTCGAGATTTACTTTGGTTATTTTTTTTGCTCGTAAAAGTGATACTTTTCGTGAATTTGTTGGATTTTGTAAACGTGTTCAAAATGAGAAAGGCATTATGATCAACAAAATTAGAAGTGTTCATGGAGGAGAATTTGATAATGCCGATTTTAAAAGATTTTCTGAAAAGAATGGTTTTGGTCACGATTTTGCTTGTCCTAAAACTCCACAACAAAATAGAGTTGTGGAAAGAAAGAATAGAACCCTTGGCGATATGGCAAAGGTCATGTTAAACCAATACAAGCTTTTCAAATACTTTTGGGCGGAAGCCGTTAACACGGCATGTTATGTTACAAATAGGGTCTTGATTAGACCTATTTTTAAGAAAACTCCATATGAGCTTTGGTTTAACAAAATTTTCTCTATTTAATATTTTAAAGTTTTTGGATGCAAATATTTTATTTTGAACACCAAGGATAACCTAGGCAAATTTGAAGAAAAAGCCTATAAAGGTATCTTTCTTGGTTATTCTATGCACAGTAAAGGTTTTCGTATATTTAACAAAAGAAGTCTTGTTGTCGAAGAATTAATAAATGTCTCTTTTGATAACACTTCTACATTCTCCTCCTCCAATGATGTTGATGACATTTCTTTTGGATTGGAAAACTCTTCTCTAGGAGATACTAGTACTCCCTCATCTAACAATAAAATTGAGACTACTCCACCCGAAGTTTCTCCACCAATAGAGCCTCCTCAAGAGAATCTCTCTAAAGAATGGAGATTTGTCCCCCCATCATCCGAAGGAGCTTATCATTGGTGACCCTTCTTCACGGGTTAGCTCTAGATCCGCTACACGGGATCACTGTGCAAGTGTGTCTTTTATTTCTCAAATAGAGCCTAAAAATGTTAATAATGTTTTCAATGATGAATTTTGGATGATTGATATGCAAGAAGAGCTAAATCAATTTGAACGAAACAATGTTTGGGAACTTGTTCCCAAGCCTCACAACTATTCCATTTTTGGGACAAAGTGGGTGTTTCGAAATAAGCTCAATGAAGATGGTTTCGTCACTCGTAACAAAGTCCGATTGGTTGCTCAAGGCTGTAACCAAGAGGAAGGCATTGACTACGAAGAAACATATGCTCCGGTTGCTCGTCTTGAATCCATTCGAATGCTTTGTGTTTTTGCTTGTTTCAATGATTTTAAGTTTTTTCAAATGGATGTCAAAAGTGCCTTTTTAAATGGGTTTATTAAAGAAGAAGTTTATGTCAAGTAACCTCCCGGTTTTGAGGATTTTCAATTTCCTGATCATGTTTTTAAACTACACAAAGTCCTCTATGGCCTCAAGCAACCTCGTGCTTGGTATGAGTGTCTTAGCTCTTTTCTTATCTCTCACAACTTTTTAAGGGGTAAAGTTGACACAACACTTTTTATCAAAACCCTTAATGACACGCTTCTTTTAGTCCAAATTTATGTTGATGATATTATTTTTGGTTCCACTAACAAGACACTATGTGTAGAATTTGTCAAAGTTATGCAGGATGAACGCCTTAGCTCTTTTCTTATCTCTCACAACTTTTCAAAGGACAAAGTTGACACAACACTTTTTATCAAAACCTTAATGGCACGCTTCTATTAGTTCAAATTTATGTTGATGATATTATTTTTGGTTCCACTAACAAGACACTATGTGTAGAATTTGTCAAAGTTATGCAGGATGAATTTGAAATGAATATGATGGGAGAATTGTTATTTTTTCTCGGTCTACAAATCAAGCAAGGACCTCAAGGCACATTCATCAATCAAGCTAAATATACAAAGGATCTTCTTAAGCACTTTGAACTAGACTCATCCAAAACAATGAGGACTCCCATAGCTACAACGACCAAGCTTGATCAAGATGAAGATGGCATTTCAGTAGACATTTGTAAGTATCGAGGTATGATCGGTAGTTTACTCTACTTAACTGCTAGTCGTCCAAACATCATGTTTAGTGTTTGTATTTGTGCACGATACCAAGCAAATCCCAAGGAATCTCACTTATGTGCCGTTGAACGCATTTTTCGGTATCTCAAAGGCACCATCAACATGAGACTTTGGTATCCAAAATTCTCATCCTTTGAGCTTCTCGGCTACTCGGATGCGGATTTTGCCTGTTGCAAGATTGACTGAAAAAGTACTAGTGGCACATGCCAATTTTTAGGAAAATCCTTGGTATCATGGTTTAGCAAGAAACAAAACTCTGTCGCTCTTTCTACAACTGAAGCCGAATATATAACGGCTGGGTGGTGTTGTGAACAAATTCTTTGGATGACACAAACACTAGTAGACTATGGTATTTCTTCTAATGGTATGTCTATCAAATGTGATAATACTAGCTCTATTAATCTCACTAAAAATCCGATTTGTCACTCACGTACCAAACACATTGAGATTAGACACCAATTTTTACGGGACCATCAACTCAAGGGAGACATTTGTCTCGAATTTATCGACACTGACCATCAACTTGCTGACATATTCACCAAACCTCTTGCTGAAGATCGTTTCACCTTCATTTGTCGCGAAATTGGCCTCCTTGAGAAATCTTTTTAATCTTTGCTATTCAGTCTACCAGATTATCCGAAGGATTTTCGCAAAAATCTGCCGGATAATCTGATCATTTCCAGCAGCTTCTTCGAAACCCACACAGGATCTTAAGTCGAATTTTCGTATAAATCCGTCAGATTATCCGTATTTATTGTTGCATTTATTTTTCACCTCTGACTTTTATTTTCCCTCAAACGACGTGACTTCTCACCTACCCCATTTATTATGATCTTAACGTCGGCCGGATTTTCTGCCAGATTTTCCATTTTCGCTGAACAGTTGCGAAAATCGAAGCCATCACGTCCATTCCTCTTCCTCCATATCCGTTATGTTCTATTGCAATCTGGTTCCTGCCAAGAATGGCCCGGAGTTTAAAACCATAGTCGGTGGGGTCAAGATCACTATTACTGCCACCTCTCTGGCCAGCATTCTCGGTCTCCAAGAGCGGAAGGCCTATCGCTCTCTTTCGAACACTATCGACCACATCACCATCTCTCCTGAACTCAATTACGAGGAATTTTTCTTCAATATCTGCGGTGGTTCTGTTGTTCAAAGGCCGGAGGACAAATATCTCAATCCCTTCTTCTACGACTTTCATCGCATCCTCTGCCATATCCTCACTCCAAAATCCAGGAACATGGATAGCCTGACTGCGGAGGAAATGATTGCCATGTACTACCTAGTCTCCAAGCAACCTTTCTCACTGGCCAAATCGATCATCTTCACCATGATCCTCATTCACGAGTCTCCTCATCGCTCTCTTCTTTTTGGCATGTACATCACAATGATTCTCGAGACCAACAGAGTTGATCTGACACACTGCCCTGTTGGTGATCCTCGTCCTACTCCTCTTGCCAAAGCTAAGGCCTGTGGACGTGCCACTCCGACAGTTGCTGCTGTCCATGCCTCTCTTCCTGCCTCGATTCTCACTCCAGATGTCCGCCGCTACGTCGACCGCAAATTCGACCATCTCACTCTCTCCACTACGGAGCACATTCAGGCGGCCACCCGTGGACTCGGCACCCTCATTCACCATGGCTTCATGGATCAAGCCCAATACTTAAAGCGCATGCTTGAGGAGCGCAACCCATATGTAAATCCCAACACTTCTCATCCTGATTTTCTTGGGCCTCGCTTTACTGATCCAAACGCCTATGGGTTCATGTACCATGATGGCATCGACCCTTATGGTGCCTTTACCCCGGCCCCCGCAGATGATGAGGATCAAGAGGCATGCCCATCTGGTGCTCCTGACAGTTGAAGGTTCTCGTTTCTCGTAGTATGGTTTCTTTTGTTGTGTGCAGTCCTTCGGGGACTTTGTTTTTAAGAAAATTGTGTCTTTTGTTGTGTGCAGTCCTTCGGGGACTACTATTATGCTGTTTTATGCATGTTTTAGGTCGGCCTTTACGGCCTGGTTATTGTGGTTCTAACTTATGCCTACCTATTTCTAATCAAGTCTATTATATTCTGGTTCTAACTTATGCCTGGTTATTGTGGTCTCTACTATATTCTGGTCCATATCGTTTCTATCATTCCATTTTGGCTAAATGCCAAAGGGGAAGAAATTGTATTGAGTGGGAGATATCATTTTACGAGGGAGCTATCTCCTAAGCCCGTACACTTTTGTCAATTATCAAAATGGGGGAGATTGTTGGCACATCGATTTTGATATATTGACTATTATTAACCTCTGTACTGTTTTAGCTCTAATCTATCTACAGGAACAAACGAGAAAGACAAAGATAGAAAGACGTTTCCAAACAAGTCTCATGAAGTTTTTCGGAACAAAGAAGAAAAGACTTCAAATCTCCGTCAAAAGATATACACCTTAAAGCGCACTCAAAGAAGACGATAACAAAGATAAAGATTTCAGATCAAAAGTTCCTCTGTCTTTCTAAGAGTCGGTAAAATGTCTAGGAGACTATGTACGCACTTTGGTAAAGAAGACAAACTAATATGGTATAAAATTCAAAGTAAGTAAATATGAAGAACCGGATTATCTGCCGGAGTTCTGAGGAAATCCGACGGATCATCCGATCGGAAACAAGTTTTGTGAGCAAAAGTTCGGATAATCCGTCGGAGTTCCGTAGAAATCTGATGGGTCATCCGATCAATCACAACAAGTATTGTGAGCAAAAGTTCGGATAATCCGCTAGACTTCCGCAGAAATCCGACGGATCATCCGATCAATCACAACAGCTCTAGTGAGCAATAGTTCAGATAATCTGTCGGAGTTCCGACTAAATCCGACGGATAATCTGCTTTGCCTTGCTGGCCTTATTTAAATTTCAAATCCAACGGGAACTATCAACTGCATTAAATGCATCCAACGGCTCTATTTCTAGCCGTTACTGTACTCCGGATAATTCGAATCTGTCGGATAATCCTGTTGTCGGCTGATAGTTCTTTTTGACTTGGAATTTGTATAAATAGGTTTCCTCTCTTTATAAAGACTTATCCATTTGAGCTTTAAATTTCCAACTACCAATAGAGCTTTATCATTACTCTACAAAGCTTCCATTTGTCATCAAATCTAAAGTGCTAGAGTATTCAAGTGTTGAAGATCTTCAAGTGTTCAAGAAGATCAAAAGCCTTTTTTTCTTTTCTCTTAAAGTTGAAGTTGACGAGCCTTCGGAAGAAAACTCGTGTGTAAGAAGTTGACAAGCCTTCGGAGGAAAACTCGTGTGTAAGAAGTTGGCGAGCTCTTTGGATCCAAAGTCGTGTTGAAGTTGACGAGTTCTTCGGATCCAAATTCGTGTGTAATTATTTACTCAAATAGTGGATTAAAGCCGGAGAGAGTTCCGGGACTGGAGTGTCCCTTGGGAGGATATCAGGATACATCGAGTGTTTGAATCTCTCTCTCATTTATTATCCTTTAAACAGCTTATAATTGTTGGTAATTATTTTATTACCCTATTCACCCCCCTCTCTTGGGTTCTACAGTAGGGATGTAGCCATTTCCACGGTTGCCAAAGTTGGCTATAGTTGAACTTGAAAAATTAAAATTTACTAAAAGCGTGGTAGAAAAAAATACAAATTCTTGTTAGTTTTGTTGAGTGTTATTGTTGCTATGCTAGTTCACTTGGTTATGTTAATATGTTTTTGTGTTATTTGATTTTATTTCTTACGTTACTAATTTATTTATGTATATATTTTTTATTATTTTATTTTGTGCCTCACTTCACTCGGACGCGCGCCTTAAGTGAACCTTGCGCCTCGGACGATAAAGACCCTTTGCGCCTCGAGTACGCCTTGCGCCTTTGACTACCTTGAGTCGTAGTAGATTCTAGAACTGGGGTTAGGTCTAGATGAACTTGGATTGAGACAACAAAGTGACATGGACCTTAAAATGCTGGATGAAAGAAAAGGATCCAATAGCCAACCCCAAAAATTTGGGATAAAGGTTTTGTTTTTTTCTGCAAGTTGCTGCAATCTTCTCGAATACAAGCACACAATGTACTTTATGTAGCCAATGCCTGTTCTTAACTAGGTAATAGTGCTACGTAATTTTCTAATGTAAAATCTGAGTAGGCTACAAGAATCTGTGTTCAAGTATTCTGCAACCTTAAGGAGTTATAATCTGCTAAATCCTGAATCCTTTATGAAAATTGTTGATTTTAATGTTTTTGATTAGTATATGTAATTCTGCTTTAGTGAAAAAGGATAAGCAATCATATTCTGTACACTTATTTATCACGGTTTTTGTTCATGTTGAATTTTTCTATATTGACCATGTACAATTTGGTATGGCTGATGGACAATCCTATTTTATATCTGTGACATGCATTGGTATGACATAATTCTGTACATGTTAATTCATAAGAAAAAAAATTGTTATTAATGATATCAAATAGTTATAGTTGTCGTCTCCACAATTTATCATTTATCACCAGTAAAAGAGATCATTTATCCATCATTAATGGAAATAGTTAGTACATGTATAGGAAAACAATTTTGCAAAAACCCACAATATATTACAATATATAAAAGCTTAAAGGTTTTAAGGGAAACATCCATATCGCATTGAAGAATTGATTCATGTTTCTGCTAGTTCGACCTTATGTGAGTGAAAAATCATAAACTCAACCTAACATTAAGAATTTGTCACCTTAGCGACTTAGCCATTATGTTGGAAGTTAGTTCAAGATGTTTATTTTTTCTTACTTTACCTTTTTGATTATAACACAAGTCTGGTCATTTGCAAGACGTCTTTGTTGTACCATACAGGCTATGACTTCGCATGTTGAACATGCCTTTGGCTAATGTAAACTGATGCCCAGTGCTTCCCATCCAATCTTAGTTAAATGAGTTACTTAGTTGTACCATTTGAGTGACAAGTGCTAGAGAAACTGTAGAGAATTTTAAGATATCTTATTGAATGGAATAACAACATATATATAGGTGAGGCTAGTCTCCTCTCCTATCATTCTAGCCAATGTGGGACTAAAGCCCAATAACACTCTATATATCAACACTCCCCCTCAAGATGGGCGAAAGATATTCACTAAGCCCATCTTGTCACATCCTCTCATCATGTTGATAGAACTAAGCCCCTTTGTCAGTCCGTCTGCTACCTGATCTTTGGTTGGAACATAGCCCAGCTCTAGTTCTCCTTTATCCAGTTTTTCTTTGATGAAAAATCTGTCAATCTCAATATGTTTGGTCCTGTCATGCTGCACTGGATTGTTGGCAATATTAATAGCTGACTGGTTGTCACACCATAGCTTCATCTTTGCTCCCTGGTCCAGCTTTAGCTCCGTCAGCATATTCTTCAACCACAACAGTTCTGTGACTCCCAAGGCCATAGCTCTATACTCTGCTTCAGCTGTTGATCTGGCCACTACTGACTGCTTCTTACTCCTCCAAGAGACCAAGTTGCCTCCTACAAATATGCAGTATCCCGATGTGGATCTCCTGTCGTCAGCACAGCTAGCCCAGTCAGAATCACAATAGCCCTCAATGCCTACGTGATTATTTCTTCTGAAGATCAGTCCCTTCCCGGGGGCTCCCTTCAAGTACCTCAGAATCTGGTACACTGCGTCCATGTGACCCTTCCGGGGGTCATGCATGTAGCGACTTACTACACTTACCGCAAAGCTGATATCAGGTCGAGTGTGGCTTAAGTAGATTAACTTGCCCACCAATCTCTGATATCTATCCCGGTCAACTGGTTCTCCAGCTTCAGCATCCAGTTTAAACTTCTGGTCTATCGGTGTCGTAGCTGGTTTACATCCCATCATCCCTGTTTTCGTAAGCAGGTCCAGTGCGTACTTCCTTTGAGAAAGAACGATTCCCTCATTATCTCGAGCAATCTCAATCCCAAGGAAGTATCGAAGGGGGCCAAGATCTTTCACCTCGAACTCCTTGCCAAGTTTTACTTTGAGTTGGGCGATCTCCTGCTCATCATTGCCTGTGATAATCATATCATCTACATATACTGCAAGCATGGTGATATGGCCTCCACTCCGTCTGAAGAAGACAGTGTGATCAGCATTGATCTGCTGATATCCCATCCCTATCATTGCTCTCCTGAACCTGTCAAACCATGCCCGAGGAGACTGCTTCAGTCCATAGAGAGACTTCTTCAGTCTGCAGACCTTGCCTTCTGTCTGTTTTGTGCCGAATCCTGGTGGTATCTCCATGTACACCTCCTCTACTAGATCTCCATGAAGAAATGCATTCTTCACATCCAGTTGGTGTAGCTTCCACCCTCCATTGGCTGCCAGGGAGATCAAGGTCCTGACAGTGCTCATCTTCGCCACTGGTGCAAAGGTCTCGTCATAGTCGATGCCGTACGTCTGACTGTATCCTTTTGCCACCAGTCGAGCTTTATAGCGCTCAACCTGTCCATCTGGGTTCTGTTTCACAGTAAAAACCCATTTACATCCAACTGCTCTTTTCCCTTCTGGCAGTCTCACCAGCTCCCAAGTGTGGTTCTTCTCAAGAGCTCCCAACTCCTCGTGCATTGCCGCTTTCCACTTTGGATCGTTCTTGGCAACCTGCCAATTGTTAGGTACAGTAATACTATCCAAAGATGCTATAAATGCTCCATGAGAAGAAGATATATGATCATAAGAAACAAACTTAGCAAGATCCCAACCATATCTGTCCGGAGGATTTCCCGCATTGCTGCGAGTAGTCCTTCGTGTAGGTAGTGGTATGGGAGACATCGGAGGAACGATATCACCTGAGGAGGGTGGTGGTGTAGATGAGGAGGATGGTGGTATAGGTGTCTCAGGAGTTGGGACAGGCGCAGGCAAGGGACTTGGCACTGACACTGTAGGTACTGGTCCTGTAGTCTGCTTGTTGTTTCTCCTGTTGTAGGTCAGTAACTCCCCCTGAGCCGTAGGTGTTACACTTCTCGTCTCCTCCCTCTGTTCCACTTCACCTTCATGTTCCTCCTCAACCGTGTCTCTATGCCAAACTTCTAAATCGGTTACCACCAGGTTCTCCAAGTTCTCTATCTCCCCCTCTCGCCTTATACTTGTAGTATGAGGCGTGTTATACGAAGTTCCATCCTGGTGGTAATATGGCTCATGCTCCCGGAAGTGGACGTCCATACTAACAAATTTCTTCTTCTCTACTGGACTCCAGCATACATACCCCTTCTGAGTTGCTGAGTAGCCCACGAAGATGCACTTGACTGCTCTAGGGTCAAGTTTTCCAACGAATGGTCTGTTGTCCTTCACAAAACACACACATCCAAACACCTTTAGTGGAAGTATTCCACTATTATTACCTTGTAATACTTCACATGGAGACTTCCATCCCAGGACTTTTGAAGGCATCCTGTTTATAAGTTGAGCTGCGGTCAACACCGCATATCCCCATAGGTGTTGTGGGACATTCATGTCAATCATCATACTTCTTGCGGTCTCCAGAAGATGTCGGTTCTTCCTTTCTGCTACTCCATTTTGTGCTGGTGTATATGCACAAGAGGTCTGATGCTGTATTCCATGTGCTGACAAGTACTCTGCAAGTGTCCTATTGGTATACTCCGTCCCATTGTCAGATCTCAGTATCTTCACCACTGCATTATACTGAGTCTGGACATATTTATGAAAGTCCCGAAAACAAGCAAATACATCACTTTTGTTCTTCATCAAATACAGCCAGGTGACACGAGATGCACAATCGATAAACGAAACAAAATACTTATACCCATTCATAGTGTTTGTAGCACATGGGCCTCAAACATCAGAATGAACTACCTCAAAGACTGAAGAACTCTTATGACCATTTCCAACATATGAACTCCTAGTAAGTTTTCCTAACTCACATGCATCACATACTAATTTCCTTTTATTTGATTTTGCATACATATCTGGATACAACTTATTTAGAGTATCAAAGGAAGAATGCCCCATCCTCCTATGATGAAGTATCAAAGTGTCTTCAGTCCTCTGCTGCAGCTCCTCCATTCCAGCCTTCTCTGCCATAGACACCAATGCTGAGTCCAGTCCGTCTTGATCTAGGTACCACAGTCCATCATGCCAAGTGCCAGTCCCAAGTCTTCGTCCCGTCCCTTTCTCCTGGAAGATCACCTTAGGAATATCAAAAGAAACAATGCATTTTAGTTGGAGAATTATAGAACTAATAGACAAGAGACTGACTGGGAAGGATGGAGCATGCAAAACATTGGATAACCTTACTGAACCCGTACAATTAACAGTACCCTTACCGACCACTGGTTGGAAAGTACCATCCGCAGTCTGAATGGTGTCTGTCGATGCTAGGTGAGTGTACGAGGAAAACTTACTAGCATTTCCGGTCACATGCCGAGATGCTCCTGAGTCGATAATCCAGTCTGACATTTTAAGGGAAGACATAGATGCAAGAGCGTGAGACTCGTCAGTACCTTCTGATGGATGGGCATACATAGCGGCGTTGCCTCTGAAGAATGGAGTGGATGCCTCCTCTGCTCCGCTCCTCCTGTCTCCTTCGATTGATGCTTTTTGCTTTCTCTCCAGCAGGTCCAGTAGCGCCTGATCCTCCTCAGTAAAGGCGTCGCCAGCTCCTCCATTCCCATCTGCCACCAGCAGGTTTGCCCGATAGCCTCCTCGACCGCCTCGTCGGCCTCCTCGACCACGTCCACGTCCAGCATATCCTCGTCCACGTCCACCACCTGAGTCTCCCTCCTTAGGTGGTTTGGTACAAGCATATCGATGGTGGCCCATCTCCCCACAGTTGTAGCACTGCCGATTCTGTTGCCAGAGCTCTCCCTTGGATCCTGTATCCCCCGAACCGGTAGCTGCTAGTGCTGACTTCACTTCGGGTAAAGCACCTGTCGATGATGCGCCTGTCCCTGTCTGTAATTTGATCCGCGTCTCCTCCTGAATCATGGCTGAGATAGCCTCCTCGAGACTAGGGATCTCTGGCTGGGCGAGGAGTAAGGCGGTCCTCTGTGTGAATGCTGCAGTCAGTCCTTTAAGGAATTTCATCGTCCTCTCCTGCAGACACACCTGTCTCTCCTTGCACTTTGGGTCCCCGCAGCTTGCCCGTTTGGAATGGTGATCATAATCCAGCCAGAGACGTTCCAACTCCGTAGCGTACTCCTGCACCGTCTTCTCGCCTTGTACGGTGTCGTCGATCTCCCCTTTTATCTGGAAAATCCGTAGATTGTTACCTATGCCATCATAGGTTCTTCTCAATTTCTCCCATACGTCTTTCACCATCTCAATGCCATCTACTGTGGAAGCAATAGACTGGACTAAGGAGTTGAGAAGCCAGATATAAATCACCATATGAGTGGATTTCCACTCGTCGCGTCCTGTCGAGCCCTCTTCCGGCTCTGTCTTCTCGCCTGTCAAGAATCCCTCCAGGTTCTTACCTGCAAGGGTTCTTCTCACCCGCCGTGACCAACTCAAATAGGTGGCTGGTCCATCCAACTTCAGATCGATGGAGGGTAGTTCCAACTTTGGCGGTGCTCGTGTCGTGCTTTCACCAGCCGACACCTTTATCAACTTCAGCAACGTCGCCACATCCTCAGCATCCAGCTTCTTGAGGATCTCCTCCATCGATGTTTCTTCTTGATCACGTCGCACTTGCTCCACGACTCACGTTCGTCCTCGTCGTCCTCTCCTAAATCCGAATATGTCTAATTTCATCGGATCTAGGGATCATCGACATCTCCTTGAGATAAATCTCAAGAACGAGCGTGAGGCTTACCTACACCGTAGGAGCTACAGGTGAAATGAATCTCAAGCTTAGGCTTACCTACACCGTAGGTGCCACAGATGAAATAAATCTCACGTTCGGGCGTACCTACACCGTAGGTGCCCTAAAAGTGGTGTGCACGGAGGCAACCACGGCAGCGGCAGTAGCCGGCAGCAGCGCAGCGGCGCACCAGCACGCGGCAGCGGCGGCGGCGCAGCAGCGCGCGGCAGCGGCAGCGGCAGCGGCGCAGCAGCGCGCGGCAGCGGCGGCGGCGCAGCAGCACGCGGCAGCGGCAGCGGCGCAGCAGCGCACGGCAGCAGCGGTGGCGTGGGGGGGGGGGGGGGGGACAAGATTAGGGTTAGGGTTGGGGTGGAAGTAGGTATTCTAAGCAAGTTTAGGCTCTGATACCATGTAGAGAATTTTAAGATATCTTATTGAATGGAATAACAACATATATATAGGTGAGGCTAGTCTCCTCTCCTATCATTCTAGCCAATGTGGGACTAAAGCCCAATAACACTCTATATATCAACAGAAACAATGGAGAGGGTATAAGCATGTAGAAGAAGGTTATGGGGTGCCTTTAAAGAGATGGGTGTCTTATTGCTTTGGATGAGTTGAGAAATGGAGAGCCTAGGAGACCATGGGTGGGAGATGTATGAAACGATTTAAAATCTTAAATTGGCACAACATGGAGCCTGAAGTTATTTTGCATCTATCTAATTATAGCCTACATCTAGTATATCCTAAACAAGGGAAGAATAAATCCATATAACCATAGCTGTCAAAGCTGTCTAAGGCATAGAATCTGCTGGGTATTAAATGTGTATAACCTTAAATCTGTATAACCATAACTGTCAAAGCTGTCCAAGGCATAGGAAAAGATTTCATAGAAAAAAATCAATTTTCATCTCTTTTAATAATAAAATTATGAAATACAACGTTATATATATAAACATATAGGGTAAATTTGAAACAACATCTAAACTATCTATCTAATCCCATTTTAAGAATATTTAAACCAATAACATCTCAACCACTAAATAGAACAAGTAAATAAAATAAATCCAATGTCTAAGTCCTAAGATGAACAACTGGACCCAACCTCATTACAGAACGTGCACCCATGTTGAATCGGACCTCCATCAATTTTAGTCTATGTTGCATGGATACTCCTAGGAGTACTTTGTTTGTGCTCCTATATGTATCCGACACATACTAGACACGACACTTCCCAAAAACTCCTATCAGGTATAGCTCGTCTATGTCTAGACTCCAACGGGACCTAAAAACACAATTAAATGTTATTTTGGCATGTACCTTGTCGTGCCAAATATAATTAAGGTACGAGAAAGTAATATTTCTTCGCAACAATTCTTTTCTGGTGCTTTTTGGAACCTAGTTATTATCCAAAATATGCTTATATCACCCCAGACTTAATCTACATCTAATATCCGGGTTAAGCTCGGGTCTTTTTGTTATATCACCCCAGACTTAAGCTGGGTTTGGCTCTATGCATGTTGATCCTCGATTTTGTGTCTAATGTAACTCGAACCATCGCTTGGGCCGATCTCTATCGCACGCTCTACTCGGACAGCGCATAACACATCCGGGGAGATTGGAACTTCGGCCTAGTTTTCCGGGTCTTTATGTCTTCAAGTTATGCCATTTGAGCTAATACTTATTGACTAATGTATATTAAAAAAATGTTTTCATATGTATATATAATAGTACCCATGCCATTTCTTTTGTCTGGAAACATCGTTTTCCAAATCCATATCATGTCTGTATACGCATCCGACTCCATGTCTGTGTCTGTACAACCAAGGTTTTGACATGTTTTTTGTACAACTCTTGTCAGTCAAGGTTAACTTGAACATGGTTGTAGCAGAAAAAATTCATAAGTGCATTTAAAAGTAAACTTGTAGCCACTTCGAAATTCCCAGAATAAACTTAGTGCTCAAACAAAATGTTAATGTGTGTGTGGACCCATCAATGGACGACCGTGTGAAACATGTGTGCATGAACAAATAATAATGCCTAAATCTGTCATGGCATTCCAAATGGAAGTTCCAATGATGCATTATCTAGTGACAAATTCAATAGGAATGGACGTATACATGAGAGTTGCATGAAGGGGTAGAGGATAAAAATAGATGTCAAATAGTGTGCTTCATACTTGTTGGCATCCTCTAAGATTTAAAGGCTAACATTCCTTAAATCCTTCTGTCCTGTCCCTTGGATATCCATAATTGTTCCAAATAGGCATCAGTTGATAACCTTCGGTATTGCGCTAACATCGGAAGTTTCTTCCTGAAAATTCTCGAAGTTGGCTTGAACATCTCAAAACATTCTGAAACAATGCCTATATTGGTCAAAATTTCCTTGGTCGTTAATGAAAATTTACTCTGCCGAATTAGGTTGTACTTGCAAGCATGTATTTGGTTAGGTTGTACTTTATTTTCATGTTTCAAAGATTTTTTTGAGCCCATGTATCAGTACCACACCTAGTGCGAAAGTTATTTTAGGATAGTCCACTTATAACCATCTTATATGCATTTATACCTTTCCTTTATCCATACTATGTCACTGTAGGTTGTTTCTTTTACTTATATTAGACATCATGGCATTAACTCACTGTATTTTGATCATGTAACCCTATACATTAAAATGCATGATGGAAGTAATTGAACTTCACACACTTATAACCTTATTGTTTTCGTATTAAATATTTTCATTACTAAAGCAAGTATGTCTCAATTGCTTCTCGTGTCCTTATTTCTAGGGTTCACATACTTTTAATTGCAGTACATTAAGAATCTACCTCACTCGGAAACTGTTTCCATGGGATGGAGATGTTATGTTCAACATTCAGTCCATCCACATTTCATTTTTGACCAGCTACTCCTTGGTGGTTAGATGAATAACCAACTATCTGTGACTAAGACGTGTGCAGTATGATAGACTGACATTCGTATTAAACAATCCCAATTCTCAAGGAATTGCTAGGTATTAAAATTTGGATCAACCAACCTTTCCTATGATCAACCCAGGACTGACTTGGTTATTCATGTGCATACTTTTTATGTCAGTATGTGACACAGATTCTGCTGAGACAGATCTCCGGCAAAAGCTTTAGATCTCCTATATTCTTGTAGTGATTTAGGCCTAAAGGTCCCACATTTGGATGATACTTATATAGAGGATAATGTATCTCATTTGAAAGTTACCATGTATTTGGCAGTAAGTCGAGTCAAATATTTTTATGCCTTCAGACAAGAAGACTTGTCCTCATGCCTGGACCTGCAATATTATTCCTAGATGTCAGCTAAAACTTGCACAAACATGTCGAACCATCTAAATTTATATATGCAGAATACCCGAACTAAAGAAACAAGTTTTGACGTTTCTTATGCATATGCCATGTTTTCTACAAACAATAGCAGCAACAACAAAGCCTTTATTCCCAAATTATGGGGTTACATGAATCTTTCTCTTCCATTCAGCTCAGTTAAGATCCATCTCCTCTCTCACATTGGCTGTCATATCCTCTTTTACAACATCAATCCTGGATCTCAGGTCTACCCCTAGCTCTAGGTGTTCCATTGACTAATAGCCTATTGCTCGTCTTAATACCTTGGACCATATTATACACAACGCTAAAAGTTAAAAAGTGTAGTATTCCTTAGACCATGATCACATTACGCTTGTGGTTGAGAAGTCTTCATTGCATATACAAGTCTTTTATTAATTGGACTGTTGTTCCTTTTCACTTTTTTTAAGAGTGTGATAGAGATAATTGTAATTGCCTGTAGCAAATTGTATTATCTTACCTTTTCCTCTAGACTTTTTGTAGTCTAAGGGAACTTAGGGTGCTCGTTTGTTGCAGGAGCTTAAACTGCATATCAAAAAGGTAGGTCTACCTACTTGTCAACGGGCAGCCTAGGATTTATGGCACGACCCTCTCATGCCCATAGCTACCTTTCTAGGAATTTAGCATTATCATTGAAGGTTGACAACAGGTCGACTCCTAGTCAAAAAGACTGTCAAATCCTTTTATGGAGCTTTCTTGTGCTCCATACCTGAACTCAAATCTGTTTTGAAAAGGCTTGGATGATGATGCATAGATAATAGTCTTTTGTCTCTTGGAAATAAAAACAAAGTTGTTAAATACCATATTCAAGCTTGTGAATTTTCCATTTGGTTAGCTTATAAGTGCTGATCAAAGCAATGTCCCTCTTACATGATGTAGCTAACAAAATGTAAGAGGGTCATTGCTTTGATCAGCACTTAGAAGCTATTGACTTTCTATATCATGTGATACATAGAAAATGTATTTACTATTAACTTATTCTGTTCTGAATTAACTAAAGTCAGAATCGTGGATACATATGTATCCTTGACATGCTAAAAAGTCTGCCATTATCGGTATCAAACCAATACCGATTCATACAAGCTAAATCTTCTAATCGATAATTGGGCCAAAGAAACAATTTGAATTTGATTAATCTTCAATTGGTTAGCTTATAAGTGCTGACAAATCTTGCATTATATATTTATTATTATTTTTTGAAACTAATGACAATTTTCTTAACCTTTCTATTTGTCAGACCGAGCCTGACTATTTTTTTCTAAGGAAGTCATGCATTTGCACTTTGAATGAAAACGTATCTTCATTTATCACCTTGCAAAATAGAAATTGATTACAAAACTTGGATGTCTAAGTCAGCCTGTGTACCTTCTGTATCGTACTTTTTGTTGTTGGTTCTGACAAGTCATTGAGTTGATCTCTCTCTCTCTCCTTTTTCTCTCCCTC
Source organism: Iris pallida (assembly GCA_029216955.1). Taxonomy (NCBI): domain Eukaryota; kingdom Viridiplantae; phylum Streptophyta; class Magnoliopsida; order Asparagales; family Iridaceae; genus Iris; species Iris pallida. The sequence continues at coordinate 28,491,997 of JANAVB010015400.1, read as the reverse complement.
CTGGAACAGATTCCTGAAGTGAAGATGTCAGGAAACACTCTCAGAGATCTCAATGTACTTTCAGTTTCTGGACTGGAGAAGAAGAGTGACAGTTCTAGCAAGGGCAGTTTAACAAAGGGTGATATTGAGAATACAAATGAAAAAGTTGAGAAGTGTCAGAACAAAGCTGTTTCCTTTCCATCTGCCTCACCAAAAGAACATGATTTGGGGGGCAATGGAGTGGAGGTAGGAAATTCGGAAGTTGAGTATATAGAATCTGAGAACCTAACTGATCTTCCTTCTGTGGACACAAGTCTCAACGTATGTGCCTTTCCTTCATATTCACTGATTTATATTTATTTTGAATCTATACCACTTACATTTTGGTGGTGAATACATAGTAAGTAGACTCTCCTGAATGTTATTTTTGTATCTTGTAGACACTATTAGCAAGATTAGATTCGAAGGATTGGGTTTCAGTCTGTGAAGCACTGAATAATGTACGGCAGATATCATTGTATCACAAGGAAAGACTGAATGATATGTTGTAAGTCATGCTCTCATTTTACCCTCTAGTTACTTATTTATGACAATATATAATTTTCTATTGAACAAATAATTTTACTTGTTATCCTTCTCATATAAATATCATCTTCCTTTTCATTGTTATCATTTGGGCAACAGGGGAGATGTGATTCCGCTGATTGTGAAATCCTTGAAAAACCCAAGAAGTGCTGTCTGCAAAACTGCAATCATGACATCTGCTGACATCTTTAAGGTTTATAGTGATTCAATAATTGATTTGCTTGATCCAATGGTATGTTGGTCAATTTTGTGCCCTTTATTTGTTCTCTTGCAAATGCTCTGTGTTTTTTTATGTGGCATGCAGTTTGAAGTTAAATCATATTGTCATGTATATTGTGGATTCAGCTTGTACAATTGCTTCTCAAATCTTCACAAGACAAGCGCTTTGTTTGTGAAGCTGCTGTTACAGCTCTGATTGTAATGACATCTTGGGTTTCTCCTGCTCTATTATTGCCGAAGTTGCAACCTTATCTTAAGCACAAGAATCCCCGCATAAGAGCGAAAGCATCGATGTGCCTTAGCAGAAGTGTGCCACGACTTGTGAGTTCAATTTATTTTTATTTGATATTTTGTTAAGGGAACATCTACGTGATCTCAGCAGAAGTGTGCCTTTGCTATCATCTAGAAATTCATTTATAGTGATTCTTTACATATTATAATTCTAAGATGTTACCACTTACCAGTCATAGTATAGTGTCCTCAAACGCACAAAAAGGTTTTCAAGTATTACTATGCCACTACTTTATCTAGTTTTATGTAAATAATGTGCTGAACACTACCTATATGGGAGTTTTTGCCATGAGATGTCTTACTTATGGTTACTACTTAATCCCTAGGGCATTGAAGGAATTAAAGCACACGGGATTGACAAGCTAATCCAAATTGCGGCATGTCAGCTTAGTGACCAGCTTCCTGAATCAAGAGAGGCCGCACGATCCCTAGCAATGGAATTGCAAACCATCTTCGAGACATCTCAAGCTTCCTCAGCAAACGGGGACTTGCCCAGCGACACCAACTCATGGGAAGCCTTCTGCCAAGCGAAGCTATCTCCTCTCAGTGCTCAGGCAGTTCTTCGTGTTACCTCTACCCCTAAAGAGGGCCTGGTGTTAGGTTGCTAACATATCCCTGCACTTCGAAGGTAGTATAGTATATGTACCATTCTTTTCACTCTCGGAAGTTATTACGTACACAACCAGTGCGACAACTATGGTGTTTCTTGATGCACCCTCGTCTCCGTGCTGTTGTTACAAGGAACGTGTTTATGATCCAGTCAAAGATCTGTCACTACTGCTTCATTCATCGATTGTTTATATTTGCAGCAAAACATTGTCTCTTATTGATAGTAGCACTTGTAGTTTTTGTTTGGTATTGAAAAATACATGGTAGTATGGTATTGCAATTTATACTTTTCGGCACTGCTATGTTAGAAGGTTTCCTTCAAATTCAAGGGTTATGAGATTGTTGAGTTTTGTGAATTGATGATCGCTTAAATGCCTTGTTAAAACTTCTGCGGATACATTATTTAAACACTTGCAAACCCTTGTTGGGGCTCTATCTTGTGGTTATGATTTATGAGCCCTTTTCTCACAATGTGAGTCTTTTAACATGAAAAACTCCTGTAAATATTACTAGAGAGGCTTTTAAGAGAAATCTCTTAGAGATGGTAACCAAATGTGTTCATAAATTGGGCAGAAATCTGAGATTGTTGGTCCTTTAGAAACCAATGTTGCAGTAGTAGTTGTGGGTGTTATTCAAAGTTTTGTCATTTTGTTTTTGTTTTGATCAATTTCCAATTATAGTTGATATCTAAATTAAAGAATTGGCTTATTTGTAACTTGATACCCTCAACTATTCCTGTTTTTTAATTTGATATCCTAAATTTTTTTACTCAACAACTTGATACTATCAACTATTAAATTTTCAACTTCATATCCTAAAAAAAAATCCAAACTACCCTTGCCTTCCCCTCCCCTACCCCGCCCCCTTGCCCCTCTAGCCATCCTCACCCCTACCCCTACCCCCGGTCGCCCCCACCCCGCTCCCCTATCCCCTGGCTACACCACCACCGCCCCCTCTCCGAGTGCGCGAGCAGTCGGCGTTCGCAGTGGCAGCGACATCACGAAGACGCGGGAGGGGGGGGGGGGGGGAGGTGCAGTCGGGGGGTGGGGTGGGGTGGCTGGAGGGGGCGGGGGTGGTCGGACGCGGCGGTGGGAGGGGCTGTGGGTGGAGGAGGGGGTAGTTTTAAGTTTTGAACATGCGTATTTTTGTCCCATTTTTTTCAGGGTATTAAGTTTTTTTTTTTAAGATATCAAGTTGAAAAACTGAAATAGTTGAGGATATCAAGTTGCAATTAAGCCTAAAGAATTTGATTCTATTGGAACATTTTTTGCTACAACATGTTGATTCCCTAAACTGAACCCCTCGGTTCAGAGAGAGCGGGGTGCACACATTCTTTTTTCTTAAAATATTGTCTAAAATGTACACCGAAAGAGATACGAGCCTTGGTTGTTATGTTACCACGATAAAGTCCCTAACACTAAACAAAAACTCTAGAGTGTGAAATATTTTATTATTTTAATAATTCGTCATTCATGGAAAAGTTCTTGTTAGGGTAATCCTCTTACATGTAGTGAATATCATACTCGAGCCAAACACTAGATGTAAACCCTGACATCAAGTAGAAGATAAGAAGTTGATTGAGTTATATTTGAGTGTGTATGTTCTTGAGTACATCCGAGTTACCTATATAGCAAGTTGGACCAAATGATGTGCATATATTGTCACATCCCTGTTTTGCAGAATCGATCGTCCTCGTTAGGCGTGATGTCGTACGAGCCTAAGTTGTGCCGGCACAAGACGAATACCAAAACGACCGGTTGAACAACTAAGCGAGGGGTCATCGCGTGTCCCCAAGCAAAAAAGTTGAATAACATAAACTATACAAAAATGATGATTCTCTTTTATTGATATTACAACGGAATTACAAAGGCACAAAGTCGAGGTTACAATCACTCAAGCTCACTCTCTCTTTTACAATGGATCGTGCCTTGAGGCTTACAACTTGAAGATACAGTAGGTGATGTCCATACATTATGTCCCACATAAGTGAAGACTTCAACACAGATGCATGCCTCGAGTCGCCAAGAAACTCCATGCCTTGTCGAACGAGCTATTCCTTGCATCCTGCAAATAAACTGGTGGAGAGGCTCTCGCCCACCCAAATCAACACATTATTTTAGTGAGTGTACACTATAAATTTGTGGTTTGTTTAATCTTGTCTTAGGATCAGTTTCTTGGCATATATTAACAAAGTCTACTAGTGTCGCAAGTCGTAATCGTGCCATATAACATAATGTAAACTTACCTATACTTACCGTCCGGCCTTCCCTGTTCTTCGCAATAATACAGTTTATAACATAGAGATCTAGTGTTACACTATCGAAACATGATATCACTTATTGCGTCGTAATGCGTGTCTCTGCATAAGCCAAATGTTAGGCTCAATAGTTGTGTTGTGTATCGTGCATCCACTACCTGACTCAACTAACGATATGCATGCAAACTGCCACTAGCACGCCAACTCCATCTATATGAAAGTCACTGGCAATACCAGCCATCCCTCGACTGTAGAGCAAGACAGTGATACTTCGCTTGTGAGGCACAATCTCCACTGAAGATCCCGAAATGCCCGTATTCCGAAGCACTCTTTAGGAAAGGTCGCGCACCCTCTGAAGGTCTCACAATACCCAACTTCCTCCAAGGCCGAATCGATCTCGGTGTCCTGGTGATCGTTTAAGGAACCAAAATCTTGTGCACAAGTTGTCTAATGACCATGCAAGGTCTCTACTCAACTAGCCATACTACTGAAACCATTCATCATCTTAATCTTTCCATCTCTATGCAGCTCCCAAACCAGGGAGTGCCTCGATGATCAACGGTCCCGAAAACTTTTCATGTTTTCATATTGTCCATCTCAACTCAGAAACAACTATCTGATAGCATTTCTGCTTAATTTGAACAAACCGAGTTCCATGGCGTACCTTAAACATTGTCATACTCTATATGACAAATATTTAAACCGTGGGAACATGTATACTACAAAAATAAGTGAATAGTCTATTGGCAACATAAGAAAACTCCTAATTTACACGAGCCATGAAATCGATAGACCGAGTGCCAATTTGAAACACAATGTGAAGTCCTATCTAGGCAACAAATTTAACATTTTCATTCTATACAAATCTGATACAGAATGAGATTATTCCCTTTGTTATGTGATTTTTTCTCTTTTATTAGCATACAACAAATATTAATAACGAAACAAGCACGTGATTCATTTATAAGTGTGAAGGCAAAGCAGAGACAAGTTCATCAAAGCAGCCCACCTGAACGAAGACTTGCCTCGACCGAGCGGGACTCCGAGCAAGTCGCTGCATAACCAAGTCTGAACGTCATTGTATCAATGATTCGTCATGTTGAACCGAACGGAGCATAGCACTACATATATGTCCCAAAAATATAGCATTTGAACATGTGGTAGGTTCCCACACTTTGTAGCTGTTGCCTATTCGAGTCTTAGCCATATTGCTTCTATTTACTAGCTCCTTGCTTACTATTTTGTACAATTTTCTTCATGTTATCATTGATTAGTCAATAGTGGTTGCGATGTGAATTTAGTTGTGTTAACTATTATTGATTTTTTTTATAAACATAGTTACAGATTCATGATCTAGAAGTTTGTATTGCACTAGTATACTATTGCAAAATCTTTGTAATTTTAAAATTTTATATTTGATATAGCATTGTAAAACATTCAGACCGCGTCTTCCTCCTACAACTTACATATGACTTTGATCTTCATTAGGGATCAACTTGTCACAATAACACATTGTTTGTGGTATCAACCCTGAAAATTAGTTCATCTACATCGACAATACCATCATTAATTCTCTTCCTTGATCCTATCATTATTGGTGTCAACGACCTTGTTTTTGTAGACCGCCTCTCTGGTCCTTGATCCTCAACTTTGTTTACTTCATTTCTTATGATGTCCTTTGCACCACATTAAGACAAATACCATTTGATCTATTGCATCAGATCCTACATTAGTGGTAGACTTCTCATGACACCAAGAACCCTAAATTAGTAATCTTTTGCATTGGACCCTACATTAGTGGTATCCTTCTCATAGCACTAAGAACCCTAAATTAATGGAAGCCTCATGACACTAAGAAATCATTTTTAGTCTCGTAAATATCTATATATCAAGATCAAACAAACTAACTCGCATTAAAGAAGTCATTTGTCATTTTGGAAGTCATTTTCCATACTCCATGCACTTGTCTTACCCAAATTTGTGTCGTGTAATCCTTCTTTTACGATATTCATATTCATATTATGTATTGTATATTTATCATATACTACTAATATGAGTGATGTTTAGAATACTATCCTTAAATGTGGTTTGCATGATTGAGGCCTAGTTGACTATCTTATCCCTTGGTTGCGTGTATCGCATTCCATAGATACACTCCATAGCAAACCCCATTTGATTGATTAAACACATATAAACATGATTAATCAGGCTTAATTAAATCAACCCATACGCTTTGGTTTGACACTTAACCTTGACTACTAGCCCATGGCCTAGAAACACACTAGAAGACTCAAAATAGTACCCTGGACTATATGTCATCTGTCACGCCCCGATTCGGAGAATCTTTCGTCCTCGCTTCGATTTGCACCGAATCGTTCGTCCTCGCTAAGGCGTGATGTCGTATAAGTCTGGTGTTGCACTTGTACAAGGCAAGAACGTGCTCTATTATGTCATTTAGAAATATTTGAAACCCAGCCACATTTTAGAAATATTGAGGACACAATATAGGAAGAAGAAATACTCATTTTATTGATAATTGTAGTCAGAATACAACTTTTCTCGATACTATTTGAAATCCCTCTTCGGCTACATTGATTCATGAAAAGAAGTACAACTGATAGGCTGCTATGAAATAACTTCTCGTTCCATACATCATGCCCCTTTAGTACTTTGAAATATAAGCAGCAATCTTTGAAAACTCCACAATACTTTGTGCGTCTTTAGGGAAAATAACTTGAAAGTAGTAGCAATTTAGAAAGTCTTAATTCAGTCGTGCGCCCGAGCCTTCTCCTGTACTTATGGAGGAGGGGTCAGCACATTATAACAATGCGCTGGTGAGCCCCGTTGGCCCACTCAGCTAATCCAATATTTTATTAATGACAAGCATTTTAAATTATGAGCTTATTAGGGACTAGCAATTCACAGTGATCCATAATTAAGGCAACATAATATTATATGAAACAACTGTTTATTTTACCGTTGGCCGAATCCAGATTTCCTGCATAAGATACGGGATAATAATAATAATGCTTACCACCCCTGCATAAAATAATTATTAGCATGTATCCTGACTACATAGCCACTAGTGTTGTTAAACCATACAGACATTTCTTTGCCATATAGGACTTCAAGGTAATGCGATGATTCCAAAGAAGGTAGCTAGCCCCTAAGGATGCCTCGCAAGACCCGTGCTCCCATTAGCACGCCAATGTTTCCTCCTAGGTCGAATCGGTACCGGCGCTCCGGTACCGATTCGAGGAAACACACCACCAAACCTTGTGCATAGGTTGTCCATGACCATGCGAATGCGTGTCTTGAAGAACAGTTTGGCAACTCTAGAGGGGGGGTGAATAGAGTATATATATATATAATGACCAATTAAAAAATTACTCTTTCACGAACAATGAATAATCAGAGTAAAATGTGGAATGTAAATGAAAGACAAGAGAGCATACGCAAACACAGCAATTTTAACCTGGTTTCCCTCGTGGAGGACTAGTCCAGGCCTGAGAACTCTAGCTCAGGATTAAATCCACTATTTGTGAAATAGTAGCTTACAACCCGTGCCTTTACTTCAGAAGAGCATGTCAACTTCTTACAGAGAATCGCAGTGGCGATTGCTTGGAATTGTCCAAGCGATTTCTTCACTCTTGCACAAGAATCCTAACTGAGAGATGCTGAGCACTCGAGACTTAGGAGGCTTGTGGCTAGTAGATGGGAAGGGTATGGCTTATAGAGCTTGTAGGAGAGAAGAGAAGAGAAGATTGAGTGATTCAAAATGAGAGAATTCATGCCCTATTTATACTAATTTTTGAGGCAGAATTCGGCCAGAATTCGGGTAGGAGAATTCAAAAATTTGGCCGTTGGACAGCTAGCAACCAGCTAACCCTAAAATTAGGGTTCCTGATTTCTAGGGGACAGAGTTCGGCCCGAACTCTGTGTGGAGGCAGAGTTCGGCCCGAACTCTGTCTCCAGAGCACAGAGTGATTCTAAGTGGGACTTGTGGGCAATTTTGTTTTGGTGGAGCTTGGGATTTTGGGTAGGCTTGTAGACCAAGTTCCAAGAGCTCAGCATAACTCAGAGTACATACTTCTAGACTCAATGAAATGTAAAAGTACAGACTCGAAAATATACTGAGAGTCGAAAACTGAGCTGTCGTTTGTCCCGAACTGAAAGCAGACGTCGTGTGTCGTATTGAATTTATACAGATATTATTTAGTCAATGTAGTCAATATTTGGTTGACTGTGACTTTGTGTCAACAATCTCCCCCATATTGATAATTGACAAAATAATATATGTATATTTCAATATTCATACCTTGACACAGTTGATTACAACATAGCTCCCCCATAACTGATGCAGAGCTAGAATCGGATAGCTCCCCCGTAATCAGTGAACGGTTCCGAGCTAGAAGTAGTAGCTCTCCCCCGTAAACAGTGCATATACCCTGTAACATGATAGATAACATATTCCCAGAACGAGCACAGATATACACAGATGAATGCATAGAACCTGCATAGAACCTGTAATAGTTTCCCAAAACAAGCCAGCACAAAAATATACATATGTTTCTCCCCCTTTTGGCAGTTAGCAATATAAATAAGCAATGAATAGTAATGCAACCACACCAAGAGAAAAATAGTATAATACTAGACAAGAGAGTGCATTGGCATAAAAGAAACTACGAGAAATAGCATAAAATGATATCCACCAACCAGAATGTCAAACACATCATCAGGGTTCTAAGATAAAAATCCAGTACATAAATCCATAACTAAATAACTAAAAACATAAAGCAACTAAGACCATCAGCAGTGGCAGCAGCATAACAAGCCAGTCTCCATCACGGAGCACCAGAAGGTCCTGGAACATCTGAAGGACCAGGGAAAGAGCGACGAGGGTCCACGAAAGCATCATCCGGATCCATATACCTCATGACCCACGGATCGTCTATACGATGACCCGCTCGATCTGGATCCCGCTCAATAGGCACATGCAGATCAGGATGACGAGCGAGTGAATACCGCATATCATGCAGAGAGTTCCCAAGGGCACTAATCTGCAGAGTGGTACGGTAATCCTGCTGCGTCCAACGATCATCCTCAACAGCAAAGCGATCGCGAAGCATAGTCTGTATAGACTCCAGGGTGGCAGGAGGAGGAGGTGCATCCTGACCAAAAGGAGGGGCGTCAGGCTCCTCATCCTCAGAATGCTCAGATGCCTCAGGAGAGGCGACAACTGCCTGAGTACGGCGTGCCTTGGACAAGAAGGCAGGAGCGGGCAAGAATGGACAGTCATGAAGAGGAATGATAAATGCACGAAAAACCATAGGAAGATATAAAGGATAAACTAACGCCCTTGGTTTCTTCCTACAATTTATCATCCAATCCATCATTGTCCTAGGAAGATTGAATGGAATACGATAATGGAGATGATATAAGGCTGAGATCTCAAAGTATGTAACTTCATCAGTTGATCCAGCCTTGGGTAAGATGGTGTTAAAAATCATGCGATGAAGTTCATAGAAGTAGGGATTGAGATACTTAGCCATAAGCTTGCGAGGACTTATGTTAGGAGCACATAGTTCCTCCTTGAATCCTTCAAGAGAAGTATCGCCAACAAATTGGAATTGGCGTGCTTCCACAAGTTTATCCCAAGCATCAAGATTAATAAGTTCAAGAAACTTCCCCAACTCCGAATCATTGAAGGCGATGTCAATACCGGCAACCCGGGAATAGATGTGGGTTGCATCAAAAGTTAAATTGTAATAAAACATTTGGATTGCACTACGATAGATGACAAAATTTGAAGCAACTAAAGCATCCAAACAAAGATCACGGAATAAAGACTCATATTGAGAAAATATGGTGAAGTTTATGGGATGACCCCCAAACACCGGACGAGTTCTAAAATCGCTAAACCATTCATTTGAGGCTTCTAGCGACACAAAAAGACGGTCGTCATAAGTGTTAGGGTCATCGGGACATGGTGGATTGAACAACGGATTGAGGGGATGTTGTTCATCTACTTGTTCAATCGGAGGAGGAGGATTCGAAGAGGAAGCACCCTCGGTTCGGATCCTCTTCCCACGATTGGGCAAGCGTGGAGCCATTTGCAAGAAATTTGATAACTTGAAAAGGAGAGAAAATGAGAGTTATACCTGAAGATAATGTCAAACAGTTGAAGAGAACGTTGAAAAACCCCTTTCCCTTGAAAATAGAGCCCTCTATCTCAAGAACTAGGGTTAGGGTTTTGAAGGAAGAAGATGGAATAGGTGGAGAAGAAGGAATTATGGGAGGAAAGAGAGGGAATCCCGAAATAAAGTAGGGCTTGGTCTTTGGTCGGGTGAAATATTGACCATAGGATTAGAATTGATCCAACGGCACAGCCAGATCCCGACCCTGGAACCAAGGGACCGAACTCGGCCCGAACTCGGATTGGAGCAGAGTTCGGCCCGAGTTCTGGATCATTGGTCCAGAACAGAACAAAGGCTAAAATGAAAACAAAAGTTTAAGAATAACAAGAAATGATAACAAAGAAAAAGATTTAAGAGTTAAACAAAAGAAAGTTGAGGACACCAAAGAGAATAGAATAGATAGAGAAGGAGAGGTACACAGAAAACAGAATGAACTTTTTAGAAAATATCAATTAGGCAATATTAAATCGAAACGAGCCATATAATAAATAAAGATATATATTGTGGTTCAATAGTCCAAATTTGCCATGGGTTAGCTGCAGGGGCCGGATCCCAGCTAGCGGTAGTCCTGAGGACTAGTGCACCGTGTCGCTTAGGCTTTTACGCCTTGTTGTCAGAAGGACCCTTTCGGCTTGTACCCATACCAAATTTTTCGTAAAAGAATCACAATATACTCGATATTTATGCAGGTGAGTTTCAATTTATGACTGCTTCATCTAAGATTCCAAGTTCACGACAAAGAAAATTGAAACGCTCTTCGGATAGTGGCTTAGTAAAGAAATCTGCCAGCTGATGATCAGTATCAATAAATTCTAAGTTAATCGTGCCATTTTGCTGATGATCACGCAAAAAGTGGTGTCTGATCTCAATGTGTTTAGTGCATGAGTGGCATACAGGGTTCTTAGTCAAATTGATGGCACTAGTATTGTCACAGAATATAGGAATATGCATGAAAGATAACTTATAGTCTTCCAAGGTTTGCTTCATCCACAGAATTTGTGCACAACAACGCCCAGCTGCTATGTATTCAGCTTCTGTTGTGGATAGTGCAACAGAGTTCTGTTTCTTGCTAAACCAGGAGACTAAAGCTTTTCCTAATAAATGACACGTGCCGCTCGTACTTTTACGGTCGACCTTGCATCCAGCGAAGTCAGCATCAGAGTAACCAATAAGATCAAATGATGTTGACTTGGGATACCATAGGCCTACTGTAACCGTACCCTTAAGGTATCTAAAGATACGCTTAACTGCGGTCATGTGTGATTCCTTAGGATTAGCTTGATATCTAGCACATAGGCAAACACTGAACATGATATCGGGACGACTAGCAGTTAAATAAAGTAAGCTGCCTATCATACCTCGATACTTACGTTGATCAACAGGTTTGCCGCTCTCATCTGGTTCGAGTTTGGTTGAAGTGGCCATTGGCGTGCTGATTGGTTTGATGTTGTCAAGATCGAACTTTTTCAGCATGTCCTTGGTGTACTTTGATTGGCAGATGAAAGTTCCATTAGCCAGTTGTTTTACTTGCAGACCAAGAAAGTAGTTGAGCTCTCCCATCATGCTCATCTCAAATTCCGTCTGCATACACTTGGCAAATTCTTGACAAAGAGTTTCATCAGTAGACCCAAAAATAATATCATCAACATAAATCTGAATTAATAGAATGGTGTCTTTGAAAGATTTGATAAACAGTGTAGTGTCAATTTTCCCTTTAGAAAAATCTTTCTCAAGCAAGAAGCTGCTTAGCCTTTCATACCAAGCTCTGGGGGCTTGTTTAAGGCCATAAAGCGCTTTCTTTAGCTTGAACACGTGGTCGGGAAATTTGTGATTTTCAAAGCCAGGGGGTTGTTTGACATAAACTTCCTCCTTAATAAAGCCATTCAAGAAAGCACTTTTAACATCCATTTGAAATAATTTAAAGTTCTGATGATTGGCAAAAGCACAAAGCATCCGAATGGATTCTAGTCTAGCAACAGGAGCATATGTCTCATCGTAGTCGATACCTTCCTCTTGGTTGTATCCTTGAGCTACTAGACGAGCTTTGTTACGTGTGACTGAACCATCTTTATTTACTTTGTTTCTAAACACCCATTTGGTACCAATTATTGAGTGATTAGCCGGTTTAGGAACTAGTTCCCATACTTGGCTTCTCTCAAATTGGTTGAGTTCTTCTTGCATAGCAGAGATCCAAAATTCATCAGTAAAAGCTTCAGAAATGTTTTTAGGCCCTACTTGTGAAATGAAGGCAGTGCTAGCAACAGAGTCTCTTAATGATGATCCAGTAGTAACTCCACGTGAAACTTCATCTATGACTAAATTTTCTGGATGAGAAGGTTTGAAAGAGAATTTCTTAGGCAAACCCTCCAGAGAATTAGTTTCGGTTGAAGTATTCATTGGAGTAGAAGTTGATGGCTCAATGTCATCATTAAGAGTATTTGCCGTACTGTTGTCTTCATCAAAAGTCACATTTGTTGACTCTTCCACAATAAGTGAGCGTTTATTGAAAACTCTATATCCCTTACTCTTGGCGGCATAACCAAGAAAGATACCATCGTCAGCTTTGGCATCAAATTTGCCTAAGTTGTCTTTGGTGTTAAGGATAAAACATCTGCAGCCAAAAACTCTAAAATAAGAAACATTTGGGGTTCTCCCAAACCAAAGCTCATAGGGTGTTTTCTTTGAAATGGGACGAATAAGCACCCTATTCAAAATGTGGCGTGCTGTACTTACAGCCTCTGCCCAAAAATATTTCGGAAGAGAAAATTTATTCAACATGACTCTAGCCATATCGCCAAGAGTCCTATTCTTCCGCTCCACAACACCATTTTGTTGAGGAGTTCTAGGACAAGAAAATTCATGATCAAAACCATTTGCATTACAAAAACTTTCAAAATCTGAATTTATGAATTCGCCTCCATGATCACTTCGGATTCGAGTAATCATGTAGCCTTTTTCGTTTTGAACTTTATTTACAAAAACTTTGAAAACAGAGATAGCGTCGCTCTTATTAGCGAGAAAGAAAACCCAAGTAAATCTCGAAAAATTATCAACAATAACAAAAGCATAAAGTTTGCCACCAAGGCTAGCTATTCTACTAGGACCAAATAAATCCATATGAAGTAATTGCAAGGGTCTAGTAGTACTTACAGAGTTGATGGAATGAAATGAGGATTTAGTTGCCTTGTTTAGTTCACATTCGGCACATACCGTGTCCTTTTTGAATGTGATGTCAGGCAATCCTCTCACTAGCTTCTTGGTAGAAAGCCTGGATATAGCATCCATGTTGGCATGACCGAGACGCTGGTGCCAAAGTAGTCGTTCGTCTTTGTGGGCATATAAACATCTACCTGCATGGTTAGTATTTATAGAGAGATAGAAAATATAGATATTGTCCTCTCTTTTCCCTTCAAAAGCAATGTCTCCTGTTGACCTATCATAGATATAGCAACAGTTTTGTCCAAAGTTAATATCATATCCATGATCAGCAAGATGGCTAATGCTGAGCAGGTTATGCTTTAACTCGGTCACTAGGCAGACATCCTTTATAACAGGAGAAGGAGGATGACCAATGATACCGTTACCTATTATGTGCCCTTTGAGATTGTTACCGAAGGATACGTATCCTTCTCTTTTCATCGATAGTGATGCAAAAAGATTTGCGTCTCCCGTCATATGTCGCGAGCATCCACTATCGAGAATCCACTTACTCTCAGTTGAGGAGGGAAGGTCCACCTACATCAAGAGTAGATGTGACCTTTGGTACCCATTTTCTTGAGGGTCCTGAAAAGTTAGTTTTTGGAAACCAAGCATATATTTTCTTGTCTACCAATCTTCTAACTCTACACTGTGGTGAGATGTGTCCATGTATTCCACAGTAAGTACAGATAGCATTTTTATTTATACTGGGAGCATGAGAATGATATCTATAAGCAACAGGATGAGGATGATATGGAGAGTTAGCATGGTAATGAGGACTATGCATAGAGTGAGTGGCATGATGATGATGTCTGTGTGGCATAGCATGATGATATTGACTGTGAGGAGTGGCATGCTGAGATTGTCTATATGGCATAGTGTGATGCTGTGGCATGATATGATGACTTTGTCTATGTGTAGAGTGATATTGGTTGTGTCTTTGTGCAGTATAATAAGTATGAGGAATATTCTTACGTGCACGTGGTTTGTGAAAGTTTGTGTATATAAATGCATGGTTATGTGCTGCATGAGAATGACGTGGTTGACTAGTATGAGTGGTGTTGTGCCCATGTGATTGGGTTTGAGGTTGAACAACCTGTTTACCCAATTTGGTTTCTAATCTTTTAGACATAGCTTGCAGTTCATCAATCTTGATATTTAAGCCATAAATCTTAGTCATGGAAATCTTGTGTCTACTCTTTTCTTCAGCAAGCAACGTGTTGAGAGTAGTGATTTCTTGAGTTTGTTGCTCAATGCGTGCTTCAGCATCATGTAAGCTTAATTTAAGCTTGGATACTTCATCAGTGTCATTTGTGGGTGATGTGTTTCTAACATTATCAAGAAGTAAAGAAATTCTTTGTATCTCATCTTCTAGACTTTTGATTTTGTCCTTGGCATGCTTGTATTTACCGATAACCTTTTTGTGATCATCAAGTAAATCGGTGAAAGCATCGCCAAGTTCATCAAAAGAGAAGTCATCTAAAGTTTCGTTTGATACCTTGGTGGAATTTGCCATGAGGCACACATTTGCTTTGTCTTGAGGAGAGTTCTTTTCTTCCTCGGAGTCACTTGCTTCGCTTTCATGCCAAATGCTTGTGTTGGCATACCTTTTTGATGAGTTCTTCTTGTAGGGCTTTTCATACCGGTTGCTTTTCTTTAAGAGCGGACAGTCTCTTCTGACGTGTCCAGTCTTTTTGCAACCATAGCAGGTTGGCTCTTCTTCATCGTCTTCTTGTGGTTCCTTCTTTCTTTGATTGAAGCGAAGGAATTTCTTGAAGTTACGTACCATGAGAGCTTGGTCTTCATCATCTGAGATATCGTCTTCAGTCTCATCGTGATCAACCTTTCGTCGATGAACTTTGAGTGCGATCTCCCTGGTCTTCGGAGCAGGCTCTTCGAAGTCCTTGAGGTCAAGCTCGTGAGTCATGAGCTTGCCCATCAAAGTCTCCATAGACATACTTGTGAGATCATTTCCTTCTATGATGGCTGTCACCTTAGGGTTCCAAATCTTTGGTAGCCCTTTGAGTAGCTTGCGGATCTTCTCATGGTTTGAGTACTGCTTACCAAGCGAGGATAACGGGTTGATGATGTCGAGGAATCTTGTAAACATTTGAGTGATCGTCTCATTTGGCTTCATCTTGAAGGCTTCGTACTCTTGAGTGAGACGGCTTATCTTTGATTCCTTGACTTGAGTGGTTCCTTCATGCGTCACTTCCAGAAGTCTCCATACTTCATGAGCAGTGGTGCATGTAGAGACCCTGTTAAACTCGTTCCTGTCTATAGCACAGAATAAAGCATTAATAGCCCTAGCATCTAGACTTGCCTGTTTCTTCTCCTCGACAGAATATTTGTCGTGTGGTTTCTCAGTGAGGTCACCATCGACAACTATTCTGGCGGGCTTTTTGTAACCGTCAGTTATAACAGTCCACAGGTCAAAGTCTAGAGACTTCAGATAAAAACTCATCCTTGTTTTCCAATATGTATAGTTAGTCCCATCAAATAGGGGAGGCCTATGAGTGGACTGACCTTCACCATGATTGGAGATCAAGGATTGTGTGGTTGCCATGGATCAGCTCTTAGGATGTTAGTCCTTATAAAGAGAACAGAGCTCTGATACCAATTGAAGAATAGTTTGGCAACTCTAGAGGGGGGTGAATAGAGTATATATATATATAATGACCAATTAAAAAATTACTCTTTCACGAACAATGAATAATCAGAGTAAAATGCGGAATGTAAATGAAAGACAAGAGAGCATACGCAAACACAGCAATTTTAACCTGGTTTCCCTCGTGGAGGACTAGTCCAGGCCTGAGAACTCTAGCTCAGGATTAAATCCACTATTTGTGAAATAGTAGCTTACAACCCGTGCCTTTACTTCAGAAGAGCACGTCAACTTCTTACAGAGAATCGCAGTGGCGATTGCTTGGAATTGTCCAAGCGATTTCTTCACTCTTGCACAAGAATCCTAACTGAGAGATGCTGAGCACTCGAGACTTAGGAGGCTTGTGGCTAGTAGATGGGAAGGGTATGGCTTATAGAGCTTGTAGGAGAGAAGAGAAGAGAAGATTGAGTGATTCAAAATGAGAGAATTCATGCCCTATTTATACTGATTTTTGAGGCAGAATTCGGCCAGAATTCGGGTAGGAGAATTCAAAAATTTGGCCGTTGGACAGCTAGCAACCAGCTAACCCTAAAATTAGGGTTCCTGATTTCTAGGGGACAGAGTTCGGCCCGAACTCTGTGTGGAGGTAGAGTTCGGCCCGAACTCTGTCTCCAGAGCACAGAGTGATTCTAAGTGGGACTTGTGGGCAATTTTGTTTTGGTGGAGCTTGGGATTTTGGGTAGGCTTGTAGACCAAGTTCCAAGAGCTCAGCATAACTCAGAGTACATACTTCTAGACTCAATGAAATGTAAAAGTACAGACTCGAAAATATACTGAGAGTCGGAAACTGAGCTGTCGTTTGTCCCGAACTGAAAGCAGACGTCGTGTGTCGTATTGAATTTATACAGATATTATTTAGTCAATGTAGTCAATATTTGGTTGACTGTGACTTTGTGTCAACATGTCTAACTCGATAAGCATACAGTACATGGTAGTATTGAAAGTAAATAGACAACTTGTTCTTTTTCCAGCATTCATATTCATCAATTCAGGCATCAATTCATTTCAATTTGATGTTCATTTCATCTCTGCATTTCAATATTCAATGGACAAACATAATCTCAATATTGTTAACAGTGTAATCAATTCATTCAATGTTCATTATCTAGCTTCTTAGTGGTATTGACTTGTGGCATTAGCAACTTGATATCGATCAACGAATTTTGCCAGATAATTACGCATGAAGGAATAGCGAGAGGGACAATACCACCACAGAGATCCACACTCACCAAATTTAAGAATCATAGAGAGAGAGGAACACTTGCACGCTTAGCCTTCTGTCATGCGTCAGTCTGCAATGGCACCAAAAGTTTGGTTAATACTCCGTCTCCTTATGTTCCCTTCTCTCAGAATTCTCAAGAATGAATGCTATACAAATTGATGAAAATGGAAAAGAATCAAATCATCGAAAGCCATTCAAAAAAGCATCCATCGAAACCAAGCAGCAAAACCAGCAGCAAAACATCTAAAGAAAACTCTTGGACACATTTCAAGAGAAACCAATCCATTAGTTGAAAACGTTCTTATACACTTGTCCGTGATCGATTCGATGCCGATGGTAAGTTTCTCCAATACTCCGGTTCCGACCGAGTTGATCATGCCACAAGCCTTACATAGTGAACCGCTAGAAGCGAGGCACTACATAATATACCACTAAGAAAAAGTTTCATCATTGAAACTTAAAATAAAAGTCCTACCTCAAAATTATCAAACAACGAGGGGTATTTCACCCTCATCTCCTCTTCCAATTCCTACGTCGACTCCTCGACAACGTTGTTCCGCCATAGCACGTTGACTAAAGACACTGTCCGATTCCGTAAAACTTTCTCCTTCATGTCCAAAATTTGGACAGGCTCTTTAGTGTAGGATAGATCAGCGCTCAGCTACAACTGATCGAAGTTCACTACGTGACTTAGATCATGCACGTACTTCCGCAATTGGGACACATGGAAGACATCGTGCACATCAGCCAGAGCCGGAGGTAGTGCAAGTCGATAAGCCACTGAGGCTACCTTCTCCAAAATCTTGAAGGGTCCAAAGAATCTCGGGCTCAACTTTCCTTTCATTCTAAACCGCATCACACCTCGCATGGGTGTGACCTTCAAGAAGACATGATCGCCCGTCGTGAATTCCAAAGGTCGTCGATGTATATCTGCATAACTCTTCTGTCGACTTTGAGCAACTCTAAGCCTTTCTCGAATTAAGCAGACCCTCTCGACGGCTTGTTCCATAAGTTCTGGTCCGAGCACTTGCCGTTCATCGACTTCATTCCAGCATATCGGTGATCGACATTTCCGTCCATACAAGGCTTCGTACGGGACTATCTGGATACTTGCCCGATAACTGTTGTTATAGGCAAATTCGGCCAATGTGAGATGCGCGTTCCAATTAGTCTTCGAATCGAGCACGCACAATCTTAATATATCTTCAAGGATCTGATTTACTCTTTCCGTCTGTCCATCAGTCTGCGGAGGGTATGCCGAACCAAAATTCAACTTTGTGCCTAATGCTGAGTGCAGACTTACCCAAAATCACGACAAGAACCGCCCGTCTCTATCCGACACTATAGAAACTGGTACCTCGTGTAATCAAACAATTTCATTCATGTAGATCTGAGCTAACCGTTCAACGCTCTATGTCACTTTTATTGGAATGAAATGAGTCGACTTGGTTAATCTATCCACGATCACCCAAATCACATCATTCCCCTTCTGAGTTCTTGGCAAGCCGACTATAAAGTCCATACAGATATTATCCTATTTCTACCACGGGATAGCGAGATTTTGTAGTTCTCTGCCTGGCCGTTGGTGTTCGGCCTTCACATGCTGACAAGCTAAGCATTGTGACACAAATAGAGCCACATCCTTCTTCATATCGTGCCACCAAAATGTTGAGTGCAGATCCTTGTATATTTTCGTGCTTCCTGGATGCAAGGAATACTTCGCGAAATGATCCTCGGTTAGTATATCCTTCCTGAAATCCTCATCCTTAGGAA
Source organism: Iris pallida (assembly GCA_029216955.1). Taxonomy (NCBI): domain Eukaryota; kingdom Viridiplantae; phylum Streptophyta; class Magnoliopsida; order Asparagales; family Iridaceae; genus Iris; species Iris pallida. The sequence continues at coordinate 28,473,002 of JANAVB010015400.1, read as the reverse complement.
CGCACAATCTTCCCTTGACACGAATAGTGTCATCTTCAACTATAAAGTTGGACGCCTTTCCTGCTAAAATCAACTCGCGTATCTTCTGCAGAAACGGATCGTCCTTCTGAGCAGTCTTAATCCTTCCCTGTAGGCTCGGCTCAAGCTGCAACTAAGCCAACTATACATTCTGTGTACGAATTCTGAATTTGATGCCCATTTCTTCAAGATCTTGTAGTACCTCCTTTGCTACTACTAGTGTTCCAACGAATTTTCGACTCAAGGCATCAGCTGCCACGTTCCCTTTACCCGGTGTGTAGGAAATCGTCAAGTCATAGTCCTTAATCAATTCTAACCAACGCCGCTGCCTCAAATTTAATTCTTTCTGTGTGAATATGTACTTCAGGCTTTTGTGATCTGTGAAGATCTTACAGGACACACCATAGAGATAGTGTCGCCATAATTTCAACGCGAATACAATTGCCGCCAGTTCTAAGTCATGAGTTGGATAATTCTTCTCATGCTGCTTGAGTTATCTCGATGCATATGATATCGTCTTCCTACGTTGCATGAGAACACATTCCAAACCAAGTCCCGATGTGTCACTATAGATCTGAAATCCCTCAGAGCCTTCTGGAAGTGCTAAAACTGGAGCCGTGACGAGCCGCTACGTTAGTTCCTGAAAACTACTCTCACAGTCGTCGGTCCACTTAAATACGACTCCCTTCTGATTGAGGCGAGTCAAAGGCGAAGCAATTCTTGAAAAGACTTTCACAAACCTACGGTAGTACCCCGGCTAAACCAAGGAAACTTTGTATCTCACTAGCTGATGCAGGCTGTTTCCAGTCTACAACTGACTCAATCTTCTTTGGGTCAACGACAACGCCTTCTGCCGAGACAACGTGCCCTAGGAATGACACGCTGTTACGACCAGCACCCAGTGTAAGGACACGAAAAGTGGATACGTCCAGCCTACGTCGCAGTGTCGGCGGTAGAACGCTGTTCTAGGTCACAATCACAACTATCACAAAATGATATACTCTCCAAACGAAGGATAATCACAAGAGGATGCAATCTCAATCACAAAACTAGAGGTAGATAATTAGCATGATAATATAGATATGAAATCTACAAGAGAAATACAACGGAATGAAAAGTCTCGATGTTATCAACACCATAAACAATATCTCAATACAATCTCAAATGTCTCAAGAACTAGATAATAAGAAAGTCTAGACTAAGCTAATGGCAAGTCCTCAGCGACTACTGGATCCTGCTGACGGTCCAGGTCACCTGTGTCAACTAGGCCTGCTCCATAGTAAGTATCGCAGCAATCCTCATCATCTGTAATATTTTTAATGGGTCCAATCAGGACAAGAACAAATACATATCTCTCACACAGATCATAACATGAAAGGAAATATGAAACAAGCTATAGAATAATATACATGAACTGCTGTAAAGAAATAGTAGAGAGACTGTAAAAAAGAAGAACATGATATAATAGAAATAGATATACATGATATAGATGAGAAAAATGAACTAACTACGTAATTTAGAGCACATGTTTGGTTATATAAACAGGCTTAGGTTATACATGACTTAAGTCTAGTTTGGAGTTGTACATGAAAAGGGTGTAGATCACATAACCAAATAAATACTCTTCCTTGTAGTGTCCCGCTCCCGTTGGGGCGAAGCACTATGTAATAGGCTCATGGCAAGTGAGACATGGTCGGAAACATAGATGGCTAGTCTGACTCAGCGACGAATTTGGTATACGAAAACCATGGCATCAATAAAATTGATTTGGACGAGTGATATGAGTACCGTTCCAACTAATGGATCGACTACTGCTAAAATAAGTCCCAGATGCAGTAGACTGTGTCTTGGCGAATGAACTCTAAAGAGAGCGACGCAACCGGTCTGGTGTTGGTTTTGTTGGTTTTCTTGGCTTTCTGAATGAATTGTTGCGTGGGTTTGATAATTTTGCTTTCGCGTCGATTTCTGAATGCGTCTTTGGGAATTTCGAAGGAAGGATTGAAGGAAGGGTTCTAATTCGATGCTCGTGCCATTGCAGGAGTTCGTGTAACTGACGCTTGACCATCGTGAAGCGTTCTCCTACTCTCGGCGCAATCTCTCTAGGTGGGTGGTTCTTCGGCCCCTTCTTTTCTACTCCTTCCCGCCAACAAAATTCTTAAAGTTCAACGTTCAAATCGATGATGCTAACTGGGTGTATGCTTTGCCACTAAGATCAAGAACTCAGGATAATATAACAACTTAGAGAAGTTAACTTCGAATTTATAAGTTTCACACTAAGTAGAGAAAAGATAAAGTTCTAGTAAAGAGAGAATTTATTTCATACTCTGCAAAACACAACGAAGAAACCTTGGTTGCGGTATATTACGCTTCGGAGAATTTGGTACCTACGGGATGCTAAATCAGAACGTACGGCTTCGGGAAAAAGAACTCTTGCATGAGTAGGAATGATTATGTGGTTTAATAATGTCTACGCTATGCAATTTACTTCATACATATTAAACTGTTCATACATTCTCATGGTCATGGACGACTTGTGCACAAGGTGAGCTTTCCTCGAGACGGTACCCGGGGCGCTGGGACCGAATCGGCCTAGGAGGAAATTATGGAATCGTGCTTCAGCGTGAGGCATTGCGAGACCTCCAGTTAGGCTCGCAACCTAGACTGGTAGTGCGCGTCGCAATGCTACGTAATCGTCCTTCATGGTGTCGATATCATCAATGACCGCATATAAGATAGATTGCATGCTCACCTATTGTCTTATGCATGTGGTAAGTATTATGTATATTTTGTGCAAGAAAGGAGCACGACCGTGGTAAGTTAAGTTGAAATTTGTTATGTTGTTACTATTTAAAATGTGCCTTCGATATGAACTGCAATTCATATATTTCTAAATAGAAAGATCACTTCGTATTCTAGAATCCTTAATAAGCAGTGTCGGTTTAGACAAGTGGGTTCGTCCCATCCACTAGCAAGTATGCTAACCCCCAACTCCCCAGGTAACGAGTGCACTGCGGTAGCTCGAGACTAGACTAAAGCTGAAGAATGGGAGGTGGCACGAAGCTCTCTTATTTTGAAGTATTTTGAAGCCCAATTCAGATCGAAGGTATTTTGTTCAAATGTATAAAGGGGCATGAATGTATGGAACAAAAAAAATTATTTCATGGCAGTTTGTCGAGAGTTTTCTTTTGTGTTTCAAGATATAGCCGCAACGGTATATGTAATGTAAAAATGACCTTGCACATACGTTGCAAGTTTTATAAATGAAAAGCTAATTTTTTTCCTATTCTATGTCTTCAACTCTCTGCACTGTTTAATTTTAACACGTCGTCTCAAAAGAAATTTCAAGTGCACATTCTTGCCTTGTACAAGTCTAATAAAAATATATACGGCATCACGTCCCGACTCGTGGGATCGATTCATCTCGAGTCAAGGCGACGATGACCGATTGGGCGAGTCGGGGCGTGACAAGTTGGTGTCAGAGCACGGTTCACACCTTGGACCTCGCAAAAATACTTTCTTTTAGATGCTATTGTAATTTTTCAAAAACTATGCTTTTTGACATATGCGGCATGAAATAATCATTCAATACATATAAGCCCGTAGATATTTTGAGAATACTAACGTATTTGCTCAATTTTGTAGGAATGCCAAAAAGAGCGTGTGTCCCTGCTGTCAACGCCACGTTGATTAGCACGGATAGCACCAAAGATGCAACACCTAGCGTATCTGCCATGAAGCGATTACTGTCCCTCATGGAAGTCTAACAACGTCAGGCGGAGATGCAGCAACGACAGCTGCAAGAACAGATCCAGGCCCAAATCAGCGCCCAACAAAAGCAGATGGAGGCCCTGACCCGGTTCGTGAGCACCATAACGACCCAACAGAACTCGACGACCGCCATGTCAGAAGAAGAAGTACAACCAGCAACGACGAAGCATATGTCTTCCTCCTCCCTGCTCAAGGCGACCAAATTCAAGAAGATGAACCCGCCTGAATTTAATGGCCGAGCAGAGCCTGACGAAGTCATGGGTTGGCTAGTGAAGATTGTGGGTCTGTTCAATCTTCTAAACATCAAGGGGTCCAAGAGAGTCGGGTGTGCAGCCTTGCAGCAAAACTTGAGGGCCTACGACTGGTGGGAGGCGAAGAAACAAGAGCTCCACTAGGCCAACCCCAACGCCAAGATCTTATAAGAGACGTTTAAACTGGCCTTCCTCGAGCAATACATTCCTCGTGCCGTTTGTCGACAGAAGGAAGAAGAATTCATGTCCTTGAAGCAAGGAAACATGTCAGTTGAAGATTACGATACAAAGTTCGTAAAGCTTGCAAAGTTTGTCGGGGCCTTTCTGCCGAACAAGAAGGCATGGTGCGAGCGCTTCCAACAAGGCCTGAATGACGATTTGCATCGGGACATCATAAACCAAAGATGCCAGACTTACAGGGAATCATATAATGCCGACCTTGATAGCGAGCAGATCATTGGTCGAGCTTCGTAAAGAACCGGGTCAGGCGTCCGTAACAACTTCAACAAGCGCCCTCAGGACGCAGGAGGATCTGGTGTGCCAAAGCGCCAGAACACGTTCGAGTATCGGGGGCCTCACCCCGGCGTACAGTGCCATCGCTGCGGCAAGATGGGACATCTGGCTGTCGATTGCCAAAGAGGATGCTTCAAGTGTGGCCAGCTAGGTCACAAGGCAGTAGATTGTCGAATGGGGTGGGTGAACCAATATCCACCAAGGAACGTCCAGAATCAGAACAGGGCACCTCCCGCCCATGGCACAAATGCAGTGCCCGTGAACCCACAAAATCGCCAAGGGACGCAAGATCGAGTCTATGCACTGACTTGGGACAAAGCATTCGCGTCCGACACTGTCGTGACATGTATATTACTCTATAAAAATATGCCTGCTAGAGTACTGTTCGATTCAGGTGCTATGCATAGTTTCATATCTGTCGACTTTGTAGAAGAGAATAAATTATCCATACAACTTTTAGATATGAATCTTAGCGTTAGCACTCCATCGGGAGTAGATATGCCTGTCACTAAAATTTGTAGGAATGGTTACATCTGCATCGGAGGAAAAAATCTATCCTTGGAAGTTATCGTCCTCGACATCAAAGAGTACGATATAATCCTCGGCATGGATTGGTTGGGTGCATGCCACCCAACGATCGAGTGCACGGAGAAGAGAGTTGTGTTCCGCCTTCCGGGCGAAACCGAGTTCTTTTATTCGTGCGGAGTAGCGTCAAAGACAACAATGATGATATCGACGATTTCGGTTAGGTGTATGTTGCATTCTGGTTACAGCGGGTACCTAGCATCAGTTCGAGACACAAGAACGAAGATTGCAAGCACGACCCAGACTGAAGTCGTGGCAGAATTTTTTGATGTGTTCCCAGACGAGTTGCCAGGGATACCGCCAGATCGAGAGATAGAATTCAGCATCGACCCCTTTTCGGACACCTGACCGATATCCAAAGTACCATATCGAATGGCACCGGCGGAGATGAAGGAACTGAAAGCACAACTACAAGAATTGCTAGATCGCGGATATGTTCGCCCTAGTGTCTCCCCATGGGGTGCTCCAGTGTTGTTTGTAAGGAAGAAGGATGGATCGATGCGGCTGTGCTTCGACTATCGGGAACTTAACAAAGCCACGATATGAAACAAGTATCCGTTGCCAAGGATAGACAATTTGTTTGACCAGTTGCAAGGGGCGATGGTATTTTTCAAGATTTATCTTCGCTCAGGCTACCATTAATTGAAGATCAGGTCCGAGGATGTGCCGAAGTCCGCCTTCCGAACTTGATATGGTTACTACGAATTTCTAGTCATGCCCTTCGGCTTGACAAATGCTCCTGCCGCTTTCATGGATCTGATGAACCGGATGTTCCGACCGTTCATAGACAAATTTGTTGTCGTATTCATCGATGACATTCTCATATATTCAAAAAGCAAGGATGAGCACGTGGAGCACTTGAAGACGGTACTACAGACTTTGCGTGAATACCAACTTTGTGCCAAGTTAAGTAAATGCGAGTTCTGGATGAGCAGCGTGACATTCCTTGGGCACGTTATTTCAGCTGAAGGCGTCACGGTAGACCCAAAGAAAATTGAAGCGATAGTTGAATGGAAGCGACCTACCTCGGCAGGCGACATCCGAAGTTTTCTCGAATTGGCAGGCTACTACCAAAGATTTATGAAAGTCTTTGCCAAGATTGCGTCGCCTCTGACTCTCCTCACCCAGAAGGGAGTCGCATTTGAGTGGAACGACGTCTGTGAATCTAGCTTTCAGGAGTTAAAGAAACGTCTCGTCTCAGCTCCAATCCTTGCACGTCCGGACGGACCAGAAGGGTTTCAAATATTTAGTTATGCATCACAAACTGGTTTGGGATGCGTGCTTATGTAAAGGGATAAGGTGATTTTGTTTGCTTTGAGACAATTGAAGCAATACGTGAAGAATTACCCTATACATGATCTTGAGCTGGCGGCAATTGTGTTCGTATTGAAGCTATGGCGGCACTATCTTTATGGTGTGGCTTGCAGCATCTATATGGATCACAAAAGCCTCAAATATATTTTTACCCAACGGGGCTTGAACTTACGGCAGCGGCCTTGGCTTAAACTCATCAAAGACTACAATCTGACTATCGAGTACACGCCAGGTAAGGGAAACATCGTAGCAGATGCTCTGAGTAGAATGTTTGCAGGATGCCTGTCTATCAACCAAGACATACAGCGAGACTTGGCAGAAATGGGTATCGAACTCCAAATTCGCTACCGTGGAGCACGATTGGCCCAATTGCACCTTGAGTCGAGCTTGCACAACAAGTAAAGATCGCATAGGAGGACGACCCATTCATGAAGAAGATGTGCGAGCTGATTTCAACGGAAAAGACGATCGACTTTGTGGTGGACGAGGGCGGAATGACGCAGATGAAAGGGATAATATGTGTGCCGGACCATGCTGAACTTAGAAAAGAGATTCTGACGGAGGCCGACTATGTGAAGTACTCGTTGCATCTCGGGAGTACCAAATGTACAAGGACTTACGCACGATCTTTTGGTGGCATGGCATGAAGAAAGATGTGGCAACTTTTGTGTGACAGTGCATGGCCTGTCAACAAGTGAAGGCTGAGAATCAAAGACCAGGTGGGGAGCTACAGAACCTCGACATTACAGTATGGAAGTGGAACGACATCTCTATGGATTTTATCATGGGCCTTCTGAAGACGTCATGGGAAAATGATACGATTTGGGTCATTGTCGATCGATTGACCAAATCCGCTCATTTTATCACTATCAAAGCATCATGGAGCGTCGATCGGTTGGCTCAGATCTATATTAATGAGATTGTCCGACTGTACGGGGTACCTGCCATAATTATTTCGGACAGAGATGGGTGATTCTTGTCACATTTTTAGACGAGTCTGCAAGCGACGATAGGCACTAAGCTGAACCTTAGCTCCGCGTACCACCCACAAACCGATGGCTAGACAGAAAGAGTGAATCAGATCCTAGAAGATATGTTACGTCTGTGTGCGATAGATTTAAAGACTAGTTGGGACACGTACTTACCGCTCACAGAGTTTGCGTACAACAACAGCTATCAATCGAGCATCCAGATGGCTCCCTACGAGGCACTTTACGGGAGGAAATGTCAATCTCCGATTTGCTGGGACGAAGTCAGGAAGCGACAGATGCTCGGGCCAGAACTAGTCGAACAAGCCGTTGAGAAGGTCCGCATGATTCGAGATAGGCTCCGTATTGCTCAGGGTCGACAGAAGAGTTATGCAGATACTCGTCGACGACTGTTAGAGTTCTTGGTTGGGGACCATGTGTTCTTCAAGGTGACGCCGATGTGGGGCGTCATGCGATTCGGGGTAAAGGGTAAACTGAGTCCGAGATTCATAGGGCCCTTCGAGATTCTCGAAAGAGTGGCGACAGTTGCTTACCGGATTGTGCTACCTCCTGTCCTGGCTGAAGTGCACGACGTCTTCCATGTCTCCCAACTTTAAAAGTATGTGCATGATCCAAGTCATATGGTTAGCTTCGATCAGTTGGAGCTGCGCGTCGATCTATCATACTTGGAGGAGCCCGTACAAATTTTGGACCATAAAAAAAAGATCCTGCGAAGCCGATCAATGTCCTTAGTTCGCGTACTCTGGCGCAACCACTCAGTTGAGGAGTCGACGTGGGAACTAGATGCAAAAATGAAGGAGAAGTACCCTTCCCTTTTCGCCGACGAAGGTCAGACCCTTATTCTTAAGTTTTGGGACGAAACTTTTTCTTAGTGGTATATTATGTAGTGTCCCGCTCCCGTTGGGGCGAAGCACTATGTAATAGGCTCGTGGCAAGTCAGACATGGTCAGGAACATAGATGGCTAGTCTGACTCAGCGACGAGTTTGGTATACGAAAACGATGGCATCAATAAAATCGATTTGGATGAGTGATATGAGTACCATTCCAACTAATGGATCGGCTACTGCTGAAATAAGTCCTAGATGCAGTAGACTGTGTCTTGGCGAATGAACTCTAAAAAGAGCGATGAAATGGGTCTGCTGTTGGCTTTGTTGGTTTTCTTGGCTTTCTGAATGATTGTTGCGTGGGTTTGATAAGTGTGCTTTCGCGTCGATTTTTGAATGTGTCTTTGGGAATTTTGAAGGAAGATTGAAGGAAGGATTCTAATTCGATGCTCGTTCCATTGCAGGAGTTCGTGTAACGGACGCTTGACCGTTGTAAAGCGTTCTCCTACTCTCGGCGCAATCTCTCTAGGTGGGTGGTTCTTCGGCCCCTTCTTTTCTACTCTTTCCCGCCAACAAAATTTTTAAAGTTCAACGTTCAAATCGATGATGCTAACTGGGTATATGCTTTGCCACTAAGATCAAGAACTCGGGATAATATAACAACTTAGAGAAGTTAACTCCGAATTTATAAGTTTCACACTAAGTAGAAAAAAGATAAAGTTTTAGGAAAGTGATAGAATTTATTTCATGCTCTGCAAAACACAACGAAGAAACCTTGGTTGCGGTATATTACGCTTCGGAAAATTTGGTGCATACGGGATGCTAAATCAGAACGTACGGCTTCGGAAAAAAGAACCCTTGTACGAGTAGGAATGATTATGTGGTTTAATAATGTCTACTCTATGTAATTTACTTCATACATATTAAACTGTTCATACATTCGCATGGTCATGGACGACTTGTGCACAAGGTGAGCTTTCTTCGAGACGGTACCCGGGATGCTGGGACCGAATCGGCCTAGGAGAAAATTATGGAATCATGTTTCGGTGTGAGGCATTCCGAGACCTCCAGTTAGACTCGCAACCTGGACTGGTAGGGCGCGTCGTAATGCTACGTAATCGTCCTTCTTGGTGTCGATATCACCAATGACCGCATATAAGATAGATTGCATGCTCACCTACTGTCTTGTGCAGGTGGTAAGTATTATGTATATTTTTTTGCAGGAAAGGAGCACGGCCGTGGTAAGATAAGTTGAAATTTGTTATGTTATTACTGTTTAAAATGTGCCTTCGATATGAACTACAATTCATATAGTTCTAAATAGAAAGATCACTTCGTATGCTAGAATCCTTAATAAGCAGTGTCGGTTTAGACAAGTGGGTTCGTCCCATCCACTAGCAAGTGTGCTAACCCCCAACTCCCCAGGTAACGAGCGCGCTGCGGGAGCTTGAGACTAGACTGAAGCTGAAGAATGGGAGGCGGCACGAAGCTCTCCTATTTTGAAGTATTTTGAAGCCCAATTCAGATTGAAGGCATTTTGTTCAAATATATAAAGGGGCATAAATGTATGAAACGACAAGGATTATTTCATGGCAGCTTGTCGAGATTTTCCTTTTGTGTTTCAAGGTGTAGCCGCAACGGCATATGTAATGTAAAAATGACCTTACACATACTTTGCAAGTTTAATGAATGAAAAGCTAAATTTCTTCCTATTATATGTCTTCAACTCTCTGCACTATTTAATTTCAACACATCGTCTCAAAGGAAATTTCAAATGCACATTCTTGCCTTGTACATGTCCAATAAAGACATGTACGGCATCACGTCCCGACTCGTGGGATCGATTCATCTCGAGTCAAGGCGACGATGACCGATTAACCGAGTCGGGGCGTGACACCCCTGCCCCAGTCAGTACACAAGAATCTGTCTAGGTTATGTTATTGCACATGAAAGTAGTGTGTCACATGGATAGCTAGTCCACATGAACACTGGGTTATACATGAAGGCTTACATGATCATGAGTGTACATGAATGTCACATGAGTATACAAGAATAAATATGAATACAATGAGTAGACGATGCACATGATAAAGTACACGAGCACAATATACCCGATGTATCCGAGAGGATAACATCGCATGAAGAGATCCATATAGTACTAATCCGTGATAACATCGTGACAACAACAAGTAAACTAGTCTATAACAAGTAAATATGTCCAAGCAAGAATGAAACGGTCAGAGAATGTACTTGCCTAGCAATCCAAGCTGCTGATGAGGAAGTATAACTAAACTGGAGTGATGTAATCCTATTTAAAACAACCACAAGTCACAACAAGGTCTAAAATATTATAAGGAATGCATACAATGCAATTCTACATGATTCTAGGTCCTGCTAGGTCAAAGTCAACCCTTGGTCAACTCTGGTCAAACCTGGTCAACTCTGGTCAAATCTGGTCAACTATAAGTCAACTAGTTCGTTTACTAATTTTTAGGTCAAGCACAAGTTTTCAAGTATTCTAAGTTCGTTTGAGTCGATTTGGATCAAGTTTGACCCAAAGTTGACTTTTGTCAACTTGGTCAACTTGTCGGCCGACTCGGCCATTCTAGGCTCATTGGGTCAATCCTAAACTGACTCAATACTCCCTAGGTCACATTCACAAGCAAACAATTACATATATATAATATATTCATTCATTCTAGGTAATGCATTTACATACACACACACACACACACACACACACACACACACACACATATATATATATATATATATATATATATATATATATATATATATATATACATACATACATATACATATAGTTAAGCTTGTGAAGAAGAGGTTGTGTGTGTGTGTCGATAAAGGGCTGCTACTGGGGTTCAAAACTAAGACAAATTGGTTATATATACAACTATATGAATATACCATATATATACATATATACACAAATCTATTTAAAGGAAACTTTATATATATACACACATATCCTAATATATACACATATATGTATAGGGAGAAAGAATGTTGGTTTTACGAAAGAAAATGAAACTCAGACCTGGGATTGAAATAGCTCGACAAATCTCATCACAATAAAACACACACACACACACACACACACACACACACACACACACACACACACATATATATACATATACATAAGGCAAATAGAGACACACACACACACACACACACACACACACACACACATATATATATATATATATATATATATATATATATATATATATATATATATGATGGAAATAATTAGGGACATATATACATATCTATATATATATATATATATATATATATATATATATATATATATATATATATATATATATATATATATATATATATATATATATATATATATATATATATATATATATATATTTTGCCTTATATATATATATATTTTTTTATGTATATATATATATATATATATATATATATATATATATATATATATATATATATATATATATATACATATATATATATATATATATATATATATATATATATATATATATATATATATATATATATATATATTTTATATATATATATATATATATATATATATATATATATATATATATATATTTTATATATAAATAAAAAATAATATATATATATATATATATATATATATATATATATATATATATATATATATATATATATATATATATATATATAAATATATATATATATATATATATATATATATATATATATATATAAGGCAAATAGAGACATATATACATATATGATGGAAAAAATTGAAAGTAAAATTAGGGACTAAAACCCACAAGTCCAGAATCTTAATAACTTCATATAAACTCAGAAAATATGAATTAAATCTCAGCAACTTGAAATATGATAAAACAATTCAATTATATATATAAATCGAAACCCGAAAACCAACTCAATACCCAAAATGCAATATACATAACTAGAATTCACAAAACTTGGCAAAAATGAAGGTGTCTATGTGTTTGACGTGCTCGGGTACTCACGGGGTCGAACCCTTGTCCGTATCGTGTCTACGGAGTGCGTATCGGAAAACTGAATTCGCGTGTCGTGAACATACGTTTCGCCCGATTGGATCCCGCACCCAACACGAGAAGCCTCTTGCTCGTGCACATAGCTAGGTAGGGTCCTGGGATAGGTCTAGGATATGCTGACATGACACCAAGTTGCGTCTACGCGACACAGCGACACGCGAACACCCGCACGGCCAGTGCGCGCATGCGTGCGTGCCCGTGGGCGTGTGTCGGGTCTCGTGGCTCGTGATTCGAGCCACACCGCAACTCGGGATCGGGTTCCTGGGTAGTCCAGGTATAGGGATACGTGCTCGTGCTCCTGGAACGGGTCCTCGATGCGCTGTGTCCGCGTACGAAGGCCGTGTCAGTGGTACTTTTCAGCCGCGTGCACAGTACGGGCTGAACAGTGCACGTGATATTTCTCCGCGCACACTTCCCAAAACGACGTTAAATTTTACGGGCATATTGGTAGAGGTTTCCCCCACGTCCTCATAAAATTTCACGTAAAAAGGAAGCCTGTGCGTCGAGTTATGACGCTCGAACAGCAGGGCTTGACCGGGGCCGTGCACGGGCCTCGTGCACGCGTGTCCGTGTCCGATTCGGACACTGAAATCGTGTCGATTTCTGATCCGTCTTCACGAAAGTTGTTACAAATAGTATTAGCAAGGAATTCGTGAAAATAGAACAAAAAAATAATACTTTTCAATTCTAAGTGGTATTTCGTCGAACACGTGTTCCATAGGACCGACACGTGTCCGATACGGCTATCAAATGAGCTCACATTCCTACCAAACTTCATGCACAGGTCTGGGGTACCTATATGGATGCTAAAATATAGAAATTTCATAAGGAACAATGGTAGAACGAGGTTTATCTATTGAGAGTTGGAATCTCAATGAAAGTGAATCCTCGAGCGCTTTGACGACCGGTTTCTCCCGAGCAAACGCCTCCAACTCATTGCTAGCAATTCTCCAGCAAGTCCTTCTCCTTCCAACAGTCGCAAAGCAATTCGTTTGGCACAAATAGGATGTCGGATGAGAAAGTTAGGTTTTTGAAGAAAAGGGGAAACTAGGGTTGATCTTGGAGGCTATGTGATTTCTACACAAATGAGGGGGGCTGCTGCTATGCTTGGCCAGCCATGTTATGGGGGTATTAGGGTTAGGGTTAGGGTTATGTTATGGGCCAAGCACTCTTAAGTTGCTATAAAGGCTCAATGACAAAAATCTTTAAAGGCTTATAAAAAAATAACTTAAAAATCATTAAATAATTCTAAAAAATAGGTATTAATTCTAAATTAAATCTAAAAAGCCAATAATAAATCTAATTACATTATTAATCTTCTAAACAAGGTTGACTAAGGTTATACCACCTTCTACCACCCGAAACATCAATCAAGCTACACAACAATCAATAAAAATCAAATAATGTACAATAACTAAAATACCCGTAATTAGAAAAATGAGTGTGACAGGCAATTAGGTTTCTAATGTCATGGTTAGTCTCTAATCATGGTTAGCTAAGGTTAAACTGACTACTAACACAACACCAATTAAAATATTATAAATTAATCCAAAAAATAAAATCACATAATTATCAAAATACCCTTATTTTAGAAAAGTGGTAGTTACACACGATGTTCATCCAAAATTCGCATTTGCTCAGTTTTGCATACAGCTGATTGTCTCGCAGCGTCTGAAGTACCTCTTTCAAGTGTTCGACATGAGCCTCCGTGTCCTTTGAGTAGATCAAGATGTCATCGATGAATACAACAACGAACTTGTCTAAGAACGGTCGAAATACTCTATTCATTAGATCCATAAAGGCTGCTGGAGCATTAGTCAAACCGAATGGCATGACCAAAAACTTATAGTGTCCGTATCTCATACGAAATGCTGACTTAGGGACGTCTTCGGGTCTGATCTTCAACTGGTGGTATCCTGAATAAAGATCGATTATAGAAAACACGGTCGCCCCTTGTAGCTGATCGAACAGATCATCTATCCTTGGCAAGGGATACTTATTACGGATGGTTGCCCTATTTAGTTCTCTGTAATTGATGCACAGCCGCATCATCCCATCCTTCTTCTTTACAAACAGCACCGAAGCTCCCCATAGCGATACACTTGGACGAATGCATCCAGTCTAGTAATTCTTGTAGCTGTACCTTTAGTTCCTTTAATTCTGCCAGAGCCATCCTGTACGGCACCTTCGATATCGGGCGAGTATTTGGGAATGTATCAATTATGAATTCAATTTCTCTATCCGACGACATTCCAGGTATCTCGTTCGGGAATATGTCGGGGAACTCTGCCACGATTTCGGTTTGATTTGAGCCTACACTCTTCATCCGAGTGTCTTGAACAAAAGCGAGGTACCCTTCACACCCTGAGTACAACATGTGCCTTGCTATAACTGTCGATATTACCATTGGTCCTTGGAACGTCGAGCCGCACGAGTAAGAGAACTTCGTTTCTCCGGGTAGGCAAAACACAACTCTCTTATCTGTACAGTCGATTGTCGCATGACAGGCGCTGAGTCAGTCCATTCCCAAGATGATATCATACTCTTTGATGTCGAGTATAATTGTATCTAGAGATAAAGTCTTGCCTCCAATTTTAATGTAGCCATCCCTACAAATCAAAGTTGCAGGCATATCTACTCCCGAAGGAGTGCTAACACACAAAGCTGTCTTTAGTAGAATCATACAAAATTTATTTTCCATTGCAAAATAAGACGAGATAAAGCAATGAGTAGCACCAGAATCGAATAGCACCCGGGCAGGTATGCCTTTGTACAGTAACATACTTGTTATTACATTCTCTCCAGTCTGGGCCTCTGCCCGAGTCAAGGCATAAACCCTTGCTTGCGCACCTTATTGTTGATTCGGTGCATTTCCAGTTGGAGCAGGTAATGCCAGGGGTGCCTGACCATGAATTTGATTGTTATGCTGGCCACGATTCTGGTTATTATGCTGGCCACGATTCTGGTTATTGTTAAGTCCACGAGGAGGATATTAATTCTCTCCCTTAGCTCTGCATTCAAATGCCTTGTGATTCATACCCCCACATTTGTAACACCCGACACGACAGTCTTCACAACGACGTCCAATTTGAGTGCATCTGCTACAACGCAGTTCTTGATACGATCCTCTGTTATTGCTTGTATTCGGACGCTTAGGCGCGTCATTTCTTCCCGCAGACCAAGGTTGTTTCTGGTTACTGCCTTGGTAGTGTTGTGTTGTTCCGTGACTAACGGTCAAATGCAATTTCTCTATCTCGAGAGCAGTTTCATACGCCTCCCTGTAAGATGTACACTTCTGACTTAGCATATCGCGTTGTAGGCCATCATTTAAGCCTTGCACGAATCTTACCTGCTTTGCGTCATCATTCGAAACCATGTATCCAGCGAATGCAACTCTTTTCAGAAATTCGATCTCGTAATCATCCACTGACATACTGCCCTGCTGGAGTGCTACAAACTTATTTTCTTTCTTCTGAAGGACAGCTGGTGGAATGAATTGAGCAATGAATGCCTGTTTGAAGGTTTCCTAAGATATCTTTATATCCGGACTATTATCGTAAAGTGCCTGTCTCTACGAAGTCCACCATTCCTGGGCCTTGAGACGAAGTTGTACAGCGGTACACTCCACCCTCTTACTATCGTGTATATCAAGCATTCGAAAGTAGCCCTCAAGTGTGTTCAAGAAGCCCATCACTTCATCTGGCTCTGCTCTCCCATTAAACTTAGGCGGGTCGCAGCTTTTGAACTATGAGAACTTGAAGCTCGTTCTCTTCCGTGTCGGCGTTTCAGGTTTCTCTCCCGGCACTTCTACGGTCTCGGTTGCTGCGGCTTTTGTAGAAATATTGGGATCGGCTGTCAGCTTGGTGACAATCTGAGACAGATTATCCACTTATTTTTGTTGAGCATCCAGCTGCTCCTGAAACTGATACTGAAGCTGCTCTTGAAGCACGCGATGTTGAGCTTCGCTCTGCTTTCTCTGAGCCTCCATTAGTTTTATCAGTTTCTCCATTGGGTCAGACGATGAATTCATCTTTGAGCTATCACCTTTGGTCATTCTACAACAAAAATAATTCCATTAGCACTCATAAAATATTTATGGGCTTATTGTATGGAACATTATTTCATGCCAGTGCTATTGACACCATCAAGCGAGAAAATTTGCATCAAGACTTCCTTTTTGAAAACATTTTTGAAATTCAAGAAATTGAAACCGTGCTTTGATACCAAGTTGTCATGCCCCGATTCGGAGAATCTTTCGTCCTCGCTTCGATTTGCACCGAATCGTTCGTCCCCGCTAAGCCGTGATACCGTACAAGTCTGGTGTTGTACTTGTACAATGCAAGAACGTGCTCTATTATGTCATTTAGAAATATTTGAAACCCAACCACATTTCAGAAATATTAAGGACACACTATAAGAAGAAGAAATGCTCATTTTATTGATAATTGTAGTCAGAATACAACTTTTCTCAATACTATTTGAAATGCCTCTTCGGCTACATTGATTCATGAAAAGAAGTACAACTGATAGGCTGCCATGAAATAACTTCTTGTTTCATACATCATGCCCCTTTAGTACTTTGAAATATAAGCAACAATATTTGAAAACTCCGTAATACTTTGTGCGTCTTTAAGGAAAACAAATTGAAAGTAGTAGCAATTCAGAAAGCCTTAATTCAGTCGTGCGCCCGAGCCTTCTCCAGTACCTGTGGAGGAGGGGTCAGCACATTATAACAATACGCTGGTGAGCCCTGTTGGCCCACTCAGCTAATCCAATATTTTATTAATGACAAGTATTTTAAATCATGCGCTTATTAGGGACAAGCAATTCACAGTGATTCATAATTGAGGCAACATAATATTATATGAAACAACTGTTTATTTTACCGTTGGCCGAATCCAGCTTTCCTGCATAAGATACATGATAATAATAATAATGCTTACCGCCCCTGGATAAAATGATTATTAGCATGCATCCTGACTACATAGCCACTGGTGTTGTTAAACCATACGGACATTTTTTGCCATATAGGACTTCAAGGTAATGCGATGACTCCAAAGAAGGTAGCTAGCCCCTAAGGATGCCTCGTAAGACCCGTGCTCCCATTAGCACGCCAATGTTTCCTTCTAGGCCAAATCGGTCTCGGCGTCCCGTTACCGATTCGAGGAAACACACCACCAAATCTTGTGCATAAGTTGTCCATGACCATGCGAATGCGTGTCCGACTCGATAAGCATATAATGCATGGTAGTATTGGAAGTAAATAGACAACTTGTTCTTTCCCAGCATTCATATTCATCAATTCAGGCATCAATTCATTTCAAGTCAATGTTCATTTCATCTCAGCATTTCAATGTTCAATGGATAAGCATAATCTCAATGTTGTTAACAGTGTAATCGATTCATTCAATGTTCATTCTCTAGCTTCTTAGTGGTATTGACTTGTGGCATTAGCAACTTGATATCGATCAACGAATTTTGCAAGACAATTATTAAGTTGGCATGAAGGAATAGCGAGAGGGACAGTACCACCACAGAGATCCACACTCACCAAATTTAGAGAATCGCAGAGAGAGAGAGAGAGGAACACTTGCGCACTTAGCCTTTCGTCACGCGTCAGTCTGCAATGGCACCAAAAGTTTGGTTAATACTCCGTCTCGTTATGTTCCCTTCTCTCAGAATTCTCAAGAATGAATTCTATACAAATCGATAAAAACGGGCAAGAATCAAATCATCGAAAACCATTCAGAAAAGCATCCATCAAAACCATGCAGCAAAACTAGCAGCAAAACATCCAGAGAAAACTCTTGGACGCATTTCAAGAGAAACCAATCCATTAGTTGGAAAGGTTCTTATGCACTTGTCCGTGATCGATTCGATGTAGACAGTAAGTTTCCCCAATACTCGATTTTGACCGAGTTGATCATGCCACAAGCCTTACATAGTGAACCGCTAGTAGCGGGACACTACATCATCCTCCTGAAGAAGCAACAATCTTTACATAATAAAAAATTTGATTGGAATCTGATTGGAATTCCAAAATGCTAGGATCACTGAATGTCACAACTCGCTCCCAATTTTCTGGACACGAGTAGGACACGCCAAGCCTACGCTATTGTAAACAGCGGTAGTAAGTTGTTCATACCTCATAAGTCATCAAATGATCATGATATCGGTCCTTGACTCAATCACAAAACTAATAAAAGAAGACATCCCAGCCCGCACTCACACGATCACAGTCCACTATAGCTCTTTACTATATTATATATATCCAATTTTCAGAGACAAATATGATAATCCTCGTCATCATCAATATACATCGGTAACATCCATAAACATCTGGTACATCAAGACCTATTCTAATCTTCTAGAGTCTTCTAGAATCTTCTCGGTCTACGTGCTATCTTCATGACCTAATATGTCAACTGTCCTGTAAGGACGGAAGCAAAGTACATCCAAACAAAATGTCGTACTATACAAAATAAATCTTATAAATAATAAAACAATAATAAGGTGTTCAAGAAGGTACAAATATGAGTTTCAAGGGCGACAGTAGAAGTCAAAAAAGATTCAATAGCATTTATAGATTGAGATCCTAATACATGTATCCTAACACAGACTCGTTCGGTACAGTAACATAACCAAAATGACATTATCTCGACCTGCATGGACCACCATAAAAACCATATTATACCCTAGTCCCAAAATACGTAGGACTAGGTTACGTGGCAATGGTCAGCTATGTATTAAGTGGACTACAGTCCAACTAAAATACGTATAAGCTGTCTAGTTGGGTCAACTATCTATATCTTTACATCTCAATCCACAATAATGTAGGATACAAGAATGGGAAATGAATATCATGGTGTCCACCCTATTATACACTTGTCCGAATAGATTCGAATGAAATTACGTGAGTCTATAAGCAAACAGACATAATATATCATAATAAAAAGTATAAAGCATTCGAGAATGATAAAATAGTACCACCAACTAAATCCCGCAGATGAGATCATACCATCCATATCCTACAGATGCAATCATTACCAAGCATCCATCTATCTATTTAAGCGCTCAACAATAAACTGGAGAGATCACCATGTCCTCAGGGGGACGTAACAAGATATATAATTACATGTCATGATATACTGAATATAAACAGCAACTAAAATGTCTCATAACCATTCTATATGTAAATGTAGTCGAGAACAATGTATAGGAACATGACTACCTTGTCAAGGCGAATAAAATAAAGTATCTTAATCGTGAGTCGAAGTCTATAGGACCATGCCTTAGCAGTGAGTCTACAACATACAGTCTACCTATCGTTCCTTAGTAGCGAGCGAGTGTACGATAGCCAGATGTGGTAATCAATGTCCAGTCATTTTCTTCACACCTAATGTCGTATCCATGTCATATCCATGACATAATACCTCTAGTAACTGCTAAGTCTTCTAACATGTATTTCTATTAGCAGTTATATCCTATCCGTCACTTCTCGAATATGCAAGTCAATGTTCTACATGAGACTCAAAACTCATGGACACATGTGTCATGGCCAAAGGAAATATAAAAATATCTCACAAACATGAGGTGGTCTGCTAAAATTAGATGAACATGCATAAAATAAATATAAATAACGTAAAACGACTAACACAGTCGCTTACACCCAAGTATGACTTGGATGCCCAGTTCAAATAGAATAAATAAATAAATAAATAAATAAATAACATAAATGTCACATGCTAAATAAATGTAAATAAACAGTAGTCATGGCAAGGTATAATTGTCTGGTGTACATCCAAGCATGTTGAGTTGCAAAGTCAATGTCTAGCAAGAATTAACCATGAACCAGCAAACCATGCCTGCATGTTTATATCTACCAACCCAAATCACAAATAATATATATTATACACATAAATATAATCATAATTATACTAATTCCAACAACTCCTTAGCTAAGAAAGTTAGACGGGTCAAAGTCACATATTTTCTATGTCGCCTATGTTATTCTATTAGTCAAATTATCTAGAACTAAGTCACACTAGTCTCCATAATAATTATTTATCCAATTAGATTATGAATTTCAAAGTTAAACATAAAATATACTATGTTGCAAATTTCGAGATTCGTGAAACACAAATTGAGGCATTCTGTTGACCAAAAAGTCAACCGACACAACCCTAAAATTTGATGACATAAACTTATAGATTTTAGCGCTACAAGAACGCTGGAACCGACCGTTCGTACGAATCTTGAATAATTTGCGAGATATTGCAAATATGACTTACGATTTATTGTTACGATGGATTAAAAGTTATTTAGGAATTCTATGAATTAAACAAAATAACAAATTAATCTATTAAATCTTGAAAGATTTATATATTGTAGGTATCTATGTCAGTTTCCCAAGACATTAAACAGATCATGAAAAATAGTTCGGGATCTCTTGAAATCTCGAAAACAGGGAACCAAAACTATATTTTGACTAATTAACACACAAATAAGTCTACAAAAATTATGGTTGCAAATTTCATGAAATAAATTATGGATTCAAAACCTTACCGCGATACGGTACCAACAAAAAATGCTAAAGAATTTTGATGTCTAGATTGCTCGCAATCGTGCTGCGAAGTTCGAAGAACCGAAGAAATCTCCCCATAGCAACTCTCTTTTTCTCTCCTCTAATATTAAATTGGTAGAAATTAGGATTTTTATTATATATATATATATATATATATATATGTGTGTGTGTGTGTGTGTGTGTGTGTGTGTGTGTGTGTGTGTTGTTTTTGACACTCCTAAAATGTCATCTTGCACTCCTCTTTAATTTTCTATCATTCAAATTCCAAATCCACCACTGTATTAAATTTGACATTAGTTTGTTCGTGCATGGAGAGCGGAGTGCAGGATGGCATTTTAGAAGTGCCAATAACGACATCCACACACACACACACACACACACACACACACACATATATATATATATTTTAATATATATATATATATATATATATATATATATATATATATATATATATATATATATATATATATATATATATATATATATATATATATATTGACATTAGTTTGTGCGTGCATGGTGAGAGGAGTGCAGGATGGCATTTTAGAAGTGCCAATAACGGCATATATATATATATATATATATATATATATATATATATATATATATATATATAAGAATGACATGTGGGACTACTATTGGGCCATGGTGGCTAGCATGCAAGCCCGAGATGCTGACTGATCTGCTGACTGGTCTGGTGACTGGATTGCTGACTGGGTAATTCAGTTTTTAAATTTAGAATTAATTATTAATTTGTTTTTAGTGCAAATAACTCCAAATAAATTCGAAAAAAATCCCTGAAAAGGCTAAATAAATTATAGTAAATATATTTAGGCCTCCTTAACCTAAAATAAAAGTTTGACACTAAAAGTATTTTCATATGACCCTACAGTAAATTCTGAAGGCCACTGAAAATTAGGTTTTCTAGGTTTCAGTCATACAAAAAATTCCAAAAAAATTAATAAAATTCCAGAAAATCCTAAAAAAAAAAATCCTAAAACAATACAAAATTAGTTTTTAAGGCTATATGTGAGTATCTAAGGGCTATATCAAAGATAGTGTCACGTATTTTATAGTTATGTGACCTAAGTATAACAAGGGTGTATATATAACTTTCATGATTATAAATCAAATTTCATATAATTATAATTAAAAAATTTAAAAAATAGGGAGATTACACTTGCCATATAGAGAAAAGAGATGAGAGTAGATGGAAATTTTACTATTGTATAGTTGCTATATCATAGAGAATCTAATAGAGTTGCATTCACGCATCGGCCTCGGACAACTTGTGCACAAAGGATATCCTATGACCTGTTCCGGGGCCCTAAAATCATTCGACCTAGGGGGATTAGAGGAGGAATACTGTGAGGCAAAGAAACCTAGAGATTGGGGGGTGTTCATATCTATTAGTGAAATGGGCTCGTATGTCCCAAATTGCTAATCATGGGAATTCACCCATGGACCACCATGTAGTTAGGTCTCATGCATATGATAAGATTATTATAAACCTAACACTAAATGCAGAGACATAACATAAGTTAGGTCTCATGCATGTGCTAATCCTTGTCTTTTGTATGGATGGATCGCCGACCGTTGGTAAGAATCACCGTATAAGTAATAGTTTTTACTTTTATGTTTCTTCATATGAATTGTTAAAAATAATCTAGACAAGTAGAAAGATCACTTAATAAATAACTGATACCTTCAAAAGTTAGTGTTGATTTAGGTGAGTTCGGTCATGGTCGCTCACTATTACGTGTCATGTAGTGACCCATGTTGTGGATATCATTTCACATAGCAAGAGATAAGAGGATATTGAGAGGCACTAGAAGCTTGTCCAATCTAGTGGAGCCTTATTCGATGCCTCAAAGTTTTTATTTCAATTTTAGCAGTTTTCCTTTGAAGGTATTTTATCTTTTATTTTAGTAAAGGGATATGATGTATGGGCATTGTGGCTATTTTAAAAGTTTTAAAAGAATAATGTTAACCAGCTATGGCATTTTGAGTTGCAAGCAAGATTAATTTTTAATCCTTTTCAAGTTATTAAAAAGAAGTTATTTTACTCCTATATGTGTGTTGCAAATTTGGTTTTTGCATTCAAAGTTCTGTTGCATTGTTGTTGAGTTAGACTATTTTGTTGTTGTGCAAGTCCAGCCTTATGCAATCGTAACTTAGGCTTGTACGATTGTCACGCCCCGATTTCGTAGAGTCATTAAATCACAAATTTATCTCTTGGAATCGATCGTCCTCGCTTGGACGTGATGCCGTATAAGTCTGGTATTGCACATGTACAAGGCAAAGATGGTACACAATTGATAATCTTCAAAATAGGAATACATCGCCGCAGCAGTAGAAACAGACAAATTGAAGTTAATGAGGACATTCTTTCTTATCGAAAAGAAACACATCACTGATTTATAGCAGCGAAGATAAGCAGATAGCTTGAGTCACACAGAGATATGAAAAATGAATTCACTTTATTGATAATTGAAGAAGAGTACAAGACTTGTATTAAAATATACTGCTTACAACACATCTCACTTTACATTGAAAGCCAACTGAACAATGCTATAAAGCTTACATTTGATACTTTGATACATTGGATTACAACTCGATAGACCGACTTGGCTTACAACATACTGGTACAACTGATTACACTGTTCTATACATTATGCCCTTTATAAACAAAAGACATCATCTTTTGCAATGAGAGCTTCTGCATGCCCAACAAATCTTCGATGCCGCGGGACCAATCAAGCCAATCTTCGTGTACGAACCCCTGCCCACAAACATTGGTCAATACATCGTCTACGTACTGGAAAGCAGAATCCAACCACTCGCCTAAACCAACACTAACTGGTCAATTTTAGCAAGCATTTATTCGCATGATCTTTCTACTTTGGGCCTAGCATCAGTTTACAGTTTATGAACAGAAATATTGAAGAATGTAAACATGTCATAGCATGGTATAACATTTCTTTGTGTAAGGCATCATCTAAGCAACATTGAGTTAACATGTGGAGCATATTATGGAAATACTTCCTGGAAGGCATCATTTAGCATACTTGGTGTTATCGTGTTAGGCATCATCGAGGCAACATTGGCATTTACATCTTTAACAGAAATATTAAAATTCTTATAGAAAGGAAACATTTTGGTATCATTTCGTTTAGCATGTAAGAAGGAAAATTGAACCAACATATATTGAACATATCACATTTAAGTGATTTCTTACTGATAGCCGACTCCTCGTTCCTGCATCAAATACAGGTTAGGCAATATACTTACTCTGCCTGCATAAAATATTTATTAGCGTGCATCTTGACTACATGGCCACTGGTGTTGTTAAACCATACGAACATTTTCCATATAGGACTTCAACGTAATGCAATGACTCCAGAGAAGGTAGCTAGCCCCAAAGGATGCCTTGCAAGACCCGTGCTACCAAATCACGCCATTGTTTCCTCCTAGGCCGAATCAGTCCCCCTAACGTCCTGGGGTACCGTCCGAGAAAACATATCACCAAACCATATGCATAAGTTGTCCATGACCATGCAAATGCGTGTCCGACTCGATCGTGATCGTAAACGCATGGTACTACCAGAATAAGTCATATTAGCGACGCCCAAAAACGTCGCTAAAAAGGTTGAAAACGTTGCTAGGTTCTTTTTTCGACGTATTTAGCGACGTTTTATTGTTGTCACAGAAAGCCTGGTCGCTAACAGGTAAAACGTCGCTAATCGTCGCTGTTATCGACGCTTATCAACGCAAAAGTACGTCGATAATCCTGGAACTTATACCGACGTTTACCGGCGCACCGTCGGTAATATAGCGACATTTATTACGTCGGTACACGTCGGTAAATCCTGGAACTTTTAGCGATGCATTTAGAATACATACCGACGTTTACCAATTTTCTTAATGAAGGAAAATTCTGGAACATTTAGCGTCGTTTAGGGATATTTACCGACGCACAAATATGCAATAGGCGTCGGTATACCTGCTGACTTACCGACGTTTACCGACGTTTTCCTACGTCGCTAAACGTCGGTAAATATCGCTAAATTGCAAAAAAAATAAATTACAGAATGTCCACAGAATCACATTTTCTCCCTGCAGTTTAATAAATAACAATAAATACACAGAAGCACATTTTCTTCCTGGGTTCGCCGACCCCTTCGGTGGAACACTCAACACCGATAAATCACAACAGTATAACAATCAACACAAACAATACTAAAAGTCTACAACCAATATCCAAAGTGCACAACCAACACAAAGTGTATAACAAACACTAAAATATCCAAAGTCTACAACCAATATCCAAAGTCTACAACCAATATCCAAAGTGTATAACAATCAAGCCCAGTCTACAACCAACCAACCAATATCCAAAGTTTATACGACCAATACTAAAAGTCTACACACAAACAAACAATCAACATAAACAAACACTAAAATATCATCACATCAAACAGTCCTAACTCGGACTAATACGGATCTGGAGGAGGAGGGGCACCGCCACGTCTCAAGGATAAAAACATCTCGTACTCCACCCGTGAAATCGTCATCGATGAAGAAGGTAGTGACTTCGGTGGAGTCGGTGTCGATAAAGAAGGCCTAGTCGACGACGATGAAGTCGCACCCGGAGGACAATAATGCTCCAACGCTGCTAGTCGCTGGTGGTAAGAATACATGGTAGATAACAGCCTCGTACTGCTATCAACCATCGAATCATGCATCAACGTCAGCCTCTCGCCCATGGATAACTGTGATGCCTGTATATCCGTCACGCTGCGCTCTGTCGATGCTCTAAGATCAGTGATGCCCCGCTCTGTCCTCTCAGTCATATTCCTGAGCTCCATAATGCTGCGGTCAAACGTATCCAATCGTGCTAGGAGCGCAACATCGTCCATATGGTACTGCTCCTGGATCCGTCATATCAGCTCGTCACGGACAGACTCCACCATTTGCTAGACTCGGACAGACTCCTAGGAGGGCTGTGGGCCATGCACACTAGCAGGGGAGGTCCTAGAGGACTGTGTCGCAACTAGGGTACTATAGGATCCCGTACCGTAATACGTACCCCCTGTGGAGACCACCAGCGGCGGTCACCCATAGCTCGTCCTCCAACGGAGTCGGAGCGGGCTGCGAGGAAGTACCGGCCTCTCGCACAGCAGGTGCACTAGCAGCCGCCCGCCCCTTAGGTCGTTGAAACTCGACCTAGAAAGCATGGATACTCTGTAACTTCTAATGTCTAATGTACTTATTATTACTAACTACGTGAATATTTATTTGCATACATATTTACTAAGTTATATCAAAACTTACACGAAGTATTAAAATTAATAAATAGAATTGTAATACTTACATAGGCTTTCTCAGCCCTCTTGTCAATAAGCGTCCCGCCCTTCCGATGTATTGCCAGGAAGACGGCCATATTGGCGTCATTACCCCTATTTACCTGTAATTAAATATATCACCTTTTACTAATTTATCGGACTTACATTAAAATAATATTTTTGAAATAAAAAGATATACCAGACGACGAAAATGTTCCGTCATCGGAATCAACCCACCGTACCACTTTGATCCCTGCTTCCTAGCCGCCTTAGCCTTCTCAGACTTTTTTTTGTACCTTGGCTCGTCGAATCGAGCCTTCATCGCAGTCCACTGATCAAGGGTGATCCAACCTTGGATTGACTTTTTGGCATGATCACGAGTCTTCTGATCATTAATAGCATCGTGGATCAGCTTAGCAGCGACGGCAGAAAATATCCCCTCGATCAGCTCGACCCGGTGCGGTGGATAGAAAAATATAGCCTAGAAGAGTTCAAACCAAATATTTATCAGTTATATATAATATTCATAAATTATATGATTCATGTTAAAAGCAAATATATTTTAACCTTGAAGCACGTAAACCAGTAGGCCTTCCTCTCGTCCGGAGCATCAGAGTAGTTTATCCAAGGACCACCATAATTATTCCTCAATAAGTGGCCTAGGCATTTCTGTACCGACGGGGGACGATATTTATACAGACATATTATATTCATGAGAAAAGTTAATTTATGATAAACACAGAAAAAATGATAAACCAAAGCACTTATTTTTTACCGTCGGCCCAGATCTCCGTCCTCGTCTCCTCCGGAGGTGCGCACACATCATCTGCCTGATACTGTTTGGCCGTCGGCTTAGCCTCCTCCATCTGCTTATTTGTCTCCATCGTCGTATCAGCAGGAGGAACACTAAACTCGGAAGCAGTCTCAGGCCTGGAACTACTCGTCCCGGAAGATACGCTATATAGCGTCGTGGCAGGCAGAGGTACTGTCCGATACATAGGAGTACTCGGCGACGAGGATCCAGAGCCGATACCAGTAGGAGGTACCGAAGGAGAGCCCCATCCTCTGCCAGTACCAGTAGGAGGTACCGAAGGAGAACCCCGTCCTTCCCATGTTGGGACATGCGAAACGATCCGCGATGACCTGTCATACCTGATAACAACATATGATGATACAACAAATGATAGAGACTAGAAATATAAAAGTACAACAAAGACAAGATAATAACCAAGATAACATATGATGATACATTTTACAAGAAACATCTAAGTCCAGATATTATATTCTTTAAGAAACATCTAAGTTCAGATAGTACATTCTACAAGAAACATCTAAGTCCAGATAGTATATTCTATAAGAAATATCTAAGTCCAGATAGTAACCAAGACTAGATAATAATCAACTCTACATAATAAGAAAATGAAAGCACATCTCTCTCAATCATCTTCAGAATATTTATATTGTTCGTCTTCCTCGACCTCATCTTCCTCTTCTTCCTCATCTTCACTTTCATCTTCGCCTTCGTCAGCTTCACCTTCCTCTTCGGATAATTCTATATCTTCTATATTAGTCGTGTAATGCATAACTTTCATAGAGTTCACATCAACAATATTGGTTACAAGAGGTAGCTCGTCCTCCTGATAAGCTTTTTCGTCAACATCAAAAGTATCTCTAGCTTTTGTCTTGCATACTGTCCACCAGTCAGATTTTGTTGCTCCCCATCTCGGATAAGCTATGAAGTACACGAGCTGAGCCTGAGTTGATTGGACAAATGGTTCGTAGCCATGATATCTACGCTTGTAGTTTATATCCACAAGACCATGCTTGTCAATTTTCCAACCTTGATTTTCAATCGGATCGAACCATTCATACTTGAACAATGCAATCTTTGCAGGTTCTCTGCCATAATTATATGTCAACTCCACAATCTCTCGTAAAATGCCAAAGAAATTATTTCTTGGATCGAGGTCATTGTAGTTCGAAGATTTGATACACAAATAACTGTTTTTCGTAGAATCAAGATCCAGGAAGCTGTCTCTGATCGGAGTATTTGTCGACTTGAACCTAAAGCCATTCACATAGTAACTTGGCCATATTTTAACGGCAATAATTGGTCCCTTGGCAAGAGTTCTAATTAATTCAATCTTGGATGAAATTAGACGATCGACCTGAATACCAAAGAAGAGATAGTAAGTTATTTATTACGCAGTTGCATTATAAGAGACCAGTAATTATCGAGCTGCTTACATATTCGCTCAACCAAGAAGGAAAATGACGTCTCAGTTCTTGTTCTAATGCTTCGTCTGTTAGGTAGGGTCTAACTGACCTCAACTCATCATTACATGTTCTAAAAAACAACGAAGCAACCGCCGATTAGTACAATAATATTAGCTTATACTATTACATTGATATGACGTAAACTCATCATTAATTACTTACCCCTCTAGCTTCTCCACTTCATCCTCATCGCAATTTAGTAATATATATACAACTGAGCAGCCCTTAGCTCTTCGTCATTCAAATATCTCTTCTTCATTTTCTCCGACGGCTTTTCGGACGCATTGAATACTTTCAGTATTCTATCATTAGATTCTTGATATCCATCGTCATTTCTCGGAGCCCTCGTTCTATTCGTAGCAACATAAGGTTTGAAATACGTCGAGCAGAAGTTTGTAATCTTCTCGAGAATATAGGCTTCACAAATAGAACCCTTGACCTGGGCCTTATTTTTCACCTTTCTCTTTAGATGGTTCAGATGTCGCTCAAACGGGTACATCTACCGATAACCGACGGGCCCACCAACACGTGCCTCATAGGAAAGATGAATTGGTAAATACTCTATGAAGTCGAAGAATCCAGGAGAAAATACCTTCTCGAGCTTGTATAGTGTTACTGTAATATCGTTCTCCTGCTTTTCTAGACGATCGACAAGCAACTTAGTAGAACAAAGATCTCTGAAGAATATGCTAAGCTCGGTCAATGGATCCCAAACAACCTGGGGTAAGAATTTCCAAAATGTAATCAGAATTAACCTTTTCATGAATACGTGACAATCATGGCTCTTCATACCTGTCAGTTTGTTCTCCTTGAGGCCAATGCATCTTCTCAAGTTCGAAACATACCCGTCTGGAAACTTTAGACCTTGAATCCACCTACAAAATCTCACTTTATCCTCCTTCTCCAGTAAAAAAATTGCCTTAGGCTGCTTCAACTTCCCATTCCCTTCCTCTATCAAATGCAATACAGGACGTCTACATATTTCTTCCAAGTCCAATCTAGCCTTTGGATTGTCTTTCGTCTTCCCCTTTACGTCCATTACAGTATTAATTATATTGTCAAACACATTCTTCTCGATTTACATGACATCAAGGTTATGTCTAATCAGATTGGTGCTCTAATATGGCAGATCCCAGAATATACTCCTCTTCGTCCAGTTATGAGTGCGACCAAATCTGTCACACTTGTAGCCCTTAGCAGGTTTTTCAATAGCTCTCAGTAATTCTTTTACCTCTTTCCATATCGTGTATCCGGGCCACCTTGGCGGTAGATTAGCCTTCTCTATAATGCCAGCACGAAAAGCATTCATGTTTATCCGATACGGATGATCCGTCGGCAGGAATTGTCGATGATAATCGAAGAAGCACAGTTTGTCTCCATGTTTCAAACGAAAAGTCTTAGTGCGGTCCATACAATATGGACATGAAAGACGACCATGCGTGCTCCATCCAGATAACATTCTATAGGCCAAAAAGTCGTTGATGGTCCACATAAGTGCTGCCCGCATCTGAAAACAAAAAGATTTGGCTTGACTTGCTCAGAGGTATAACTAGACATGGCAACTGAGGTTTGGAAGAAAATCTATTAGAGATTAGAGGAAATCAGTTCAGAGGTATGACTAACATGACGGTAAGCGAAGAATTATAATTCAACTAGAGATTAACAATATATTTTTTATGAAAGTGTCTCGCAAATAGATCAATCTTATCCTATATTTGGGATTAGAAATAAGAAACCTTCGGGTTAACTGGGATCCGAAGATAATATTTTAAGTAGTAGAAAAACTAATTTGTGATCTCAACGAGAACGTATCATAGGATCAGAGGACAATCCCTACTTGGGAACTTGTGTGGATCTATAATCCATGGTGTCTAGAATATGGATGGGATCTTGAAAATAAAATTATCTCACTGCAAAATTTATTTTCTTCAACAAGAATATTTCAAAGGATCTGAAGGAGATACTACTAGGGAATTCTATATATGGGTCTACTTCCACTATATATCCAGGAATATATATATGGATAATAGCTCGAAGCAACCTAACTAGGAAATAAACTAATATTTGACATCCCAAACACTGTTGGGGATAAGAATGAACTATCACAGGTATGGTGGACGTAATAGTTGAGAATCCATCATCAGACGTAATCTTGAACTTGATAAATTTTAACGACTTTGTTGGAAAAGATGATGGTGTTGTAGGACCGTTGAGCACCTTTAGAGGGAGTGAATAGAGTGTGTGCGTGCAGCAGAATAAATATCAAAATTTAAAAGTTAAGTAATATGACTAATCAAATAACGATAAGAGCAGATGAATATAGTATATGAATTACAGTAAAGTAAAGAGTTAAGAATATTCAAACTCAGTGACACATCGATATATACTGGTATCCCTCTGGATGACTAGTCCAGTCTCGAGTACTCCTGTTCGATGTTAATCCACTATTGCACAAGTTTTAACTGAGTGCTTGCAACTCTTACAACACCGTGCTTGGGGACAAGTGCACGAGCAACTTCAACAACACCATGCTTGGCGACGAGTGCACGACCGACTCCAGGAGGCATTTAAAAATTGGAACATTTTCTGAGATAGCCTCCGATACAACTCTTTGAACCAAACTCTAGATTGAACTGAACTGATACTAGCTTGGCTAATAGTAGTATAGGCTAAAAGTGTATAGCTCGTAGAAAATACTTAAGGAATATAGAGAAAAGAAATTGAATGAGATTGAATGATTAAAAATATGAAAGTTTTTCTCTATTTATAGTATTTTTATGAACCGAATTCAGACAGAGTTCGGAAGCAAAAATCTCGCATTCGAACGTTGGATACAAATATTCAGGAAGTTCAAAAATAGGTTGAACAACCTTGGCCGAACTCGAGCCAAATTTTGGTCGAGTTTTGTGTAATGCCTGTGTTCGTATTTCGTATTCTTGGAATACGTGTACGTATTTTATTCTTATATTGCATGATTTCCTTGCTTAATTCCTTCTTGGCTTGGCTTGGCTTGGTTATTTCCTTGGGTTGGTTCGGCTTGGCTCGGTTTTCTTTGGTTCAATATGAACCAATGTGAACCCCTACCTACCACCACCATTGTGTTTATTAATCCATTCTCTCTATTCTCTCTCTTCATTACTCATCTTCTTCTTTCCCATTACTTCCTTACCTACCAGAGAGAGAAGAGAGAGGTCTAGGCAAGTACAACTTGCTTCATGGAGGAACTCCAATTTTATTACTTCATTCTCTTCCTTACTACATTCTAAAGCACTTTAGTACTTGGAATTTTCACTTTCCATGGCAAGATTCTTGTAGATCTATATTTATTTTATTTTCGGATTTCTTGGGTTTTGATCTACTTAATCTTGTTATTTCTATGTTTTGATGGTTCCATGTTGTAGAGAATTTCGTTCTACCCCATTTTGACCTATGGAAGTTCGGATTTAGGCTCCGGATGATGGAGTTATGGAGCTTGAGGACTTGGCTCTCATGGTGTTCTTCTTCTCTGAAATTTTGGAGAAGATGAACAGTGCTTGACTTGACCGCATGAATATTCACGCGACAAGTGTTCTATCCAGCCGCATGACTGGAAGTTCTTGAGCCGCATGAGAGTCGGACTCACTTAGCCGCATAACTCGCTCAATTCCCAACCGCATAAGTTCTGAACTCTGCAGCCGCATGCGCCATTCCCGCTGGCCGTATGAGACTTGCTTGACCCAGCCGCATGAGGACTTCACCCTGAGCCGCATGAACTCAACACTCGCGAGCCGCATACGTACACTTGCTCCCAGCCGCATATGGTTTCCCTCCCCCGCAGCCGCATGGGTTGTTTCTTCTCGAGCCGCATGGAACTACACTTTTCCCCCCGGCCGCATGTACCTGATTGGCCAGCTAGCCGCATGAGACCCATTCCCCCAGCCGCATGAGTTTTCTATCTTCCTGACCGCATGCGCCTCCTTGTCTTAGCCGCATGGGATCCAGTGACCCTGGCCGCATGTGCTCTTCTAATTGGGCCGTATGAGTCTACCCTTTCCTGACCGCATATGACTTAGCCGCATGGCTCTTCTATAGCCCTGAATATTAATATTTTATTAGATATTTTACGTCCATTTTATATCCTTACGCCTTTTGTCATGAACTTGATAATCATGGATTTGTTTAATATGTTTGGAAATGATACCTGAGCATGACACGATAGTGACCCGTAGTGGTGCACTCTTGACAAGAAAACCTGACTTGACCTGATAGTGGCCCGTCGTGGCGCACACCTGACAAGAACACTTGACATAATAAACCTGACATGATATATCTGATAAGCTGTTGCGACGGCTACCTGACATGACATGACCTGTATAATTACCTAGACACCGTGGGCGATTGTGTTTGTACAAATAAACCAGTCCTGTCTTGCATCATGTCTAGGGAGGGAGCTCCTGAGTACCACGGTCAGGAGTACCTATTGAAATGGACTAAGGTTAATAACTAGATTAACACATTAGTCATGAAGAGATTTCCCAGCTACAGGCAATCCCGTTACCTCGGCGCGCCTGGGATCTGTAGCCTGCCGTCGAGTAGGGCACATTTCCAGCACACTGTCATGTGTTGCACCCTTCAAGCTACCTAAGGGTACATGCGTTTCCTGGACGGTGTACCCACCTGAATTCAACCCCTAATTTCGACCTGGGTAACCTGGATGGTCTGCAGGGCTTGTGGCTGTGGAATAATCTCACTGTATCTTGCTAGTAATTAGGCCTGTGATAACCCTAGTTAGTTAAAGTATCAAGCCGTAATTCTTGCTTGGCCGTGAAATGATTGGATAGAGTTTAACCAGTCTAGTCTTGTCCTGATCCTGTTCCAGATTACTGCATAACCAGAATGCCTGTATTTATTTTACCGATAAATGGTGAGAATTCCAAGTTCTGTTCAGACGAAGGGTTACAACCCCGGTCCTTGTTTGGTTTACGGGTTGTAACCTGGTTCTCTGAATAGTCCCATGGTTATCTCGTCGTATATCATCCTGATGTATTTCCTTAATTTCCAGTTCTTACTTTTATTTATATCTTGTGCTGATTGCTGGTTTTAGTTCCTAAGTGAAGCTTCCTTTGTGGCACTTGCTCTTTCTGGGATCTGACCCAGCTGGTTTTGTATGGCCAGATTTCGGAGCAGCTCCAGAGGATCCACCGCTTTTCCCGCCCGATGGTGAACACCAGACGTAACCCGGGCAACGAGTGGGTTTATTTTTGATCTCTCACTTTATTGTAAAAATATTCTTTTGAGGCATTTAGCCGACGAGCACCTGTTTAGCTCGATTGTATTTACTTACTGTCTGCCTACGGGCTGTAACATGATTGACAGATCCTAGGGTTGATCATGTATGACTAAACTCTTGCTAGTCCTCACATTTTGTAACGACTAGCTTCATGATCAGCTGAATATGTAATATTTGGGATGCCTTATTATTGTATATTTAATGATCATACATCTTGTAACACTTACTTACTTGCTTGTGATTGAGACACTAGGCTTGTTCATGACCTTAAGAGACTGTTGGCTTGTAGATAAACCCTCATGTATCTAGACAGCCGTGACCGTATAGCGAGATGGAATCCATTTCAATATACGTAGCTGGCTATGTCTGCCCCCGCTCTCCAGTATTCTGGTTCTGGGGCGTGACATTCTGTCAGGGTACAGATAGAACAGATTTGGGCTATTTTGATACGTTTTGGGCTAATTTGTTTATGGACTTTGGATAGGAATTTTGTGGATAGAAAGGCTATATTTTGAATTAGCTAAGCCAGTACCGATCCGATTAATCTTACGTATTTTTCTAGACTCAAATAAATATACAAATACAGAAAAAATATGTAAAAGTCTTGACTTTGATTCCATCTTTTTTGGTTCTTAATAACGATGCGATGTTTGTAGCAGTAGGTGCAGATATTTTGACTTGATACCTGTAGCTGCGTATATTTTATGTATCGACCAAAGTTGACATTGATTATCAAAATCGTGTATGATCATAACCAGTGGGCCAACAATCTCCCCCATTTTGATAAGTGACAAACTTTGAGTCTGTACCAAAATATTATTTTAAAAACTTGAAAATATAAATATACTTGACTTGTCTGAAAGCAAAGCTTGAAACTTTTGATTTTGGTATACTCATCTCCTTCTTTGTCATATAATCAAAAGATGGCTCCCTGCAATTTATGAGCCAAACAAAAACAAAGAAACAACATAGTGATACCAAATATTATATGAAATGACAAGTCACATCACAACTCCAGTAGTATGAAAACTAGAACATCAACAGTAGCAGTAGTATATGGAAAATAAAATTTTGCATAATAAAGAAACTTTTATGATAGTCTAACACTTACCATAAAGTGTCACTACAATTGAAGCAAAAGTCCAAAATGCAACAAAAAATAAATATACTACTAAAGATCATCATCATCAGAAACGTCCACAAAATACTAAGTCCAAAAAGTATCACATCAACTATCCGCACCACTAGGAGCACCAGCAGGCGGCTGGGTCAGATCAAAGTATGCAGTCACCGGGTCGAAATAGACAAAGGTCGAATCCTCATCAAGTCTCGGTCCGTCAAAGGCAGGGTGACGGATGATAGGCGTCGGTGCAGTAGAATGATGAGTCATCATCCACTGAATGTCTGCCATAGAATTTCTCAAGATCTGAACCTGAGCGATGTGGCAAAACTCAAAGTCACTATAACGAGTCAGGTCGACTTGACGCTACTGTCCCTGAAGAATGACAAAAGCATCATCACTGATACAGCTTGTCGATAGTGTGACCCAGGACTGCAGGGGCTGGAGCATCTGCTGGGGTTGGAACTAGAGCTGGAGCAGGCTGAGGTAGAGCATCATCAGGAGGATGTAGGAATCTTCTAGACCTAAGAAGCTCTGAAGGCGTTCCAGAAATAGGATAAGATTCCAAAAGAATAACAAATTTCTGAAGGATTATCGTCAAATGCATAGGGTAAAGAAGGTCACGGCCTACCCTCCAATAGTTGATCATGAGTGCGAACATAGTTTTGGAAAAGGAAAAGGAAATCCCAAAGTGAATATGGTACATCGCAGATAATTCCAAATACATGATCTCGTCAGTAGATCCAGTATTTGGTAAAAATGAAATAATAATGTGATGCAACTCATAAAAATATTGGTTCAAGTTGCATACGTATAGCCATCTCCGATGAACCGGATCTTGATGACACAATGCAACTTTAAAAGATTTAAGGGTCATACCGTCAGGAAATTGAACTTTAGTTATGTTGACAACAGCGTCACCATTGTTCGATATTTTAAAATATTCGCTCAAGTCGGCAGCATTAAATTCAAATTACATCCCGCTAACCGATGAATGAATGCAATCGTCAGATTCTTGCAAGTTATAATAAAACATGTTAACCGCATTTTCATAAATCGGATTTGAAACTTCCAATAATTCACGAAGACCTAGATTTTCAAATGTGTTGAAATATTCCCATAAAATAGTAAAATTAGTTGTTTTATCTGAACATATTTCACAATAACGTAAATTATCAACCAGGTTATAGATCTCTCTAGAGAGACAAATAGAGCAGGATCATATTCCTCATCGTCGTCAGAACGAGAGGGACTAAAGAGATTGGCGGGTTCATACTTAGAACTAGAAGATGAGACAACATCTCTATTTTTCTTTTTATTAAACACTCTAGGTGCCATAACGTATACCTCAAAATGAACAAGATAGAAGATGATGCCTTCAGAACGCCTTAGATCTAAGAAACTTTGGGTTAGAAAACCTAAAAGGAGCTTTCTAGGATCTAGGGTTTCGAAATGTAGGGTTTTATGGGGGCTATTTGCAACTTTTTTTGGGAAAGAAGAAAAATAGAAGGCTCCTGTTTCAGTTTGCAGAATATAAAAAAATATCTCCACAGAGTTCGGTCCAAACTCGGTCCGAGTTCGACCGTCTTGAATGTTGGTTCATTTATGAGTAATGAGGGATAAAAGTTAACTAGAAACTTGGAATTTATTGATAATTAATATACATTACATTGGGTTAGCTGTAGGGGCCGGATCCCAGCTAGAGGTAGTGTAGTGCCCCGTTCCTACATCATGTCCCTTTTTCGTCCACGGGGTGCACGATAAAAGAGCGTTGTTGCTATCGATTTGGTCGGAACCGATTGATCGAGATTGATTGAACGAGAATGATTGAATTAAGATCCATTCCTCGTTATGGAATGGCTTCTTCGGAATCAAGTCCCCATATTCAGCAGGTTGCATCTAAAGGATAAACTATGCGGCTGAGTCAGGAGAGACCTCCCGTTGCTCTTTTTTTATGCTGCACTTGCTTCTTTGGCTTTGATTTCTGAATATGTTTTCGTAAATGTTTTCAAACTTCACATTCGTATCGAACTCATTGAATAAAATAGTATACTAATCAGCTTCTTATGCGATTTCAGGTGATCGCGTAGGCGCCATCTAGCGTAACTAATGGGTCTCTCGTCTCAATCAAACAATCAAAGTGAGTGGCTGACCCTTCTTTCCCTTG
This sequence comes from Iris pallida, assembly GCA_029216955.1. NCBI lineage: Eukaryota > Viridiplantae > Streptophyta > Magnoliopsida > Asparagales > Iridaceae > Iris > Iris pallida. The sequence continues at coordinate 28,435,892 of JANAVB010015400.1, read as the reverse complement.
ACCCTCTCGAATCCTAAATCATTTGATAAAATGCTAGTTGGTTATACAAAGATCACAGATGCTTACTTTCAATGAACTGTTGCACGATTCATCACGTAGACTCGCTATAGAACTGATATGCCATGAAACTTTTACATGCCTGCTATGTTAAACAAAAGATAGACTCATTGATCAAATAATGCCACGAAAAGGCGGGGCACGATAAAAATGAATAAGTTCTCATAATGTAGACCATGCTTGAGTAACTAAGTTTAGTCTAGCACGGTCATGGACAACTTGTGCACAAGGTAAAAGTTTTCTTGAACGACACCCAGGGGCCACGGGACCAATTCGGCCTAGGGAAAACACGGTGTAGCTATGCGGAATGTTAGCACGGGTTATGCGGGAACTTTCAGCGGGACTCGCTACTTGTGTTGAAAGGGTCCCATCTAACAAAGTTATAAGTCCAAGATGGCTTGTGGTGTCAGTGACCATCACCTATGAAATTGCATACGATATGCTAGTAAATGATAACAATTGATAGAAAAGAACATGGTAAGTCTCACAGTGTATGGCATGCTCTGCCGTAGGTAAGTTCTAGCATAATTTACATTTTCTCTATCATATGCTTGTCTGAAATTCAGTAGGATGGCTAGAAAGATTACGAATTAAGTCATATAATTTTTTCAACCAATTGAGAGCATGGAACTTAATTTGTGACGCACTAGTATAAGTGTAATGTACTTATCCTTGCTCTCCACAGGTATTCCGAACCAAGAAGGGCGTGTCGCTTAACTCAAGGCGACGCGAGTCATTTTGAAGCCTCGTCCGTATGCTAAAGGCTTGTTTTGATCCTTTAAAGCCTCCACATTCAGTCAAGAAGAAAGATGTCTCGACTCCCCACGATAGCAGATCTTTTGAATGTTTTACTTGTAAATAGGAATATAATGTATGGAACGACTATCTCATCGGCTTTTATTTTGTAATCGAGTCATGTTGTAAGCCCATACGACAAGAATTATAATAGAGTCTTGTAAATGATGTCTATTATCAATAAAATAAAAGTTTCTTCTCTCTCAAATGTGTTATTCAATTTCTCTGTGTACTCTATTAGATGTTGTGTTTCGGATAACCTTACGACTATGCCTTGTGTGATCGCAAATTAGGTTCGTACGACATCACGCCCAGAGGACGACTATCGATTCTACGGAATCGGGGCGTGACAGGTAGTCCAAAGATACTTGGCACCGTATCGCTTAGGCTGTTACGCCTTGTTGACAGAAGGACCCTTTCGGCTTGTACCCAAAATAACTTCGATTAATAAATCATTAAATTTTAAGTTTTAAGTATTTTTATTAATCATAACATATTATGACTCCAGAAATTCAAGAATGCCTAGCTCGTGATGCAAATAGTTAAAACGATCTTTGGCTAGTGGTTTTGTGAATATATCTGTCAGTTGATGATCTATGTCAATAAATTCTAGATAAATATCTGCGTGTTATTTCTGTGTGCTTAGTGCGTGAGTGACATAAAGGGTTCTTAGTCAGATTAATAGTGCTAGTATTATCACAGGATATGGGAATCTTAGTATAGTATAAATTGTTGTCTTCTAAACTTTGTTTCATCTATAAAATTTGAGCATAATAACGTCCTGCGGCGATATACTCAGCCTCAATTGTTGATAATGCTACAAAATTTTGTTTCTTGCTAAACCAATAGACTAAAGCCTTTCCTAGGAGATGACACGTAGTGCTGGTACTTTTATGGTCTACTTTGCGTCCAGCAAAATCAGGATCCGAATAACCGAGTAGGTCAAACAATGTGGTTTTGGGATACCATAAGCCGACAGTAGATGTTCTTTTAAGGTATCGAAAGATATGTTTAACGGCGCATATGTATGATTCATTAGGGTTAGCTTGATATCGTGCACATATACAAACACTAAACATAATATCAAGGTGACTAGCAGTTAAATATAGTAAACTACCAATCATACCTCGATACTTACGCTGGTTGACTAGTTTGCCACTTTCATCAAGGTCAAGTCGATTTGATGTAGCCATTGGCGTGCCGATAGAATTTATGTTGTCGAAGTCAAACTTCTTTAGTAAGTCCTTCGTGTACTTGGCTTGATTTATGAAGGTTCCCTATGAGTGTTGTTTGATCTGATGTCCTTGAAAGTAGTTGTGCTCTCCCATTATACTCATCTCAAACTCATTATGCATACACTTAGCAAAATCTTGATAGAGTTTTTCGTTAGTATAACCAAATATTATGTCATCAACTTATATTTGTACAAGTAAAATACTATCATTTGAAGTTATGATAAACAAAGTTATATCAATCCTTCCTTTTTGAAAAACCATTTTCAAGTAGGAAAGTAATTAGGCGTTCATACCAAGCACAAAGTGCTTGTTTGAGTCCATAAAGTACCTTTCTTAACTTGAAAACATGATCAAAATTTTGAAAATCCTCAAAACTAGGGGGTTACTTCACAAAACCTCTTCTTTTATAAACCCATTTAAAAATGCACTCTTAACATCCATTTGAAAAATTTTAAAATTATGAAAACATGTGAATACAAAAAATATGTGAATAAATTCTAGTCTAGCAACAGGAGCATAAGTCTGGTCATAATTAATTCCTTTTTCTTGATTATAACCTTGTGTTACTAGACATGCTTTATTGCGTAGAACATGTACATCCTCACTTAATTATTTCAGAACACCCATTTGGTATCAATTATCGATTGACCAATAGGTTTAGGAATAAGTTTCCAAATTTGGTTTCTCTCAAATTGATTAAGCTTCTCTTGCATAACATTAATCCAAAATTCATCAAAAATAACGTCTACCACTGATTTAGTTCTACTTGAGAAATAAAAGCTATATTAGCTGCTATGTCTCTAGTAGAAGAACGTGTACCTACTCCTTTGGATATATCACCTATAACAAGTGTCTCTGGATGGTCTGGCATGAATTTCATCTTCTTAGGCAGACTCTCCAGATAGTTCTTGTCAGTAGCAGTATCTTCAGGTGCCTTTGATTGGTTTTGTACATCTTCGTCATCACTGTCGCTAGACTTCTTTCTGTTGAGCTCATCAAAGGAAATATTAATAAATTCTTCAACAATCATAGATCTCTTATTGGAAATCCTATATCCCTTACTCTTGGCAGCATACTCGAGAAATATGCCTTCGTCTGCCTTCAAGTCAAACTTACCCAAGTTATCCTTGGTGTTCAGGATAAAGCAGCGACATCCTAAAACTTTAAAATAAAAAAATATTAGGAATCTTTCCAAAGCACAATTCATAGGGGATTTTCTTCGATATAGGTCGAATTAACACCTTATTCAAAATATGACAGGCTGTACTTACAGCTTCTACCCGACAATAGTTTGGAAGATTGTGCTGGTTAAGTATGACTCTAGCCATATTGCTTAGAGTTCTATTCTTTCGTTCTACAACCCCATTTTGTTGAGGAGTTCTAGGACAAAAAAATTCATGGTAATATCTATTATCATCACAAAACTTTTTGAAATCAGTATTTTCGAATTTGTCGCCATGATCACTTAAGATTCGAGTAATCATGAAGAATTTTTTGTTTTGAACCTTTTTACAAAATACTTTAGATTCAAAATGGCTTCAGATTTATTTGATAGAAAGTAAACCCATGTAAATCGAGAGAAATCATCAATAATAACAAAAGCGTAGAGCTTATCGCAGCTTATCGCCAAGACTAGCGATTCTACTAGGACCAAATAAATCCATATGAATTAATTGCAAGGGTCTAGAAGTGCTTGCAGCATTGATGGATTTAAATGATGACCTAGTTGCTTTGTTCTTTTCACAATTTGAACATACCATATCTCTCCTGAAGGAAATTTTTGGGAGTCCTTTTACTAGTTTCTTAGTTGATAGCCTTGAGATAGTATCCACGTTAGCATGTCCTAGCATCATGTGCCATATCCAAATTTTATCTTGATTGACTACTAGGAACTTACCTAAACTATTAGAACATATATATTGTCTTCCCTAATCCCTTCATATACGGGACTACCAGTAGACATTTCATATATAGAGCATTTATCTTTCACAAAGTTGATACCATAATCGTTATCTACTAAATGGCTAAAGCTCAACATGTTACGTTTCAATTTTGTGACTAGACAAACGTCTTTTATTTTTGGGTAGGGAGATATACCAACAGTACCAATTCCTATAATGTTACCTCTAAGATTATTGCCAAAAGAATATATCCTTCTCTCTTCATCGATAGCGTAGCGAGTAAGGATGCATCACCTGTCATGTGCTGCGAACATCCGCTATCAAGGATCCATTTACTTTTTGTATGAAAGGTTGAAGATCCACCTACAAAATGAGTATATGTAACCTTTGGTACCCGTTTCTTTAAGGGTCCAGCTTGATTAGTTTTAGGAATCCAAATAAGCACATTTGTGTCAACTAATTTTCTAGCACTACAATACTGTGATATGTGGCTGTATTTACCACAGTATGTGTATGCGGTTTTTGAATTAGTGTTCTTTGTTTCTGTGTTGACATGCTTCTTTTGTGTCTTTCTTGAAAACATGTATGTGAAAGAATAGTTATAAGAAATGTGTTGCGTATGTGCTTTCTTTGGTTTATGTCAGCCCCCTGAATTTTAGAGATTTTTTAATTTTTCTAAATGAATTATTTTCTATAATTTATTTTTATTCAATTATCATTAATGCTTTTTTCCATGACTTTGATTTCTGGAGCGTCAAAGATGTCAATCTCGGGAAACTTCCTTCATGAGTTTGTAGTCGACAAGATTATCTTTATTTTGATATATCATGTCCCACACAAACTTGTTTTCTTGTACTCTGTTTGCATCGCACAACTTCGGGTTAATTTAGGCCCTTTGATTGTTGAATAATTATTAATAATTTCTCACTTTTATCTTTGATCATCATATGCACGTTGCCATGACTTTTACTTTAGGAGTACAAAGACTAGTCATTTTTCTTAAAACCAACTTCTCGTGTATGATCTAGTCGAGACATCCTACACCCATGAACTTCGTGTCCTACTCAGACACACCATCTTGTGCTTCATTTGCTTCGCACAACTTTTCTGACACAAGACCTAATCTTCATCCCACGGAGTCACATTTATTTTTTAATTGAATTGGGGACACCCTTTCGACCCAAACCTGTCAACCCAACCAAAACATTTTTCCGTGGGTCTATAGGAGGATGAGAAAATAAGAAATTATTTCAAGAACTTTTATCTTGAGGTAAATAAACTTTTATCAAGAATTTAGTTTTGTTATTGTTTTTCCTCTGTTTCATTCTTGTCTCATATGATCCTTTTGTAGATTCTAGTTGTTCTAGGGATATTGTTATCTTTCTTGTCTTATCTTCCTTAGCATTTGTGATGTGATATGAGTACCTTTATAGTAATGGATCTTTTAGATGTTGTAGTTAGTATCGGGTACTTGACAATGCTCTACCGTCGATACCATGACGTAGGCTGGACGTGGCTCACGTATTTGTACCCGTATATCCGGGTGCGGGTTGTGATAGTTTAGTCCTTTATGATACATGCATAGTATTAGGACTAATCTTAGACTGTGTAACAGGGGTGACCTGTTTGTCAAATTTGATCTCCAACTTTTTAAAGTTAACACAAGACTCTTCGAATTTAGCAGTCATATATGTGAGTCTATGTGCAGTGACCAAGTGTCTCTTCTTATCTATGTTATACAGTTCTTGTATTTTGACATAGTCTTTTTTTTTCTATTGTGAGGATAGCCTCATGATAGTCCAGTCTAATCTTGGCTATCTCCTCCGTGTTACCAGTAGTAGACGTCTCTTTCATATCTTCAAAAAGATTAGACAGTCTTGCTACTTCATTTGTGTATGCCTTAATCTCTTTGCGAGGCTGCTTGTACTTATCCAACACATTTCTGTGCTCTTCAAGTAGTTCGCTGAAGGCATTTTCTAGCTGGTCAAATATAAAATCATCGTAAAGAGGGTTATTTGATACCTTTTCATATGCCATCAGGTAGACATTTGTACTATTGTTGGGTTTATCCTCCTCTTCTGAATCACTGGCCTTACTTTCGTGTTAGATGCTGGTATTTGTGTACTTTCGACCAGTTGTTGCTTTCCTGCTCGATCTTGATCGGTCAATGGACTGCTTTTTTTTATTAGTGGACAGTCCTTCTGTTGGCACATTTATTTTGATAACATTAACAGCATCTTCGTAGTTTAGTTTTCTCTATATTTCTACAAACAGATATTCACTAAATCCTTCCAAAGCCTGCTAAGAGATCATTTTATTCAAGCTGCTCTTCAAATGGAAGTATGATGAAGTCTCCTAAAAATCAAGACTGAAGAAAAGACCAACATACACTCAAAGACTGCTCTCAAATGTTCCAAGATTTTGAGTCTGTACAAGGTCTAGGATCTTTCATGTAACACCTAAGGTGGATGAGAAAACGTAAGCCTCCATTCTGTCTTTTCACTCAAAAATCAATGTCTACAGAAATGGCATACCGACGGTATACTACAGTATACCGACGGTATACTATTTTCGAGCAAGAAATATGTTCTATGACGAAATTCAGTACACTGATGGTATACCTCAGTACACCGATGGTATACCGTTTCTGAGCAAGAAATATGTTCTGTGACGAAATTTGGCATACCGACGGTATACCGCAGTGTACCGACGGTATACCTTTTCTGAGCAAGAAATATGTTCTGTGACGAAACTCGGCATGCCGACGACAGACTACAGTATACCGGCGGTATACCTTTTTGTGAGCCAGAAATATGTTCTGTAACGAAAGTCGGCATAGTGACGGTAAACCGCAGCATACCGCCGGTATTTCGATCTCAATATTTTGAGTTTTTGAATGGATAAGATGCTAGCATTAAATGCTCCCAACGGCTAGATTTATTATCGTTACTGTTCAGAATGGCATGCCGACGGAATGTCGGTCCATACCGACGATATTCCGTCTGCACTAAGTTTTGGAGCATTAAATGCTTTGTTCTCTTGGTTCTCTATAAAAAGTGATTGTGTCTTCTCCGTAAAGACTAACCACTTGAGCCATAAATTTTCTCAAACAACCAAGAGCCCTCACCATTACTACTCTACCCAAAGCTTTCATTTGTCATCCAACCCAAAAGTGCTAGAGTATTAAAGAGTTGTAATTTTCGGTCTTCAAGTGTTGTAGAAGATCAAAAGTCTCATTTCTCTTTGTGTTGAAGTTGATGAGCCTTCGTAAGAAAACTCATGTATAGAAGTTGGCGAGTTCCTCGGATTAAAGCTCGTGTTGAAGTTGGCGAGTTCTTCGGATCCAAACTCGTGTAGAAGTTGACGAGTCTTCGGATCCAAACTCATGTGTAACTATTTACTCAAATAGTAGATTTAAGCCGGAGGAAGTTCCGGGACTGGATTGCCTCTAGGAAGGGGACTAGGATATATCGAGTGTTTGATTTTTTCTCTCTCTCGCTTTTACTCTTATTAAAATAGCTTTAAATTGTCAGTAATTATTTTATTACCCTATTCACCCCCCCTCTAGGGTTCTACAATTGGTATGAGAGATTTGTTCTCTTGATTTGGACACACATCCTGAGAGTGATCCTTGGCCACTAACCCTAGTTTCAACTCATTTCATAATGAGGGACACTCCACAAATAGGCCTTCTCTATTTACCAACTATAACTATTGGAAAATTAGGATAAGCATTTATCTGAAGTCCATAGATTTTGATTTATGGGATTGTGTGATAAATGGTCTCCCGACTTCTTCCGGAGTTATTGAGAAAATTGCTTCTGACACCCATAGGGATAGACTAACCAAAAATGCTAAGAAGCTTGCTAGTCGAGATGCTAAGGCTATGAACGCTCTCTACTGTGCTCTCGATAGCAAAGAATTCAATAGAATCTCCACTTGTAGGACTTCATATGATATTTAAAAATTGTTAGAAGTCACTCACGAGGGAACATCTCAAGTAATGGAATCAAAGATTAGCAGACTCACGCAAGAATATAAATTATTTAAAATGGAACAAGATGAATCTATTACTTATATGTTCACTCGTTTTGGTAATATTATTAACCCTCTTTCTTCTCTTGGTAAGGAATACCCTACTCATGAAAAGATCAGAAAGATCCTCAGAGGACTAACCAAAGGATGAAATCCTAAAGCTATCTCTATCATTGAGGGGAACGATTTGACTACTATGAACCTTGAAACCCTCATGGGAAAGCTTATGACCCATGAACTTGACATGAAGGATCAAAAGGAATCTTCTATGAAAGAAAAAGAGAAGGAGAAGGCGAAAGAAAAGGAGAAGTCCCTGGCCCTCAAGGTTACGAAGTCCTACTCAAAGGATAGATCCGACGATGATGAATCAGATGATGATGAAGAAATAGCTCTCACTGCCAAGCACTTCCGAAAGTTCCTCAAGTTCAACAAAACCAACCGATTTAGACGGGACAATGATGAAGAGCCTGCTTGCTACCAATACAGAAGAACCGGACCCATCAAGAGAGATTGTCCCATGATAAGAAAGGACTCCAGCAAATACGAGAAGTCCAACGAAGGCGGCTCATCCTCTAAAAAAATATGCCAACACCAGTATTTGGTGTAAAAGTGACGCTAGCGATTCAGACAACGACAAAGAATGCAAACACAATACAAATGTTTGCCTCATGGCAACCGATGAGGTACTCGATGACCTCTCTTTGAACACTCACTCTTATGATGATTTGGAAAATGCCATTCTTGAATTACACGAGGAACACAAAGGTGTTAGAAATAAGTACAAGAAATCTCTAAAAGAGGTTGAGGCATACAAACAAGAAATAGAAAGACTCTCTAACATTATTATGGATGTAAAGGGAAAAACTCCAGCCTCTGACACTGATGATGTAGAGTCCTTGAGACTTAAGCTAGTAGAATCTGAAGACGTCATTAAGAAAAGGACGCTGAGATTCAATCCCTCAGAAATGCTTATAAATTTGCTATGAACAAGACTCTTGCTGCTAATCAAAAAGTGTATGCCACTTCTATTAAGTATAATGATCTTCTTGAGCATGGTAAGAAACAAGTAAATAAGAATACGGTTCGCACAAGACACACCTACACACCTCATAACACAAATCACAATGATCATGCGTACGAGAACACTGCACATAGGTCCTTTTCTAACACCGTACACACAAGAAAGGGACCCTTTGTAAAGAAGAATACATCGCATCATGCTTTTTATTATCATCACCATAACACTCATGTTAGAGCTCCTCACACTAGAGCGCCTCATGTTCATAATACTCACTCTCTTGTTAGAACTCCTCATACTAGAACACCGCATGTTCATGATACTCACTCTTTCTCCTCTAAATCTATAACATCTATGATGTGCAACTATTATGGTCTTCTTGGACACACCTCTCATTATTGTCAAATGAGAAAACATGTTGATATGAAATTTTTTAAATGGGTTCCTAAGACTAACAATCAAGGACCCAAATGCTTTTGGGTACCAAAGTATTCATCTTCAACTTTTGTTGTAGGTGAACCCTCCCTCACATGCTAGAAGCAAGTGGATCCTCGATAGCGGTTGCTCACGACACATGACCGGTGATGCTTCACTTTTTACAACGCTATCGATGAAGAAAGAAGGTCACGTTTCCTTCGGTAACAATCTCAAAGGCCACATCATAGGAAATGGTAATATCGGCTCACCTCCTTATCCTTGTATTAAAAATGTTTGCCTTGTTACTAATCTCAAGCTCAACCTTCTTAGTATTAGTCATCTTACGGATAATGGTTATGATATTAAGTTTGTTAAACACAAATGCTTCATTACCAATAGCACTAGTAGATCTACGGTGTATGAAGGCATTAGAGAAAATAATATTTATGTCCTTTATGTTGTTGAAGGTACTAACAATGACAGGTGCCTAGTTGCAAAGAACGATAAAAGTTGGCTATGGCACATGAGACTTGGACATGCCAACATGGATACCATCTTCCGACTTGCCACTAGGAAGCTTGTAAGAGGGCTTCCAAGTATTTCCTTAAAAAAGGACATGGTATGTGAAGAATGTGAGAAGAGTAAGTTGACCAAATCTTTCTTCAAATCTATCAACTCAGTAAGTACTACTAGACCTCTCCAACTCATTCATATGGATTTATTTGGTCCTAGTAGAGTAGCTAGTCATGGAGGTAAACTTTATGCTTTCGTTTTGGTTGATGATTTTTCAAGATTTACTTGGGTTATTTTTCTTGCAAATAAAAGTGATACTTCTCGTGAATTTTTTGCTTTTTGTAAACGTGTTCAAAATGAGAAAGGCATTACTATAAACTAAATTAGAAGTGATCGTGGAGAAGAATTTGACAATGCCGATTTTAAAAGATTTTGCGAAAAGAATAGTTTTGGTCATGATTTTGCTTGCCTTCGAACTCCACAACAAAATGGTGTTGTGGAAAGAAAGAATAGAACCCTTGGTGATATGGCCCGGGTTATGTTAAACCATTATAAGCTCCCCCAATATTTTTGGGCGGAAGCCGTTAACACGACATATCATATTATAAATAGGGTCTTAATTAGACCTATTTCTAAAAAGACATCATATGAGCTTTGGTTTGACAAAATTTCCTCTATTGAGTATTTTAAAGTTTTTGGATGTAAATGTTTTGTTTTGAATACCAAAGATAACCTAGGCAATTTTGAAGAAAAAAGCCTATGAAGGTATTTTCCTTGGTTACTCAATACATAGTAAAGGATTTTGTGTTTTTAACAAAAGAAGTATTATTGTAGAGTCAATTAATGTCTCTTTTGATGAACTTAACTCTTCTATATCCTCCTCTTCCGATGATGTTGATGTCATCTCTTGTGGTTTGGAAAACTCTTCTATTAGAGACTCTCGTCCCTCTTCATCAAACAATAGAGTAGTGACCCCTCCAATCGAAGATTCTCTACCATTAGAGATTCCTCAAGAGGACCTTCCAAAAGAATGGCGATTTGTCCCACATCATCCCAAGGAGCTTATCATTGGTGATCCTTCTTCATGTGTTAGCACTAGATCCTCCACTCATGATCTATGTGCAAATGTGGCTTTTATTTCTCAAATAGAGCCTAAAAATATTATTGATGCTTTTAATGATGAATTTTGGATGATAGTAATGCAAGAAGAGCTAAATCAATTTGAGCGAAATAATATTTCGGAACTTGTCCCTAAACCTCACAACCATCCTATTATTGGAACAAAGTGGGTGTTTTGTAATAAACTTAATGAAGATGGGTTCATAACTCGTAACAAAGCTCGATTGGTTGCTCAAGGCTGTAACCAAGAGGAAGACATTGACTACGATGAAACCTATGCTCCAGTTGTTTGTCTTGAGTCCATTCGCATGCTACGTGCCTTTGCTTGCTTTAATGATTTCAAACTCTTTAAAATGGACGTTAAAAGTGCTTTCTTGAACGGTATTATTAAAGAGGAGGTTTTTATGTTAAGCAACCTCCTGGCTTTGAAGATTTCTAATTTTCTCATCATGTTCTCAAATTACACAAAGCCTTTTATGGCCTCAAACAAGCTCCTCGTGCTTGGTATGAGTGCCTTAGTTCCTTTCTTCTCACAACTTTTTTAAGGGTAAAGTTGACACTACACTTTTTATTAAATCTCTTAACGGCACTCTTCTGTTAGTCCAAATTTATGTTGATGATATTATCTTTGGTTCCACTAACAATGCACTATACGTAGAATTTGCCAAAGTTATGCAGGATGAATTTAAAATAAGCATGATGGGAGAACTATCCTTCTTCTTGGGTCTGCAAATCAAACAAGGTCCTAAAGGAACCTTCATCAATCAAGCTAAATATACAAAGGATCTTCGCAAACGTTTCAAACTTGACTCTTCCAAATCAATGAGAACTCCTATGGCAAGAACAATAAAACTTGATAATGATGAAGATGGCATCTCGGTCGACATTCATAAGTATCGAGGTATGATCGGTAGCTTACTCTATTTAACTGCTAGCCGTCCCGATATTATGTTTAGTGTATGTCTTTGTGCACGATACCAAGCTAATCCAAAAGAATCTCACATATGTGCCGTTAAGCGCATTTTTTGGTATCTCAAAGGCAACATCAACATGGGTCTTTGGTATCCAAAATCCTCATCCTTTGAGCTTATCGGCTACTCGAATGCGGATTTTGTCGGATGCAAAATCGATCGAAAAAGCACTAGCGGCACATGTCAATTCCTTGAAAATTTTTTGGTATCCTGGTTTAGCAAGAAATAAAACTCTGTAGCTCTTTCCACCACTGAGGCCGAATATATAGCGACTGGTTGTTGTTGTGCACAAATTCTTTGGATGTCACAAACACTTGTAGATTATGGTATTTCTTCTACTTGCACTTCCATTAAATGTGATAACACTAGCTCTATCAATCTCACGAAAAATCTAATTTATCACTCACACACGAAGCACATTGAGATTAGACACCATTTTCTTCGTGGCCATCAATAAAAGGGGGATATTCATCTTGATTTTATTAACACTACTTATCAATTAGCTGACATCTTCACTAAGCCCCTCCCGGAGGATCGTTTCGCCAAAATTATTCAGACTCGACTAGGGAGTTTGGCATGATAGAATCGTGATATGAACAAAATTATATATGCATGATTTAAGGAATAAGTTAAGTCATAGGGGCACGATCTTGGTGATGATTAGGAGAATGAAAGATATAAATGAAGTTCAAGTACAGGGTGATCTGTAGCACTTAGGTTTGATGAAAATCAACCTGAAAGTTGCACATGCTCGATCAAGATAAAAAGCTAACCATGACCAAAATAGGGTTTGGCATAATTTGAGATTTAAATTCACAGCTTTGTAGGTACACATCACGAAGCCGCGACTAAGAAAATCAGGAATCGTTCGGTTACGATAAAGTCAGAATCAAGCCAAAACATCGATTAATATGATCCACCTTGATGAAATAAGATTTAGGGTTATACATAGGCACAATCATAAATGAAAACGACGTGATTGGACATTGTTAGGAATAATCAAATATTTAGCACGAACATTGATCAAGGATTAACCATCTGGTCATGAATGAAATCAAGACTCAAATGCACTCAAAATTTTATGGAATGATTAAGCACTTAGGCACGATTTAGAATAGAGCGATAATTTTTTTTTAAACCTAGTCATGATAAGGAATGAAACCTGAGCACGAGTGGCTAGAGAATCAAAATTTAGGTACGATAGAAAATCTATTCTGACACAGTTGTGATTAGAGATCAAGGTTTTTAGCACGATTTGTGGGTTAAGATTATCATGATCATAAAAATCAAAGTCGTATAGTCATGATCTTAATCAAGGCTAAGAGAAGCAAATGGAGAACAAAATTCAAGTATAGAACGATCGGTAGTTAGATTTGATAGAAAATTAGACTCTAGGTCGCATAAGCACGATCAAGATCCAAGTCTAGTTGTGAATGACGATAAAATCATGATTTCGAAATCAAGGTGTTATAAGCATGATTTAAGAAGAAACCCAAGTCATTTAGGCACGGTAGAAATTTATTCAGACATGATCAATTTTTAATTATAATACGACTAATTTCGTAGTCACACTAGTTAGTCGTGATCAAAAGTCAAAATTTTTATGCACGATTTAGAGGCAAGATAATATGTATAATCATGATCATTAAAATAAGATCAAGGGATTTAAAGTCGTCTTAGTCATGCCAGGTTATCTAGGCACGACTAATCCCAAGGAATTCATATATAATCAGGAAATCAAATCAAGGTCGAAAAGTGTTTAGTCACGAGTGTTTAAAATCCAAACATGATCAAAATCGAATCTCAATACGATCATAGATACGGTCAGTCTAACCTTGGTCAACAGTTATTTAGACATGATAAAGAGTATGATAGCAGCATAGGCATGACCAAACATAAAATTTCGGTATGATCAAAGATAATATGAAGCTTAACCGTGATTGGAACAGAACTTAGTCATTAGTAAGAATTAAATCGAAAGTTAAAGCACGAGTGGTAATAACATTGAAATCCAATCACGATTAAAATTTAAGTCTCGATATAATCTAAGTTGATCATCAAAACATGATTTAGGTAAGATGAAGAACACGGTCATCGAAGTCTGGGTACGAGCATCTAATGATGGAAATCCTGGTCACAATTGAATTTAATCTAGTTGAGTACTACCCAGGATATGAATATGATCAGAGATATGACCAAAGTCGATTGGTCGCGATCAAGGGAGATAGGATTCAACGATATTAAAAACTCAAAGGATGATTCTAGGATATGGAATAAGTCAAATTCCTTTTTGATAGGGAAATCAAAAGACAAGATTTCATAGGGAAGTCAAGTTAATCATCTCTCTCTGATACCATCAAGTTTATTTGATCATCATTTGTCAGTCATACCTTTAACTCATAAGTCTAAATATAAAAATCAACCCTTATATGACTACTACCAAAATTTATACTTCTGTCATGAAGATTGGACCTTGTCATGATTACCACAGGTCTAATTCCTAAATTCCAAAACATAGATCTCAACACTATCCACTTAATCATCTTTAAATCCAAATTCTTCCACCTTGTCCTAAATTGGATCCGAAACCCTAAATCAAGTTTATGAAATCATTAAACTTGTTCAAATCACGCTCCTTATGTTATTCAGATCTAATATCACTAGGACTTACAAAACCTATTCTCCATTATAAAACCAACCTTTATACTTTCTTCAACATACACTATCAAACATTATTCATCTTAAATTTTTTATATTACCGCAAAATCTCTATTTTTTACTCCAAATCTTTGTGTTCTCTATCCTCTTACCTGTCTTGTCCAATTTTGTATCATCATCGCATATAGTTAAAAGCTCTTCCCTATTATTAAATTCTAAATTTTGCATCATAACCTTAATGTGAAATATCGCGAGAATCAATAACCTAAAATTATCCAAATTCAAAATATTTCAATCTCGGATATCATCGCCAGTTTCTAAACTATATCCACAAAATATAAATTTTCTAACCATTAATGTACATCCTATTGTCCTTCTCATTTGAAATCCTCCTACGTTCTTTCCAAGTGATTCATCCTCCTAATTATCTAGTAAATTATTTCTAAACTGATTATATCGACCTCTTGGTTTTATTTCCAATCTCAGTCATACCTTCATCTCAAAATTCTATAATAAGGTCCAACATCTCATATTCCTACAAAGATACCACTTGCTAACAAATTCGTCTTCCGAGCCAGATAATTTGCGATACTTTCTCAACTTTTCCCAAGGTAAAGAAATGTGAGAATTTTAAAATTTTCAAAGTGTAGATGACAGATCTAGACACAAGATAGTTGATCGATATAAGTAGGACATGGTTAATTTAGATAAGGGAATAATAATAACATAACGAAATCATCGTACGATAAGAAAAATGATAAGACAAGAAATAATGGTAGGAATTGTTCCTGCTCATTTGGTCAAAAGAAGTGAATCAATTTAAGATATGATCTGATAACTATACATATTTATCCGAAATTATGTTGCCAAAATTTCTGTCACGCCAGTAAGCATAGCTGCAATAAACGATAGAGTCCATAACTAAGGTATATACCCTATAATCATGTTATCTAGATTCCTTACCACGCCAACCGGTATGGCTACAAGAGAATCTAAATTCCATAACTAGGATAGTATATCCAAAATCAGGCTCCATGTCTTCGTCATGCTAGCTTATATGTTCACGATAAATTCTAAACTCCATAAATAAAGTAGACATTTACCGTTCCTATTATCCTCATCAAATATGTTATCAGAATATATCTCAACTCAATTCATAAAAAACTTATCTAGAAACAAAATCAAAGTCAACAACGAACATCAAGATTCAAAATTTTTAACGAATCAAGGATAAGTAAATAGAAACAAACAGAAACAGATTCCGAGGTAGGGTTGAGAGGGAGGTTCTCGAGGATGTCCCAAAGGTACTATCTAGGTCAAGATTCCTTGTAACCCCACCTTCCCGAAAGTATTAAGTTTTGGTACTTTCTGGTATTTTAAAATTTTAGAAACAATATTTTGGGTTATTTAGTGGAATAGTAAATTTTCAGATTTATAATAGCTTCTTTATATTTTTATGAATAAAATATTGTTAGTTAGGAATTGAGGAGGAGGCTCTACACTTGGAGCGCTCTCCAAGTTTCTAATAACGTCTCAACAAACTTTGTAACAAACTTCCCAACTCTCTAACAACCCAAACCTTTTAACTAATTTTTCTATAGTTGGTAATATAGTTAATTGGTGATGTCCTTTTTAGTAAATTTTATTTTTCCTTCAAACCTTATTTAAACCACTTCCTTCTCTCTTTCATTTTTCTTTCTGTGGAAATTTAGAGGAGCAGAGTCTGAGCTCTCTCCACTCTCCTTCGTTTTCTTCCAAATCCTAGCCAACCGTAACCCTAATTTGCGTAACCGATGATGGCAATGGAGGTGGTCTGCCACCACCGTGGTGGTGCATAAGCTATCCGACGACTTGGCGGTCCTTTCTCCGACGACCCCTTTCCAGCGGCGCAGAAGGTTCTTCCTGACGACTCTCCTTCTCCGGTGGATCGACGAGTCCAACGTCGACGACTATGGTTAGTTTTCACTTGAGATCCCTTGATGATGATCTGTTAATTTCTTCTTCTGATCCTTGATCTCTGATTGAAATCTAGATCGGAAGATCGATCGATCTAACTCTTATCCCACTAATTCGTCGACGAACCGACGACGATTTCCTCGGCGATGCTCGACTGCGCGTGACTTTCTCCGACGATCATTCCTTTCTTCCTCGATCAAATTTTTTTGGCCAAGTCGATCGAATTCTCTTTAGCAATTCACTGTCAAATCTGATCGAATTGGAGGGGGCCACTATTCCAATCAAGAACACAACAATTCTCTGACTCTTGGACGACATCTGGACACAGAGGGATCGTATTCGACCTGGTGGATCGTGTCCGATCACTTAACTATGACTGCAAACTCTTCCCAGGTATTGCCTCAATTTTGCTACGTTTTAGAACTTGTTGCTTTAAGTTTTGATGGATGCAATGTTGGATAGGTTAGGAGTTGTGTTCGTGTGTGTGTCTAAGGCTGGGTTAGGTTCAGATTGTGTCCAGATTCGCTCATGATTCAGTTGTGTTCGTGTCTAGAGTTTGATTTTGTGTTGGCTTGCGTTGCGTGTCGGACTCAACTAGTTGGGCTTTAGTGTTCGGATGCGGGAGGGCATGTGTCTGTTTTAGCTTATAATCGAATTGCCTACTCGTTTGTTTTGGTTGAGCAATTGATTTGGAATGTTATAAACTGGACGTTTGAATTTCAAGTCTTGCTAAATATTCAAGTTGTAGATGGCTTAGCTAAGCTCTCTGTGGTGTGATTGTGTATAATTTTTTTTATCTAATTGATTGACTATGCTAGGTTTGGGATTCCTATGGAGATGAGGATTGGTGTTGTGGGTCTGCAGGTTAGCTTGGACTCTTGGATGATTGCTAGATGTTTGGTTGGACTTTGAGGCATATAACTGAGGGTTGGGTTCGTATTTTTTATAATTTCAATTATAGCTTGTGTATACTTTACTAGAGTTTGGGTTGATTCTGGGCTATTTGAATCTGGTATAGGGTTATATATGCTGTTATTGCAGAGCTTTAGTTTTTTTTAAAAAAAAATTGATTAGTTAATTAAGTATGATCTGAGCCCTAAGTATTTTCTTTCTAAACTTTGAATGTAAATAGGAAATAACTTATGTTAACTGAACAAGTTCAAACTATCGGGTTTTGCATGTTTGGTTGAACCTTGGTTGTGATGGCATTTTATGAATTGGGGTGATTAAGAGTTGATGGTCGAGTATGTCCCAGCAAGTTGCTAGGAAGTATAGCTCGGCTAGTGTGTTAGCAAGAAGTCAGTTCCTAGGATGGTTTAGACCAGTCAGTTAGGCCTAGCAGACAATTGGGTAGGAAATGATCTTTTTCATTGCTAACTTTATTGAAGGGTTGGTCTTGGATTGTTTTTACTATCATTTATAATACTAATTATTGTTAGTATTTCTTATTAACATTCTAGTTTTCGATCAAACCTAACCTTGCTAACCACTTAAATATTTTTGAAACTAAGTTTTGTTAAAGCTAATGAATTGATAATGTTTTATAAGAGTATAAATTAATTTTCACTATAATACTTGTGAGTACCTATAAATATTTTGTTGAAATCAAGTAGTATTCAGGTCTTTATCTATAAATTAGTATTTAACCTCCATTTGGCTAAATGAATGCATATAATTGCTAGCCTTTGTAATATCTGGATAGCTATGTTACAATTAATTGTCTTATACAAATCATTTTGCTAGTACTAATATTTTACTATAAGATATTTCAAAAATTGCTGGACATATATTAAATGATCTTGCAGAATAGTGATTTATAAATAGTTAGCCAATAATTAACAGTATTAAGTTAGTATGTATATTTTTAGCTAGCAAGTATGTTCTAAACATAAATGGTCCTTTGCTAAATATAGTTCTATTAGTATTTATTTTGATTAAAGCTATATATATTTTCTAAAATATTGTAGGTGGTATATAGCTAGCTAGTATATAGATAATTAGATAGCAACCTTAGTCAGTGGCTATTATTTAGAATCTAACTAACTTGCACCTAATCAGGAGGACATACAGATTTTTCCTACTCCCGATCACCAGAGCAAGGCATTACTCCGACTCGAACTCTTTACTCTGTATTTCTGTCATACTTTATTGTTTTTCTCATGTATAGGACATATTGTACACACGATTGTTCATTGTTCATCGTTCATCGTTTATTGTTCATTGTTCAGTGTTCTTTACTTATACATTGGGGTGGAGAAATACTACAAATATGTGACCAATCCTATATTATTTAGGCATTGATTAATAGCTTAGGTCTCACATCGTGCACGTGTGACTCTAACTCGTACCATTTTTTTGTGCTCTTGTACCCTGTACTACCCCTGCTGGTTACATATTCTGATAGTTATTTCAAATACATGTTACACTGATAGTATAGTTCATTGTTCTAGATCTGGTACTATAGTTTCATCGTTATTCATGCACCCCAGTTTCATATTCCTGTTCTTGTACTATAGTTCACATTGTATCTCATTTTTCATGCATTTCAGTTTATTTTGTTTATTGCTTCTTGTCGGGGTTGTACTTTGCTTTTTTTTCTGACAGGATACGTTGTAGGTAATCTTGAGGCTATATTAAGCTGGAGTCATCATTGGAGTTGTAGGATCTAGTGCATTATTTAGTTCATTGTTAGATATTCATTCTGGATATAATGTATTTTGGATTTCATCATTGTATATTTATTTTTCCAGATTTGTCTCCAGATGACTTTGTACTAAATTTGACTTGGTGGATTGTGGTGATTTTCTAGGACATTTATAGATGTTGTGGTTGATTTTGTATCATTGTGGCTTTGAGTTTTCCTTAGTATTGAACAGCTTACTTCGTCGTGTCTATCGACAAAGGCTGGACGTGTCCGACACGTACCCGATTATTCGGGAGTGGATCGTGACATTCTTGGAATATAATCTAAATCAAATCTTAGCCTTTATATAAGATTGACTAATCATATTCTCTTCTCAACCTAGATGATATATAAGTTCAACTTATACATTCTAGTTCCCTCTGGGGTCCATAAACTTATCCCAATGCAAGAATATGGTTCGATAATGGACAGATATTTCAAACTCAGGACGAATAGAAGCAAGTAGGAAAATAGACTTGAAAAACTTTCGAAATAAGACTCCCAAGGGTCATCCCTGGAATCTATCAAGGGTTTCTAATATGTGACTGAGTACAAAATCCTAAAATATTCCATGACTCAATCTTAGTCATAGGGTAGGCTCGCAGTAGTACAAATAAGCTCAAGTACCACCAAGACTTTGCATCATTAGCAAAGACTGACCTGTATGGGCCACCACTAAAAATATGTCACGACCCGCACCTGGATAAACGGGTATGAATATGTGGGCCACGCCCAGCCTACGCCGTAGTATCAACGGTAGAGGGCTGTCAAGTACTCGATACTAACTACAACATCTAAAAGATCAATAACTATAAAGGTACTCATATCACATCACAAAAGCTAAGGAAGATAAGACAAGAAAGATTACAATATCACTAGAACAACTAGAATCTACAAAGGATCATATGAGACAAGAATGAAATGGAAGAAAAATAATAACAAAACTAAAATAACTACCAGGCCTAGCACTCCTGGGAGACAACTTACGGTAAAAGAATATCGAGATCCGCCTCAGCTAGCAACATCCTGTAGTCCAATAATGAGGGCATAACAACTCCTAAAAATATTGTCAACGCATCCAGTCAGGATATGAACGGGTACATAAACTAATAGCAGTTCTATATGAATTGACAAATTCTATAAGAGACAATTATATTGAAAAACAAGATAAAATATCAAGACTGGAAATAAAGTAGTATATGTAAAACTGGATATCATGTTAGGATATGAAATACTGGAATGTAGAACAGTACAGTAATATTTGATGCATAATATAAATATAAATAGTGCTTTGAAATATTAGAGCATTATGTGATCGGCTTGGGTCAAGATCAGGCTCTTCCATTTGACTGGCTATGGTGCAAGAACAAGCGCAGGTAAACCTGAAGATCAGGTCGGCCAAAATGGAAAGCTATGGTGCAAGTAGTATCAGGTCAGTGGGGTGTGATCACATAACCTCTAATAACTTTCCATCCCCGAGTAGTATAACGGATCCGACATGTCACGTCATGATGCATGATTCTCTAAGAGGGTAGCAAATTCCCTTAGGAATCGACGTCTATACAAGTACAAGAAAACAAGATTGAACACTGTACCAATATACCACGGTCACCCAGGAATAACATTTCATGACAGGATCCGACGTATACTAGTTCATGTACCATCGTGTCGGGAATCAAGTAAAATACTACAACTGAATCGGATATAGTAGATATCAAGACAATGAAAACTATCAGAGAATGTACTCGCCTGTTGTCCTGAGCAATAAGTGAGGGTCTATGCCTGAACCGACGTCACAGAGACCTAATATGAGTTTACAGAGTTACTTAGTGTTCTAGAGTAAACAATATATATATATATATATATATATATATATATATATATATATATATATATATATACATTAATTCCATGCTTCTAGGCCTATTATAGGTCAAACTTAGTCAAACTAAATCAAACTGGGTCAAAGGTTGACTTATAATTGACTTTGGTCAACTGGTCAACTCTGGTCAACTTCTAGTCCACTCTAGGTTAAACTAGGTCAAAGCTAGTTTCTATAATCATCCACATGGTCAACTTATCAATTCTAGTGACATAAAATCACTGGAATCGATGGATCTCAATTTCGATGCACGGATCTCAAAATACGAACCGAAAAGAGAAGGATTATAACAAATAGTGATAGAAAGGAAAAAAGGCTATAGATGTTGTCGAATGATGAAACAACAATCACCAACGTGTCCATAATGGTCAAAATAGCTAGAATAGCCTACCCATAAGTTCAATTTGGACACAGAGGCAAAAAGGTAATTTCGGGTCAAAATAGTGTCCGTATCAGACCGACTTTGCACCGAAAATGTGCCAGGATAAAAGTCCTCAAAACCTAGCAAAATATATCTCCACGAATCCTGAATGATGATACGAACTCAACGGTATATCCGGAATTGGATTCCAATGGTCCGATCTCAAATTGGTTCGTTAACCCGGATATTGGAATCCGATTTGCACGAAAATGCATGTCGGAACCAAAGTCCACTAAATTTAGAAAAGTATATGTGAACGAGTCCAGAATGACGATACGAACTCAACGGTATATCCGAAATTGGATTCTGATGAGCTGATCTCAAAATAATCCGTTGACCAGGACATTAAGATTCCGGTTTGCACGGGAATGCATGCCGGAGCCAATGTCCACAAAACTCAGCAAATTATATGTCAACGAGTCCAGAATGACGATACGAACTCAATAGTATACCAAAATTGTATTTCAATGAGCCGATCTCAAAATGACCCGTTGATTCGGACTATGGGGCCCGTCTTGCACCGAAATGCGTGTCGGGACCCACATCCTCCAAATCAAGCAAACTTTATATGATTTATGCCAGAACAACGCTGCTAGTCTACTGCTGGTGTCAAAAATTGAATCCGGAGTCCCGGGTTCAAAATTAGGATTTTACAAGTTCAAAATTTCGAATTCGGACGACCAATTTTAGCGTCAAATTCAACTAATCAAACATGCTCATAATGAAATAAAACTTAAGAAGCAGGAAGAGGGTTATACCAGCTGTGCATAGGAACAGGTAGCACACCAATACATAGCTAGGATGGCGGAGATATGAGTCCACGAAGTGGGCTCCACAAAACTGTCCAAAATGTACACAATTTAAAGGGTCAACTTGGTCGCCGATTTTGATCTATCAAATGATCGAATTACCGATTGAAACTTTAGGGACATGAAGTGGTGGTATATACCGAAATTGAGACGGAAGAAACGATCGACGATCCAACCGTCAGATTTCTCGAAAAATGTGCACCAAGTTGCTGTCCCAAAAAACAATTTTGGACTTCGATTTCTCGCGCGTGCCGACGAGATCTCGTACAAAACGTACGAATCGGCTACGTGGCTTGTCGGAGAGGACAACGACCACTCAGGGGGGGTCGTTTGAGGGTTCGTCGGACAGGGGGGCGACCGACGGCGGTGTCGGTTGGCCGCGACGGTGTACGGTAGCACTGCCATACGCGGCTGCTACTACTCGCGCTCTGCTACTGCAGTGCGCTGCTCCTGCTACCTTTGCTCATGCTTGGCCGCACGCTGGAAGGTGTACACGACGGCGGTGGCTGCCCGACGGTCGCCGACGGTTGCGACAAGGGGGAAGAAGGAGGAGAGAAAGGTGGAGGTGGTGTTAATGGTGATGGTGAGGATGATGATGGTGGTAGAGAAGAAGAAGAGAAGGAGGAATGGTGATGTTGGTGTGTACATGGAGAAGGAGAAGGAAGAGATTTGCTAAGGAAGAAGAAGGATGGAAGGAGAAGAGGTGGAGTGGTCGGCTAGGGGGGTCTACTGATGGGAGAGGGATTGTGTGTGTGATAGTGATGGGTGAAAAGAGAGAGAGAGAGAGATTTATATATATTATTTAGAAAGAGAGAGAAAATAAGTTATTATGTAAAGTAGAGAGGGAAAGAGAGATATTTTTGAGTAGTGATGAGAGAGAAATTGTATGTGGGATGTTTGGGTAGTCATGATAGGGGTCACATAAAATTGGGTTGGGTGTTGGGTCAAGTTTGGACAAGTTGGGGCTAGGGTTTGATCAAAATTACGAATTTAAGCCATTTATAAACATGGATGAAATAGGAGCACACGGGAGATCAATTGGGTGGCACGCAAGTGGCACGTGCATAGTAGGCTCAAAACAGGTTAGAACCATATATTGGGTCGAATAGATTGGACCGATGTCGGGCCCCGAAATTAAATTGAAAGTTAAGTCACAAATTACGACAGACGATAAATTGGCCAAAATTGACCCAAAAGTTGTGCGATGCCAAAAGAGCACAAGGAAACAAGTTTGAGTGGAAGATGATATATCAAAATGAAGATAATGTTGTCTACTACAAACTTATGAAGAAAGTTTTCAGAGACTGACGTCTCTGACGTTCCAGAAATCAAAGTCACGGAAAAGAGCATTTAATGATCAAGAATAATCAAATAAGAATTATTATCGAAAATAATTCTTTTAGAAAAAGTCAAAAATAAATCCCTAAAATTCAGGGGGCTTATAAACCCGCCTTGCGTGAGCGCAATCTAGGCTCACACGGCATCACACCTTAGCGAGGATGATCGCTCCTCCCGGAACGGGGCATGACAAATTGGTATTAGAGCACGACTTTACGTCCTTGGACTTTCGATTGAATTCTTTAACTAAGATGTTGTTGTTTCCTCAAAATCTGATGTTATTTCCACGATCAAAGTGTTGGCACTCTCTCTTAATGTTCCACGGGATGTTCCATACAATAAGTCTATATATTTTTAAAAATCTTACGAAGGCAAAATTTGATTGAACAAGATGGTTCAACGTAAGGCACGGTTGGCTAAGTCAGACTGGACATATACACCAAGAATTGAGTCGACCATAACAAAGTCATGTACGAGATTCAATTTGTTTTGGATGAAAATAAGTTAGACTCGATTGAGCATGTGGGATAATTATCGATTGGGGTACTATCGAGTAGATTATATAGTCAATGCGACATAGATGAACATGCTTGAAATTTGAGAAATAGTTCGATCGGAGATTGGAAGTAATTTTGATTCAAAATTGGTTTCGAGGATTTATCAAGTAACTTCATCCCTGAGTGGTGTATGGAATAGCCTTGGAGATGTTGAACGACTGTAGCAAGCGTCATGGTATGTAAAGCCTTAGATTGAGTGTCATTGAGTAAGTTGTAATATTGAAGTTTTGATGAGTTGATTCAAACGAACTAGAAACGACGTATATCGGATTGGGATTACGCAAGTACATAATGTGAAAATGATTAAGTAGGTAGATTGAATTGAGAAAAAGTTAAGATGTAACGAACGAATGACTCAGTCGAGGAATCGTATACGAAAAGTTAGCACGATTGAGAGTTAAAGTTCTTGAAAATGATTTGGATATAAAAAAATGACTCTAAGGATTGGGATAGATGTTGCTCGATGATTTCAGTTAGCATAGAATGATACAATTTAAGGAAATATATTGCTCGACGACTTAAGATAGATGGATGAACATACGTGATTTTAGATTTGAACGAATTGATCATATAACTAGTTCAAGGTATAATGATCGAACTTGATCTTGAATGTCAAGAGATTATGGTATATCCAATTCGGATGATAGCGTCAGTTGCACGACTCGGAGTTCGTTGCAGAGGAAGATCGTTTGGTTATGTACTTCATAGATGGTATTAAGGCGTATCAAAGATTGATGTGCGATAACCCGGGGGTACTCTAATTCGAGGAATGATGATCGTGTGAAATATTATTGTTTCGATGGATGCTATACTTGGGATTTTGATAATAATAAATTTTTGGATGGATGAAAAACAAAAACGAAAGTGTCTTGAATGTTTCGTTGATAACCACAACATTGACGTCCTTGTCTTGTGCGAGCACAACTCCCCTCGCACATGCGTCACGTCAGATTAGGGCAATCATTCTGCGAGAACGCTAGCATGGTGATTCATGTCCAGCGGGGATGATCGAACGTACAGGAGATCATGGCGTGGCAATTGGATTATGTTGACTTGTGGTTTGATGTGAAGGTAAATTCAAGGATTTTTATGACTTGTGATTGATGATAAAGTAAGTTTGAGGATTGGGTAGACCCAATGTGCGTATCGAGAATGAATTAGTCTAGAATCAAAGCAAGAGTTATGCTCCGAGAAGGACGATTATCTTGCGGGAGCATTGGCATGGTAATTTCATGTCCAACATGGATAATCGGACTTGCGGGAGATTGGGATGTAACATATTGTTATGCTAGACAACCTTGTGATCGAATGCGTAAATTGTGTTAAACGACTTAGGGAATTTGGTATGAAAATTATGGTTTGGTGATAAATCGTGTCGTGGTGTCATTGACCTAGATAGGGTGGATATGTGGAATATATCGAACATGTTTGATGAGATAGAGGACCCCTTTGACTAAATGCTGCAAGTATGAGTTGGAGAAAACTATGCTCGAAGTTTAAAAATCGGAGTGATACAAGCTTGGGTAGAAACCCTGTACTACCAACTTTGGTTTGACCTTAGGATTGGAGTCATTGTTGATATTATTGTTTGGGAACGATGATTCCAATACTGACGGTTGACTTTAGCCTGAAAAGATAGCCTAGCGGTTAGGCAGACTTTCCTGTATGGAGAGATAGAAATTATACAATCGACCCTAGTGAGAGTTGTCGAAGTATTCTTGAAAAATCTCGAGGATTGATAGTATTGGAGAATAGTATTGGTGGATAGAATGATTCAACTATGTGGAGCACCGCTCATGAGGCTTAGTTGAAATACATATATCTTGGGACGTCTAAATATGTGCACAATCTGACTCGAATGTCAATGGCGGATTCTCTATCACGAGACTTGGTTGAAATGCATATATTTAGGGTATGCCTTAAATATGTGTACGATCTAACTAAGTGATATGTTGAATTCAGGTGGGACTAAAAGAATAGGAAGCTATCGAGGATTTTGAATTTGTGTGTTTCAAAGAAAATCTTGATGGTAGTGCAATTGTTGGAATCGAAATGAACTTGAATGTTGATTGATGATAGGGTGGTTTACCCTAGAACTAAGTTATCCATGTGTTCGATAAGTATAAGTTACCCCAGATTTGAGATATAATTGTTTGAGGTAAAGAATAAATAAGGTGCGAGCGTGGCTCGAATTGAAAAAATGCATAGACAGAGTGTGTGCGAGAACTACTGGATATTGAACAAGTGATGAGTCGATGAGTGTGTACTTAGTAAGTTTCGAGGACAAAACTTTTTCTGAGTGGTGTATAATGTAATGCCCCGTCCCGCTCAGTTCAATCAGAGGAATCAAAATGCCAATGGCGTTTGGACTTAACCATGCAACGGCTTGCTTGAAGTCCTGCTCGGTCGAGGCAACTCCTCGCTTAGGTGGGTGGCTTCGGTGAACTTGGCTCAGCTTGGCCTTTACACTAATAAAACAAAAGTTTTCATTGCTCTGAATAGGCTTGATAAAAAAGGGACGAACCCACATTTAAGGGAACTAATAATCCCGCTCTGAGTCGGATTGAGTTAGAATATGGAAAGGTCACACGGTTGGCTTAGAACTGTTGCACAACGTGCTTTCAAATTGGCACTCGGTCCTTCGTCCCGTGGCTTGGGAGAAGGAAAAGTTGGTCTATGTTGCGACGAGACTATAAACTTAGTATAGTCATAAGCATCACACGATATAAATGCTTGGTTAAGCATACACGGTCCCACTGTCCAACATTTGGTAGAGTATTCACTGTCCTACCGTCCAATGCTTGGTATAGCACAATTGTCTTACAAGTCTCAATACACGTTCCTAGGATGTAAGGCTTGGCATACCCTTTGCTTGTCTCATGGGTTAAGTTATATCACCTGGTTATGGCACAGTCATAACACTGATATATATTACAGTTGATTCAAGTTGAATATGTAGGAGGCTCACAAGTAGTCATTCCTGAGTGAGTCAAATGTACGAAAATATGAATGGAAAGTAAGCATAACTGTAGCATACCAAGGCTCCCTGAAATAATGGACATGTGTCGAGGTAACCCCTGAAACAATGGGTGCTACAAAAAAGACAAAAAAATATAGAAACGTATTGATTGAGTAATGACTATGTAGGACGATAATTGAGTCGAGTCTTGCATGGTCATGGACAACTTGTGCACAAGGAATAACTCCTTGAATAGTACCCGGAGACGGTATGACTTCGAACCTAGATGAAGCAAAAGAAAATAGTCTTGTTGGCATACAACACTCAGATGGGTTAGTCAGGAACTTTCAGTGAGGCTCGCTACCTACACTGAAAGGGTCGCCGTCTAAGCCCGGCTATTGTCCATGGTGCTAGTGACCCTTTCATATAGATGAGTCGGCATATAGCGACAATTCGTGTGCATGCCTGTGGATTTAAGTCAAGTAATATGGGTAAGGTACAAATGAGTAAAATAAGGTATGTGCACGTTCTTCAACATAATTATGGGGCCTAAGATTTGGCTAAAGTAGATACATGTGCTTCTATACGAATATGGTGTCGGGTGTTTGAGTCATTGATACAAGTTCATGAGTTCACAATTGAGTCGTTGACACTAAAGTTCACAAGTCTTTTAATAAGCCATTTGTAATCTTTGTTTTAGAATCAATAAAAAGCAATTTGTATGACTTATATTGTTTTAACTTTTCGCTGGTGACATACTATTTATTTAATGTTTTTGCTTCGAGACTTCTGTACGACGACCCCGTCGTTTAGCCTGTAATCGGCTATTATAGTACCCGCCTTGTGTGAGCACAATCTAGGCTCATACGATATCATGCCTTAGCGAGGACGATCGTTCCTCCGGGATTGGGACGTGACCGCAGATGCTATGCGTGTTGCGCTCGGTCCTTCAAGTAAACAAGGATGTCGTCGATGAAGACTACTATGAATTTGTCAAAGAATGGACAAAACACTCAATTTATTAGATCCATGAAGGCAGCAGGGGCATTTGTCAGGCCGAATGACATTACTAAGAACTCATAGTGGCTGTAACGAATGCGGAAGGCAGACTTTGGAACATTATCTGCCTTGACCTTGAGTTGATGATAACCCGATCGAAGGTCAATCTTCAAAAATATTGCAGCACCTTGGAGTTGATCGAACAAATCGTCGATACTATAGTGCCCCACTTTCTATAGGCGACACACTTCATAATATGCTTGTGCCTAGTCAGATCTGTCGAAAACTTAGATGGCCATCTGACTCGATCGTTGAGCTTGGTAAACGATAACACCTTGTGGCATCGATCAAATCGATTTGGACGGATGTTACGAGAATTGATCCAACTAATGGAACGACTTCTGTTGAATTAAGTCCTAGATACAGCGAGCTGTGTCTCGGCGAGTAAGCTCTATATAAGAGTCCCTTCGACGGGACCGGACCGCTGTATGATTTTTTTCTTGGAGCTTTTGCCGCTTAGTTTTGATAAAAGTCCTTTCGCATCATTTTCTGAATGCAATCTACGAATTTTGAAGCGAAGGAATAAAGAAGGAATCCTAACTAAGTGTTGGTGCCATTGCAGGAGCTCGCAAAACTAAAGCTTGAACGTTGCGAAGCGCTTCGACGGTCGGCACGATCAAAGAACTTGGTGGGTGATTCGGCCCCTTTTTTTCTACTCTGTCCCGCAAACGAAATTTCTTTGTCTCAAATTCATTCAAATCGATGATGCCAAGTTAAATGCATGCCAATCCACTAAGGTCAAGAACTCGAGAAAAATGTATTGATTTAGAGTAATCTACTCTGAAAATACAAGTTTCGCATATAAACGAGAAAGTTTAAGGTTCTAGTAAAAAGATAGACTATTTCATGTGCTGCAAAAATAATATGAAACGTCGATCGTGAGTTATGATGCCTCGGGCAATTTGGTGCCTACGGGATGCTTAATCGGGAGTACGGCTTTGGGAAAAATGAATCGTTGCATGAGTTGGAAGAAATGATAATGCCATTCAATAATGTTCGTGCTATACAAATATATTTGCATATATTAAATTGTTCACGCATTGGTATGATCATGGACAGCTTGTGCACAAGTTTGATTTTTCTCGAATCGGTATCCGGGGCATCGGTATCGAATGTTTGATATTCTATTTGTTGTTTGGGTTATATACTAAAAGCATCACTTTTGTAGTAACCTTATTTCCTTAAATTTTGAATGAGAATCATATGGGAAAATGTTTGCATATTATATTTATTGCAAGTGTTAATACAAATGTCTGATATTCTATATTATAGATAATATGGTGTGTGGTGTCACACAGAAGATCATATTATCAGTTCCCTATGGAGTATATAAATAGTTCACAACCTAAATGGACTTGGATAATCTATTAGAAAGGTTGTAGTATAATATGATATTAGTCTATCTTGACTATAGGTTTATACTAGTACACTTTTTGTGTATTGAACAGGACCACTTGAGGTTGTTCTCTTTGTACTGACTACATAAGAGAACAAACACCTCTGTTATTATGGATGCTTGTGCTCTTAATCCGGATATAATAACAGACATGTATATGCAGTGTGTATTACTTTGACTCATGAAAGAGTGAGATTCATTATGGATCAACAACCTTTATGAATTGGGTAATAACATTGTATGTATAATGGGCTGTTGATTATAAATGGAATCCATGTCTCGATACATCGGGTTGATGATGTCCCCTTAAGGAGCTCATAAGGATTGTCATGTAAACCCTGCAGGTGGATTATATCTGACATGACAAATAAAGTTGAGCGGTACTACTTAAGGATAAAAGATGTTGAATCAATATAGTTGTCAGTAACTTAATTTGATCGACGGATATACGATATCTTAACATGGGGAGCCAAACGAGCATATAATAAAAGGAGCCCACAAACATAATTTGGGATTAGGGAGGTAGTGCAACAATAGCTCATTAGTGGACTGAGCTATTGTTAATGGGCCTGGATTGTGTGTTCGGACTAAATACGGGATATCCAGATCCGTTAGGAGGCCTAACCCTAATTTCTTCTCATAGTTCCTGCCGTAGCCTATATATATCCTCTATTCTCTGGCTGCCACATTACTGATCAAAAATCTAAAGCTTTCTCTAAATTCGTGATTCACGTAAGGAGAGAAAGAGAGGGCTGCCAAAGAGAAGAAATGGTTGGAAGATCGTCGCCCACACGACGTCCAACTCGATGAAGGAATACATACTGAAGATCTTGGGGTCGTCCGCTCGAGATTGCCAGAAATTACTTGTCTTCTTTCCGTCGCAGGTATAATTCGTGAATCCTAGTTTTTGCATATGAAGGATTAGAACACGTATTAAATCTGTTTAACTTTCTATCAATCAATACGCACACCAAAGTAAGGGTCCTGGAAATCCCCAGTTCCATTACTAACCCCCTCCCCCAACTCCCCAAGTACGTCGGGAGCTCTATACTGAAGCTGAAGTGCGGAGAGGCATTTTGAAGCTCTTCATATCCTGAAGTATTTTGAAGCTAATTCAATCGAAAGCTTATGTATAAAGGAGCGAATGTATGGAACAACAAGTGTTAGTTCAAGCAGCTTGTCGAGTATATTTCTTTTGTTTCAATCAATGTAGCCGCAACGACAACCAATGTAATTACGACTTGTACTTCGTTACAAGCTATGAATAAAAAGCATATTTCTATCTTCCTAAACTGTGTCATATATTCTGATATGATTTGTGAAGTTTCAACTTGGTGTTTCAATATAATAATCAACGTAACGTTCTTGTCTTGTACGAGTGCAATTCCAGACTCGTACGACATCACGCCTTAGCGAGGATGATCGATTCGACTTAATAACACCAGAGACGAACAGTTTGTCAACTTGGGGCGTGACAAATTGGTATCAGAGCACAGTTATGTTTCCTCAGATTTTCAAAAGATATTTCATTATTGGAATGTTCATTACGATTGCTCGATTTAATACTTGTCGACATGCTGCATGAAATAAAAGTTCCATACAGGTAAGCCCGTAGATATTTTTGAAAAATACTTACGGGTTTACTCTGTTTTGTAGGAATGACTAAGAAAAATAAGAACAATCCCGACACAACAACCCAAACTGTGGATAGTACGTTAAGTTCAAAGAGTACTGGCCCTAGCGAGACGTCGATGGAGAAAATGCTACAGTTGATGGAGCTGCAGCAGCAACAGCTTCAGATGCAAACCAAAGCCCAATTTGATGTGCAGCAGAAGCAAATGGACGACCTAACGCAGATCGTAAGTAAGATGGTGGGCAATACCAAAGCAACAATCGTGGTATCCGAAGAGAGGCTAGATGTCCAAGATAAAGTCGAGGATGAAGCTAAACTACAAATGATAAATTCTTCTTCCTTGTTCAAATTAAAGGAGTTCCGCAAGATGAATCCACCTAAATTTAATGGCCGAGCAGAGCCTGATGTGATAGTGGGGTGGCTCTCAGAGATTGAGGACTTATTTAATCTGCTTGAAGGGTCCCAGAGGGTAACATATGCGTTGTTACAGCTACAACTGAGGGCTTACGACTGGTGGGCAGCTAAGAAGCAAAAAATCTATGAAGCCGATATCGACACCACAATTTCCTGGAAAATGTTCAAGGAAGTATTTCTTGAGCACTACGTTCCTCGTGCCGTCCGTCATAAAAAAGAAGACGAGTTCATGATGTTGTGACAAAGAAATATGTCAGTCGATGATTATGACTCGAGCTTCTCGAAACTGGCAAAGTTTGCCGGCGCCTTCTATCCAACAAGGAAGTATGGTATGAATGCATCCAACAAGGCCTAAATGATGAACTGCGAAGGGACGTCATGAATCAATAGTGTCGAACCTACCGTGAATCCTACGATGTCGCTCTCGATAGAGAGCGTGTCTGTGGTCGTATGTCGTAAAGAGCCATGCCTGTCGTCAGTAACCACTTCAACAAGTGTCCTAACGATGTCGGAGGATCGGGAGTATCAAAACGTTCGAACACATTTGATAACCGGGGCCATGGCGGATAATACTATAACAGGAGCGGTAGGCGTGGGCACCGAACAACCAATTACGTCACGAGATCTTGCTACAAGTGTGGCAAGGTAGGCCATATAGCTACATATTGTCCGAAAAATGTTCTGAATCAACACAACCCACCAAGGAACGTTCTGAATCAATATAAAGCACATACACTGCAAGGCGCAAATACGGTGCCTGTCAACCCGTAAAATCAATGCCATGGAGCTCAAGGCCGAGTTTATGCATTAACTTGGGATGAGGCATTCGCGTCTGATACTGTTGTAACAGGTATATTACTCTACAAAAATATACCTCCTCGAGTACTATTCGATTCGGGTGCGACGTATAGTTTTATATCTGCAGATCTTGCGAAAGAAAATAAAATAGCTATGCAATCACTAGATATGGACCTTAGCGTTAGCACTTCGTCGGGAGTCGATATGCCTGTGAACTTTTTTTGTAGGAATGGCCACATTTGCATCGGAGGAAGAAATCTATACTTGGAAGTTGTCGTACTAGACATCAAATAGTACGACATAATCCTGGGCATGGATTGGTTGGGCGCTTGTCATGCAACAATCGAGTGCACGGAGAAGAGAGTGGTGTTTCGTCTTCCTGGCAAAACAAAGTTCTCATATTCGTGTGATACAGTCTCGAAGATGGCAATAATGGTATCGACAATCTCAGCGAGGCGTAAGCATTCCGGCTGTACGGGATACTTGGCATCAGTTCGAGATACGAGGAAGGATATTCCAGACATAATACAGACTGATGTTGTGGCAGATTTTCCTAATATTTTCCCTGACGAGATGCCCGGGATGCTGCCGGATCGAGGAATAGAATTCAGCATCGACACCTTTCCGAATACACGACCGATATCAAAGGCGCCTTATCGAATGGATCCAGTAGAACTGAAGGAGATGAAGGTACAATTACAAGAGTTGCTAGATCGCAGATTTATTTGCCCTAGCATCTCTCCGTGGGGAGCTCCCGTACTATTTGTGAAAAAGAAGGATGGTTAGATGCGGCTATGCATCGACTATCGGGAACTCAATAAGGCGACCATGCGGAACAAGTATCCCTTGCCACGAATCAATGACTTGTTTGACCAACTGCAAGGCGTGTCAATATTTTCAAAAATTGATCTTCGTTCAGGCTATCATCAGTTGAAGATTAAGTCCGACGACGTATCGAAGTCTGCCTTCCACACTCGATATGGTCATTATGTATTCCTTATGTCGTTCGGTTTGACGAATGCCCCAGCCACTTTCATGGATCTGATGAACTGAGCCTTTCGACCCCAAATCGATAAATTTGTAGTCGTGTTCATCGACGATATCCTTATCTACTCAAAGAATCGAGAAGAGCATGCAGAACACTTGAAGACGATATTGCAAACTCTGCGTGAAAATAAATTATATGACAAGTGAAGTAAATGCGAGTTCTGGATGAGTAGTGTGACATTCCTCGGACATGTAATCTCTGCCGAAGGTGTCGCGGTGGACCCAAAGAAGATTGAAGCGGTGGTAGATTGGAAACGACCTACCTCGGCTAGCGATATTTGGAGTTTCCTTGGCTTAGCAGGCTACTACGAAGATTTGTACGGAGCTTTTCAAAACTAGCGTCGCCTCTGACTCGTCTCACCAAAAAGGAGTAGTATTTGAGTGGAATGACGACTGTGAATCCAGCTTTCAAGAGTTAAAGCAACGTCCCGTCTCAGCTCCAATCCTTGCTCTTCCAGATGGTCCAAAAGGCTTTCAAATATTCAGCGATGCATCGGGAACTGGCCTCGGGTGTGTACTCATGCAGAGAGATAAATTCATATCCTATGCTTTACGACAGTTGAAGCAGCACGAGAAAAACTATCAAATGCATAACCTAGAATTGGCGACGATCGTGTTTGCATTAAAATTCTGGCGATACTACCTCTTTGGTGTGGCTTGCAGAATCTACACAGATCATAAAAGCCTGAAATACTTATTTACGCAACGAGAACTCAACTTACGGCAGCGACGTTGGCTCGAACTCATAAAAGATTACGAGCTAATGATCGAGTATACACCGTGCAAGGAAAATGTTATAGCCGATGCGCTTAGAAGAATGCTTATGGGATCACTGGCCATAAATAATGAGATACGACGAGACCTTGAAGCGATGGGTATCGAACTCGAAATTGAGAATCAACACCTGCACCTAGCTCAGTTGAACTTATGGTCGAGCCTGCTTAGCAAAATATATACCGCACAAAAGGACGATTCATTCCTGAAGAAGATGTATGAGCTAATTTCAACAGGAAGGGCGACTGACTTTGCGGAAGACGGAGATGGGACGATGCGACTAAAAGGAAGGCTCTGCATTTCTGAAACTGTCGAGCTCAGAAAAATAATTCTGACGGAGGCACATTATGTGAAGTACTCGTTACATCCTGGAAGCACCAAGATGTATAAGGACTTGTGCATAAACTTTTGGTGGCACGGCATGAAGAAAGACGTGGCTACTTTCGTATCGCAGTGTATGGCATGTCAGCAAGTGAAGGCAGGACACCAAAGGCCAGGCGAAAAGCTACAGAATCTTGCCATTCCCGAGTGGAAGTGGGACAACATCTCGATGGATTTCATTGTGGGATTTTCGAAGACGCCGCAGGGGAATAATGCGATTTGGGTCATTGTTGATAGATTGACCAAGTCGGCTCACTTTATCGTAATTAAAGTAAGATGGAGAGTCGATCGGTTAGCGCAAATCTATATCGACGAGATTGTTCGATTGCATGGGGTACCGGCCTCAATAATTTCGGACAGAGACGGGCGATTCCTATCGTATTTTTGGACGAGCCTACAAGCGACGATGGGGACCAAACTAAATTTTAGTTTTACGTACCACCCCCAGACAGACGGTCAGACGAAGAGGGTAAATCAAATTTTAGAGGATATGTTGCATCTGTGTTCGATCGATCTAAAGACTAGTTGGGATACGTATTTGCCGCTTGTGGAGTTTGCGTATAACAACAGTTATCAGTCGAGCATTCAGATGGCTCCATATGAAGCACTCTACGAAAGGAAGTGTCGATCTCTAATATGCTGGGATTAAGTCAAAGAGCGACAAGTGCTTGGATCGGAACTAGTAGAGCAGGCCATCGAACAGGTCCGCTTGATCCGAGATAGACTCCGTATCGTGCAAAGTCGACAAAAGAGCTACGCAGATCTTCGTCGATGACCGCTAGAATTTTTGGTCGGGGACAATGTGTTTCTGAAAGTAACATCCATGCGTGGTGTGATGTGGTTCGATATTAAAAGAAAATTGCGCCCGAGATTTGTAGGCCCCTTCGAGATCATCGAGCGAATTACAATGGTTGCTTATCGGATTGTACTACCTCCAGCCATGGCTGATGTGCACGATATTTGCCACGTCTCACAACTTTAAAAATACATGCACGATCCAAGTTACATGTTTATCTTCGATCAGTTGGAGCTACGTACTGACTTGTCTTACTCAGAGGAGCTTATTCAAATTTTGGACCGTAAGGAGAAGGTATTACAAAATCGGTCGACGTCCTTGGTCCGCTTGCTTTGGTGGAACCATTCATTTGAAGAGTCAACGTAGGAAACAGAGGCGGAGATGAAGGAGAAGTACCCTTCTTTGTTTGCCTAATTTAAGGTCAGACCCTTGTTCTTAAGTTTCGGGACGAAACTTTTTTTTAGTGGTACATTATGTAGTGCCCCGCTTTCGATAGGCGATGGACTTCATAATATGCTTGCGTCGAGTCAGATCGGTCGAGAACTTAGATGGTCATCTAACTCGATCACTGAGCTTGGTAAACGATAACACCTTGCGGCATCGATCAAATCAATTTGGACGGATGTTACAAGAATCGATCCAACTAATGGAATAACTTCTGTTGGAATAAGTCCTAGATGCATCGGGCTGCGTCTCGGCGAGTGAGCTCTATATCCCTTCGATGGGACCGGACCGCTGTATGGTTTTTTCTTGGAGCTTTTGCTGCTTGGTTTTGATAAAAGTGCTTTCGCGTCGTTTTCTGAATGTAATCTACAAATTTTAAAGCAAAGGAATAAAGAAGGAATCCTAACTAAGTGTTGGTGCCATTGCAGGAGCTTGTATAACTAAAGCTTGAACGTTGCGAAGTGCTTCGACGGTCGGCACGATCAAAGAACTGGGTGGGTGATTCGGCCCCTTCTTTTCTAATCTGTCCCACAAATTAAATTTCTTTGCCTCGAATTCATTCAAATCGATGATGCCAAGTTAAATGCATGCCAATCTACTAAGGTCAAGAACTCGAGAAAAACGTATCGATTTAGAGTAATCTACTCTAAAAATACAAGTTTCGCACATAAATGAGAAAGTTTCAGGTTCTAGTAAAAAGATAGACTATTTCACGTGCTGCAAAATAATATGAAACGTCGATCGTGGGTTATGATGCCTCGGGCAATTTGGTGCCTACGGGACGCTAAATCGGAAGTACGGCTTTGGAGAAAATTAATCGTTGCATGAGTTAGGAGAAATGATAATGCCGTTCAATACTGTCTGTGCTATACAAATCTATTAGCATATATTAAACTGTTAACGCATTGGCATGGTCATGGACAGCTTGTGCAAAGTTTGATTTTTCTCGAATCGGTATCCGGGGCATCGGTATCGAATCTACCTAAGGGGAATGAATAATCGTGCTTCGGCACTGATGCATTGCGGGACCGTCTGTCAGGCTTGCAACCTAGACTGAACGGGCCGAAATGTCGTTGAGATAGTCCCAAGTGGTGTGTAACACCAGTGACCGCACCTATAAGATATTAGCATGCTCACCTATTGTCTTATGCGGGTAGTAAGTAGTATCTCTATTTTATGCAGGGATGAGCACGGCCGTGATAAAAACTGTGAATATTTGCTATGTTTTACTGTATGCTTTATTACTTCAAAGATGGCTATCAATATGAATTGAATTCATTTAGTTCTAAATAGAAAGAAAACTCTAAAGCATGTCTACTTTAACAATCAGAGTCAGTTTAGACGAGTGGGTTCGTCTTGTCCACTTAGCAAGTGTGCTTACCCCCTCCCCCAACTCCCCAGGTGCGTCGGAAGCTCTAAACTGAAGCTGAAGTACGGAGAAGCATTTTGAAGCTCTTCCTATCCTGAAGTATTTTGAAGCCAATTCAATCGAAGGCTTATCTATAAAGGAGAGAATGTATGGAACGGCAAGTGTTAGTTCAGGCAGCTTGTCGAGTATATTTCTTTTGTTTCAATCAATGTAGCCGCAACGGCATCCAATGTAATTACGACTTGTACTTCGTTGCAAGCTATGAATAAAAAGCATATTTCTATCTTCCTAAACTGTGTCTTATATTCTGATGTGATTTATGAAGTTTCAACATGGTGTTTTAATATAATAATCAACGTAACATTTTTGTCTTATACGAGTGCAATTCCAGACTCGTACGGCATCACGCCTTAGCAAGGACTATTGATTCAGCATAATAACACCGGGGACGAACGGTTTGTCGACTCGGGGCGTGACAGATTCGGTACAGGAGGTATTTGTTCTAGACGATGGCTTTGTTTAATTCATGGTAGTCGATGCAGTGGCGCATCGATCCGTTCTTCTTCTTCACAAATAGTACAGGCGCTCCCCATGGTGAGATGTTAGGACAAATGAACCCTTTGTCGGGCAATTCCTGTAACTGTACCTTGAGTTCTTTTAATTCTATAGGGGGCATTCTGTACGGGACCTTGGAAATCGGTCGAGTGTTGGGGAAGGTGTCAATAGTGAACTCGATTTCTCGATCGGATGGCATGTCGGGTAGCTCATCCGGAAATACATCGAAGAATTCTGCCATAACGTCGGTCTGACCCATGTTTGCACCATCATGTCGCATGTCTCAAACAGACGCCAAGTAGCCTTCACATCCGAAATACAGCATCCTTCGAGCAAAAATTGTCGAGATCACCATGAAGGCCGTCGACGCTTCACCACATGAGTAACAGAATTTGGTCTCCTCCGGTAGACAGAAGGTGACTTCTTTCTTGCTCAATCAATGGTGGCCGAGCAAGCACCGAGCCAATCCATCTCCAGATTGATGTCGTAGTCCGTAAGGTCTAGAACTATCTCATCTAGAGTCAATTTTCTTCTACCAATACATATGCAGCCGTCTCTACAGATAGTATTTACAAGTATTTGTGTGCCCAACGGGGTGCTAACACTAAGGTTAAGGCCTAGCAATTCTATGGAAAATTTGTGTTCATCAATAAAATCTGCCGCTATAAAACAATATGTAGCAACTGAATCAAACAGTACATAGGCATGCTTATTATTGAAAAGCAATATACCTGTCATGACTGTACCTGTGGCGAATACCTTATCTCGAGTCATGGCATAGACACATCCTTGGGCATTAGGACGATGGTCTTGGCCATTTTATTGTACGGGCTGGGGGCTCGAGGTGTCGGGCCACAGTTATCTGGACAATCCTGTGGCGGAGGCACATTTGGGTTCGGTCTCTTAGTCGGGAAGTTTGAACTGAAGTGGCCACTTTTACCATAGTTCCAGCATCCACCTTCAAAAACTTCATAATCGACGATATCTGGTACAGCGAGGTCCTATGTTCCGCCCTTGGTATCCGCCCTGATGCCTATTTTTTGGACTCTTGGTCACGTTGTTTCCTCCCATATGGCTAGGGTGCTTGTGATTGTATGTATGCACAGTGCTGGCAGCGGCTGGAGGATATTAGTGCTCAAGTCGAAGAGCGTGGTTCAGAGACTCGCCCATCGTCTTGTATTTCGAAACTAACATATGAGCAGAAATAGAGGGCCGCAGACCCACTTTGAATCGTCGAGCGTGACTCTCCGGGATAGATACGAACGCTCCAGCAAATTTGGCTTATTTATTGAAATCTGTTGCATATTGTCGCACCGACATATTCTCTTGTCTCAATTGTATAAATTTATTCTCCTGCTCCCGTCGAACGACTATGAGAAGATATTCAATTTCAAATGCCTTTCGGAAGGTGGCCTAAGTGATCATCGTCATCTCGTCATCATGTCGGAGTGCTCGCTTTTGTACGGCCCACCAGTCGTGCGCGATCAATCGGAGTTAAAGTTGAGCACATGCGACTTTCTTGGACTCATCAATACCTAAGAGTTCAAAATGGTCTTCTATTTCCTCCAACCAATCAATTACCAAAGAAGGGTCCTCAGTGACGCTGAAGGAAGTGCGGTAAGTCTTCTTGAATTTTGATACCTTAAAGTTGGAACTTATCGGTGCTACAAGTTGGCACTCGGGCTCCTCGAGTTTGACTTTATTCGGTCGGGCCGCAGGCTCGGTTACATCATGTGTCATAGCAGAATTATTATTGGTCATAACTGTCTGGACAATTTACGGAAGAGTATCAAGCTGTTTCTGTTGCATGATCTTGAATTGGGCCTCGAATCAGTTTTCAAATTGAGTCTTTCGTGCCTCAGTCTGCCATCGATGGAGCTCATTCTAGCATTGAATTACCTCGGCCTGATGTTGTTGCGCTTCCAGCATATGCAACATCCGTTCCTTGGAGCTAGGCGTTCGAGAGTTTTGCCCTTGAGCTACTCAAGCCGCTCGAGGCACTCTCCTCGTTCACAGATGCAGCTTTTTCGACTACTGAAATTAGCAAGCAAATCATATTAGTCTCAAACATTATACGGACTTACTGTATGCAATAACTCATCTCGTCGACATGGAATCAAGGGTACAAGACTGAAACGGAAGGCCAAAGGATGTAAATCAATGTTCTGATGCCATTATGTCAAGCCCTGATTCCGAAGAATTGATAATCGTCTCCCTGGTGTGATATCGTATGAGCCTAGGTTGTACTCGCACAAGGTACTTTCATAAGGTTATCTGAAACACAACAACAAAGAGAGTACGTAGAGTAAATTGAACATATTGTATATAAAAAACTTTTACTTTATTGATAATGAACACCATATTACAGACCCGATACAAAGATGTCGCACGGGCTTACAAACTAACTCAATTAGAAAATAAACATCGATGAGATAGTCGTTCCATACATCACACCCCTTTATACAACCAAAATATGCAGACACCTTGAATAGGGGAGAGTTGAGACACTTCGGCTTGGACAGTTACAGGGTCTTCAAGAAGATTTGGTCATGTCTTCATATGCACGGGCAAAGCTTCAAAACACATGAGCGCTACCTTCAG
This sequence comes from Iris pallida, assembly GCA_029216955.1. Taxonomy (NCBI): domain Eukaryota; kingdom Viridiplantae; phylum Streptophyta; class Magnoliopsida; order Asparagales; family Iridaceae; genus Iris; species Iris pallida. Next base: position 28,395,301 of record JANAVB010015400.1, on the reverse strand, counting down.
TTAGGTGGCACGCTCCTCCTGACTTATAGTACCTATGGAGAGTGAGGAACAGTAAGTTCACGTGTTTTGGTGCATGGCAAATTAATTTTCGTGCTCTAATTTGGTTCAAGAATTTAAATGAAACATACAGCATATTTTAGTGATCTTTCTAACCATCCTAGTCAGTTTCATGCAAGCAGTTTGACGAAATATAAATAAGAAAATTTTATGCTAGAACATACCCAAGGCAGAGCATGTCATGCAACATAGAGCTTACCATATTCTTCCCTGTTATATTGCATAATATAAGTTAAACTAATGCATATTTGTGGAGGTCACTAGCATGATAAGCCATTTGGACTTATAGCTTGGTTTAGACGGTGGCACGTTCAGCGAGGGTAGCGTGTAGTACCCCGCTCCCAACGGTTTACTATGTAAGCCTTGTGGCTTGGTCAACACGGCCGGAACCGAGTATTGGGGAAACTTACCTTGGGCACCGAATCGATCACGGACAAGTGCATAAGAACCTTTCCAACAAAAGGATTGGTTTCTATTGAAATGCGTCCAAGAGTTTTCTCTGGATGTTTTGCTGCTGGTTTTGTTGCTTGGTTTTGATGGATGCTTTTCTGAATGATTTTCGATGATTTGATTCTTGCCCGTTTTCATCGATTTATATAGCATTCATTCTTGAGAATTCTGAGAGAAGAGAACATAACGAGACGGAGTATTTACCAAACTTTTCGTGCCATTGCAGACTGATGCGTGATGGAAGGCTAAGTACGCAAGTGTTCCTCTCTCTCTCTCTTTACGATTCTCTAATTTGGTGAGTGTAGATCTCTGTGGTGGTATTGTCCCTCTCTCTATTCCTTCATGTCAACTAAATAAATGTCTTGTAACATCCGTTGATCGATATCAAGTTGCTAATGCCACAAGTCAATACCACTAAGAAGCTAGTCATTGAACATTGAAATGATGCTTGCCCCTTGAACATTGAATGAATCGATTACACTATTAACAACATTGAGATTATGCTTGTCCATTGAACATTGATTTTACGACGATGAACTGAACATTGAATTGAAATGAATTGATGCCTGGAATGATGGAATGTAAAATGTTGAGAATGAACATGTTGCCTAGTATTTAATATTCTATGCACACAATGTTTATCGAGTCGGACACACATTCGCATGACCATAGACGTACTTGTATACCAGGATTTTCCTCGAACGGTACCCGTGGCGGTGGGATCGAGTCAGCCTAGGAGGGAATTAGTGCTTTGGTTGCATGGTATCGGAACCTTCATTCGTGCTCGCCACCTGGTGAGTGGTCAACCGCATACCATACGAAGTCCTATATGGCACGTCGAAATGGTGCACAACCACCAGTGGTCATGTTGTAAGGATGTATGCTAATCAATGTCTTATGCAGGGGTGGCAAGTATATTATTATTATCCTGTATCTTATGCAGAAAAGCTGGATTCGGCCAATGGTAAAGTAAACATAGTTTCATAAAATTCTATGTTGCCTTAATTGTGATTTTCTCTGAATGTTGCATGTTTCTAATAAGTTCAAGATTTAAAATGCTTGTCATTAATAAAATATTGGTTTAGCTGAGTGGGCCAACGGGGCTCACCAGCGTATTGTTATAATATGTTGACCCCTCCTCCACAGGTACTGGAGAAGGCTCAGGCGCACGACCGAACTAAGGCTTTCTGAATTGCTACTACTTTCAAGTTGTTTTCCCTAAAGACGCACAAAGTATTATAGAGTTTTCGAAGATGGCTGTTTATATTTCAAAGTACTAAAGGGTCATGATGTATGGAACGAGAAGTTATTTCATGGCAGCCTATCAGTTGTACTTCTTTTCATGAATCAATGTAGCCGAAAAGGCATTTCAAATATTATCGAGAAAAGTTGTTTTCTGACTACAATTATCAATAAAATGAGTATTTCTTCTTCCTATATTATGTCCTCAATGTTTCTGAAATGTGGCTGAGCTTCAAATGTTTTTAAATGACATAACAGTGCACGTTCTTGCCTTGTACAAGTGCAACACCAGACTTGTACGGCATCACGCCTTAGCGATGACGAATGATTCGGCGCGAATCGAAGCGAGGACGAAAGATTCTTCAAATCGGGGCATGACAAGTTGGTATCAGAGCATGGTTTCAATTTCTCGAATTTTGAAAGTATTTTCAAAAGGAAGTCTTGATGCAAATTTTCTCGATTGATGGTGCCGATAGCGCTGGCATGAAATAATGTTATATACAATAAGCCTATAAATATTTTATGAGTGCTAATAGAATTATTTCTTTGTTGTAGAATGACCAAACGTGATAGCGCAAAGACGAATTCATCGTCTGACCCAATGGAGAAACTGATTAAACAATTGGAGGCTCAGAAGAAGCAGAGCGAAGCTCAACATCGCACGCTTCAAGAGCAGCTTCAGTATCAGTTTCAAGAGCAGTTGGATGCTTAACAAAAGCAAGTGGATAATCTGTCTCAGATTGTCACCAAGCTGACGGCCGATTTTAATGTTTCTGTAAAGGCCACAACAATCGAGACCGTAGAAGTGCCGGCAAAGAAACCTGAAACGTTGACATGGAAGAGAACGAGCTTCAAGTTCTCCAAATTCAAAAGTTGTAACCTGCCTGAGTTTAAAGGGAGAGTGGAGCCAGATGAAGTGATGGGCTTCCTGAACACACTTGAGGGCTACTTCCGAATGTTGGATATACAAGGCAGTAAGAGGGTGGAGTGTACCGCTATATAACTTCATCTCAAAGCCCAAGAATGGTGGATTTTGCAGAGACAGGCACTTTGCGACAATAGTTTGAATATGAAGATATCTTGGGAGACCATCAAACAAGTTTCATTGCCCAATTTGTTCCACCAGCTGTCCGTCAACAGAAAGAGAAGGAGTTCGTAGAACTCCAACAGGGCAAGATTTCAGTGGATGATTATAAAACTGAATTTTTGAAGAGAGTTGCATTCGCTGGATATATGGTCCCGAATGATGATGAAAGCGAGGAAGATTTGTGCAAGGCTTGGATGAGGGCCTGCAGCGCGATGTGCTAAGTCGAAAGTGTACGTCGTACAAGTAGGCGTACGAAACTGCTCTCGAGATGGAAAGATTCCATCCACCAGGTAGTCGTGGGACAACACAAAATTACCAAGGCAACAACCAGAAACGACCTTGGTCGGCGGAAAGAAATGACGCACCTAAGCGTCATAACACAGGGGACAACAGGGGACCTCACCAGCAATTGCCACATTACAATAAATACAACAAATAGGGGCACCAAACTGAAGATAATCGTGCTGTGTGTTTCAAATTTGGAGGTATAGGTCACAGGGCAGTTGACTATAGAGGCAGAGGAGAGAATCAGTATCCTCCTTGTGGACATAACAATAATCAGTATCGTGGACATAACAACAATCAGAACCGGGGCCAACATAAAAATCAGAATCGTGGCCAAGTGCCACCAGCCTTACCAGGTCCAACTGGGAATGCACCGAATCAACAACAAGGTACGCAAGCAAGGGTTTATGCCTTGACTCAGGCAGAGGCCCAGACCGTAGAGAAGGTAATAACAGGTATGTTGCTGTACAAAGGCACACCTGTAAGAGTACTTTTTGATTCTGGTGCTACTCATTACTTTATCTCATCTGATTTTGCAGCGAAAAATAAATTTTGCATGACTCTACTAAAGACAGCTTTGTATGTTAGCACTCCTTCGGGAGTAGAAATGCCTACAACTTTGATCTACAGGGACGGCTACATTAAAATTGGAGGCAAGACTTTATCTCTGGACGTAATTATACTCGACATCAAAGAGTACGATATCATATTAGGAATGGACTGGCTCAGCGCCTGTCATGCAACAATCGACTGTGCGGATAAGAGAGTTGTGTTTCTCCTACCCGGAGAAACGGAGTACTCTTACTCGTGCGGCTCGACGTTCCATGGACCCATGGTAATATCAGTAGTTACAGCAAGGCACATGCTGAACTCAGGGTGTGAAGGATACCTCGCTTCTGTTCAAGACACTCGAATGAATAGTGTAGGCTCGAATCAGACCGAAATTGTGGCAGAGTTCCCTGATGTGTTTTCGGACGAGATACCTGGAATGTCGCCAGATAGAGAAATTGAATTCACAATTGATACATTCCTGGATACTCGCCCGATATCAAAGGCACCATACATGATGGCTCCGACGGAATTAAAAAGAAACTAAAGGTACAGCTACAAGAATTGCTAGACCGGGGATACATTCGCCCAAGTGTATCTCCATAGGGAGCTCCAGTGCTATTTGTAAAGAAGAAGGATGGGACGATGCGGCTGCGCATCGATTACAGAGAACTGAATAAGGCAACCATCTGTAACAAGTATCCTTTGCCAAGGATAGATGATCTGTTCGATCAGCTACAAGGGGCGACCGTGTTTTCTAAAATCGATCTTCGTTCAGGATACCATCAGTTGAAGATCAGACCCGAAGATGTCCCTAAGTCGACATTTCGTACGAGATACAGACACTATGAGTTTTTGGTCATGCCATTCGGTTTGACTAATGCTCCAGCAGCCTTTATGGATCTAATGAATAGAGTATTTCGACCTTTCTTAGACAAGTTTGTTGTTGTATTTATCGATGACATCTTGATCTACTCAAAGGACAGGGATACTCATGTCGAGCACTTGAGAGAAGTACTTTAGATGCTGCAAGACAATCAGCTGTATGCAAAACTAAGTAAGTACAAATTTTGGATGAACATCGTGTCGTTCCTAGGACATGTTGTTTCGGCAGAAGGTGTTGTCGTTGACCCAAAAAGATTGAGGAAGTTGTAGACTGGAAACAGCCTGCATCAGCTAGTGAGATACGAAGTTTCCTTGGTTTAGCCGGGTATTATCATAGGTTTGTGAAAGACTTTTCAAAAATTGCTTCGCCTTTGACTCGCCTCACTCATAAGGGAGTCGTATTTAAGTGGACCGACGACTGTGAGAGTAGTTTTTAGGAACTCAAGCATCGGCTCATCACGGCTCCAATTTTAGCACTTCCAGAAGGCTCTGAGGGATTTCAGATCTATAGTGACGCATCGGGACTTGGTTTGGGATGTGTTCACATGCAACGTGGTAAGACAATATCATATGCGTCGAGACAACTCAAACAATATGAGAAGAATTACCCAAATCATGACCTAGAACTGGCGGCGATTATGTTCGTGTTGAAATTATGGCGACACTATCTCTAGGGAGTATCCTACGAGATATTCACAGATCACAAAAGCCTGAAGTACATATTCACGCAAAAGGAATTGAATTTGAGGCAGAGGCGTTGGTTAGAATTGATCAAAGACTATGACTTGACGATTTCCTATACGTCGGGTTAAGGGAACGTAGTAGCAGATGCCTTGAGTCGAACATTTGTTGGGTCACTAGCAGTGATAAAGGAGGTACTACAAGATCTTAAAGAGATGGGCATCAAATTCAGAATTCGTCTACAGAATGTACAGTTGGCTCTGTTGCAGCTTGAGCCGAGCCTCCAGGGAAGGATTAAGACGGCTCCGAAGGATGACCCGTTTCTGCAGAAGATACGCGAGTTGATTCTAGCAGGAAAGGCGTCGGACTTTACAGTTAAAGATGACACTATTCGTGTCAAGGAAAGATTGTGTGTCTCTAAGGATGAGGATATTAGAAAGGAAATACTGACCGAGGTTCATTTTGCGAAGTATTCCTTGCATCCGGGAAGCACTAAAATGTACAAGGATCTGCGCACAATATTTTGGTGGCATGGTATGAAGAAAGATGTGGCTCTATTTGTGTCAAAATGCTTGGCTTGTCAGCGTGTGAAGGCCGAACACCGACAGCCAGGCGGAGAACTACAAAATCTGGCTATTCCGCAGTAGAAGTGGGATAATATCTGTATGGACTTTATAGTCGGCTTGACAAGAATTCAGAAGAAAATGATACAATTTGGGTGATTGTGGATAGATTGACCAAATCGACACATTTTATTCCAATAAAAGTTACGTGGGGCGTAGAATGGTTGGCTCAGATCTACAGAAATGAAATTGTCTGGTTACATGGGATGCCAACTGTCACGACCTGTACCCTTTTTTTTCAAACAGATACGAGACGTGTCCAAGCCAGCCTACGCCTCAGTATCGGTGGTAGAACGCTGTCACGGCCATGATGATCAAAATAAATAACACAATGCTCATTCACAAAAACTAATTTCACTTACAATATTAACAAGTTTTACATTTGTAAAAAAAACATAAACTTGTACAAATATTGGAATGACTACCACTCAGCTATCTAGCTAGTCTCTAGGCTTTTGTCTGCAAGTACCCCCGTATCTCCCATGCTAAGTGAATCCACGGCTAACCTAAAAAATATTGGTTTCCAGTCAGGAATAGAACGAGTACAATTCACTGAATACAGTTTCAATATATGAAAATAACTATAAAACAGAGGTTAGACATCAAGTACATATTTTGAAAATAAACAGGAAAGACGGAAAATCAGTAGCAAATAAATGAACAAAATACTTTCCCATTCGTAGAAGTACCTTTGATATGTGATCGGTCTCGGAACAATTACACGACACTGTCTACACTATCTAAAGTTACACTGTCTACACTGCCTAAGTTACACTGTCTACATTGTATAAAGTTACACTGTCTACATCAAATAATGCAATAATGAATCACGGTCTACTTTGCAATAATAAATCACTGTTTACACTGTCTAATTGCTATAATAAATTACTGTCTATACTGTCTACTTGTAATAATAAATCATTGTCTATACTGTCTACTTTGCAATAATAAATCACTGTCTACACTGTCTAAGGTCAGATCACACATCGTTGGTACTTTACATTTTCGACTCAACAATTTATAATAGAATATAAAAAATTACATAACCAATGGCCAATCAATAAAATATAGTGAAGATCAATATCGAAATGCAGACAATAAACTATACTTGCCTGTGGTCCTTTGCTGGTGAAAGCGATAATCCAAACCACTCAGTGTGCCACAATCGTCAAAACTCCTACAAAAGTCTCCAGAAGTTAAAATAAACATCACCATTGTTCTCAGAATAGTCAAATTAGCTAGGATTGCCTGTCCTTAAGTCCAATTCCGGACACAGGGGCAAAACGGTAATTTTGGATCAAAATGATGTCCGCCGTTGGACCCGCTTTACACCGAAAAGCGTACCAGAGTCAATGGTCTCTAAAGTCGTCAAACTATATGTCTATGAATTCATTTTGATGATACGAACCCAACGATATGTCCAATTTTGGATTCTGGTGGGCTGTGCAAAAAATCGCCCGTTGAATCGGACCGTAGGGACCACAAAATGGCGATCCAATCAACGGTCTCAGAATTGGACCAAACTTGGCATACAGGACCAAAAAAATGATACGGTCCTGCTGGTACAAGTTTCGTCCCGATCTGACGAACGTGCACGAAGTAATTGAGAAATTTGCACAGAGGCCGATACGGTAAATTTTGACGGATACGCATCAAATTCGTCGCGCACACGCGACCAATTTGAATTTCGTCAAAGCCCACACGTCCATGAAACCATTATGCACCTTTCGATGCTTTCGGTTCGCGACCACGTCGGCCGGATTGGCGGGACGCACGTCGTATCGAGAGAATTTCTAAATTTTCTAATATTTTAAAACAGGTTTTTTGCCAATTTAGAAATCCGATTTCTTGATGTACCGTCGTCGAAATCGACTTCCGCAACTTGGGTTGCAGAGACCTATAGGTTGTCTAGGACTGACTTCAAATATATTTCTAATTATCGCTACGGCTTGACGATAATTTACCTTCAAATATGGGTGTTTGGACTGTTATATGTGTCCTGTTTTAATAGGTTTTTCGTCAACTTTCACTCGATTTATCTCGAGTCTCGGGTCACTAAAATTTAAACTAATTAATAGGGATTAGTGCGGGTTAAATCAAGATTATACCAGAATTTACGGTTCGCGAAACGATCGATCACACGTTGTGGAAACTCCTCGCGAAGTGACCCTATTGACTGCTGCTGCTGTTGTTACGCCTCTGTCGGATCAGCGCCTGGGCGCGGTTTGGCCGGCCGAAGGCGGCTCTCCGGCCAGCGTTGGTGGCCGACGGCGCTCCTGACGGCCGCGCGCAGCTGCCCAGGGGATTCGCGGGTTAGGGTTTAGAGTTTGCTCGCGTTTCTCTCCCGATGATTCCTATCTATTTATACATAACCTATTGTATATGCCTCCCCCTCCCTGCTCTCGAGTTGGGCTATACTTAAGCTCGGGTTGGCTCTGTTGAGCGGGTTCGAGCATGGGTGTTTTGGGAATGGGTTGGGCCGGCTGGCCGGTTTGTTACTATTGTTTTTTTTTCTTTTTATTTATTATATAATCTATACAATATATATATATATATATATATATATATATATATATATATATATATATATATATATATATATATATTCACATGAATACTAGTATAGGAAGGCCTATTTTTATAAATATATATGACTATCTATAATAATATTTAATTGACAAAATAATATAGCCAATAACAATAAAATAATATTTTATATATATATATATATATATATATATATATATATATATATATATATATATATATATATATATATATATAAAATATATATATATATATATATAACCTCAATAAAATAATAATAAATATAACAAAATTCAATAAAAAATGGTGTATATATACCATTTTGTGCTGTCTAATAATCCCAAATTGCACAAACACCCATTTTATACGAATATCATTAAATATTGACTAATAGTAATATCTATAATATTTAATTATGAATACTTAAAAAAAATTATGAATACTTAGAAATATTCATTAAATCATTAAAACGGAAATGCAACACACTCGTTCCAAAATACGTCAGCACGAATGTCATTGGACGTACCGCATGACTACATGGGCTTGGGCCCAGATCGGGTCTAGTCTGGACTAGTTCGGTACAACCGGGTTCCCTAAAGCTCAATAATATAAATAATAAATAAATAAATCTTCGGTAAGGGTTAAGTCGCAACTTGGCCTGGTTTTCCTAGTTAGAACTTTACTATGGCTCGGCCTTCCCTACCAGGGCTAATACACTAGCCAAAGTACCCCATTGCTCTATCCGTGCCACGATTTCTAGTCACCATGCACTCCAAAACTTCGCCCTGGCTAAAGTCATCTACCGTAATAATTAACTATGTAATTAATTATAAAATTCTAAAAATCACTATTAATTCAAATAAATAGATAAATAAAATATATTCTCAAAATTCTGGGAAGAGGGGTTACAAATCTATCCACCTTAAAATAATTTTGTCCTCAAAATTCTAATTCGTAACTATTCCTTAAATTCAAAGAAAATCTACCAATATCTTAATCTTTTCGAATTTTAATTCCTCAAAAAAACTTTATATCCTCCTCCTAGCCATTTTGTAACTACGAAACTCCGAGGACTTCTACCCACCTTTGGACACACTACTCCCTCAAAGCAATGTCACTAAAACTTATAATCTTTCAACCACTTGCTAAAATTGCTACAAATAGATATATACTGCATATGGCATCTATAACCTCTTCTAGCAGTCCAAAATTTAACGAGCAACAAGTTTACATAATAGCTAAGAAATATTGATAAATTATAATAAGCATGACCATTCATCGCTCTGCAGTAGGAAGGACAGAAAGATATGGAAGAATAATCGAGAGCAATTATGAAGTTTCTAGAGCGGTAGAGAGTATCCAATTATGCAGGTAGGCAGAAAGTCTATGAACCATTGTCTTATTTGCTAGAGTGGGCTACTCTTGTCCACTCACTTGCTAAATCGAAGAACCCTTCATTTCTTATAGGAGTTTGCAATCCGTACAATACAGAAATTCTGTTCTCGAAGTTTAGTCTAAACAAGATTCTACAATACAACAAAATTTGAGAAATCAAGATTGTGATCATTTCTGTGGTTATTTAAACACACGAGCAAGGGATGTAAATACAATACAAGATCGTATCGCGACTTTTAGGTAGATGGATTAATGGTCACGGATGACTTCACATTCTAAAAGGGGAGACTACATAATAGGTATAGGGACCCATTTCAAGTAGTTCGATTTCATATCCCAATTATGGTGGTATACATGACTGGGTATTACTGGGTCTTAATGGGTTCCCTAATTGGACATCAATCGTCGGTTGGATGAACCTTGGACTTCAATCTATATGGACTGGACAAGATCCTAATGATAAAACTATTTCTACTATATTAGGGTAACCTAGAATAGGTTTTCACCCAAGTGGTTGAGCTAGATGGACAGTCTGATTGGTTAAATAGGTTCTGTAAGCCCCGAAGATGTGCCTTCCATGACTTTTGTGTTTATATAGCACGAGAAAACACAATTGAGTGGCACACTAGGAACATGTGCGTAGTAGGCTTCGAGTAGATCACAACTATATATTGGGTCGAAAGGTTCGAGTCGAGGTTGAGACTAATAAAAAATCGGAAAGCATACCGGTATCATGGTAAGGGTTATAACTAGTCCTTTTTACCTGAAAGTTGTACCATAAAAATAGAGTACAAGGGGACGGGTTTGAGTGGGACATGATATACCTAGATGAAGGTGGACTCGTCTAGATCTTGCATCTGAAATTTGTTGGAAGGTAACAGCTGGTCACGTGCTTCGAATATTAATGACACGGCCGGGGACACAAAATGACCTAAACGAAAAGTAGGAGTACATGGGGCACTAATTATCATCCTAATGGAAATTATTCTAATCATTCAGGAATCCTCGTATATCCTAAAACTTTAGAAGGCTTACTGTCTACTCACCCTAGAAGCTAGGACATAGTTTTAGGAATAATGAGATTAGAAGAATTTTAAAGTCCGAATATTGTACCTCAACACTTGTTAATAAAGAATCGGGCACGATGTAACGAGGTACGGTAGTTATAAGTCGAGTCAAGGATCGTTCCCCATTAAATGGAAAACGAGTGTGTACAATGACACATGGTCGATAGAATGATCTACTCGTCCACAGTATACTAGGGTTATCGACGGTGTAACCAACTCTAAGGCACATCCTACGAAAAGATTTCTAACAATTGAGTCGTGAGTTTCTAATTGTGTTAAGCCTGCCAGACTATTATCATAAGAGTTCTAGGAGTATGGACTTAAGGGTTGCTAGTTAAAGCAAGCTTCAAGCAATAAATTAAAGACTCACAACAAATTGTTTTCTTGAGAATAGATAGTCTCCTAGGTTGGCATTTTGACTAAGGATAAAACCCTAACCATTCTCAAATTTAGATTGTTCGAAAGTCCCAATTGTAGTTTGGGGGTCGAGAGGAGAACGAGTAACTCAATCTCATGGCCGGCCGATGGTAGTTACACTAGTGTATGCAACTAATATAGCCATAGGGGATACTCTGTATCTCTCTACCAATTATGAGCTTTCGTCTTCCCAAATCAGGAAAAGACAAAAATAATAAAGAATTCAAGGGAGATGTCATTGAATACAATTGCGTGATTCAAAGATGAACGTATAATTCAAGAGGAATGGTCAATGCAGTCACGGATGAGATTCTAGATACCTCGATATCTCAATCCACGTAAAATAATCAAGGAGAGAGCGAACCGAGTGCACTACGGTTGATCAAACTGTAATACATCGATCCTGATTAAACAACATGTTATTAGGCGTCCCCACTAAACATATGTCTTGAATCAAGCTCGAGAACGGAGTGAGCTTGTAAAACTAGGCTGTAATAGCAGCATTGGTTAAGAAAGTCAAAAAACACAATTATACAAGAGAATTTTTTTTTTGAAAGGAGGCACAAGTAGTTCGAGTTTTATGAAAATTAAAACCTTATCCGGTGTCCTTAATTATACAGCCTCCCTGCTATCTTCTTATCCATAAAGCCTTGGTCGACTAATGGGTTATGGACCTCTAAATTCTATATTCCCGATAAACCTATTAGTGTCAGTCAATTACCTCGCCAATAGATCGCAAGGACCACGGAATACTAGGTTGGGAGACATGCTATCCATCCTGCAGAACTTCCACTAGTATTGGCTTTGGATCTTATGGAACGTACAGGGCATTTCCCTATCCTCTATAGTATCTTAAACTCGTAATCACGTCTGAAATCATTTCACCGAGGATTATGCCCCGTCCGTATACTCTGGCTGTGGTAAACCCTTAGTTTCGTGATTCATATGTGATATGCTATCCGATACTCTACCTTATATTGACACAAGGGTGACTACGGTCGAAAAGGACCACTAGCCCTAGTTTTTAGTAACATCCCATAACCTATATTTTCTTAAACAATTTCAACTCTAGGGGTCGTGTCTCGCCAGTGCGCTGCTGGCTGCAGTGAACCCATAGTCTCCATAATTCAAATAAATGACGACAGTGCACTGCTGTCCTACCATTATGAGTTAACTAACATTCCTTAAACTATGTCTGTAAAAATCTATGAGCTTCTAGAGATTCAAACAAGTTGACTATAAAATAGGTAAGTATCTATCAGTCACAATCCTTAAAATAAAAGATGAACATGGAGGAAATAACTGAAGACAAAGAAATACAAACATTCTAACTATTTCATGTGTACTCAAGCCTATGAGAAAAAACTTGAATCGAAACTAACTCGAGGTTCATATATGGATAACATAATCAGAAGTTATATAAAAATAATAATTCTTAGGCAAAATAAGAACTAAATAGGCAATTCAGACTAAGATATGAGGATGATATCTAAAGAGGCAAAGAGAAGGAATTGAACAATTTATTATGGTTAGATCATTTATTCTATGAAGTCTTGTCTCACCAAGTGAATAATCAATCCACATTGGATCATATCGTCATATCAAGAGGAATAGTGTACCTATGGGGATCTGACAACTATCAAAATTAATAACTCCTCATCTAAATTTTATGACCTAGATTACCCATCAATAAATTTGTATAAGAAACTCCTAGTCCTAGTCATTCTCTTAAATTAAATTAATCCTAATTCGTGAATGAGCATTTTCTAGTCGCAGGCTCGTAATAGTACAACTAACTTAAGTACTATCACGAGTTCGCATGATTTGCAAAAACTGACCTGCATGGGCCACCACAAAAACTTGTCACGACCCGCACCCATTTTTTTCAAACGGATACGAGACGTGTCCAAGGCAGCCTACGCCGCAGTGTCGGCGGTAGAACGCTGTCACAGCTATGATGATCAAAATAAATAACACAATGTTCATTCACAAAAACTAATTTTACTTACAATATTCACAAGTTTTATATTTGTAAAAAAATATAAACTTGTATAAATATTGGAATGACTACCACTCAGCTATCTAGCTAGTCTCTAGGCTTTTGTCTGCAAGTACCCCTGTATCTCCCATGCTAAGTGAATCCACGGCTAACCTAAAAAATATTAGTTTCCAGTCAGGAATGGAATGAGTACAATTCATTGAATGCAGTTTCAATATATGAAAATGACTATAAAACAGAGGTTAGACATCAACTACATGTTTTGAAAATAAACAGAAAAGACGAAAAATCAGTAGGAAATAAATGAACAAAATACTTTCCTAATCGTAGAAGTACCATTGATATGTGATCGGTCTCGGGACAATTACACGACACTGTCTACACTGTCTAAAGTTACACTGTCTATATTGTCTAAGTTACACTGTCTACATTGTATAAAGTTACACTGTCTACATCAAATAATACAATAAAGAATCACGGTCTACTTTGCAATAATAAATCACTATTTACGCTGTCTAATTGTAATAATAAATTACTCTCTATACTGTCTACTTGCAATAATAAATCACTGTCTACACTGTCTACTTTACAATAATAAATCACTGTCTATACTGTCTAAGGTCAGATCACACTTCGTTGGTACTTCACATTTCCGACTCAACAATTTATAATAGAATATAAAATATCACATAACCAATGGCCAATCAATAAAATATAGTGAAGATCAATAACGAAATGTAGACAATGAACTGTACTCGCCTGTGGTCCTTTGCTGGTGAAACAGATAATCCAAACCACTAAGTGTGCCACAATAGTCAAAACTCCTACAACAGTCCCCGAAAGCTGAAATAAACATCACCAATGTTCTCAGAATAGAAAAATTAGCTAGGATTGCCTGTCCTTAAGTCCAATTCCGGACACAGAGGCAAAACAGTAATTTCGGATCAAAACGATGTCCGTCGTTGGACCCGCTTTGCACCGAAAAGTGTGCCAGAGTCAATGGCCTCTAAAGTCGTCAAACTATACGTCTAAGAATTCATTTTGATGATACGAACCCAACGGTATGTCCAATTTTAGATTCCGGTGGGCTGTGCACAAAATCGCCCGTTGAATCGGACCGTAGGGCCCGCAAAATGGCGATCCAATCAACGGTCTCAGAATCAGACCAAACTTGGCATACAGGACGAGAAAAATGATACGGTCCTGCTGGTGCAAGTTTCGTCCCAATCTGACGAACGTGCACGAAGTAATTGAGAAATTTGCACAGAGATCGATACGGTGAATTTTGACGGATACACATTAAATTCGTCACGCACATGCGACCAATTTGAATTCCGTCAAAGACCACACGTCCACGAAACCATTACGCACCTTTCAATGCTTTCGGTTCATGACCACGTTGCCCGGATTGGTGTGACGCACGTCATATCGAGAGAATTTCTAAATTTTCTAATATTTTAAAACAGGTTTTTCGCCAATTTGGAAATCCAATTTTTTGACGTACCGTCGTCGAAATCGACTTCCGCAACTTGGGTTGCAGAGACCTATAGGTTGTCTAGGACTGACTTCAAATAGATTTCTAATTATCGCTACGGTTTGGCGATAATTTGCCTTCAAATATGGGTATTTGGACTGTTACATGTGTCCTGTTTTAACAGGTTTTTCGTCAACTTCCACTCGATTTATCTCGAGTATCGGGTCACTAAAATTTAAACTAATTAATAGGGATTAGAGAGGGTTAAATCAAGATTATACCAGAATTTATGGTTCGCGAAACGACCGATCACACGTTGCGAAAACTCCTCGCGAAGTAACCCTATTGACTGCTGCTGCTGTCGTTACACCTCTGTCGGATCAGCGCCTGGACGCGGTTTGGCCGGCCGACGGTGGCTCTCCGTCCAGCGATGGTGGCCGACCGCGCTCCTGACGGCTGCGCGCAGCTGCCCAGGGGGTTCGCGGGTTAGGGTTTAAAGTTTGCTCGCGTTTCTCTCCCGATGATTCCTATCTATTTATACATAATCTATTGTATATGCCCCCCTCCCTGCTCTCGGGTTGGGCTATACTTAAGCTCGGGTTGGCTCTGTTGAGCGGGTTCGGGCATGGGTGTTTTGGGAATGGGTTGGGCCGGCTGGCCGGTTTGTTACTATTGTTTTTTTTCTTTTCTTTTTATTTATTATATAATCTATACATATATATTATATATTATATATATATATATATATATATATATATATATATATATATATATATATATATATATATATATATATATATATATATATATATATATATATTCACATGAATACTAGTATAATAATATCCATACTAATCTAAATAAAATCCAATGTTATCTATTCCTAGAGGAAGGCCTATTTTTATAAATATATATGACTATCTATAATAATATTTAATTAACAAAGTAATATAGCCAATAACAATAAAATAATATTATATATATATAACCTCAATAAAATAATAATAAATATAACAAAATTCAATAAAACAATAATGGTGTATATATACCATTTTGTGCTGTCTAATAATCCTAAATTGCACAAACACCTATTTTATACGAATATCATTAAATATTGACTAATAGTAATATATATAATATTTAATTATGAATACTTAGAAATATTCATTAAATCATTAAAACGGAAATGCAACACACTCATTCCAAAATACGTCAGCACGAATGTCATTGGACGTACCGCATGACTACATGGGCTTGGGCCCAGTTCGGGTCCAGTCTGGACTAGTTCGGTACAACCGGGTTCCCTAAAGCTCAATAATATAAATAATAAATAAATAAATCTTCGGTAAGGGTTAAGTCGCAACTTGGCCTGGTTTTCTTAGTTAGAACTTTACTATGACTCGGCCTTCCCTACCAGGGCTATTACACTAGCCAAAGCACGCCATTGCACTATCCGTGCCACGATTTCTAGTCACCATGCACTCCAAAACTCCACCCTGGCTAAAGTCATCTACCGTAATAATTAACTAAGTAATTAATTATAAAATTCTAAAAATCACTATTAATTCAAATAAATAGATAAATAAAATATATTCTCAAAATTTTGAGAAGAGGGGTTACACCAACTTCTATAGTGTCCGATAGAGACGAGCGATTCTTGTCGCAATTTTGGATAAGTCTGCACTCAGCATTGGGCACAAAGTTGAATTTCGGTACGACATACCATCCGCAGACTGATGGTCAGACAAAGAAAGTAAATCAGATTCTTAAAGATATGTTGAGATTGTGCGTGCTCGATTCGAAGACAAATAGTGATGCACATCTCGCATTGGCAGAATTTGCCTATAACAACAGTTATCAGGCAAGTATCCAAATGGTCCCGTACGAAGCCTTGTATGGAAAAAAATGTCGATCACCGATATGCTGGAATGAAGTCAGTGAACGGCAAGTGCTCGGACCAGAACTTATGGAACAGGCCGTCGAGAGAGTCCGCTTAATTCAAAAAAGGCTTAGAGTTGTTCAAAGTTGACACAAGAGTTATACGGATGTACATCGACGACCTTTGGAATTCACGACGAGATATCATGTCTTTTTGAAGGTCACACCCATGCTGATGGAACAGGAGATTCCCAGGACCCTTCCTTTGGTGTGCGTATTGATCGATAGAAAGTTAAACAGATCTAATACGTGTTCAAACCGTTCATAGGCGAAAACTAGGGTTCACGAATTATACCTGCGGCGGAAAGGAGACAAGTAATTCCTGGCAATCTCGAGCGAACGACCCCAAGATCTTCTGCACGTATTCCTTCCTCGAGTTGGACGTCGTGTGGGCGACGATCTCCCAACCTTTTTTTTCTTCTTAGCAGCCCTCTCTTTCTCTCCTTACGTGAATCACGAATTTAGAGAAAGTTTTAAATTTCTGATCAGTAATATGGCGGCCAGAGAATAGAGCATATATATAGGCTACGACAGGGACCATGAGAAGAAATTAGGGTTAGACCTCCTAACGGATCTGGATATCCCGTGTTCAGCCCGAACACACAATCCAGGCCCATTAACAATAGCTCGGTCCACTAATGAGCTATTGTTGCACTACCTCCCTAATCCCAAATTATGTTTGTGGGCTCCTTTTATTATATGCTCGTTTGGCTCCCCATGATAAGATATCGTATGTCCGTCGATCAAATTAAGTTACTGACAACTATATTGATTCTGTATCTTTTATCCTTAAGTAGTACCGCTCAATTTTATTTGTCATGTCAGATATAATCCACCTGCAGGGTTTACATGACAATCCTTATGAGCTCCTTAAGGGGACATCACCAACCCGATGTATCGGGACATGGATTCCATTTATAACCAACAGCCCATCATACATACAATGTTATTACCCAATTCATAGAGGTTGTTGATCCATAATAAATCTCACTCTTTTATGAGTCAAAATAATACACACTGTATATACATGTCCGTTACTATATCCGGGTTAAGAGCACAAGCATACATAATAACAGAGGTGTTTGTTCTCTTATGTAGTCAGTACAAAGAGAACAACCTCAAGTGGTCCTGTTCAATACACACAAAGTGTACTAGTGTAAATCTATAGTCAAGATAGACTAATACCAGATTACACTATAACCTTTCCAATAGAATGTCCAAGTCCATCTAGGTTGTGAACTATTTATATACTCCATAGGGAACTGATAATATGATCTTCTGTGTGACACCACACACCATATTATCTACAATATAGAATATCAGACATTTGTATTAACACTTGCAACAAATACAATATGCAAACATTTGCCCATTTGATTCTCATTCAAAATTTAAGGAAATAAGGTTACTAAAAAAGTGATGCTTTTAGTATATAACCCTAACACATGCGAGGTGTGATACGGTTTGGGATGAAAGGAAAGCTGAGCCCGAGATTTGTTGGACCCTTCGTAATTTTGGAGAAGGTAGCCTCAATGGTTTATCAACTTGCACTACCTTCGGCTCTGGCTGATGTGCATGATGTCTTCTATGTGTCCCAACTGCGAAAGTACGTACATGATCCAAGCCATGTAGTAAACTTCGATCAGTTGCAGCTGAGCGCTGACCTATCCTACACTAAAGAGCCCAAATTTTAGACAGAAAAGAGAAAGTTTTGCAGAATAGGACAGTATCCTTGGTCAACGTGCTATGGCGGAACCATACGATCGAGGAGTCGACATGAGAATTAGAGGAGGAGATGCGGGTGAAATATCCCTCGCTGTTTGATAGTTTTGAGGTAGGACTTTTGCTTTATGTTTTGAGGATGAAACTTTTTCTTAGTGGTATATTATGTAGTGTCCCGCTCCTAGCGGTTCACTATGTAAGGCTTGTGGCTTGGTTAACTCGGTCGAAACCGAGTATTGGAAAAACTTACCGTCGGCACCGAATCGATCACGGACAAGTGCATAAGAACCTTTCCAACAAATGGATTGGTTTCTCTTGAAATGAGTCCAAGAGTTTTCTCTGGATGTTTTGCTGCTAGTTTTGTTGCTTGGTTTTGATGGATGCATTTATGAATGATTTTCGATAATTTGATTCTTGTCCGTTTTCATCGATTTGCATAGCATTCATTCTTGAGAATTCTGAAAGAAGAGAACATAACGAGACAGAGTATTAACCAAACTTTTGGTGCCATTGCAGACTGACGCGTGACGGAAGGCTAAGCGCACAAGTGTTCCTCTCTCTCTCTGTGATTCTCTAATTTGGTGAGTGTGGATCTCTGTGGTGGTATTGTCCCTCTCGCTATTCCTTTATGCCAATTAAATAAATGTCTTACAACATCCGTTGATCGATATCAAGTTACTAATGCCACAAGTCAATACCACTAAGAAGCTAGTCATTGAACATTGAAATATTGCTTGCCCCTTGAACATTGAATGAATCAATTACACTGTTAAGAACATTGAGATTATGCTTGTCCATTGAACATTGATTTTACGGCGATGAACTGAACATTGAATTGAAATGAATTGATGCCTGGAATGATGCGATGTGAAATGTTGAGAATGAAAATGTTGCCTAGTATTTAATATTCTATGCAAATAATGTTTATCGAGTCGGACACACATTCGCATGACCATAGACGTACTTGTATACAAGGATTTTCCTCGAACGGTACCCACGGCGGTAGGATCGAGTCGGCCTAGGAGGGAATTAGTACTTTGGTAGCACGGTATCGAAACCTTCATTCGGGCTCGCAACCTGGTGAGTGGTCAACCGCATACCATACGAAGTCCTATATGGCACGTCGAAATGGTGCACAACCACCAGTGGTCATGTTGTAAGGATGTATGCTAATCAATGTCTTATGCTGGGGCGGTAAGTATATTATTATTATCCTGTCTCTTATGTAGGAAAGCTAGATTCGGCCAATGGTAAAGTAAATATGGTTTCATAAAATTCCATGTTACCTTAATTGTGATTTTCTCTGAATGTTGCCTCTTCCTAATAAGTTCATAATTTAAAATAATTGTTATTAATAAAATATTGGTTTAGCTGAGTGGGCCAACAGGGCTCACTAGTATATAGTTATAATGTGCTGACCCCTCCTCTACATGTACTGGAGAAGGCTCATGCGCACGACCGAACTAGGGCTTTCTAAATTGCTACTACTTTCAAGTTGTTTTCCCTAAAGACACACAAAGTATTGCAGAGTTTTCAAAGATGGCTGTTTATATTTCAAAGTACTAAAGGGGCATGATGTATGGAAGGAGAAGTTATTTCATGGCAGCCTATCAGTTGTACTTCTTTTCATGAATGTAGCCGAAAAGGCATTTCAAATATTATTAAGAAAAGTTGTATTTCTGACTACAATTATTAATGAAATGAGTATTTTTTCTTCCTATATTATGTCCTCAATGTTTCTGAAATGTGGTTGAGTTTTAAATGTTTCTAAATCACATAATAGTGCACGTTCTTGCCTTGTACAAGTGCAACACCAGACTTGTACGACATCACGACTTAGCGAGGATGAACAATTCGGCGCGAATCGAAGCGAAGACGAAAGATTTCCCGAATCGGGATGTAACATAGCGAGCCTCGTTGGAAGGCACCGAATACCCACGGTACAATCCAGCATAGGTATCGTATTCCTTCCTAAGCCGAAACAGTTTCGTGGCTCCGGTATACCATTCGAAGAAACATTCGCCCTTGTGGACAAGTTGTCTATGACCGTGCTAGTATAAACATTTTACTTATGTATGGTCTATACATTCAAAAGAAACTTAACCGATTCTAATGTGTCTCGTCTTATCTTTGTAACATTTATTCGTAGCATCAGTCTTTGTTTAATACAGTTCTATGACATATATATAAAATGTAAGCATGTAGCAGTTCTATAGCATGTGTACGTGAGAATTCGTACAACAGTTTATTTAACATAAGCATTTGTGTCGTTACGGCTACAACTAGCATATTGATTCATAATGATGCTATCAATTGATTGAAGATAAGAGGGTCAAGGGGAGAAGGGTCAGCCACTCACCTAGATATACTTGCAGTAAGAGAAAAGAAGATGATTGCACTAGACAGCGCCTACGCGATCACCTGAAATCGAACAAGCAACGAGTTAGCACTCTATCCTTCTATTTCGGGTTCGATATGACATACAAATTTCGAAGAACGCAACAATAAAATCCACCAAAAATATTCACGAAAATGTATTCAGAAAACCAAAGCCAAACAAGCAAGTACGTCATGAAAAAGCAGAGCAACGGGAAGTCTCTCCCTACTCAACCGCAAAGTCCATCCTCGAGGCACAACCCGCTAAGTATGGGACTTGATTCCGAAGAAGCCATTATATAACGAGGAAATGATCTTAATTCAATCGGTCCTGACCAATTGATAGCGACAGTGTTTCATAACCGTGTTTTCTGCATCGCAACGGAAAACGGGGCATGGAGTTGGGACGGTGAACTACAGAACATAGATTTAACGACTTCCATATATACTCTCTAGGTGGTTATGTATATATATATAACCTGCTTTGATACCAATTATAGGACCGTTGAGCACATCTAGAGGGGGTGAATAGAGTGTCTGCGGATAGTAGAATAAATATTATAATGTATAAGTTAAGTAATATGGCTAATCAAATACCGGTAAGAGCAGATGAATATAGTATATGAATTGCAGTAAAGTAAAGAGTTAAGTAGATTCAAACTCAGTGACACAGCGATATATACTGGTATCCTTCATGTAGGACTAGTCCAGTCTCGAGTACTCATGCTCGATGTTAATCCACTATGGTACAAGCTTTAACTGAGTGCTTGTAACTCTTATAACACCGTGCTTGGGGACAAGTGCATGACCAACTTCAATAACACCGTGCTTGGCGATGAGTGTAGGACCGACTTCAAAAGACATTTGAAAACTGGATATTTTCTGAGATAGCCTCCAATACAACTCTTTGAGTCAAACTCTAGATTGAAATGAACTGATATTGGCTTGGCTAAGAGTAGTATAGGCTAAAAGTGTATAGCTCGTAAAAAATACTTAAGGAATATAGAGAAGAGAAAGTGAATGAGATTGGTAAAAGTTCTACTCTATTTATAGTATTTTTATGAACCGTATTCGGGCAGAGTTCAGGCAGAGTTTGGATGCAGAAATCTCGCATTCGAACGTTGGATGCAGATATTCATGAAGTTCAAAAACAGGTTGAGCAACCTGGTCCGAACTCGGGCCGAACTTGGGCCGAGTTCTGTCAGGGTATAGACAGAACAGATTTGAGCCATTTTTATGGGTTTTGGGCTAATCTGTTTGTGGACTTTGGATAGGAATTTTGTGGATAGGAAGGCTGTATTTTGTGGACTGAAAATAGCTAAGCCAGTATTGATCCGATCAATCTAACATATTTTTTCTAGACTCAAATAAAGATAAAAATTACAAAAAAATGTAAAAGTCTTGATCTCGATTCCGTCATTTTTGGTTCTTGATGATGATGTAATATTTGTAGCAGTAGGAGCAGACATTTTGACTTGATACTTGTAGCTATGTATATTTTACGTATCGACCAAAGTTGACATTTATTATTAAAATCAGGTATATATGATCATGACCAGTGGGCCAACAAGTGTTACCAGACATCACATACTTTGGTAAAGCAAGGATGTTTAACGTAACAGAGAGCTCCGTTAGAGGTGATTAAGATGGAAAGTTTGACAATGACTCTGTGAGAAGAAGAGATGGACACTACTGATCTCTTATGTAGAATGTATAATATTCTTTGGGGAATACGGCCACAATATAATGGTTCAGAGGTAGAACTAGACACGACCTTTAGTTGTAAGGTTCGCCACCATTTTTCCTTCAATAGATGCGAGATTAAAGATTGATGATTAAAGACTCTTCTTCATCAGAAGTAAGGGTGCTTCGTGCCATCCTTCGGGCACTTTGTGCCACCTGTCGGATGATATTTTATGAGAGCTTATGACCAGAAATTGTTCATTTTTTGAGCACCAACACTAGCACCACTCTGATGTATAACAACTTGATGACCATCAAAAATATTTTATTGAAATGCCTTTCGCTTAATGTAGCCTTGAATTATCAGCCTTGCTTTGTATTGAGGGCGAGTAGCATCTTGTCTTTTTCACTCTAAACACCTATCGATTATTCAAAGTCTTATTTTCCTTTGGAAACCGCACAAGCTCATAAGTGGAGTTTGCCTTTAAGAAACTTACCTCCTTCTGTATAGCCTTCATTACTCATGATTGTATTCATCTTCCATCGACTCTATAAAGAATTCAGGGTCTCCCACGTTAGTCAATAGCACATACTCATTTGCTGAGTACCTCATAGATGGTTGACATTCTCTTGTGCTCCTCCTCAATGAAGCCTCTAGTGCTGGCTATATATTGACAACCTCACTTCCTTCAGGACCAACCTTCTCACCATGCTGATCCTCTTGAGGGACGTTCGCATTGATCATCATCAATAGGTTGATGACCAAGCTTGGAAGCATCTCCATGTATTGGATCCTC
This sequence comes from Iris pallida, assembly GCA_029216955.1. Lineage (NCBI taxonomy): Eukaryota > Viridiplantae > Streptophyta > Magnoliopsida > Asparagales > Iridaceae > Iris > Iris pallida. The sequence continues at coordinate 28,372,027 of JANAVB010015400.1, read as the reverse complement.
TAAAGTGTTCTATGGAAATAACTCGAAGCATGATGACTCTAACTCAGGAAAATCTCCAACCTCAGAAGACATCTCAGAATTCTGAGTGTTGGTTATGGTCTGATCCTTGACGAATACACGTCCCTTTTTCTATAGAGCTTTCTTTCCACATGGTCGTAGAGTCTATACTTGAACTTATTTTGACCATAGCCAACAAAGACTTTCTACCTCGTCTTTGGCTCAAGTTTAGATCTCTAATTTTTTGATACATACATGAAGGCCTTACACCCAAATTCTTGAAGATGACCATATGACAATTTTTTGTCGTACCATACTTTGTTATACACATCATCCTGTAAAAGGATCATTATGAGATAAATTAATAACATGAGCAACAGTATTGAGAGCCTCACCCTAATAATTATCGTAAGTTTTCTTCTGTGAGCAAACAACGCATCCTCTCCATCAGTCTCTTGTTCATACGCTATGCTATTGAGTTGAGGTATCTTTGACGGAGACTTTAGGTGTTGAATCATTCTCTCTTTGTAATAAGTATCAAATTCACCAATGTATTCGTCGTTATTGTTGGATCGAACATAATTCAACTTCTTGCCCGTCTCTTTTTTAATCGAGGTCTGGAACTCCTTAAAAGTAGGCATTATCTGATCCATGGTCCTTATAACATAGACCCAAACTTTTCTGACATAATCATCAATAAAATTATAAAATAAGAAGCACCACCAATTGTTTTTACCTCCATTAGACCATAGACGTCTGAATGAATCAACTAAAGTAACACTAGCTTCATTGAAGATGTGTGACTTTGAAAAGAGATCTTATTTTATATTTCAGCCATGCAGTGTGCGTACCTCTCCAATTTTATAGACATCAGCCCTAGAATCACTTTTCTGTTTAACACGTAACCCATTCCTTTCTAGCTGATATGGCTAAGCCGCCTGTGCCACAACTCAATAGACGCACTACTTACTGTATTCACTATATGTGCCCCATGTATGCTCCCTTCCATATAATAGAAACCATACTTCTTGCTACATCTGGCAGTCTACAACGAATTTCTGAAAAGCTTCCACTGATAGTTTCCAAAGAGAATGAAGAATACCTCATCATTATTACAACTGATAGTAGGTTGAAACAGATTCCGGGGACATGACAAACACCTTTAATCACAAGAGTTGCTCATGTATTTGTCTTTAAATTCATCTCTCCTATAGCAACAACTTTTGACATATACCGTTGCCTATCGTCAAAACTCCACGATCTTTTGTTGTGTTTGTGAAAATAGTGCCATGTTGTGAGATACACGCGTCGAAGTCCATGAGTCCACCATCCAAGAATTTTTATCATGTTAGAGGTTCATGACAATTTCATCACCTACAATAATGACATCGCCTTCATGTGCTGAAGCGACTATTGTTTTATTTTCGACTTGCTTCCCTTTGTCGTCCTTCTTCTCTCTATTTCAAAAGAAATAGTTTCTCTTGATGTAAACCTTCTTGCCATAATGGTAACACTCGAAGTCCTCATACCAACTCTTGGACTAGTATCTGCTCTCATCTCTGCCACTACATAGACCCTTGCTTTTACCCCTGCATCTGCTATATGAAACAAGCCTCTGAATGGGATGTGGATGGCGTGCCTTGAGATTTCCTCCATATCTCTTCATTCACCACCTCGCTCTTGGCAAACTCCAGATTAACCATACCTTCTAGAGCAGAAGCGATTATGGACATTTGTATGATTTTCACAAGTCTGACAATATAACAACAGCTAAAGTCCATGTACTTCGTCGTCAAACTGTACTTCTATACAGGATAACTGGTTAACCATGCCCTATAACTCACTCATGTGATTCGTAATGGATGAACCATCCTCGTACTTGAGACCCATCATCTGTCGGATCAGAAAAAACATATTTACCACGATCTTCTTCGCTTATAAGGATTCTATCATCTCCCATAATATTCTTTCATGCTCAATATTGGCGAAGTGATTACATTTTTGTTCACGAACTGCCTGTTATATTCGTACACCTGTATATGCTTGAATTTTTAGTCCTCGAGTTTATCAATGGAATTCTTATAAGTAAATACTGAATGATGCAGCTTTTTGACGAACACCAAATCTTTTATCTTGCTCCGGCAATTGTGATAATTGGAACCATTTAGGTTAAACATGTGCACCAGTTTCGCACCTGTTATATTCGTACACCTGTATATGCTTGAATTTTTAGTCCTCGAGTTTATCAATGGAATTCTTATAAGTAAATACTGAATGATGCAGCTTTTTGACGAACACCAAATCTTTTATCTTGCTCCGGCAATAGTGATAATGGGAACCATTTAGGTTAAACATGTGCACCAGTTTAATTATCAACACCAGACACATGATACTGCTATAAAACCAAAGCTCTGATATCACTCTGTTGGGAACGAAATGATAAAATCATTCCCCCAAACCAAAAGACTGTGAAAGAACCAAAAAATTGCACAAAACTTAACTTGCCAAACTTACACAGAAAGCTAAACATAAATACAGTCAATTTTTGATTCAGAAAACCCTTGCGGGAAAAATAACAAGACGATCGGAGTTCAACCCTGGAAAAGCCTCCCCTAATGAATTAGAAGATTACATCCTCTATAAACTTGTCCATTGATGCAACCAGGCCACCCCAACTACTCAAATAAATGAAAACAGATTGCAAGAAGTTACTAAAGACATAGATGACAAGAACCAATCATAGATGATTTTCCTGAACCGATCTCTCTTGTCCCCAAATCCATTCTTTTTCTTCTTTGAAAGTTGCAAGCTCTTGATAAATCTGTCCTTTGATATCTCTCTCTCTCTCTCTCTCTCTCTCTCTCTCTCTTGTAGATGATGATATTATGATGGAAAAAACCTATTTAAAATATTCAACTCCCGCAAGCATCTAGACCGTTGATTTAGATCCATCGATATTAATAAAATATTAATTTTCATCTTAAGCCCAACACCGATATACCGACAGTATACTGGTAACGGTATGCCAACGATATAAAAATATCATACTTTCGTCATAGAGCCTTTCTGGAAAAAAAATAGTATCAAACAATATATCAGCGGTGTACTGATACCTACATCGGTATACCGCTGTCACTAATACCAGTATTCCAAAGCTTTTGACACACGCTCAAAACGAGCAACCTTTGTGATCTTCAAATTTTTGAGCTCTTCGTTGCACGGATGGTACTCATTGCACTCCTGGATATTCTCTACGTAGGTTTGAAATTCCATCCAACACCAACAATATGTTCTTAGGTATCGAATTTAAGCCCTAGACATATATAACATTGCACATTATTCCATATCACGTATATCTTTTGCTTTATACTTCTTTTGAGACTGAGCTATAGAACTTTTTGGGCCAATTATTTGGATTTGTATGCTAGATACGCCCATATACTTGTACAACTTATATGTCCGTCTTTGGAATGGAGCTCACGGTCTGCGTAGCTAGCCGTATCATGTGTCTGACATATCCATATTCTAGGAGCGATATCAGGGCCGGTCCAAGACATTTGAAGCCCAATGACAATAATCCAAAATGTATCATAATTCACACATCTTATCATTAAGAATATATATTTTTTTACAAACTGATTATATTATTTTTATACTTTACGGCCTCGCTAAAACCTTGTCGCAAAAAATCCATTGGGACAAAATCTCAGGCAAAGGAAAAATAGTACCCCATGTCCAAAACATTATTCAATTCAACAAGAAGAAAAATAAATCTTATATTTTTAACTTGTATATGGATTTTCATGTTTAAATTTCAGACTAGTAGACGACAAATTTTTATTACAAAATTATTAGTAAAATTACAAAAATAATTATGTCTAAACTGAATTTTTTGGACTCTCATTAATCTATGGGTCATGGGTCATTAATCTATGGGTCAGGACGATCGCCCTGACTTTGGCCGGCCCTGAGTGAGACGGGAAATGTCACCATCATAGTTGTGGTAGCAGGATAACTCTTAATTGTTGAGGTATCATATCGAAGCCAAATTGAGGAATCTTTGGACCTATATATTAGTATCAAGGATGAAAAAATGTGAAAGTAAAGGGAGTGATTGGATACCTTAAACCAAAAGCAGCTTTAAACAATGCTGTAAGGGGGTGACCATCGAGATAATAATAATTGCACTTGCACTTGTAAATTAAATAAGCTTGAGCTTCAAGTATTTTTTTCTTCTTCTTGGTATTATCTAGAGAATAGATATGATTTTCTCAAAAACCTGTATATAAAATTTTTTTCTATAAAAATATAAATTATATAAATTATTTTAAAAAATAACACTCACAATCAGTGGGATCCATATTTTTATAGAAAAAAGAAAACATATTTGATCACATAGGTTTTAGAGATAACAAAGCTGTTTCTAGTAAGTTAATTCTAGACTTTTTCTTTTTGGTATTACATATGACAAATATAAAAGACTAAGACAACCTTTCAAAAAAGAAAAAAGAAAAAGGGACTAAAACAATGATCTAAGTAGAGTTGCTCTAGACTTTATTGGACTGTAGGTATTGTGCTAGGCCGGAAGAGACTTGGATTTTTATAAGACATGGTTTAGATATACTACAACAATTTTTTGAAAATAATAACTATGCACATATATATTTTATAATAATCGATACTCTAATTAAATTTACAGACTAATCAGTACTTGATTAAACTATAAAAAGCCATAGTTAATTCTACTCCAGTTGGTAGTCCATTGCATGTCGATGGAGACATTTCACCACTATATGACGCTTGCCAAACTATATATATGGCTTTTGGACAACGAATACTATTTCTTCTGATTGTTAACTAAGCTAAGGTTTTAATCACTTGTGTCCTTGGCTTATATACTAGGCATTACTCCTTTTGGTCGGCCGTCTCTTTCTTTTTCTATTCTTTTATTTAAGTAAACATATTATGGTCGGATGTATTAAACATGCAAAATTGTTTGTGTTGATCACATAATTTGCATATCATTATGAGTAACATGAGATAGTCATTGGTCGCAACTTTTCAATATGTAGTTTTTAGACAAATACACGTGCCAAAGTAATTATTATTCTAATTTTAAATAAAACTATTTAGATTGTATTAATTATTTTAAAATTATTATTATATTAGTATTATTATTTTATACGTAGTATATTATTTAAAAATATCAAACAACAGTTTTCATAATTATCTAGTAAGTTTTATTAATTTTAATAAATAATTTTAATTAATAAACATATGTAAGAAAATATTTGGAAAAAAAATCACGAGAACATGTTAACTTTTTATTAGTAGTGTAGATTAATGTACTTCGATGAACAGAAGATCTTTTGATCCTATTTATTATGATTGTAGTATTGTTATTAACAATTAACAAAGACAAAAATGACCCATCCCTTGTAACATAATTTAGTTGTAAATTCTTGTGTACTCTCTTAGTGAGTCCATGCTCCGAAAAACCTAATCCCAAATCTTTCTATTTGCATATAGATTGTCATACGTGAAGACAATTTGGTATATTATCAAGAATATAATAGTTGAAGACAACTTGAATATAAATTGATATCTAACCTTTATCTGCTTTTTCTTCGTATGCCAAAAACATCCAAAGGGAGGGCTACATCAAAACTTCTGTCACGAGATTAAGAATGGAAATGGTCAAAACTGTTATTTCCGAAACAGATCTTAGATGGTAGAACGTAAGTAAACAGAGTGATTCTGTAAACGAATTTGCTCACTCGCTCTGTATATGAAGAACTTCCGAGAATTGCATCTCTAGAAGATCCTGAAGTCTCTGTCTCGAAGACGGAGGAAGATGAAGACGCAACTCTGCTGGGGTGATGAAGATCACCGTTGCTCAAAGCAAGATTCGCCCTACTTCGATCTGCTCCTAGGATCCAGAAAGTTCGAACGAAGGAACTTCTGGAACTCTCATTTGTCATCTCCTAACTAAACTCGCATGACTCCTTGAACTCCAATGGCAGCGACCTCTCAACTCTCTTCGTCTCTTAATTTTTGAGTGAGTCGTCAAAGAAGACACGAAGAGAGTATTTATAGAGTTGGGCAGAAATTCTAACTCTAATCCTGATCGTACACTAACTGCGGAAACATGGGAACGAATCATGGAAAGTTTTAACTGAATCAAATTCAAATCTCACAAAAATCGGATCTATAATTTGACTTAATCTTTTTATAACTGTCTGAACCTTCCAACCAGTGCCTAACAGTAGCACAAGCGCGCGTGAACCAGAGCAGCAGCCCATAGGTGCAGCATGCAGGAGCGCGAGTGCACACAGCCACGCAGAGCCGCACGTAACCCATGCCTGCCCTTGTGCTTGCACCCACGCCTATCTATGCGCCGAGCCCATGCGACTCGCGCATAAGACGAGCGCACGAGCGCAACAATAGCGCACAAAGCGCCATGAGCCGATACTAACGTGCTAAGTGCAAAGTATGCCAACAAAGTGCCACTTTGTGCCCTTGAGCCTGAGTCTGAGTCTGAGTCCGAGTCCGAATCCGAGTCCAAGTCGCTAAGCCCCTTTGGGGCTTAGCTCCATGAGCATGACAAAAAGCATAAATTCTTCCTTTGTGGAGTTAGCCTTCTTCCACTAGAAAAATACTCACACATGGCACCTATGTGCCTCTCCACACCTCACGTGAACATCTCAACACAAGCAAAGCTTTATATAGAGATACTCATCATTTGGTGTGAACAATGTGGGACTATCTTTTCTAGTCTCCAAGGCAAAATACCAACAATCTCCCACATATCATTTTATATATGGGTTGAGTGTTCCCCACAGTGACTGCCCATCATGCTTTAGGATAGATGTCGCTACCACTTGAATCTTCCCCCACGAGTTAAATAACAGCATTATACAAGAATAGACTAGGCCTTGAATTCTGTACCATAACTGCAATTCTTTTCACACACATAATGACATCAACTGTGCTTCTGGCTACACATTAAAGACCTTGTGCCAGCCTGGTTTCGGTGTATGTATATTGGATGTGTACAAGATTTCTCTCAAGAGACGGCTTACATCTCTATCCATACCTAGGTGAGTTCTTTTAAAAAGTCTTAGAATAAAGTCTTTCGCTTCCTTGCGGTGCTATACCGTTATGACATGGCTCTAAGCCGAGGCAATGCCTCATGTGGTGTCATACAACTGTAGCATGAGGCCCAGCCTCTTTGTAGTGCCAAGCTACCTAGCATGAAGCCTTTTGCTTCCTTGCGGTGTTACGCTGCCGTGATATGACTCGCGAAGCCGAGGCTTTACCCTTTCTAGGTACCTTATATTGTGTCATACCACTATAATAGCAGGTCCAGCCTCTTTGTAGTGTTGCCTACCACTCTTCAATCTACAGCATTAGGCTCACTTGCCTATGTACGTTGCTACGCCGCTGTGACTTGGCCCAAAGCCGAGGCTTTACCCTCACTAGGTACCTCATGTGGAGTTACTCTACTGTAGCATAGAGTACTATACTCTTTTGTAGTGTTGTTCTACCTGTGCTTCCTGTAAAGCAGGCCGGACATCCTAAATGCCCGAGAACTCATTAAGGCTTCTAAGCCATCCTTACACAGGACTTTGTTCTATACAAAGAACAAACTATAGACAACAATAGTTTTGGGTCCATAACTCGCAGTATCCAAAAGGATTGCCCACTTATAGTGATTATGGGTCCGAAACCCCATAATATCCTAAAGTACTGCCCACTAACATTGGTTCTGGGTCTGTGACCCCGCAATATCCAAAGGATTGCCCACTGCATCTGATATTCTTCTAATCAATGATCCTTCTTTGAACTAAAATCTAGATGCCTAGTAGATTTTTCTTTGAACTAATAGCATAAAACTTTATAGTAGAATTACAAAGACACAATATCAGAGTGTCTTCAAACCTATTTTATATGTTGTGTCTTCGACCAGCTGTCACTTGAGACCTTTTGTGAACGGATCTGCCAGATTCTCCTGGCTTCGAACATCAACCACGGTAATAACTTCTCTTTAAATAAGATTATTTACTGCCCTGTGCCTCAGATGCACAGTCCTCTTCTTGCCATTAAAGAGATCATTCGATGTTACCGCTGCAGTCGCCTGGTTATCGCAGTATATCGGTACAGTTGGTATCTGTGCACCAACCACTGGAAGATTATACAAGAGCTCCTGAAGCCATTCTGCTTCATCCGCTGCAGCCGCCAGTACATAAAACTCAGATTCCATATAAGAGTGTGACAACATAGTCTGCTTCTTCAACTTTTATGATATAACAGCTCCACCTATGGAGAAGACATATCCTCATTTGGACCTTTCACTCTCTACTTTTGAGCACCAGCTCGCATCACTGAAGCCATCCACTACTTTTGGATCTCCGCAGTGATGTAGTACATACTTCTGAGTCCACTTGAGGTATCTCATTACCCTCTTTACAGCTTTTCAGTGCTCCATACTTGGATTGCTCGTGAATCGATTCAGCATTTCCACGGCAAAAGCTATGCCTTGTGGCAGTAGTCATATACATCAAACTCCCGATAATGCTTGAATACTCCAGCTGTCTGACGCTTTTCCTTGGATTTGGCTTCAGTTTCTTGTCATACCTTTTTGAAATATCAATCCCTGGAAGATCCTAATACCCATAGCGTGTGAGCATCTTCTTAATGTAATGAGACTGTGACAATGCCACTACAGTTTTCATCCGGATGATCTTTATCCCTACGATAACATCACGTTCCCTAAGTCCTCCATGCTGAACTAGGATGAGAGGAACTTCTTTGTCGTGGTGACACTTGCTAGATCTGTACCCAAGATCAGCATGTCATCCAAGTACAGACAAACCACGACAACTCTCTCGTCAGTGAACTTTGTGTACACATACTTGTCCGTCTCGCTGACCCTGTAGCTGTTTGATCTTATGTAATGACCCGCTCCGCCCTAACGGAACGCCGATTCAAAAGGCAAGTGCAACGACTCGAACGAGCCGTCGACCCGAAGAGTTGGCATCGACCTGATGAAGAATCGATGCAAGGCTTACATTGGCCTGTCAAGAGGAGTCCAGACTTAGCCTTTTAAATGAAGAACAGTTTGGCAACTCTAGAGGGGGGTGAATAGAGTTTATATAGAAAAAAGCCAATTAAAAATTAACTCTTTCACCAACAATCAATAATCAGAGTAAAGTGCGGAAAATAAATAAAGAGCAAAAGAGCATACGCAAACACAGCGATTTTAACCTGGTTTCCCTCGTGGAGGACTAGTCCAGGCCTGAGAACTCTAGCTCAGGATTAAATCCACTATTTATGAAATAGTAGTTTACAACCCGTGCCTTTTCTTCAGAAGAGCACGTCAACTTCTAACAGAGGATCGCAGTGGCGATTTGCTTGGAATTGTCCAAGCGACTTCTTCAACTCTTGCACAAGAATCCTAACTGAGAGATGCTGAGCACTCGAGACTTAGGAGGCTTGTGGCTAGTAGATGGGAAGGGTATGGCTTATTGAGCTTATAAGAGAGAAGAGAAGAGAAGATTGAGTGGTTTGAAATGAGAGAATTCATGCCCTATTTATAGTGTTTTTATAGGCAGAATTCGGCCAGAATTCGGGTAGAAAAATTCAAAAATTTGGCCGTTGGACAGCTAGCAACCAGCTATCCCTAAAATTAGGGTTCCTGATTTCTAGGGGACAGAGTTCGGCCCGAACTCTGTGTGGAGGCAGAGTTCGGCCCGAACTCTGTCTCCAGAGCACAGAGTGGTTCTAAGGGGACCAGTGGGCAGTTTTTGGTTCAGTGGAGCTTGGGATTTTGGGTAGGTTATAGACTAAGTTCCAAGAGCTCAGCAAGACTCAGAGTACATAAATCTAGACTCAATGAAATCATAAAATACAGACTCCAGAACACACTGAGAGCCGGAGACTGAGCTGTCATCTGTCTTGAACTGAATGCAGTTGTCGTGTGTCGTATTGAATTAATACAAATATTATTTTGTCAATGTAGTCAATATTTGGTTGACTGTGACTTTGTGTCAACAATCTCCCCCATATTGATAATTGACAAAATAATATATGTATATTTCAATATTCATACCTGGACACAGTTGATTGTAACATAGTTCCATAGCTCCCCCATACACGATGCCTGAGCTAAGAGAAAATAGCTCCCCCGTAAACCATGAACGGTGTCGAGCTAGAAGCTATAGCTCTCCCCCTTACAAAATGCATAGTACCTGTGATCTGATAGATAATATTTTCCAGAGCAAGAAGTACATATATACACAGATATACGAATGCATAGAACCAGTATGATATCTAATATCTCCCAAAAGCAAAACAATAAAAATATACATTATTTCTCCCCCTTTTGGCAGTTAGCAATATAAAGAAGCAATGAATATTAATGCAACCACACCAAGCAGAGAAGAAACAGTAAAATACTAAGCAAAATAAGTCACTGACATAGAATGATAATAAAGACAGATAATGTCATCCACCAAACCAAGTGGCCAACTCATAAACAGAGTACATAAAACCAGCTACATAAATCCATAAGAAACTAAATAACTGAAATCAAAAGTAACTAAGATCATCAGCAGTAGCAGCAGCAGCAGATAGTAGCCAATCTCCATCATGGAGCACGAGATGGTCCTGGAACATCTGATGGACCATGGAAGGAGCGACGAGGGTCCACAAAAGCATCATCCGGATCCATGTAACGCATAACCCACGGATCATCAATGCGATAACCCGCGCGCGCTGGATCCCTCTCCATGGGAATGTGCAAATGCTGAGACAGAGAGTACCGGATATCATGCAGAGAGTTGCCGAGAGCACTCATCTGCAGAGTGGTACGATAGTCCAGCTGTGTCCAGCGATCGTCCTCAAGAGTAAAACGATCCCGGAGCATGGTCTGAATGGACTCAAGAGTGGCAGGTGGAGGTGGTGCATCCTGACCAAAAGGAGGGGCGTCAGGCTCCTCATCAGCAGAATGCTCAGATGACTCAGAAGCAGCGACAGGCTGAAGGCGTCGTGCTTTGGATAGAAAGGCAGGTGCAGGCAGGAACGGACAATCATGGATAGGAATGATGAAGGCACGAAAAACGAAAGGAAGATAGAGAGGATAAACCAAAGCTCTTGGTTTCTTCCGACAGTTGATCATCCAATCCATCATAGTCCGTGGAAAGTTGAATGGAATACGATAGTGGAGATGATATAAGGCGGAGATCTCAAGATAAGTGACTTCATCTGTTGAGCCAGCCTTGGGTAAGACGGTATTAAAAACCATTCGGTGAAGCTCATAGAAGTAGGGGTTGAGATGCTTGGCCATAAGTTTACGAGGACTTATGTTAGGAGCACATAATTCCTCCTTGAATCCTTCAAGAGAAGTATCGCCAATAAATTGAAATTGACGTGCTTCCACAAGTTTATTCCAAGTATCAAGATTAACAAGATCAAGAAAATCCCCCAACTCAGAATCATTGAAGGCGATGTCAATACCGGCAACCCGGGAATAGATGTGTGTTGCATCAAAAGTTAAATTGCAATAGAACATTTGGATTGCACTACGGTAGATGACAGAATTTGAAGCAACTAAAGCATCCAAACAAAGATCATGGAATAAAGACTCATATTGAGAAAATATTATGAAATTGATGGGATGGCCCCCAAACACCGGACGAGTCCTAAAATCGCTAAACCATTCATTAGAGGCGTCTAGCGATACAAATAGACGGTCGTCGTATGTGTTAGGGTCATCGGGACTCGGCGGATTGAACAACGGATGAATGGGGTGTTGTTCAACTACTTGTTCAATCGGAGGAGGAGGATTCGAAGAGGAAGTACCCTCGGTTCGGATCCTCTTCCCGCGATTGGGCAAGCGTGGAGCCATTTACAAGAAATTGGATAACTTGAAATGGAGAGAAATAGAGAGTTATACCTGAAAATAATGTCAAACAGTTGAAGAGAACGTTGAAAAACCCCTTTCCCTTGATTTTGAGAAGAAATAGAGCCCTCTAGATCAAGAACTAGGGTTAGGGTTTGGAAGGAAGAAGATGGAAGAGGTGGAGAAGAAGGAAATATGGGAGGAAAGAGAAGGAATCCCGACATAAAGTAGGGCTTTGTCTTTGGTCGGGTAGAATAGTGACCATTGGATTAGAAAAGATCCAACGGCGGAGCCAGATCCCGATTCTGGAACCTAGGGACCGAACTCGGCCCGAACTCTGTTAGGGGCAGAGTTCGGCCCGAGTTCTGGATCAGTGGTCCAGAACAAAAGTTAGGCTGAAAAAAGATTAAGTGTTGAATAAAAAAGGTACAATTTTGAGAAACCCAATAAAGTACATAGAGAGATTCACAAAGGTCAGAATGAACTTTAGGAAGATCAATTTGGCAATAATAAATCGTAACAAACCATATAATAAACAAGAAAATATATTGTAATTCAGTATTTCAAATTTGCCATGGGTTAGCTGCAGGGGCCGGATCCCAGCTAGCGGTAGTCCTGAGGACTAGTGCACCGTGTCGCTTAGGCTTTTACGCCTTTTTGTCAGAAGGACCCTTTCGGCTTGTACCCATAATAAATTTGTCATAAAAGAATCAAAATATACTCGATATTTACGCAGGTAAGTCTCAACTTATAACTGCTTCATCCAAAATTCCGAGTTCACGACAAAGATAATTGAAGCGCTCTTCGGATAATGGCTTAGTAAAGAAATCTGCTAGCTGATGATCAGTGTCAATAAATTCTAAGTTAATCGTGCCATTTTGCTGATGATCGCGCAAAAGGTGGTGTCTGATCTCAATGTGTTTAGTGCGTGAGTGGCAGACAGGGTTCTTAGTCAAATTGATGGCACTAGTATTGTCACAGAATATAGGAATATGCATGAAAGATAACTTATAGTCTTCAAGGGTTTGCTTCATCCACAGAATTTATGCACAACAACGCCCAGCTGCTATGTATTCAGCTTCTGTTGTGGATAGTGCGACAGAGTTCTGCTTCTTGCTAAACCATGAGACTAAAGCCTTTCCTAACAAATGATACGTGCCGCTCGTACTTTTACGGTCGACCTTGCATCCAGCAAAGTCAGCATCAGAGTAACCGATGAGGTCAAATGATGTTGACTTGGGATACCATAGGCCCACTGTAACCGTACCCTTAAGATATCGAAAGATACGCTTAACCGCGATCATGTGAGATTCCTTAGGATTTGCTTGATATCTAGCACATAGGCAAACACTAAACATGATATCGGGGCGACTAGCAGTTAAATAAAGTAAGCTGCCTATCATACCTCGATACTTACGTTGATCAACGGGTTTGCCGCTCTCATCTGGTTCGAGTTTGGTTGAAGTAGCCATTGGCGTGCTAATTGGTTTGACGTTGTCAAGGTCGAACTTCTTCAGCATGTCCTTGGTATACTTCGATTGACAGATGAAAGTTCCATTTGCCAGTTGCTTTACTTGCAGGCCAAGAAAGTAGTTAAGCTCTCCCATCATGCTCATCTCAAATTCTGTCTGCATACACTTGGCAAATTCTTGACAAAGAGTTTCATCAGTAGACCCAAAAATAATATCATCAACATAAATTTGAATCAACAGAATAGTGTCTTTAAAAGATTTTATAAACAGTGTAGTGTCAATTTTCCCTTTTGAAAAACCTTTCTCAAGTAAGAAGCTACTTAGCCTTTCATACCAAGCTCTAGGGGCTTGCTTGAGGCCATAAAGTGCTTTCTTTAGCTTGAACACGTGGTCGGGAAATTTGTGATTTTCAAAGCCAGGAGGTTGTTTCACATAAACTTCCTCCTTAATAAAACCATTCAGAAAAGCACTTTTTACATCCATTTGAAATAATTTAAAGTTTTGAAAATTAGCAAAAGCACAAAGCATCCGAATGGATTCTAGTCTAGCAACAGGAGCATACGTCTCATCGTAGTCGATACCTTCCTCTTGGTTGTATCCTTGAGCTACTAGACGAGCTTTGTTACGTGTGACTGAACCATCTTCATTTACTTTGTTTCTAAAAACCCATTTAGTACCAATTATAGAGTGATTAACCGGTCTAGGAACGAGTTCCCATACTTGGCTTCTCTCGAATTGGTTGAGTTCTTCTTGCATAGCAGAAATCCAAAATTCATCATTAAAAGCTTCAGAAATGTTTTTAGGCTCTACTTGTGAAATGAAGGCAGTGCTAGCAACAGAGTCTCTTAGTGATGATCTAGTAGTTACTCCACGTGAAACTTCTCCTATAACTAAATTTTCTGGATGAGAAGGTTTGAAAGAGAATTTCTTAGGCAAACCCTCCAGAGAATTAGTTTCGGTTGAAGTATTCATTGGAGTAGAAGTTGATGGCTCAACGTCATCATCAAGAGTACTTGCTGCACTGTTGTCTTCATCAAAAGTCACATTTGTTGACTCTTCCACAATAAGTGAGCGTTTATTGAAAACTCTATATCCCTTACTCTTGGCGGCATAACCAAGAAAGATACCATCGTCAGCTTTGGCATCAAATTTGCCTAAGTTGTCTTTGGTGTTAAGGATAAAACATCTACAACCAAAAACTTTAAAATAAGAAACATTGGGGGTTCTCCCAAACCAAAGCTCATAGGGTGTTTTCTTCGTAATGGGACGAATCAGCACCCTATTCAAAATATGGCATGCTGTACTAACAGCTTCTGCCCAAAAGTATTTCGGAAGTGAAAATTTATTCAACATGACTCTGGCCATATCGCCGAGAGTTCTATTCTTCCGCTCCACAACACCATTTTGTTGAGGAGTTCTAGGACAAGAAAATTCATGATCAAAACCATTTGCATTACAAAAACTTTCAAAATCATAATTTACGAATTCGCCTCTATGATCACTTCGGATTCGAGTAATCATGTAGCCTTTTTCGTTTTGAACTTTCTTTACAAAAACTTTGAAAGCAGAAATAGCATCGCTCTTATTAGCGAGAAAGAAAACCCAAGTAAATCTCGAAAAATCATCAACAATAACAAATGCATACAGTTTGCCACCAAGGCTAGCTATTCTACTAGGACCAAATAAATCCATATGAAGTAGTTGCAAGGGTCTAGTAGTACTTACAGAGTTGATGGAATGAAACAAGGATTTTGTTGCCTTGTTTAGTTCACATTCGGCACATACCGTATCCTTTTTGAATGTGATGTCAGGCAATCCTCTCACTAGCTTCTTGGTAGAAAGCCTGGATATAGCATCCATGTTGGCGTGACCAAGACGCTGGTGCCAAAGTAGTCGTTCGTCTTTGTGGGCATATAAACATCTACCTGCATTGTTAGTATTTATAGAAAGATAGAAAATATAGATGTTATCCTCTCTTTTCCCTTCAAAAGCAATGTCTCCTGTTGACCTATCATAGATGTAGCAACTGTTTTGTCCAAAGTTAATGTCATATCCATGATCAGCAAGATGACTAATGCTGAGCAGGTTATGCTTTAACTCGGTCACTAGGCAGACATCCTTTATTACAGGAGAGGGAGGATGACCAATGATACCATTACCTATAATGTGCCCTTTGAGATTGTTACCGAAGGATACGTATCCTTCTCTCTTCATCGATAGTGATGCAAAAAGGTTTGCGTCTCCCGTCATATGTCGTGAGCATCCACTATCGAGAATCCACTTACTTTCAGTTGAGGAGGGAAGGTCCACCTATATCAAGAGTAGATGTGACCTTTGGTACCCGAGTTCTTGAGGGTCCTGAAAAGTTAGTCTTTGGGAACCAAGCATATATCCTTTTATCTACAAGTCTTCTAACTCTGCACTGTGGTGAGATGTGTCCATGTAATCCACAATAAGTACAGATAGCATTCTTGTTTATACTAGGAGTATGAGAATGATATTTATAAGCAACAGGATGAGGATGGACATGATGTGAAGAGTTAGCATGGTGAGGATGATTATGCATGGAATAAGTGGCATGGTGATGGTGTCTTTGAGGCATAGAATGATGGTATTGTCTATGATGAGTGACATGCTGATATTGTCTAGATGGCATGGCATGATGATTTTGTCTATATGGCATGACATGACGATTTTGTCTATATGGTATATGAGGACCTTGTCTATATGGCATTGCATGATGATCTTGTCTATATGGCATGACATGATGATTTTTATGTGTGAAGTGCTGTTGATTGTGTCTTTGTGCATGATGCTTGTGTACTGAGTGAGAATTGTTCTTACGTGCACGTGGTTTGTGAAAGTTTGTGTATATGAATGCATGGTTATGTGCTGCATGAGAATGACTTGGTTGACTAGCATGAGTGGTGTTGTGCCCATGTGATTGGGTTTGAGGTTGAATAACCTGTTTACCCAATTTGGTTTCTAATCTTTTAGTAACAGCTTGCAGTTCAGTAACCTTAATATTTAAGCCATATATCTTAGTCATGGAAATCTTGTGTCTACTCTTTTCTTCAGCAAGCAACGTGTTGAGTGTAGTGATTTCTTGAGTTTGTTGCTCAATACGTGCTTCAGCATCATGCAAGCTTAATTTGAGCTTGGATACTTCATCAGCGTCATTAGTGGGTGATGTGTCTCTAACATTATCAAGAAGTAAGGAAATTCTTTGTATCTCATCTTCTAGACTTTTGATTTTGTCCTTGGCATGTTTATATTTACCGATGACCTTTTTATGATCATCGAGTAAATCAGTGAAAGCATCGCCAAGTTCATCAAAAGAGAAGTCATCCAGAGTTTCGTTAGATACCTTGTTAGAAGTTGCCATCAGGCACACATTTGCTGTATCTTGAGGAGAGTCCTTTTCTTCCTCAGAGTCACTTGCTTCACTTTCATGCCAGATGCCTGTGTTGGCATATTTCTTTGATGAGTTCTTTTTGTATGGCTTCTCATAGCGGTTGCTCTTCTTCAGGAATGGGCAGTCTTTTCGGACATGTCCAGTTTTCTTGCAACCGTAACAAGTTGGTTCTTCTTCATCGTCTTCTTGAGATTCCTTCTTCCTTCGATTGAAGCGAAGGAATTTCTTGAAGTTGCGAACCATGAGAGCTTGTTCTTCATCATCCGAATTATCTTCTTCGGTCTTATCATGATTAGCTCTTCGTTGATGAGCTTTGAGTGCGATCTCCCTGGTCTTCGGAGCAGGCTCTTCGAAGTCCTTGAGGTCAAGCTCGTGAGTCATAAGCTTACCCATCAAGGTCTCCATTGACATTGTTGTGAGATCGTTTCCTTCTATGATGGCTGTCACCTTAGGGTTCCAAATCTTTGGTAGCCCTCTGAGCAGCTTACGAATCTTCTCGTGGTTTGAATACTGCTTTCCGAGCGAAGATAGAGGATTGATGATGTCGAGGAATCTTGTGATCATTTGAGTGATCGTCTCACTTGGCTTCATCTTGAAGGCTTCGTATTCTTAAGTGAGACGGCTTATTTTAGATTCCTTGACCTGTGTGGTTCCTTCATGCGTCACTTCTAGAAGTCTCCATACTTCATGAGCAGTGGTGCAAGTAGAAACCCTGTTGAACTCATTCCTGTCTATAGCACAGAATAAAGCATTAATAGCCCTAGCGTCTAGACTTGCCTGTTTCTTCTCCTCGACAGAATATTTGTCGTGTGGTTTCTCAATGAGGTCACCATCGACAACTATCCTGGTGGGCTTTTTGTAACCGTCAGTGACGACAGTCCACAGGTCAAAGTCTAGAGACTTAAGATAGAAGCTCATCCTTATTTTCCAATATGTGTAGTTAGTTCCATCAAATAGGGGAGGCCTATGAGTGGACTGACCTTCACCATGATTGGAAATCAAGGATTGTGTGGTTGCCATGGATCAGCTCTTAGGATGTTAATCCTTGTAAAGAGAACAGAGCTCTGATACTAATTGAAGAACAGTTTGGCAACTCTAGAGGGGGGTGAATAGAGTTTATATAGAAAAAAGCCAATTAAAAATTAACTCTTTCACCAACAATCAATAATCAGAGTAAAGTGCGGAAAATAAATAAAGAGCAAAAGAGCATACGCAAACACAGCGATTTTAACCTGGTTTCCCTCGTGGAGGACTAGTCCAGGCCTGAGAACTCTAGCTCAGGATTAAATCCACTATTTGTGAAATAGTAGTTTACAACCCGTGCCTTTTCTTCAGAAGAGCACGTCAACTTCTAACAGAGGATCACAGTGGCGATTTGCTTGGAATTGTCCAAGCGACTTCTTCAACTTTTGCACAAGAATCCTAACTGAGAGATGCTGAGCACTCGAGACTTAGGAGGCTTGTGGCTAGTAGATGGGAAGGGTATGGCTTATTGAGCTTATAAGAGAGAAGAGAAGAGAAGATTGAGTGGTTTGAAATGAGAGAATTCATGCCCTATTTATAGTGTTTTTATAGGCAGAATTCGGCCAGAATTCGGGTAGGAAAATTCAAAAATTTGGCCGTTGGACAGCTAGCAACCAGCTATCCCTAAAATTAGGGTTCCTGATTTCTAGGGGACAGAGTTCGGCCCGAACTCTGTGTGGAGGCAGAGTTCGGCCCGAACTCTGTCTCCAGAGCACAGAGTGGTTCTAAGGGGACCAGTGGGCAGTTTTTGGTTCAGTGGAGCTTGGGATTTTGGGTAGGTTATAGACTAAGTTCCAAGAGCTCAGCAAGACTCAGAGTACATAAATCTAGACTCAATAAAATCATAAAATACAGACTCCAGAACACACTGAGAGCCGGAGACTGAGCTGTCATCTGTCTTGAACTGAATGCAGTTGTCGTGTGTCGTATTGAATTAATACAAATATTATTTTGTCAATGTATTCAATATTTGGTTGACTGTGACTTTGTGTCAACATTAAAGACGCGCTCGGAGTATCGTTCGGCCGATGCGAACATCGCTAAGGTGGGTGGCTCCGATGAACCCGTCTTTGCTTAGCCTAGACACATAACAATACGGACACTGTTGCTAGAATCGCTAGGCGATAACACCGCGTATGCTAATAAATGACTCAACGCACCTAGCTAAGGGAATAATTCCATCTTGTATGCTTGTATAGAATATGGAAAAGAACATGGAAAAAGGTGAGAACTCTCGCACCGCGCTCCACACTCATGCTAAGGCACAAGTTTATATTTTGAGTTTCTTATGCGTTCAACAATGAATGGTTTACAACAATAAAAGGGGAAGACTATCAATATAGTCATTCCGAGTAGAGTATAGCAACATTGAAAGACTATGGGACCGATGGGTCGCCAAGGCGACTCCCGCACGGGGAGTTGCATAATGTACGAATGAATGAATAAATAAGTGAATGAATGAATCAGCGAATGAATGAATGGATACGTGAATGAATCAATGAACGAACGAACAAGTGAAAGAAAGAAAGAAAAGAAAGAATGAATGAAAGATAAGAAAGGAAAGAATGGTTAGCGACAGGTGTGACGGGCACATGCAACGAGGCTCGCTACTCGCGCTGCACGGACGCCAACCTGGTCGATAACGCATTATGGCTAAGGGTTAGCCTACGGCTCGGAGACAGCCGTTAAGTTAAAATGACAAACAATACGAAATGGTCGTGCACAATCCCCTCGTATACGGAAGGTGGAAGACATAAGGGATTTCCAGCGGCTCGGTCAAAGGGGGGACGTGGCCGGTCCGGACGGAAATCAAAGGGGCTTACGGGCTCACGTGGGTGCGGGCTTGGCCACCCAGAAGACGTAAGTGCAGGGTATTTTAAATGACTATCAGGGTGTTCCAGCCGTACGCTATGATAGGTGAGAAATTACCAAGGGAGAAAGGGTCCAAAATGGCTTGTGGTGCCAGCGACCGGTGCATATAGATTTAAGTGGGCTTTGCTGGTGGCAATCCACGTGCATGTCCTTGTATTGAAATTAAAGTAGTCTAAGTTAACTGAACAAAGCACCTTCTGAATAGGCTTGAATATAACACACAAAATGATCGAGAGTACGTCGAGCAAACGAGTTAGAAAACACGCCTACGACGCGCTAGGACCTGAGGCAGGGACACGCCCTTGGCTTTAAATGTTTACGTAAATTGCGTTAAGTTGATACATATATGAATTATTGTCTAACTTGGTTTACTTTGGACAGGGAAGGCCGGACGGTAAGTATGGATAAGTCGTGCATGTATTTCCATACAAACACTTGAATTCGGCAACACGAGATAGGTTATGAAATATGCCATGAAACTGATCCTAAGGCAAGATTAGAAAGACAATGAATGATAGACAGAGCACAAAAGTAAATAGAACGTGTTTGGTAATGATAGCATTGTGGGCGAGCTAGCCTCCCCACCAGTGCATAACAATGTACTGATAACCCCACAGTTTGCTTGCAGGACGCAGGAGTCGTCATCGGGTACGGAGCTTTCCTCGAACGTGCTAAGGCGCGGAGCTAACTCTGGGGCCTTGGAGCGTTGCAAGAAGCTGAAGCACCCTATACAGGACATAATGTATCAGAACATCGCCATGAATCATTCTATCTTGTAAGCCACTTGGTACGCCTTTTATGTTTCAGAGGGAGAGAGAGGTTGAGCGCTTTGTAATCTCGGCCTAGCGCCGCTTGTAAACTTCTTGAATGTCAATAAAGAGTTTGAATTCGCTTCAACTTGTGTTCAATTACTTTTCGCTGCAAATGGGGACACTCTGTGCGACTCTGTGGCCTAGCTTAAATCGACCGTTTCTGGGATTAGCCTTGCACGGGCGCAACCTAGGCCCGTGCAGCATCACGCCCTAGCGAGGACGATCGTTCCTGCGGGAGTGGGGCATGACAGATTGGTATCAGAGCACGGCTTTACGTCCTTGGACTTCATTTCGATTCTCTCAATTTTGAAAGCTCGTTTTGAAACAAAAAAAGTGTACGCTCTCTTTCGTTGTGCCTTGGGATGTTCCATACAATAAGTCTAATATTTTCAAAAGCTCGTACGAGTACTCGATTGAACGGGATCGATAGGCGAAGGCCTTTGTGCCAAACCGCGACGGACTCGAGTTGGAAGGAACACATGCTAAAAGTTAGCAAATGCAGTGCGTACTTGAATAACGTTATGCTGAAAGTAGCGAACGTGTACGCGAGACCGAAGTATAGTTCGAGCGGGATGGTTATGCACGTGGCCTTTTGGCTAAGTTGTGCGGAGTATCGTACACCTAGACCTTCTGGTGCGAACGAGCTTGCGAACGAGATCGATTATCGCTCGGACAAAAATAATTGAGACTTAGAATGTATGTCGATAGAGACGCTATTTGACCAACGCTAAAGCGAGCACGGGAGATGGTTCTTAGACTTTGAGGAATGGACGAATACGTGATTGAACACATCGATTGGGAATCGAATGATCTTTTGAGGATTTATAGAATGACTTGTCTCCGAGTGGTGTATGTGATAGGTTCGAAGAAGAATAAGAGTGAGTGTCGATGACTAATCGAGTGGCTCGAACCCTGAGTGGTGTATGGACGTTATAGAAATTGTTCGAGTGAGACTAAAGGATTTGCGGATAGAACGAGTATGTCGACAAGCGATGATATTGCGCAAAGCCTTAGAACGAGTAACGCTTAGTTGGTTTTGACTTCGATAGTCTCAAACAAGATATTGTTCGAACGAATTAAGAATGCCTAGTACGAATTACGAAACGATTGAATAGAGAGTCGGAACGATGAAACGAATGGAGGTCTTGGTCGAGGAAACGTAGTAAATCGTACATGCAATTTTCGATTTAGTCGAATGGATTGAAACTTGAGTTAAGACGAAATACTCAGACGAGATCGAAGATAGCACGATCG
Source organism: Iris pallida (assembly GCA_029216955.1). NCBI lineage: Eukaryota > Viridiplantae > Streptophyta > Magnoliopsida > Asparagales > Iridaceae > Iris > Iris pallida. The sequence goes on along the minus strand of JANAVB010015400.1, from coordinate 28,350,280 downwards.
AAAAATAGCGTGCATGGAAAACGTTGGGTCGGAGATACGAAAATGACTAAGGAATTGAAATGGATGTTGCTCAATGAAGAGTTAGCACGAGACAATGTGAATTGAGGAATTAAGTTGCACGACTCGAAATTCGTTACAAAAGGAAGATCGTCAGGTTATGTACATCATCGATGGTATTGAGGCGTATCAAAGATCGATGTACGATAACTCGGGGGTACTCTGATTAGATGAATGATGATCGTGTTAGAAGTTGTTATTTTAAAGGATGCTATGTTGGAGAATTTAGATAGAAATGAACGTTTGGATAAAGAAGGAAAGTGATTCGATTGTTTAGTGATAACTACAACGACAACGATCTTGTCTTGAGCGAGCACAACTCTAGCCTCACACATGCGTCACGTCAGAATTAGGACGATCGTTCCGCGTGAGCATTGGCATGGTGATTCATGTCTAGCAGGAATGATCGAACTCGAAATACCTTAACATGGCAATTTTGATTGCTACGACTTGTGGTTTGAAGAGAAGGCGAATTTGAGGATTAATCGGACATATAATAGACGGCGAAGTAAAGTCGAGGATTGAGTAGGCCCAATCCGCGTATCAAAAATGAGTAAGTCTTGACGCAACGCAAGAGTTACGTCCCGATGAGAACGATTATTCTGCAGGAATGTTGACATGGTGATTCATGTCCGCCATGGATAATCAGACTTGCGTGAGATCGGGGCACGACATATTACAAGGCTAGACGACCTTGTGATCGACTACGTGAATTGGATAGGTGGATTGTATCAAACACACTTGAAGAGATAGACTACGATAATTTCTAGTACGGACATACGATAATAACATGTCATCATCTGGCTGGAAGGTAGGGAGATCCTCTGGAGCTGCTTCGGTATCTGGCCATACAAAACCAGGTGGGTCAGATCCCAGGAAGAGCAAGTGCCACAAAGGAGGCTTCACTTAAGAACTAAAACTAGCAATTAGCACAAGAATATAATTATATAATAAAAGACTGGAAATATAGAAAATCAGGATGATATACGATAAGATAACCATGGGACTGTTCAGACAACCCAGTTACAAACCTTAAACCAAACAAGGACCGGGGTTGTAACCCTTCGTCTGAACGGAACTTGGTTTTCCACCATTTATCGATAAAGTAAGCACAAACATTCAGGTCATGCTAACAATCTTGTACAGGATCAGGACAGATCAGGACAAGACTAGACTGGGTTAGACTCCATCCAATCAATCACGGCCAAGCAAATGAGTACGGCTTGATACTTTAACTAACTAGGGTTATCACAGGCCTAATTACTAGCAAGATGCAATGAGATTGTTCCAACAGCCACAAGCCCTGCAGACCATCCAGGCTATTCGGACGCAAATTAGGGGTTGAATTCATGTGGGTACATCATCCAGGAAATGCATGTATCCTTAAGTAGCTTGAAGGGTGCAACACATGACAGTGTGCTGGAAATGTGCCCTACTCGACGGCAGGCTACAGATCCTAGGTGGGGCACCCAGATAACAGGATTGTCTGTAGCTGAGAAATCTCTTCATGACTACTGGATTATTCTGCTTATTAGCCTTAGTCAGTTTCAGTAGGTACCCCAGACCGTGGTACTCAGGGGTCCCTGCCCTAGACATGATGCGAGACAGTACTGGTTCATTTGTACAAACACAATCGTCCACGATGTCCAGGCTATATCATGTCAGTTACTTTTCATACCATGCCATGTACAATTATCAGTCCAATCGTGTCAATCAAGTCAAGGTTATCAAGTCTGTGACACGAGGGTGCAAGCACAAAAGGGCACACGGGTACGCATAGGGGCTCAAGGCCTCTATGCTAAAGAAACTACACCAGGCTAGGGGGCCCCGTGTCACGCCCCACTCCCGTAGGAGCGATTGTCTTCGCTAAGACGTGATGCCGCACGAGCCTAGATTGCGCTTGTGTAAGGCGGGTTCCATAACGACTGATTTCAGAAGTCCCAAGCAGAGATATTGAATAATAACAACAAAATTTGAAGCAAAACGCAAGTTATTCAAAAGAAGCTCTTTATTGATATTGAAACAAAGGTTACAATGGACACAAAGCCAAGATTACAAGTCTCTCAAGCTCACTCAAGCTCACATTACAAGTCACTCAGCTCTCCATCATCTTTCAATTACAATTTTTGAGCCAGGGGATGCTTTGGAAGGCGACGTCCATACATTATGTTCCGTATAAGTCTTGACTCTATACGGCCACACGTTTCGAATCGCCAAGGAACTCCATGCATCGACGCATCCAAGCGAGCTCCGCGCCACGAGCTTCTACCTGTTCCTGCACATAAAAACTATGTGGGTATCAGTACTCAACAGTACTGGTGGAATGAGCTCCTCGTCCACCCATACAAAACCAACATGTTTGATTTACTTTGTGCAACATAGTCCCTTCTTATCAATTGTCATTCTACTCTTGCCTTACAATTATTTTAGGACCGACGCCTTGGTCTATTCTGTGTCTCTAGACCATCCCGTGCTTTGCACCAACAACGTTAACTTAACAACGTTAATCTATCAAGTCGTGTTTGCCTTACGGCTTAAAATCAGAGATACGAACTATGCGACGGGACTCCATTTCTGTGAGACCGTGCTACATATCTATCGTGACGTACCTTAAACTCAGTATGACTTAAACCATATTGCCGCCTCGCAGCCCTTGCTGTTTTTATCACCAACTGACCCAATCATGACTTCTGAACTTGTGTTGACCGACTTTGCCTTGCGGCGGTTCCAGACTTAAACTCCAGACAACTCAGATCCGACACATGCAACTTATATGCCAAAACTTACGACTCGACGCCACACCCCTGTGCCAAGCATGTCGCCTATGTTGAAGCCACATCTTAGTCCCCAAGCATCATGTTCTAACTTGCATACACCTTCGACTCGACTCAATTCCAAAGACATACGCACGGATAGATGCTATTTTGCCGACATCTATATGAACACGGTTCACTGGCAGAACAAGCCATCCTGGACTCATAGCTGGCGTATAGGATGGTCCGGTCCAAGCAAGTAGCGAGCCCCAATGACCGTCCATCGAATACCTGTTGCCTCTACCTGGCATAGCTATACCTGTTTCCTCTTAGGCCGGATCGGTCCTGTGGCCCCAGGTTGTCGATCCGAGGAAACCCTTCCTTTTTACCTTATACAAGTTGTCCATGACCATGCAAGACTCAACCCAAACTGACATCTCCACAGTCATTCCTCTTCCAATGTTACCATCTCTTTTAAAATCAAGTTCAAGACTTCTATCCTTGAGACCCCTCGATGACCCACAGTCGTGAGCATTCTTTCCATATTACCATATTATTTTATTCAACTCATGAATGCCTATTTGATAGTCCTTTCTGCAAAACTTATTTGAATCAAGTGTGGTCCTTACCTTAAATACTAAGTCCGTATATCGTACCTTAGGCCAATCGTGCTCTTCGCGACACTCCAACCCAAGTCGACGGGCCTTGAGATCGTGGGGCTACTAAACTTTGACAAACCGCGAAAGAGTGGGACGGTACTTATAACGTCTTAGGTCGACCGGCATAACTTTGCCTAACTTGACTTCGCAACAACTTAACGAGCAAAGGCTGCGTCAAGCTTTGCCTTAATGGATCGTGTCGTGCACGCATTCGACTTGAACGACCAAGTCACTCGGGTGCCTAGACTTAGGTCACAAGCCGCTCAACGCAACTTAACTCATGGACAACCCAAGGCTATGCCAAGCCTTGGACGAGGGGACCGTGCATGCTTTGTGAAGCATTCATACGGGCGACGCCTATGACTTAGGCTACGGTCATAACTTTGCCTACTCAACCAACTTTCCTTCTTCCAAGCCACGGGACGAAAGACAGAGTGCCATTTTCAAAGCACGTCGTGCACCAACTCTAAGCCGACCGTTGGACCTTTCTATATTCTAACTCAATTCGACTCGTCGGGATTATTCCCTTTAGTTATGTGAATTCGTCTCTTTTATTATCAAGCCTACTTGTGCAAGTTGAAAACATGCAATTTATTATGTGAAGGCTAAGATGAGGCAAGTTCACCGAAACTACCCCACCTGAGCGAATGGTCGTCTCGACCGAGCGATGTCTCCGAGTAGCCGTTGTAAGGCTAAGTCCGAATGCCGTCTGCGTTTTGATTCCTCCGATTGACTGAACAGGACGGGGCACTACATCATACACCACTCAGAAAAAGTTTCGTCCTCGAAACTAAATGAGTACTTACTTATCGACTTATCACTTATTTCAACATTCAAGGACTCTCGCACGCACTAATCCTATGTGTTCTCTCAATCCGAGTCACGTTCGTGCTACTATCTATCTTTCCTTCAATACGATTTCAAAATCCTCGATACTTTTCCATTCCTTAAGTCTCACTTGAATTCAATGTATCACTTAGTTGGATCGTGCACATATTTTAGGCGTCTCCAAAATACATGCATTTCAGCCAAGCCTCGTGATAGAGAATCTGCCATCACCACTCGAGTCGGATCGTGCACATTTTCGGGTGTCCCTGATATACGTGTATGTCAACCGAGCCTCATTAGTGGTGCCTCCACAATTCCTATCGCTCCACACCGAAATGTCTGCCTAACCGCTAGGCTATGTCTTCAGGCTAAGGTCATCCGTCAGTGTTGGAATCATAGTTCCCAAACAATAATATCAACACTGACCCCATCTTAAGGTCAAACCAAGTTGATAGTACGGGATTTTCTATCCAAGCTCGCATCACTCTGATTTCTAAACATCGAGCATCGATTTCCTATACATATCCCAACGTTCGTCGTATAGGGTCCGAGTCATTCAGCAAAGCCATCCTACAACAACTCATATTTCTACCAATTCCTTGACATATCAATATCTCTCATTCATCAAGCCATTTTGTATAGTCTATCTCTTCGAACACATTCGACGTACTCCGTCTATCAATCCTTCCAAGTCAAACACGCTACGCCACAATTCACCGCTAAACCATAATTCATATTTTATATTCCTTAAGTCATTCATCCCAATTCACGTAATCGGTTACAAGGTCGTCTAACTTAACAATATGCCACGCTCTGATCTCACGCGAGTTCGATTATCCACTGTGGGCATGAAATCACCATGCAACGCTCCCGTGGAATAATCATTCTCATCGGGGCGTAGCTCTTGTTTTGTGTCTAGACTAATTCATTCTCGATATGTGGATTGGACCTATTCAATCCTCAAGTTTATTCAATCCTCAATCGCAAGTCCAAACATCCTCGAATTTTCCTTCGCATCAAACCAACAAGTCAGACAATCAATATTGTCGCGTCCTAATTTTTCGAGTTTGATCATTCCCGCGACATGAATCACCATGTCAACGCTCACGCGGAACGATCGCCCCAAATCCTACACGACGCATGTATGAGGCTAGAGTTGCACTCATGCAAGATAAGATCGTCGACGTTGTGGCTATCAACATAACCATCAAGATACGATCATTTTCATCCAATATTCATCTCAATCAAAATCCTAAGTATAGCATCCAACCGAACAATAACATTTGTACGATCGTCATTCGCTGAGTCAGAGTACATCCGAGTTATCGTATATCAATCTTTGATACGCCTCAATACCATCGATGATATGCGTAACCTGACGATCTTCTTTTACAACCAAATTTTGAGTCGTGCGAATGATGCCATCGTTCGACTGGATAATCTCCTCGACATTCAGTTCAAGTTCGATCATTATCCCTCGAATCATTCACAACATCAATTTTCCTCAAACCCAAATTCATGTATCGTTCATCCCTTTATCTTAAATCATCGACCAACGTATTTCCTCAATTTGCATCGTCCCTTTGATAACTCAAATCATCGAGCAACATTCAATCCAATCCTTAGAGTCATTGGTGTACTTCAAAATTCAACTTTTTCATGCACGCTATCTACCGGTCGTGCTAACTTTTCGTATACGATTCGTATTAATTTCCTCGATCAAGTCATCCATTCGTACACCTTAACTTTTCCTCGATTCGATTTTACCTACTCAATCATTTTCGTGTTTCATACTCGTGCAATCTAAATCCCGTACACGTCCCGTGTGCATCATTTATAGTTTGTTCGAATCAACACATTAAACTTCAAGACTTAACTTATTCAACGATACTCAATCTAAGGCTTTGCATACGTGCGACGCTTGTTGATAGACTCATTGATACCTCGCATCCTCAATCGATCTACCGACATTCCTGAGACTATCACATACACCACTCAGGAATAAAGTCATTCAACAAATCCTCAAAACTATCATTCGAATCAAGTCGACTTCTTCGAATCCCGTTCGAACCATTCCTCTAATTCCAAGAATGCTCATCTATATCGTACTGACGTTATCGTCGCTTGATCGTACCCCTATCGATAGTCATCTCATTTATTCGATCGAGTTCAACTCATTCTTGCTCGATACTATTCAATTCCCGTACTCGACTTTTCTAAGGTCGATGCAACTTTAGTGTATATGCCCAACCTGACTTAGCCAACCGTGCTTATGCAAACCATCTTTTTGTTTTATTAAAAATTATTCTCCTACGTTTTGCAAAATAGATAGACTTATTGTATGGACATCCCGCGGGACAATTGAGAGAGAGCGCACCAATGATATCAATATTGCAGAAGCAATCATTCAGAGTTTGCGGAAACAACGGAGTTAAAGAATTCAATCGATAGTCCAAGGACGTAAAGCCGTGCTCTTATACCATTATGTCACGCCCCGCTCCCGTAGGAGCGATCGTCCTCGCTAAGGCGTGATGCCGCACGAGCCTAGATTGTGCTCGTGCAAGACGGGTTCCATAACGGTCGATTTCAGCGACTGCGACGGGGTCGTCGCATAGAAGTCCCAAGCAGAGACATTGAATAATAGCAGCAGAATTTGAAGCAAAATACAAGTTATTCAAAAGAAGCTCTTTACTAATATTGAAACAAAGGTTACAATGGACGCAAGGTCAAGATTACAAGTCTCTCAAGATCACTCAAGCTCACATTACAAGTCACTCAGCTCTCTCTCATCTCTCAATTATAATTCTTGAGCCAGCGGATGCTTCGGAAGGCGACGTCCATACATTATGTTCCATATAAATCTTGACTCTATACGGCCGCACGCTTCAAATCGCCAAGGAACTCCGTGCCTCGACTCATCCAAGCGAGCTCCGCGCCACGAGCTTCTACCTATCCATGCACATAAAAAATATGTGGGTGTCAGTACTCAACTGTACTGGTGGAATGAGATCCTCGCCCACCCATACAAAACCAACATGTTTGATTTACTTTGTGCAACATAGTCCCTTCTTATCAATTGTCTTTCTACTCTTGCCTTACAATTATTTTAGGACCGACGCCTTGGTCTATTCTGTGTCTCTAGACCATCCCGTGCTTTGCACCAACAACGTTAACTTAACAACGTTAACCTATCAAGTCGTGTTTGCCTTACGGCTTAAAATCAGAGATGCGAACTACGCGATGGGACTACATTTCTGTGAGACCATGCTATATATCCATCGTGCCGTACCTTAAACTCTCTATGAATTAATCATATCGGCGCCTCGCGGCCCTTGCTATTTTTATTACCAACTGACCCAATCAAGGCTTCTGAACTTGTGTTGACCGACTTTGCCTTGCGACGGTTCCTGACTTAAACTCCAGACAACTCAGATCCAACACATGCAACTTATATGCCAAAACTTATGACTCGATGCTACACCCCTGTGCCAAGCATGTCGCCTATGTTGAATCCACATCTTAGGCCCCAAGTATCATGTTCTAACTTGTATACACCTTCGACTCGATTCAATTCCAAAGGCATACGTGCAGATAGCCGCCATTTTGTCGATATCTATATGAACACGGGTCACTGGTAGAACAAGCCATCCTGGACTCATAGCTGGCGTATAAGATGGTCCGGTCAAAGCAAGTAGCGAGCCCCAATGACCGTCCACCGAATACCTATTGCCTCTACCTAGCACAGCTATACCTGTTTTCTCCTAGGCCGGATCAGTCCTGTGGCTCCAGGTTGTAGATCCGAGGAAACCCTTCTTTTTTACCTTGTACAAGTTGTCCATGACCATATAAGACTCGACACAAACTAACGTCTCACACAGTCATTCCTCTTCTAATGTTACCATCTCTTTCAAAATCAAGTTCAAGACTTCTATCCTTGAGACCCCTCGACGACCTACGGTCGCGAGCATTCATTCTATGTTACCATATTATTTTATTCAACTAATGAATGCCTATTTGATAGTCATTTCTCTAAAACTCACTTGAATCAAGTGTGGTCCTTGCCTTAAATACTAAGTCTGCGCATCGTGCCTTAGGCCAATCGTGCTCTACGCGACACTCCTGCCCAAGTCGACGGGCCTTGAGATCGTGGGGCTACTTAACTTTGACAAACCGCAAAAGAGCGGGACGGTACTTGTAACGTCTTAGGTCGACCGTCATAACTTTGCCTAACTTGACTTTGTAACAACTTAACGAGCAAAGACTGCATCAAGCTTTGCCTTAATGGATCGTGCCGTACACGTATTCGACTTGAATGACCAAGTCACTCAGGTGCCTAGACTTAAGTCACAAGCTGCTCAACGCAATTTAACTCATGGGCAAGCCAAGGCTATGCCAAGCCTTGGACGATGGGACCGTACATGCTTTACGAAGCATTCATGCGGGCGACAACTATGACTTAGGCTACGATCATAACTTTGCCTACTCAACCAACTTTTTTTCTTCTAAGACACGAGATGAAGGACCGAGTGTCATTTTCAAAGCACGCCGTGCACCAACTCTAAGCCGACCGTTGGACCTTTCCATATTCTAACTCAATTCGATCTGTCAGGATTATTCCCTTTAGCTATGTGAATTCGTCTCTTTTATTATCAAGCCTACTTGTGCAAGTTGAAAACATGTGATTTATTATGTGAAGGCTAAGATGAGACAAGTTTATCGAAACTACCCCACCTGAGCGAGCGGTCTCCTCGACCGAGCGATATCTCCGAGTAGCCATTGCAAGGCTAAGTCCGAACGCCATCGGTATTTCGATTCCTTCGATTACTGAGCGGGACGGAGTACTACACCCCGAGCGTAAAATAACTTTACGCGAGCAAGACCAAGGATGGACCCCTTTACGCGAGCAAGTACTCTACGCGAACAGGACCTAAGGAAGGACCCCTCTACGTAACCAAGTATTCTACGCGAGCAGTCCTCTATGCGAGACTCTACGCGAGATTCTACGTACACGAGACTCTACGCGAGATTCTACGCATGCAAGAATCTACGCGAGCGGGAGTCCCCTGCGTAGAGCTCAAATGAGCTCGGCATAGAACGGATTACGCGGGCACGCAAGGCGTGTGCGTAAAAAGGGAACACTATGCGGGCACGTGAAAACGTGTGCGTAAAGAAGGAGATGCTATGCTGGCACATGAAAATGTGGGCGTAAAGGAAAGTCACTACGCGGGCACGTATGAACGTGTGCGTAAAAGGCTCGTCTTCTCCCCAAGGCCGAGACTTGCAGCCATGGAGACTCAAGAACTCAAGGAACCCCATCTCGGCCAAGACTTGGTAAAATCCAGCCATTTAAAAAGCCAAACTTGCGTAAAATCAAATTCCCACCACATGGAACTCTCCATTTTTAAAAACAACCAAGTTCAGTAGATCAAAATCATGAAGATCAAAAATACTAAAACTTAGATCCACATGAAATGAACCACGAAAATTAAAAATGCTAAGCATTAAAGTGTCTTAGAATCTCGTGAGGAAGACAATGGAACAACAAAATTGAGTTCCTCCATGAAGCAAGTTGCACTTGCCTACTACGGGTGGTCGGTAGAGAAATGAAGAAGAAGAAGAAGAGTAGTAATGGGAAATAAATAAGAAGAGAGAAGGGTTGTTGGGTTAATATATGGAGGATGGTGGTAGGTAGGGGTTTGTATACTAACCCAAACCAAACCCAACCAGACCGAACCCAACCGAACCCGATGCATGCCCCAGCCAGAATAAACCACATGAGCCATGAAATGCCAACTAACCCAAGCTAATACAAGAAACCCAAGACTAGCCAGCCAGGACAAGTCGAAATACGGGTTCGAGATACATACACGTATACCAAAATACGTATAACAAAAACTGAGGGTGACAGTTGGCCAGGATCAAGTCTGGATGGGTGTGTTATGTGCGTGTCCAAGACGCTGTCAATATCGTGTTCGCGTGTGCCAGACCATAATTGTGTCCAGTTCTGGGTTGTATCAGTATGGAAGATCGTAGGAAGCAACTGGAGTTGGGTGCAGTGGCTGGATTGGGAATTATTTTTTGAATGAAGTTTAATAGTTGGTTTGGAGTGGAAGTTCAGTAGCGTGTCCGAGCTGTTCGTGTCCATGTGCGTGGGTTGTGTTTCGGAAGACCTGAGTTGAGCCAAGACTCTTCTGAGTTGAATGTGGTAGAATTTTCCTTTATTAATTTGCATTCGATGGAGTTATATATTTTTTTTTCTTTGGTTGTATATATATATTTTCTTCTCTAAACTTTAAACTTGTTTTAGAAGTAATCTTTGAGATTCAATTGAATTGGTTTATATATGTTGGAGGCTCTGAACCTGGGAATTATTTGGGCTTGGTAGCTGTTAGGTTAGTTGTGGTTGTTTTCAGGTTGACTTGGAGTTAATAGCAAGAATTGGGATTTGAAATATAGTATATGCAGGAGGATTCCTGAGTTGGACATGGTTGTAGTTGATGTGTTTTGGTAGAGTGCATTCAGAGTTGAATATAAATGCAGAATTGTGGTTGATGTGTTACTTGCAGGTGAATCTAGTATGGGAAACATGTATCAGAGGCATCGGTTTAGACTAGCAAGGATATTGTTCACTACCGCAGGGAAATTCCTTTGAACAGAGAGGTTCATACTCGAATCATACTGTGCATGTGACCTCATGGTCGTGTATAGGGAAGTTGCTAAGCTGTACATTTAGGTTTTGGCTGTAGCTACAAGCTAATTTGATTGAGGAGTATCATTATTTACTGATACAGATGACCGTGGGATAATAAAGTTATCTTTTAAAAGATTAGACCATTCAGGAACTAAAGACTGAGTATCAGGAATGAAAGATCTATGTCAGTTAACAATCCTTAGTTCAATTCACTATGTACCACTCCATTACATAATAGTCATTCAATAATTATATTAAACTCTATCTTATGAGTAAACTTGCATGATTTTCTTAACTGGATGGTTATTTAAACAAGCTTGATTTGGATCCTGATTGCTTAACAGATGGAAATTTTGGTTAGTGGAGGTTTTGGCTAGGGCATGGTCAAATGTTAGCTATGTAATTAATTGATTAGAGTTAGTCTACTGTATAAAGTTATGGTAACCTTGTGACTACTATTGTAGCTATTCATAGTATTTCCTTTTTAGTCAAACTATACTATTTAGGTAATACCTACCACTAGAATGTTAGCTAAGTAATTATGAGGCTTGTAAGTCTGAGTGCATATTAACTATAGTTAGCTAGATCCATAGGAATTAGCATTAATATATTCAGTGACTAATTATTTGTATTTAACCAAATTGTACCTATTAAATAGGTGGACATCCAGTTTTACATCCCATTCTCGATCACCCTGAACAAGGCAAGTATACTCCTCGGACTTGTCCATTTCTTCATGTCTTGCATTCATGCTTGTATCTCCTTATTGACACAATGTTTCACGAGATTGTCTTGTATCTTGTTTCCTGAGTTTACTTATGTCTGGGAGGGGAAATACTAAGATGTGTGATCAAACCCGAGTTACTATTCATGTGAATAGCTTAGGCCCCGCATCGTGCATGTGGGATCGAAGCCATACCATTTCATGTTTCCTGAATCTACCTAAGCCGATCACACACTCTGGATGTATTTCAATATATTGCATATTTCATGTTCATTGTGTATTTCATGTTCAGGATTCATTTCATGTTCCCTGTATTTACTTTTCAGTATTAATGTTCAGATTTCATGTCATGATTATCATTTCTCGTATTTTATATTTTTCTGTATTCATTTTCATACCATAATGTTCATGTTCATTTCCTTGGATATACTTAGCTCCGCTCCTGACTAGGATATGTTGCAGGTGTACTTGCAGGGTATCACTTTACCTTATAGGCTAGAGCCCAGGACATTAGCTGAGCAGGATGGAGACATGACTTAGCTAGAGGCTTCAGGTTTAGACTATCTAGCTTTACTCTTAGATATTGTTTTAGAGTTCATAGTACATTTCATTCATGATGACTAGTACATTTATAATATATGGATTTGTGGACTATGGTGATCTTCTGGGATCGTGTATAGATGCTGTGATTGTGTACATTTATGTTTATCTGGTTAGATTTCCCTAGCTTGGTATAGCTTACTTTGTTGTGTCTAACGACGAAGACTGGGCGTGTCCGACTCGTGTTCGATTATTCGGGAGCGGGTCATGACATGTTTTTAGTGGTGGCCCATGCAGGTCTATCCTAATAGTACCTAGGTATTGGAGTACTATTAGGGGACTTGATTTAGACTAGGGAAACTTGAATCACAACTTAGGAAATCGGGTACATCGGGTATATTGATATTCTATAAACACTTGTTGTTGTAGGTTAGGACTTTAACAATTTTCTGTTTTTCAGATAGTTCAAGCACGCAACACCGGAACATTCGATCCACCTACACTTGAGGGTTTCGAGCTCCTACTATCTTCTATCACTCTACTATCCCGATGGGTAGTACGTAGTTGACGGAGATGTTTTAAGAGTTCTTTGACAACCAGAGGTAGCATGCCATCCTTTTCCAAGTCAGATCTACTTGTGGATACACTCTTCGAGCCAGAAAGGACTTCTGATTTCTAGACTCTCAAACACTTGGATTTTCCCGACACCGAGCGTATATCTTGCACCAAAAAGCAGATCGAGAACCTGGAGCCGCCACTGAAGAACATCCAAGCCTCTGAGGATCTGACTCCTCTGATCTCGAATGCAGCACAAACAATAGAACGAGATGGGAAACTGAAGCACATGAGAGACATAAAGACTTATGACGAAGATAACAACTACTATGGATCAGCAAAGCGTCGTTACACTCAGACATCACCTATTCAACCTCGTCATCAGATTCAGATGATGGCCATTTGTGCTTTCTACCGCCATCCAGACGTCGCTTCGAGGAGTGCCGTAAAAGAATTGGACTCTGCCTACCCTATGGATCTTCTGCCCACCGAATGAAAGATTGCCAGCAAGTTGCGAATCACAAAGGCCGAGGAGCATCGGGATCTCAGTAGCCAGCAAGCCAGCAGCCGTATATTCCTATCAGAGGCTCTGCGCTCCAGCCCCAGCGGGAGACCTAGGTTCAGATTCAGACGACGATCATTTGTAATTTCTGCCACCTCTCAGGACGCCACTATAAAGCGTGCCATAAGGGACGGAGGCTATGCTTGTACTACGGATCGCCTGCCCATCAAGCAAAGGATTGCCCGGAGACCATTGATCACACTGCCAGGGACAAGCACGAGGAGCATGAGGACTACAGCAAGGGGACCCACCTCTCCAGATTCAGCAATCACATGGAGCACTACTGCATGGACCAGTCTATGTCAGGACAGTTGAAGAAGAAGAAGAGATTCCAGTCCCGGAGGAATACTGAAGATAGACTGAAGGCAGAAGGCTTCTTTTGCATGGTTGGAGAAAACCATGTATCTTGATTCGTAATCCAGTCTTCCCTTAAATTCCTCTTCGCACATAGATCATTTTTGAAACTTCTTGTTTTCTATTTTGAAACCTTGGTTGATATTCGAAACTTATTTTAAGATATTGTTTCCTATTCGGTAAACCTGTTTCAGATTCACAATTCGATAATTGTTGAAATCCACTATTCGATACTGTTTGCATATTCATCATTCATGACTTTGTTTCCTAGTGTTGGATCCTATTTGGAAATTTTGTTCCCTCATCAAACATCATGTTATTTGAGATTTTAATTTCTGCTCGAGATTTCATTTTGAAACCCTGTTCCTCATTCGAAACCTTATTTAAGCTCCGTCCTATACAGGACATTGTTGAGGATTCCTTTGAGGGTTTTAAAATTTCGTTTTCTATTTGAGATTTTATATCCATAATTCGATGCTTATTTCCTATTCACGCATTGATACTCCATTTTATTCACTATTCGTGGTCCTTCTTCTTGTTCGAGATTTACTATTCGAGGAATTACCCTCCATCTGCAACTTCTATTGGAGATTTTGTTTTCTATTCGAGGTATTGTTCAAAACTTTATGCTATTCGAGATTCTGTTATACTTTGATGTACAAGGTTTCTGATCCTTATTTTGAGACTTTGTCTTCTATCTGATACCTTGCTTCTTTGCCACCTTTGAGATTTCATTACCTATCTAGGATTATGTTCCATATACGGGATCTTGTTACATTCCGGATTTTCTTTGAGATTTTGGTTACTATTTGAAACTTCGATTCCCTGTTTGAGATTTTAAATCTCCCTGTTTGTCTTTTTGTACTCACTACTCTTTGATTGGATCCCTTGTTGCTTCTTAGTACAAAATAAATCCTTATAGTCTAACAGTCAGATAACCTCACCATTATTGTGACTTGGATTATTGAAACTCATTTTGGATTCCTAGAAAATTTTAAATTCCCATGGATAAGGTTGAGAGACTATTCGATGATCTGCTGGGGCGTGACAGTTGCGCACTGCAGTTGGACTATGGATACTAAAAGTTCACTGCAGCCAGCAGCGCACTGGCGAGGCAGGAACTCTAAGTTGAGGTGATTGTAGACATTCATAGGTTTTGGGAAATTATTGAGACTTTTGTCCTAAAATTCTTTTATTTTGATCGCTGGGTTGCTTCGTTGATAATTGTTGGAAAATGGATAAAGTTGATACGATATTCGGTAACATATCGTTATTTGAATCACAGAACCGAAAGTTCACTACAGCCAGATATACACTGGCGGGGCAGGAATTCTAAGTAAAATGATTTCAAATATCTATGTTTTCGGATACCCTAGAGACTATATCCCTTTGCATATGATTATTGATTTTTGAGAATCACAAATCCTTGCACGTTTACCTAAAAATTGATGCTAATACCTCCTGGGTAGTTTCCATATGTTTTCTCAATCAACCCTTATAATTTTCCTTCTTTCATTTTATCGTTGGATCATTTTTTTTCTCAATATATATACCGATTGTTGTATTTTGATTCTGTTCCATCAGATTTCTCTATTAAGCGTACTTAAATCTTGATCGTGTTTTGTCTAAACTTTGATCACGCCTATCCAATCATGATTTTCCTATTTTGCTCTATTTTTAATCGTGTTAAATTTTCAATCTAGATCATGCTTAGAAGATCGTGCCTTCGTGATTTTACTCCTCTGAGTCGTAGTTGAAATTCATGTCACCTTGTGCTTATTTAAATCCTTGATCAATTATGGATCGTGTTATTTTAATCCCTGTATGAAGTTATCGTACTTGGTCTCAATTAAACTTTGTCTCACTTCATGCCTGACCAATTTTTATCATTATTGATCATGCCACCTTACCGTTTATTTTGTCATGCTAAATCATTCCAAGTCCTATCTCTAACCATACATGATGATTGAAATTCCGTTTTGATCATGGCTAAAGTAGTTTTGATAGTGATAATTTTTTCTGTTCTCATCATGCCTCAACTTTGATTTGGATCATGCTTAATGATCGCGACCAAATAAATTACTCTTTTAGTCATGACTAAATTTGGCTTTATTTTATGTCAAATTTAGTTGCTCATTTTCAAAATTTGTCTTATTAGAAATTATTTTCTTAATCACGTCGGCTGTATCCTTTGAATTTCGAGGACGAAATTTTCTAGGGGGGAGATTTGTAACCCCGTTTTCCTGATTTTATGGAATTTTAAAATTGTTTATGATAATTAATTATATATTATATTCAAGTCCTATTTTACTATTTATAATTCATGTATATATATATATATATATATATATATATATATATATATATATATATATATATATATATATATATATGGGAAAAGGTTTTATTTTTGTATCTTGATTAATTAATTAGCCATTTGGGAGTAGCTAACTTGGAGTGTTCCCCAAGTTTCCTAACAAACTTCTTAATAGATTTTTATAGTAAAATTGTAAATAATTATTTGTTATAGCTTAAGTTACAAACTTCCATTTTTGTTCCGATTCTTCTATGAATATATATAGTCAAAGAATAGGAGAGAGAAGATTTCATTTCATTTCATTTTTAGCCAGGCCCTCAAACTCCGCTTTCCCCAAATCTTTCTGGTCCCTTTCTCCCAATTATTTCCGAACCCTAACCCTAATCTCTTCGAGCTCTTGTTCCGGCGACGACCACCACCTTCACCGACGACGGAGTCATCTCCAGCGAACGGCGAGGTTGCCTCTTCCCGACTGCGACGTCGAGTCATCCACTCTCCTAGGCACGGTCTCCTGCAGAGTTGCGTCGACGAGCGACGGCAAGATCGTTCTCTCGATCGTCGACAACGATCATCCTCCATAATAATAGCGTTTCCACACTCCTCCTCCGGTGGTCTTCGGCCCTCACGGTGGTGTCAATAACAAAGGGGCAGTCGCTAGCTCGGTAAGTTCTCCTTCATCTTTCCTTTCTCCTTTGTTTCCAATTTGATCAATTTTGATCAGATTGATCGAGTTGATCGATCAAATGAACGATCGATGAGTTCTTCAATTCTTGATTCGATTTGGTTTTTCTAATTATTGATTACTTTGGAATCATGAAGTCGGTCGCTCAATTTGAAATCGTTTCCTATTTTTGCACACCAGGTGTTCGCAGATTTGCCTTTGAGGAGGTATCGAACATAGTTGGACACAAAACCGTCAGTATCCGACACTTGGGAACGTGTCCTTGATTTCCAGGTACTATGCTATCATCCTGTTGATTCTTGACTTTATTTCTGTTTTGAGTACGGGTGTTGGCCAGAATCAAGTCTGGATGGATGTGTTGTGTTCATGTGTGCGTGTCCAAGACGTTGTCAGTATCGTGTCCGCATGTGCCAGACCAAAATTGTGTCAAGTTCTGGGTTGTGTCAGTATGGAAGATCGTAGGAAGCAACTGGAGTTGGGTGCAGTAGCTGGATTGGGAATTATTTTTTGAATGAAGTTTAATAGTTGGTTTGGAGTGGAAGTTCAGTAGCATATCCTAGCTGTTGGTGTCCATGTGCGTGGGTTGTGTTTCGGAAGACCTGAGTTGAGCCAAGACTCTTTTGAGTTGAATGCAGTAGAATTTTCCTTTATTAATTTGTATTCGATGGAGTTATATATATATATATTTTTTCTTTGGTTGTATATATATATTTTCTTCTCTAAACTTTTAACTTGTTTTAGAAGTAATCTTTGAGATTCAATTGAATTGGTTTATATATGTTGGAGGCTCTGAACCTGGGAATTATTTGGGCTTGGTAGACGTTAGGTTAGTTGTGGTTGTCTTCAGGTTGCCTTGGAGTTAATAGCAAGAATTGGGATTTGAAATATAGTATATGCAGGTGGATTCCTGAGTTGGACAGGGTTGTAGTTGATATGTTTTAGTAGAGTGCATTCAGAGTTGAATATAAATGCAGAGTTGTGGTTATGTGTTACTTGCAGGTGAATCTAGTATGGGAAACATGTATCAGAGGTATCGGTTTAGACTAGCAAGGATATTGTTCACTACCGCAGGGAAATTCCTTTGAACAGAGAGGTTCAGACTCGAATCATACTGTGCATGTGACCTCATGGTCGTGTATAGGAAAGTTGCTAAGATGTACATTTGGGTTTTGGCTGTAGCTACAAGCTAATTTGATTGAGGAGTATCAGTATTTACTGATACAGATGACCGTGGGATAATAAAGTTATCTTTTAAAAGATTAGACCATTCAGGAACTAAAGACTGAGTATCAGGAATGAAAGATCTATGTCAGTTAACAATCCTTAGTTCAATTCACTATGTGCCACTCCATTA
This sequence comes from Iris pallida, assembly GCA_029216955.1. Lineage (NCBI taxonomy): Eukaryota > Viridiplantae > Streptophyta > Magnoliopsida > Asparagales > Iridaceae > Iris > Iris pallida. The sequence goes on along the minus strand of JANAVB010015400.1, from coordinate 28,332,204 downwards.
CATAATAGTCATTCAATAATTATATTAAACTCTACCTTATGAGTAAACTTGCATGATTTTCTTAACTGGATGGTTATTTAAACAAGCTTGATTTGGATCCTGATTGCTTAACAGATGGAAATTTTGGTTAGTGGAGGTTTTAGCTAGGGCATGGTCAAATGTTAGGTATGTAGTTACTTGATTAGAGTTAGTCTACTGTATAAAGTTATAGTAACCTTATGACTACTATTGTAGCTATTCATAGTATTTCCTTTTGTTCAAACTATACTATTTAGGTAATACCTACCATTAGAATGTTAGCCAAGTAATTATAAGGCTTGTAAGTCTGAGTGCATATTAGCTAGAAGTTAGTTAGCTAGATCCATAGGAATTAGCATTAATATATTCAGTGACTAATTATTTGTATTTAACCAAATTGTACCTATTAAACAGGTGGACATCCAGTTTTACATCCCATTCTCGATCACCCTGAGCAAGGCAAGTATACTCCTCGGACTTGTCCATTTTTTTATGTCTTGCTTTTATGCTTGTATATCCTTGTTGACATAATATTTCACAAGATTGTCTTGTATCTTGTTCCCTGAGTTTACTTGTGTCTGGAAGGGGAAATACTACAGATGTGTGATCAAACTCGAGTTACTATTCATGTGAATAGCTTAGGCCCCGCATCGTGCACGCGGGACCGAAGCCGTACCATTTCATGTTCCCTGAATCTACCCAAGCCGATCACACACTCTGGATGTATTTTGATATATTACAAATTTCAGGTTCAATGTGTATTTCATGTTCAGGATTCATTTCATGTTCCCTGTATTTACTTTTCAGTATTCATGTTCAGGTTTTATGTCATAATTCTCATTTCTCATATTTTATATTTTCCTGTATTCATTTTCATACCATGATGTTCATGTTCATTTTCTTCGATATACTTAGCTCCGTTCCTGACTAGGATATGTTACAAGTGTACTTGCAGGGTATCATTTTACCTTATGGGCCAGAGCTCGGGACATTAGCTGAGCAGGATGGTGACATGACTTAGCTAGAGGCTTCAGGTTTAGACTGTCTAGCTTTACTCTTAGATATTGTTTTAGAGTTCATAGTACATTTCATTCCTGATGACTAGTACATTTATGATATCTGGATTTATGGATTATAGTGATCTTCTGGGATCGTGTATAGAAGCTGTGATTGTGTACATTTATGTTTATCTGGTTAGATTTCCCTAGTTTGGTACAACTTACTTTGTCGTGTCTTACGACGAAGGCTGGGCGTGTCCGACTCGTGTCCGATTATTCAGGAGCGGGTCGTGACAGACGTCAACTTGCTCTGCTTTCAGCGATGGTCTGCGCCATCCAACGGGGTTTGCGACACTTTGTTGTGAACGCGATAGCACTCGATGGCAGAAAGGATTTTGCTAGGACTGAGTTTTCCTTTCATTATCTGATGGGATGGCTGGTGCTGCATTGTCCCAGATTTGTGAATGTCTGGATGATGGCAGACTCTTTAGCGGAGGATTCCTTTCTTCGGAGATTCAAAGATGTGGATTGGACCGTTACAGAGGTACCTGTTTGTAGGAAGGCTTTGAATTTTCTACAGAACTATGAATTCTTCAGAGTGTCGCCTCCGTCTCGTAGTGGCTGCGTAGGAAATACCCTAGTAGATGAGGGAGCACTCACTACTAGCCTTCCTATTGGGGCATTTCGTTGGCTCCAGTCCATCAGGCCTTCCTATCTGGTGTTCAGGAATAAGAACTACACTTTCCTGGAACCTTGTTTGCCAAGTCGTTTTGTAAGGCAATTCGGCTACTGCTAGCTTCTCTTGGGCAATCCCAGCCCTCATCTACAGTCGATAGGGAGTCTGATCTACAAGGCACGTGCATGAGGCTACTATAATGCTGGATGTACGGGGGCAGTTTTTACCCTGCCAGAAGATAAGTCTGACACCCACATACTCTTTGCTACTGCCAAGTTCTATATTCAGATCAATACTTTTCATCCCTAGTACGATCGTGAATAGAGCTTGATATTGGGGACTCGGTTTGCCCCTACTCTTGCTGATATAGGACGAGTGCGCCCAATGGAGAGTTACAGAAAGGAAGCGTCGAACCCATAGTTGAGCCGGCTGTAGCATCGCAGTAGAGAGTTATTCTTGAGGAGCCTATTGTTGCAACGCCTCAGAGAGAGGATGATGAAGAACCTCTTCCTGACATTCCTCATAAGAGGAAAGCTTCCACCGAGCCGGTTCCACGGCCCAAAAGAAAGAAGGTTGTTGTTTTCCGAGGGAGAAAGAAGGTCACGGACGTGAGCGCCGGCTCACCTCCTCCTAGAAGATCTTCTCGGCAGACGGCGTCGCGGGCTGTTACCATCCGGAAGGTAGATCCCTTCCTAGAATCCATAGCCGTTCTGGTCAAGCCTTTAGAAGCTTTCTTACCCTTGTGTTTGTCCTTTGCACAGGACCCTGGAGTTACAGCTGAGGCCGGTACCCCTCCTCGTCTAAGGAAGTGGATGTGACAACAGTGTCCCCTGCTCGTCCTCAACCGATGGATGAGGGCGGGTCTTCTTCAGCTGTAAGGCTTGAGCGACGGGATGATCAGGACGAAGGCCCAGACCATGACAGCAATCAAAAGATCAGTCCCTCCTATGACATTTCTTTTGGGGATATGTCTGCGATAGGAGCTATAATGAAGGACTTGGATGAAAACCAAGTCCAATCGGCTCATCCTCCCGCGGGTACGTTATCTTTGTGCCTCTCTTCGAATGAGATTTTTCGACTTCGATTTTGCGTGCTCCTCGTGAGGCTGACCACGATTGTATATTCCCTTGTAGACAAGGAAAAGGAATCACTCGTAAAGATAACCCAAGACATTAGGAGAGAAACAGAGGTTGTCCCCGGCTCCTCTAAATTTGCTGGTGCGGAGGGAGCTGTTAGTGAGCCGGTATCAGCTGCAGAAGGAGAGGTTGATCTGCCTACTCAGGGGATTGTTGCTGAATCTGCTCCCGGTCCAGTTGGGGCCGTGAAAGATACCCGGCCTGATGCTGCTCGAGGCCTTGATATTATTCTTCTTGAACAGCCTGGGCCTGCTCTCGATTTTCTTGGAGCCAAGACCGATGACTTAGCCCAGGCTGGTGCTGAGCATGTCGAAGGTACGAAATTATAACTCGTTCGTACTCCCTTATATTGGTTACTGATGCATATATTATTTTCTTGTCAGGTTCTGCTTCTTGTTAGGCAAATCTTCCTGGAGTGGAAGAACCTCATCAAGCTTCCTCCCCGATGACCTCCACTAAAGACGACGAGATGGCCCAGGAAGTCGTCAAAGCTTTCTATTCTGTCATGAGAGTAAAGCTTCCTGGAGTTCTGAATCGGAATGCCGCCTTTGGCCCTGCAAAGGCTATTTCTGAATGCCATGTGGCAGCCCTCGAGAGCATCGCCGGCTATGAAGAGCTGGCTAATGCTCTAAGGAGGGTTCTGAATGATCTGGGGGTCAGGTGGCCAGATTTCGAGACGCCAAACAACGGAGCCTGACGTCGCTATTCCATACAGAAGATGAGGCTTTGATCATTGCCCTCACGGAGGAGGAGGCAACTTTCCAAGCAAGGAAGGATGCCTTTGCTCAAGAAATCAGTGAGTTGGCTGACCAGTATGACCAGTTCAATGCTGAGAGTGAGGCACATGGTGCTTCGAAGAATAAGCTGGCTGCGCAGATTACTGAAAAATATAATCACATTGTGCAGAAACAAAGTTAGATTGCTCAACTGGAGGCCAGCTTGAGGACAGCGACGTCTGAACATGAGGACTATTTGGCTCAGGCTGCCATGACTGCCACAATTTCCGACAACTTAAAGGAACAGCTGGTGAAGTTGGAGGGAAAGCACATGACTCTAATCCCCTTCCAGGATGAAGCTGCTCGTCAAGAGGAGGCGCGCCGCCGTGCTACCGCGAAGTCCGAAGCCGAAATTGCGGCTCTAAGGGATAATATCAATCGATTGTGTATCCCTTAGATTTTTGTTTGTAACTGTTTTTTTTTTAGCCGTCAAGACTCTTGTATCTTTTTCTCCGTCTTCTGATTGACGTTTTAATAAATAATCTTTTGGCTTTCAAAATTCATGAATAAAGTTTTGTGAAATATCAGAACTAGAGGTAATGTGGACGTAGTACGGATATTTCTAGTGGGTATTTCGCTGGGAAATTTGATGTGGACCTATTATCCATTTTATATTCAGGGTTCTTGAATATAGATAATAAGTTGAAAGAAGCTTCTAATAGAGGTAATATGGACGTAATAGTAGTGGATGTTCTATATCTGACCAGAGGTAATATGGACGTGGAAGGATATATAACATTAGGTAGGAGTGGATAATTCAGAGGTAATATAGACGTGATTATCCTTGATGAATGCTTTGCTCAGAGGTTATATGGACGTGGCAAAACGTTTCTTGTTCATCCCACTGGAGAAATAATTATCGAAAAACAATTCAGAGGTAATAGGAACGTGACTTGTTTTCGTCAAACCGAGTTTGGACAGAGCCAAAAACGGAAATGATTCCACTGGAGAAATATTTTAGAGGACCCATTATCCATGGCGTATTCAAGACTCTTGAAATACGGATAATAGTTAGAAAAATTTTCGAATCACATAAACATTGCACTGTACATTTACATGACTGAAAATATGTGAACACTGTTTACAAAAGGTTACGCATAATATTTCTTCAGGAACTTGCTGTTGATAGGCATCATGAGCAAGTCACCATCAGGCTTGGTTAGTCGATACATACCGTTAGAATACACTGATTCTATAACGAAAGGACCTTCCCATTTAGGCTGGAATTTTCCTTTTGTCTTGTGTATCATGACTATTGGTCTTCTCACTGCTACGACTAGATCACCAACTTGGAAGATTCTTTCCTTCATCTTTTTATTGAAGGCTCTGGAAATGCGTGCTTGGTATAGCTCAATGCGCTGCTGAGCTAACAAGTATTTTTCGTCTAGCGCTTCGAGCTCCTGTAGTCGCAGACGGTAGCTTTCTTCGGCAGTCAACTCACTGGCTAAGGCTACTCGAAGAGAAGAAATCTGGATTTCTAGGGGAAGAACTGCTCCACTTCCATAAACCAGAGAGAATGGCGCAGTGTCTGTTGGAGTCCGGACCGTTGTACGATAGGCCCAGAGACATTCACTGAGCTTCTCATTCCAATTGTGCTTGTTTGAAGACAAGAACTTCTTGAGAAATTTAATGATGGTTTTATTGAAGGCTTCTGCTAACCCATTAGCTGCTGGATTGTAGGCAGTAGAGGCTACATTCTAGATTCGATTCTTATCACAGAACCGATAGAATGCATGGCTCGCAAATTGTGGACCATTATCATGGATGATCCTGTGAGATAGGCTGAAGCGGTAGATAACGTGATGTTTGATGAAACTGACTACGTTCGACGTCTTCACTTCGGTGGGCGGTATAGCTTCTGCCCATTTAGAGAAGTAATCGGTTATAGCTAGGATAAACCGATGTCCTCTAGAGGATGGCGGGCTGATTGGGCCTATGACGTCCATACCCCAGGCTTCAAAAGGACAAGATGCTGCCGTCGAGTGTAGACACTTCGAAGGTTGATGAATGAAGTTGGCGTGGAACTGACAAGCCTACACTTTTTTGCATATTCAACAGTATCTGCTATCATCGTGGGCCAATAATAACCCATTCATCTGTGGCGATCTTGTAATTTGGGGCCTGGTTGATGTGTACCACAAACTCCGTCGTGAGCCTCCCGGAGTGCATGTTTGGCTTCTGTGTCTGATAAACATCGTAACATTAGCCCGTCGTAAGAGCGTCGGTATAGCATTTTTGTAGCTGTATCATAGTAAAATATGAGGGATCGCCTTTGGACAGATACTGCTTCTTTTGGGTCCTCATGGAGGATTCCATAGACAACGTAGCCTATGAAAGGAAATCTCCAGTCTTTAACGTCGACGTTTGTTTCCGTTGTATAACTGTGATGAATATGCAAGGCATCTTTCACAAGAATAGTTTTCGACCAGACACTGTGATCGACTTCTGAATATTGGTAGGAACGGTCAGGGAAGCAACGAGACCGGCTAAAGCATCTGCTTCTATATTTTGTAGTCGAGGCACGTGCTCGATGAAGAATCCAGCGAAAGTAGAAGCCAATTCAATTGTCGCTTTGTGATATAGGATGAGATCTTCGTGACGAACTTCATAATCCCCTCGAACTGGCTAAATATTTGCTTAGAATCGCCGTAAGCTTCTAGATAGTCAACTCCCAGTTGTTTTGCCAATTGAAGGCCGATCAATAGGGCATTATATTCGGCCACATTGTTGGTGTAGGATTCCACGAGAGAATATGCACGATATATAACCAGATGGTCAGGTGACACAAGCATGATGCCGACTCCGGCCACAATATTTCTTTTAGGTCCTGTCATGCCCCACAACCAGAATACTGGAGAACGGAGGACAAACATAGCCAGCTACGTACATTGAAGTGTAACCCACCTCGATGTACGGTCACGGCTGTCTAGATATATGAGGGTTTTACTACAAGCCAACAGCCTCTTATGGTCAATAACAAGCCTAGTGTCTCAATCTCAAGCAAGCAAGTAAATGTAACAAGATGGTAGATCATCAGACATACAAAGTAAGGCGTCCTATACATTACATATTCAGATGATCATGAAGCTAGTCATACAAAATGCAAAGACTAGCAAGAGTTTAATTCATACATGATCAACCCTAGGATTTGTCAACCATGTTACAGCCCTTAGGCAAACAAGAATATATATTTAACACGAGCTAACACTTGCTCGGCAGCTAAATGCCTCAAAAGAATAATTTACAAATAGAGTGCGAGAGCAAAATAAATCCACTCGTTGTCAGGATTTCTTCTAGTGTTCACCATCTGGCTGAAAGGCTGGAAGATCCTCATGTGCTACTCCAAAATTTGTCCATACAAAACCAGCTGGGTCAGACCCCAAAAAGAGAGTGCTACAAGGGAGGCTTCACTTAAGAATTAAAACCAGCATATTAGCACATAAAGACATAATGATAACGAAAGACATGAGTTAGAGGAACATGGCGATAAAAAATAAGATAACTAAAGGACTGTTCCAGTAACCAAGTTACAACCTGTAAACCAAACAAAGACCGGGGTTGTAACCCTTCACTGAACAAAACTTAGTCTTTAACCAATTATAGATAATACAAAGTATAATAGTAATGTGCTGAAATAACCATGTATTGTCCTTGCCAAGGCAAGACCAGACTAGACTCCATCCATCAATCACGGCCAAGCAATGAGTACGGCTTGATACCTTAACTAACTAGGGTTATCACAAGCTTAGTTACTAACAAGATGCATCGAGATGTTCCAACAGCCACAAGCTCTGCAGTCTTAATCCAAGTTATCCGATCACAAGTTGAGAGAGTTGGATTAGGTGACTTGGGGTGCAACACACGACGGTGCGCTGGAAATGTGCCCTACTCGACGGTAGGCTACAAGTCCAATTAGAGCGCCCAGATAACGGGACTGCCTGTTGTAGTGCCCCGTCCCGCTCAATCAATCGGAGGAATAGGAACGTCGACGGCGTTCGAACTTAGCCTTGCAACGGCTGCTCGAAGACATCGCTCGATCGAGACGACTGCTCGCTCAGGTGGGGTAGTTTCGGTGAACTTGCCTCATCTTAGCCTTCACATAATAAATCACATGTTTTCAACTTACACAAGTAGGCTTGATAATAAAAGAGACGAATTCACATAGCTAAAGGGAATAATCCCGACGGATCAGATTGAGTTAGAATATGGAAAGGTCCAACGGTCGGCTTAGAGTTGGTGCACGATGTGCTTTGAAAATGACACTCGATCCTTCGTCCCGTGGCTTGGGAGAAGGAAAGTTGGTTGAGTAGGCGAAGTTATGATCATAGCCTAAGTCATAGGCATCGACCGTATGAATGCTTCATGAGACATACACGGTCCCGTCGTCCAAGGCTTGTCATAGCCTTGGCTTGCCCATGAGTTAAGTTGCGTTGAGTGGCTTGTGACCTAATTCTAGGCACCCGAGTGACTTGGTCTTTCAAAGTTGGATGCGTATACGGCACGATCCGTTAAGGCGAAGCTTGACGCCGCCTTTGCTCGTTAAGTTGTTACGAAGTTAAGTTAGCACTACAACAGAAATACCTTTTAATGACGGCTAAAAATCGTCATTAATGACAAACCATGACGCTTTTTTTCCAAAGCAAGCGTGATGAAAACGGGTGTTATAAATGTTTTTTCAAAGCGTCATAAATAAAAATGTCTTGAATATGATGAGTTTTTGCTACACTTATTTTCAGCTTAGTTTGAAAGCGTTATGAATAGATAATCTATATAGACTCAATTCAGCACATTTATAACGCTCAATTCTGCACATTTATATATTACTTTCCAAAAAAGTATAGATCAATGCTCAATGTTGCTCAATTCAATTTCAAAACATTTATTTTGAACCATATTCACAAGAAAACATCTAAATGTTATAGAGTATCATTTAATCCATTTACAAATATATACATAATATATATCACCATCTTCATTACATTTTTTCAAAATAGGACATCCAAATACATATATTTACAACTACTACTAGTAAGTAGACCCTCAAAACTATTAGTACATTGGCTTCAACTTTGAGCACATCAAAACTGTCGGCATCACGTAGCAAAACCCTGAAAAAGATAAAAAAATATATTACCAAAAGACTACCTCATGTGTTAAGAGTTGGTACCAAGTTTCCAACAAGAAACTAGCAATTGAGGATCATGTAATAAAATACTTTCATATACATTGAATCTAAGAATGCATTAAAATACCTACCTGTAGTAATAAACAGTCCACTCAAAGAGTGAAAGAAACAGGCCACTCAAAGAATGTAATCAAATGTGAGGCACGACAGAAGACGAGGTAGCTACTTGAAACTTTGTTGAAAGGGTTACAACTCAAAAGTATGAGCAACTTCTGCACATTGATGAGCCACCAAGTTAACACCGAAGTGCATGCTAATAATGCTAATTATATTTCAAAAAAACTGAAATGGTAAATAAAATTTCCTAAAAGTATATACATGGCATATAGAAACATATGAGCAAGTCCTATATAGATGCAACATCTCCATAAATATGCTTATTCAAACATAAACTACACATTAATAGTAAAACCAAAAAATTACTACCACCAAATGGAACTACCACCAAGTTGATACTATTATGTTGTCCCAAGGAATTTCTAGAATTCTCAAAGCCCTTCAAGAAATGGCACATCTCTAAGGATCATAAACAAAAAGCTATTCTAAATTACCAAGAAAAGATTATAGAAGAAAACCTTAGCTTTCCTGTTGGTAAGCGATCAACATTGTAATTTATAGCTAATTTTTCAACACCTGCAGAGGGACCTTGAATATAGACCAGAACCTTGGTCGGTTTCTTCTCAATTCTGAATGACCCTCCAATTTCATACCATCTAACATCAGTAGCTTCAACTTGGCCCCCATTGACCCACTAACTATCCACACCCAGAGCCACATTGATATTCTGAGGATCATTTGTGACGGAACCAACTCGAACCCAAGCGGATACTTGGTACGTCATATGTAGCTTCACTTTGTCAGTGATGGTCTGAGCAAGACCCATCCATGTCTGGGTACAATTTGTGACGTGAATGTAGCTACCATTTAAAGGTTCATGTGTCAAACCAAGAGAATCTCTTGCCATTGGAGGAAGAACATGTGGTGATCCATTAGCAATGCTCAGTGTACATGGACCAAGGGGAAACCACCCATTTAGGCTATCACTGAGATTGCTATTTGTGATTATATTTGCACCATATATAACATTCTACAAAAGCGCCGAAAGCTTATTCAGAACAAAACGCAAATAAAGAACTAGTGAGAGAGAGGTGATATATAACCAGATGAAAACTTCATATGAAAAAATAAATCAATATGGAATACATTTTTTTCTACTTAATGGTAGAAATGATAGTTCCCTGAAAATTGATTGTTTTGTCACTGTCTGCTAAGAAAAGAGTTTCCTTCATTCAACAAGTATTGTCAGTAATCTAAACCTGTACACAACTCATTTGAACTTAGCAACAATTATTAAAGAATGCATTGAAATATACCAGTGGTGTTTGGAGTTTTTGATGTATATAACAAATATCTCTAAAGTCAAGATAGTGTTAATCTATGCGAGTAGCATCTGCGTGGAATGTTGAAAAAAGAGAGCTAGTTTATGAGCTGCACCAAGTTAAGGGATACCATACACTTTAGGCATAAACAAAATTTTTAAAAAAACATGAACCATTCTGCACATAAAATAATGTAGAAAGTTTCTAACAGATATATCAAGAAGCAAACTTATCAAAAAATATACAAATTGAAAGTCCAAAGAATCTAAAAAAAAAGTCTCTATGTATATGAAGTCATACAATCAACAAACCTCTGTATCAGGCAACGAAGATGGTGGGAGCTTATCTGCATGTTTAACTACTAAACTATTGACAAGAATATCGGTACCAGGTGGCGGCCCTTCCAGAAATATGACTGCCTTCGAAACAACACCATTAATAAGAAACTTCCCCTGCAACTGCACCCAATCCTTATCTGTTGCCTGCAAACTGGAGTAACAAAGTTGTCATTGAACTGAAGATCTAATGATTCAAAAGATCCAGTTACTAACATTGCTTGGATCATTTCAAGATTACTGACCTAGCAAAGAGTAATAATACAAGGATAAATGTAGTACTGACAGCCCTTTATATAGTTTTAACATCTACAGGGTCATGCATCTTGAACTTACATCCTATACTAGGGCATGAGACCAGGAGCATGCTTCGGGAGTAGAAAAAAAATTCTGCAGAATTCATGCAAGATCAAAGCTTTGCTAACAACTTGGTAACAATTGAACAAAGAAGCTAAGAATAAGAGGAAACATAAATAAGTTGCAACTAAACAAAACTACAAAGCATCAACCTTTGGCACTTGACAAAGCATCAACCTTCACTATCTCTAAAATTCTGAGCTATCAGAAATGACGTCCCATCGACCTCAATAGCTTTGGGTTGGCCTTCTTACACCGAAAATATAAGGACAGTCTCCCTGGCATTGCAATTTGTACAACGTACCTCATATTGCTCTCTGCCTCCCAAAATAGTTGGCAAACATCCATATCAACCACTTCAAGAAACACCATGTCAGTATAAACTTTGCGTAAATAAAAATCAACAAACCTCCAAAACTCATCATAGTTTGGTCCATATGAACCCACAACTTTCTGTAGCACTAGCATACAAGAGTCCGCTTCTCAGTCACTAGGCCAGCCACCACTCTGCTTCTCTTCTGGAGACAATGTTCACCACTACCAAGTTTAGTCTCAATTTAAATCTCAATTGGCTAAACCTTACCAAAACCCATGATACAGACAACATATCAAACAAGTTCAAGTGCCAAAATTGTCTGCACTAGTCAGGAAAAAAAAAGAAATACAAGTCCTAATCACAAAGTTAGAGCTTAATTTTCCAAACCTATGTAAAATTTCTATAACCTTGTTTATATTAACACACTGTTAATAAAGCTTTAACTGTAAGCCATTACACTTTTTTCAGTATTATAACCTCCTGAATATTGCATTTGCAATCTCTGTGAGGCCTAATCCTGCTTTTCTAAAACATGCAGTTCTTTTTCTGGGGTTCCACAATGACAGAACTTAACTTCAATACGTAAAAGAAGTGTATATTGAGGCACATCCCATTGAACCCTTGGTTCCTTCTACATTATTTCTAAATTTTCCAAGAACATCTCTATTTAGTTGTAACAATACAAACCACATTGATATCCCAAACCATTTCTCCGAAAGAAAGAAAAAAAAACATAGGTTTGCTGTTTCAAGTCATGCTCCAGTTTAACTTCTGCTCAACTATCAAATTGTGTACACAATTGACAAATATTAAGAAGAAAGATCATGCTACATAAACTATGACAGGATGAACCTGCAAATATAGCACAACTAAGTCACCTGTAAGTGAATCCTGAATTGTGTGTGATGAAGCTGTACCTCTTCTCCTCCTGGTGGTTACCATGCGCCGTCGCCATCGCAGTGTCGACCGAGGCCACGGCTGCCTTCGCAGGGGTGCGGCCGTAGTGTATTTCGACTGGGACTACCGATGGGGAGTCGTCGAGCCGCCATTGGGAGGGAGAGGACGAAGAGGGGTCGGGAAGAAGCGCGAGAATGGAGAAGAGAAAGGAGAGGGAGAGCGCGAAGAAGAGGACGAGCAGAACCCTAACACTCCTACTTCGCGTTCTTGTCGATCGCGTGCACGGCGGCCTCGAGCTTGTCCTGGAGGGCGACGAGGAGCGTGAGGCCCTCCTCGAAGATTTTGGATCTAGGGTTAGGGTTTTGGAGTTGGGGGAGAGGAGGGAGAAGAAAAGAGGAGAAGGAGAAGACCAGAATATTTTGGGGGAGAGGCGGGCTATAGCAAGGATTTTGCCAACAATTAAACTTAAAAAATATTACAAGTTTGCCACCGCTCTAAATTATTAATAACGCTTTGTTTTATAAACGTTATAAAAAGCCCAGAATTAGCCTAAACCGTCATAGAAAAAAAAGTATTTCAAACTTTGATGACGTTTCTTTATCAGCCATCATGAAATCCACTTATCAAGCGTCATTAATAGGTCATTTTGTTGTAGTGTAGACAAAGTTATGCCGGTCGACCTAAGACATTCCAAGCACGGTCCTATAAGTTCTACGGCTGAGTATAGCCACAAAGTCCTACGGTTTCAAAGCTGGTCGTATGGAGTATGAGTTGGGCGAGAGTGTCGCGTAGAGCACGGTGGGCCTAAGGCACGATGCACGGACTTAGTGTTTAAGGCATGAGCCACGGTTGATTTAATGATTTTTTGGAGAAAGGACTATCGAATAGGCATTGAGTTGAATAAAATGATATGGTAACATGGAAAGAATGCTCGCGACCGTGGGTCGTCGAGGGGTCCTTGAGGGTCTCAAGGATAGAAGACTTGAACTTGGTTTTGGAAAAGAGATGATAACACTGAAAGTAGAATGACTGCGTGAGACGTCAGTTTGAGTGAAGGATCTTGCATGGTCATTGGAAAACTTGTCGACAAGGTAGAGTTTCCCCGTAACGGCAACCCAGGGCCATGGGACCATTTCGGCCAAAAGGAAACACGGTGATAGCTGTGCTGACTCGATAGCACCGGGTTAGTCGGGGACTTCCAGCGGGCTAGCTACCTTGCGCTGGAAGGCTCCTGGCCAACCGCAAGCTATGTGTCCAGGATAGCTTGTAATGCTAGTGACCTCATATAGATGGGTCGGCATGGGCGGCAATCCGCGAGTGTGCCTTTGGATTGAGTCGAGTATTGAGTATACTATATCAAGGAGTCGAGTTGAATATGTGTGTGTAGTTTGAATACAATATTGGGCCTAAGATTTGGTCGCAACGTAGGCGACGTGCTTCGACACGAGATATGGCGTCCGGTCCTATGTTGTCGGCATATAAGTTGTATAGTTATGGTTTGAGTTGTCATAATTTTAAGTCAGGAGATGCCACAAGGCAAAGTCGGTCGAGTGACACTTAACCCACAAGTCTTGATTGGGTCGGTTGGTGATCAAAGTAGCAAGGGCCGCGAGGCGGCGATATGATCAAGTCTAATTGAGTTACGAGGCACGGACTCAGCAAGGGTTTGTAGCACGGTCACACGAAAATGGAGCCTCATCGCGTAGTTGCATCTCTGATTTTAAGCCGTAAGGCAAACACGACTCGATAGGTTAACGTTGTCGGCACGAGAAGGGTCTTGAGGCAATGTATGAGTTAACGTTGTCATTGCAAGCACGAGATGGTCTAGAGACACAGAATAGGCCAAGGCGTCGGTCCTAAAACTGATCCTAAGGCAAGAGTAGAAAGACAATTGATAAGAAGGGACTATGTTGCGCAAAGTAAATCAAACGTGTCGGTTTTGTATGGGTGTGCGAGGTGCTCATTCTACCAGTACAGTTGAGTACTGACACCCACATAGTTTTCATGTACAGGCACAGGTAGAATCTCGTGGCGCGGAGCTCACTTGAATGCGTCAAGGCACGGAGTTCCTTGGCGATTCGAAGCCTACGGCCGCATGGAGTAAAGACTTATACGGAACATAATGTATGGACGTCGCCTTTCGAAGCTTCCGTTGGCTCAAGACTTGTAATTGAGAGATGAGAGAGAGCTGAGTGATTTATAATATGAGACGAGTGTATTTGAGTGATTGTAATCTTGGCCTTGCGCCCCCGTTGCAACCTTGTTCAATATCAATAAAAAGAGCTTCTTTGAATAACGTGTTTTGTTCTAAATTTTTACTGCATGTTCAATGTCTCTGCATGGGACTTCTATGCGACGACCCCGTCCGAGCCGTTGAAATCGGCCGTTATGGAACCCGCCTTGCACGAGCGCAATCTAGGCTCGTGCGGCATCATGCCTTAGCGAGGACGATCGCTCCTACGGGAGCGGGGCGTGACATAATGGTATCAGAGCACGACTTTACATCCTTGGACTTTCGATTGAATTCTTTAACTCTGTCGTTTCCGCAAACTCTGAAATATTGCTTCCGCAAAGTTGATATCGTTGGTGCGCTCTCTCTCAAATGTCCCACGGATGTCCATACAATAAGTCTATCTATTTTGCAAAACGTAGGAGAACAGTTCTTGATAAAACAAAAAGATGGTTTGCGTGAGTACGGTAGGCTAAGTCGGGCTGGGCATATACACCAAGGATTGCGTCGACCTTAGAAAAGTCGAGTGCGGGATTCGTAATGTTTCGAGCTAGAATGAGTTAAACTCAATTGAGTAAGCGGGATGACTATCGATAGGGATGCTATCGAGCGACGATATCGTCAGTGCGATATAGATGAACGTGCTTGAAATTCGAGAAATGGTTCGAACAAAAAATTTGAAGAAGTCGATTTTGATTCGAATGGATAGTTTTGAGAATTTGTTGAATGACTTCATTCCAGAGGGGTGTATGCGATAGGCTCAGGAATGTCGGTTGATCGATTAAGAATTCGGGGTGTCGATGAGTCTATCAGCAAGCGTCGCACATATACAAAGCCTTAGATTGAGTGAGTTGTTGTCATGAAGTTCGATAAGTAGATTCGAACAACCTAGAAATTGACGTGCACGGAACGTGCACGGGATTGAGGATGGTACGAGTATGAAATACGAAGATGATTGAGTAGATAAATCAAATTGAAAAAAAAGCTAAGGTGTAGCGAACGGATGATTTGATCGAGAAAATTGATACAAATTTTATACGAAAAGTTAGCACGACAGGTAGATAGCGTACACGAAAAAGTTGAATTTTGAAGTTACGTAATGACTCTAAGGATTGGATTGAACGTTGCTCGATGTTTTGAGTTAGCAAGGAATGATGCAAATTGAAGAAATACGTTAGTTGATGACTTAAGATAGACGGATGAACAATACGTAAAATTGGTTGAGGAAATCGATGTTGTGAATGGTTCGAGGGATAATGACCAAACTTGAATTTGAATGTCGAGGAGATTATCCTGTCGCGATAGCATCATTCGCGCGACTCAAAATTTGGTTGCAAAGGAAGATCGTCAGGTTACACATATCATCGAAGGTATTGAGGCGTATCAAAGATCGATATGCGATAACTCGGGGGTACTCTGACTCGGCGAATGACGATCGTACAAGTGTTATTGTTCGATTGGATGCTATACTTAGGATTTTGATCGAGATGAATGTTGGATAAAAATAAAAATGTCTTGATAGTTACGCGGATAACCACAACGTCGACATTCTTGTCTTGCGCGAGCGCAACTCTTGCCTCGCATATGTGTTACGTCGAATTTGGGGCGATTGTTCCGCGTGAGCGCTGACATGGTGATTCATGTCGCGAGAATGATCGAACTCAGAAAATCAGGATGCAGCAACTTTGATTGTCTCGACTTGTCGGCTTGATGCGAAGGTGAACTCGAGGATGTTAGGACTTGCGAATGATGAATGAAATAAACTTGAGGATTGAGTAGGTCCAATCCGCGCATCGAGAATGAACTAGTCTAGACACAAACAAGAGTTACGCCCCGATGAGAATAATTATTCTGCGGGAGCGTTGTATGGTAATTCTTGAACCATCGTGGATAATCAGACTCGCGTGAGATCGGAGCGAGGCATATTGTTAAGTCGGACGACCTAGTGATCGATTATGTGAATTGGAATAGATGACTTCGGAAGTATGGAATGTGAAATTTTGGTTTAGCGGTGAATTGTGTCGTAGCGTGCTTGACTTGAAAGGATTGATAGGCAGAGTATGTCGAACGTGTTCGAAGAGATAGACTATACGAAATGGCTTGATGAACGAGCGATATGTTCTTATCGAGGAAATCGGTTGAAACATGATTTATCGTAGGATGGCTTACTGAATGACTCAGACCCCGTGCGATGAATAATGGGATGTGCGTAGGGAATCGATGCTCGATATTTAGAAATCGGAGTGATGAAAGCTTAGGTAGAAAACCCCCTACTATTAATTTGGTTTGACCTTAGGATGGGATCAGTGTTGATATCGTTGTTTGGGAACTATGATTCCAGTACTGACGGAAAGACATAGCCTAATAGTTAGGCAGACGTCCGAGTGCAAAACGATAGGAAATTTTGGAGGCACCACTCATGAGGCTCGGTTGACATACACGTATATCAGGGATGCCCGAATATGTGTACGATCCGGCTCGAGTGGTAATGGCGGATTCTTTATCACGAGGCTTGTCTGAAATACATGTATTTTAGGGACGCCTAGAATATGTGCACGATCCAAACTAAGTGATACGTTGAATTCAAGTGAGACTTGAGGAACAGGAAAGTGTCGAGGATTTTAAGATCGTAAGTTTTGAAGAAAGATTGAGGGTAGTACGAGCGTGGCTCGGATTTAGGAAATACATAGGAGAAGTGTGTGCGAGAGTCCTTGAACGTTGAGTAAAAGTGATAAGTCGATAAGTGTACTCAGTAAGTTTCGTAGACAAAACTTGTTCTGAGTGGTGTATAATGTAGTACCCCGTCCCGCTCAGTCAATCGGAGGAATAGGAACACCGACGGCGTTCGAACTTAGCCTTGCAAGGGCTGCTCGAAGACATCGCTCGATCGAGGCGACCACTCGCTCAGGTGGGATAGTTTCGGTGAACTTGCCTCATCTTAGCCTTCACATAATAAATCGCATATTTTCAACTTGCACAAGTAGGCTTGATAATAAAATAGACGAATTCACATAGCTAAAGGGAATAATCCCGACAGGTCGGATTGAGTTACAATATGGAAAGGTCCAACGGTCGGCTTAGAGTTGGTGCACGGCGTGCTTTGAAAATGACACTCGATCCTTCGTACCATGGCTTGGGAGAAGAAAAGTTGGTTGAGTAGGTAAAGTTATGATCGAAGCCTAATTCATAGGCGTCGCCCGCATGAATGCTTCATAAAGCATGCACGGTCCCGTCGTCCAAAGCTTGGCATAGCCTTGGCTTGCCCATGAGTTAAGTTGCGTTGAGCGGCTTGTGACCTAATTCTAGGCACCCGAGTGACTTGGTCGTTCAAAGTTGGATGAGTACACGGTACGATCCGTTAAGGCGAAGCTTGACACAGCCTTTGCTCGTTAAGTTGTTGCGAAGTTAAGTTAGGCAAAGTTATGCCAGTCGACCTAAGACATTCCAAGCACGGTCCTATGAGTTCTACGGCTGAGTATAGCCATGAAGTCCTATGGTTTCAAAGCTAGTCGTATGGAGTATGAGTTGGACGATAGTGTCGCGTAGAGCACGGTGGGCCTAAGGCACGATGCACGAACTTAGTGTTTAAGACATGAACCACGGTTGATTTAATGAGTTTTTGGAGAAAGGACTATCGAATAGGCATTGATTTGAATGAAATGATATGGTAACATGGAAAGAATGCTCACGACCGTGGGTCGTCGAGGGGTCCTTGAGGGGTCTCAAGGATAGAAGACTTGAACTTGGTTTTAGAAAAGAGATGATAACACTGAAAGTAGAATGACTGTGTGAGACGTCAGTTTGAGTGAAGGGTCTTACATGGTCATTGGACAACTTGTCGACAAGGTAGAGTTTCCCCGTAACGGCAACCCAGGGCCATGGGACCGTTTCGGCCAAAAGAAAACACGGTGATAGTTGTACTGACTCGATAGCACAGGGTTAGTCGGGGACTTCCAGGGGGCTAGCTACCTTGCGCTGGAAGGGTCCCGGCCAACCGCAAGCTATGTGTCCAGGATAGCTTGTCATGCTAGTGAACTTATATAGATGAGTCGGCTTGGGCGGTAATCCGCAAGTGTGCCGGATTGAGTCGAGTATTGAGTGCACTATATCAAGGAGTCGAGTTGAATGTGTGTGTGTAGTTTGAATACAATGTTGGGCCTAAGATTTGGTCGCAACGTAGGCGACGTGCTTCGGCACGAGATGTGGCGTCGAGTCCTATGTTGTCGGCATATAAGTTGCATAGTTATGGTTTGAGTTGTCATGAGTTTAAGTCAGGAGATGCCGCAAGGCAAAGTCGGTCGAGTGACACCTAACCCACAAGTCTTGATTGGGTCGGTTGGTGATCAAAGTAGCAAGGGCCACGAGACGGCGATATGATCGAGTCTAATTGAGTTGCGAGGCACGGACTCAGCAAGGGTTTGTAGCACGGTCACACGGAAATGGAGCCTCATCGCGTAGTTGCGTCTCTGATTTTAAACCGTAAGGCAAACACGACTCGATAGGTTAACGTGTTGGCACGAGAAGGGTCTTGAGGCAAGGTATGAGTTAACGTTGTCATTGTAAGCAAGAGATGGTCTAGAGACACAGAATAGGCCAAGGCGTCGGTCCTAAAACTGATCCTAAGGCAAGAGTAGAAAGTCAATTGATAAGAAGGGACTATGTTGCACAAAGTAAATCAAACGTGTCAGTTTTGTAAGGGTGGGCGAGGAGCTCATTCCACCAGTACAGTTGAGTACTGACATCCACATAGTTTTTATGTGTAGGCGCAGGTAGAAGCTCGTGGCGCGGAGCTCGCATGGATGCGTCAAGGCACGGAGTTCCTTGGCGATTCAAAACGTGTGGCCACATGGAGTAAAGACTTATACGGAACATAATGAATGGATGTCGCCTTCTGAAGCTTCCACTGGCTCATGACTTGTAATTGAGAGATGAGAGAGGGCTGAGTGATTTGTAATGTGAGATGGGTGTATTTGAGTGATTGTAATCTTGGCCTTGCGCCCCCGTTGTAACCTTGTTCAATATCAATAAAAAGAGCTTCTTTGAATAACTTGTGTTTTGTTCTAAATTTTTGCTGCATGTTCAATGTCTCTGCATGGGACTTCTGTGCGACAACCCCATCACAGCCGTTGAAATCGGCCATTATGGAATCTGCCTTGCACGAGCGCAATCTAGGCTCCTGCGGCATCATGCCTTAGCGAGGACGATCGCTCCTACGGGAGCGGGGCGTGACACCTGTAGCTGGGAATCTCTTCGTGGACTACTTGATTAATCTAGTCATTATCCTAGTCAGATTCAGTACGAATCGCTGACCGTGAGAATCAGGAATTCATGTCCTAGACATGATTTAAGACGAGACATGTAGCTTATACAAGCACAAACACTCACGGTGTCAAGACAAGAGTTACTTAGCGAGTCAAGATAGCTGTCACAACAGTATATCATGATAGGTTACTTATTAAGATTACTTGCCAAGGGTGCGCCACGACGGACCACTATCAAGAATTATCATATCAAGTTACTTGTCAAGAGTGCACCCCGACGGATCACTAACAAGAGTTATTATGTAAAGTCATATTGTCATGTCGTGTCCACGTAAATACACCACAGCAGGCCATTATCAAGGAGTTGTTAGAGAGTGTACGTGCCATACCAATATCGTGTTTAAAACTCAGAGTACATGTGTAACACGGAAAATAACATTATAGGATAAATCAAATAAAGAGTACAAACAAGGATACAAATTACATTAAAGACCAGGAGGACAATATGGATATTTGCAAAGGGTGGCACAAAGTGGTCAATGGGGTGTCATGAAGAGCATGCACCCAAAATACATGTGCTGAGAGTGGTATGCGCCTAAGGGCATGCTCCCATATGTATGCGCCGAGGGCTAAACCTATTATGTAAAGCATATGCTATGGAGGGTATACACCAAGGAAAATATGTGCCCCTGGGCTATGAACCCACACCTATGCGCCTATATATGGAGGGAAAGGGTAAGTCAGAGAATGCACTACAAGTCTCAAGGCCTTATGTGCCCAAGTCAGGGAGCTATGCGCCCACCATTGGCACAACATGGGTCTACGAAAAAATGAAAGTCCAAGGTGAGCTATGCGCCCAGACCTATGCGTCTACATAAGCATGGAAATGCCTTAAAGGATTACAAGTTAGGAGCTCATGCACCATCCAATGGAGGCCATACGCCCATATGTATGTCTATGCGCCCCCATGTGACCTTATGCGCCCACATGATTTGGCTATGCGCCCACAGGTTTGCACTCAACAGTGTGCAAATACTGTTCTTCTTCTCCAAGTTGGCCGAGAGCACAATTCATGGAACCCATGAACTTCCAACTCTCATAATTAACTTGGTCAAAACATAATGAAATCTAACTTTTCAAAAGTCAAAATTGTGTAAAATCAAATTCTCTACCACATGGAACTCTTAGTTTTCGAAAACAAGATGGTTTGCTAGATCAAAAACCAAGAAAACCCCCAAATGATGCATAGTTAGATCTATAAAAATATATACATGAGAATGCAAAATGACAAGAACTAAAGTGGTTAAGAATATTGTATAGAAGATATTAGAACAATAAAATGGAGGGTTCCTTCATGAAGCAAGTTGTACTTGCCTAAGCTTGGTGGGTAGAGGAATTAATGAAAGAGGAGGAAGAAGAAGTAATGGAGGAGAGAGAAGGTTGGTGGGCTTTAAATGGGAGGAGGTTTAACATGATAAGCCAAAGAAAATAAACCAAGCCAAACCAAAATGAACCAAGTCAAACCATGTTATGCCATGATAAATCTAAGCAAGATTAAACCAAAATTAGCTAGCATGGCAATAGAAGTAAAAAATACGTGTCAGGTTCCCGTACACGTATACTGGAAATACGGATAACGGAAAACGGGGTGACAACTCTACCCACCTTAAAAGAATTTCATCCTCAGAATTTAATCAAGAGGCTAGAGATGTCAGGGCAAGCTATACTAATCACGAGCAATCTAGGACTAGCAGTTAATCAAGCATTCATTCATGCAAGCAAGGATTTAAAAACATAAGGCATAAGGAATACATTATACCTTACGAGTCAAACATGTGTAGATATCACGATCGGATATCATTCTCACGCTCCCACGTTGACTCACCCAAAGAGTGATGATCCCAAGCAATATAGACTAAACTAATAGTCTTGTTCTTGAGTATCTTCTCTCTCTGGTCCAATATGGATACGGGTCTTTCCTCATACGAAAGGTTGGTACCAACAACCAATTCTGAATTATCAAGGACATGACTCAGATCCGAAATATACCGTCGTAATTGAGATACATAGAAGACATCATGTACCGCACGTAACGACGGCGGAAGAGCGAGACGATAGGACACATCACCTACCCGCTCTAGAATATCGAACGATCCTATATATACCTAGGACTAAGCTTTCCCCGTACGCCAAATCGAATGACGCCACGGGTAGACGAGATCCTATGGAATATATGGTCACCGATAGAAAATTCAAGGGGACGCTGAGGAGAATCGGCCCAATGACGCTGGCGATCTTGTGCAACTCGAAGATGATCTCTGACTTGTCTGAACACCCCAATAGTTCGCATAATCATCTCCGGACCAAACATATGCCTTTCGCCTATATCATCTCATGCTAACAGGAATCTGCACTTTCTGCCGTATAAGGCTTCGAAGGGCGCTATCTGGATACTGGCCTGAAAACTGTTGTTGTAGGAGAACTCCACGAGATGCAGGTAATCTTTCCACGAACCACCAAAGTTGAGTGTACATGATCGCAACATATCTTCAAGAGTCTGGATCATCCGTTCTGACTGACCATCAGTCTGTGGATGATAAGCTGAACTGAACTTGAGACGAGTCCCCAAGCTCCCCTGAAGACTCCACCAAAAGTACGAAGTAAATCTTGAATCTCTGTCGGATACAATACTGATTGGTACTCCATACCATCTGACTATCAGCCTGAGGTACATATCTATAAGCTGATCCGTCGACTGGCCAATTTTGAAGGAGGTAAAATGAGCTACCTTGGTGAGCCTCTCAACTATAACCCAGATAGCATCTCTTCCAGCTGGAGATTTAGGTAACCTAGTTACAAAATCTATGGTAATGTGCTCACATTTCTAATCTCGGATCGATAAAGATTGAAGAAGTCCAGCTGGTCTCTGATGTTCAGCCTAACTTGTTGGCAAACTAAATAACAAGAGACAAATCGGGCTATCTCCTACTTTATGCCATTCTACCAAAAATGCTGACGGATATCACGATACATCTTCGTACCGTCGGGATGAATCGAATACTGAGAACTGTTAGCCTCTGCCATGATCTCTCGTCTGATATCACCACTAGGTACATAAAGACGCCTCCCGTGTCGAAGTGTATCGTCCTCATAGAAACATAACTCTGCTCTCCGTACACATTCTGCCCTAAGCCGCTGAAGCTTAGAATCCGCTGACTGAGCTAACTTAATCCTCTCAACTATACTGGACTGAACTTGCATACTGGCCATCAATGCCACACTGGTAGGAAGAACAACTTCAATACCCATCTTCTGAAGATCTGCTAACAATTATGGCTGTGCTGTCAGAAAATAAACTTCGGCTCTTCTGCTTAATATATCTGCAACAACGTTGGCCTTCCCAGGATGATACTGCAGGTTGATATCGTAATCCACAAGTAGCTCTAGCCATCATCTCTGACGCATGTTAAGGTCCTTCTGGGTAAACACATACTTAAGGCTCTTGTGGTCGGTGAAAATCTTCACCCGATCTCTATATAAATAATGCCTCCAAAGCTTAAGTACGAAAACTACCGTTGCTAACTCCAAGTCATGGATTGGGTAATTCTTCTCATGATCACGAAGCTGACGTGACGCATAAGCTACTACCTTATCATGCTGCATCAAGACGCATCCCAATCCCTTGCCGGAAGCATCACAATAGACTGAAAATCCTCTAGTCCCATCTGGAAGCGTGAGAATGGGTGTAGGTCCTAAAAAATCAAGTTGTATCAATCAATAAAGTCAAAAATTCAAGATATTCATCATTTTGATGAGTTGCGCAGACAACAGATTGCGCAGACATTACTTTGCGCAGGTTGGTTTGTGCATGTTCCCAACTGCGCAGACTGACGTGGCAGAAGTCATCATTTACTGAATCAAATCAGATCTTCCTGACAGCTGACAACACGAATAACGAGGAGACTGTTCATTTATGGCGCCGCACAGTGCTCGAGGGCGGCTGACAGGTGGCAGCACAATCCGTGATTGCGCAAACCATTCATGCGCAGTCTGAGTTTGCGCAAACCATTCATGCGCAGTCTGAGTCTGCGCAAACCAAAGTCTGCGTAGTTTACTTTGTGCATTCTACCAACATAACTGACAAATTACATGTGGCATTCATGCCATCTATTGCTCATTACGTGGCAACTGTTTATGCATGATCATGCGCATTTCAATCAAATGATGCCATGTGTCTCAGATAGTTGGCCCACGATCCAATAACTGCCTGCGCAGTACAGTGCTGCGCAAATCAGTTGCTGCGTAAATCATTTTGTGCAGTCCAGAATAACTGAAAGTTAGTTATTTTCAGAACTCTATAAATAGAGTTTCAAGTCTTCATTTCAAGGGGGGATCAAGATCAGAGATCAGAAATCAGAGAGTTCAGGAGTTCTTGCCAAAGTGCTGCTGCATTCTTCCGAGACTTTTGTCTTCAATTTTAGAGGCTTTTGCCTTCAGTTTCCAGAGTTGTTTTCAACTTCAAAGGCTTCGTCTTCAAAGTTCACATCGTCCAAGGGATAGAGCAATCGTAATCAAGATTGGATTCCTATAGTTGTAATTTTCCCAGAATTCTTGTAATCTTTATTACAGTTTGTATCAATAAAGTTTTATACTTTTGTTTTTGCAAACAAAATGGCGACTCTGCTGGGGACAACTTTCTCCTCCGACGAGGAAGTAGCAACTCAATGTGACGTAGCGTCTATCGGAAAGACGCAAAAGACGCTGGTTGTTAAAGTCAATCAGACAGCCTACGAGGCGATGCTCAACTCCAAGACCACTCCCCGTACTGTAGCCACTTCTGCTAAGAGCAAAGTGCGCTCAGTTTGGGTCTCCAAGTCTGCACAATCTGGCAGTTTTGCCACCAAGGATGCTATACCAACTGCTGCACAATCTGCTAGTCAGATTGCTGCACAAACTGCTGTGCCAATAGTTGCACAGTCTGTCTCAACAACTGCTGCACAATCTGTTGCAGTCAAAGCTGTGCAGTCTGTTGCAACTGTTGTGCAGGCTACTTCATATGCTGTCTTGTCAAAACAGAAGGCTCCTATGACTCTGGCGCAATTGGCAGTGGCTTTTCCTGCACAAAATAGCACTCCAGTAACCAAAGTGCATCCCAAGCACTCTAAGACAAGGACTCCTGATGTACTTTCTACCAAAGCTTCTACTGTACAAGTAACCAGTGTACCTTTTACCCATGCGCAAACCAAGTCTGCGCAATCCAAGAAAAATAGCCTTTTGGCTAAATTCCCTTCTTTTCACAACAAAAGAAGAGATTCTACTCCTCTTCCCAAACACCCTATTGCCCCTGCGTAATCCACTGAGGGTAGTCCTTTGACTAGTCCTCTTTCTCTTCAAAGCAAAGGAAAAGGCCCATTGGTCTTTTTTCAAACTTCCTTGTCTCATGACTTGGAAGATAACAGAGGAAAACGCTCTTTAGCTAACCCTTCATCTCAAAACAAGGGAAAAGGCCCTTTGGTCTTTTCTCAGTCTTCTTCAGTCTTTACTGAAGAGGATCCATCTCAATGTGTCTCGGCACCAATCAATTCGAGAACTCTGGCAAACAAGGATTCTTCTTTCCTTTATAACAAGAGTACTTGTACTAATCAAAGAGGTATTCTGCCTACTCCGATAGCAGAATTCTAGGACCTTCCGACTCTTCAAATTTGTCGTTCCAGACAGGGAAAACTGTTAGTGTCTCAAACAGAAACTCCTGGGGGTGAATTTGCTGACCTCAGAACTTATCTTAACCGATCCACTTCGGTAAAACGCAAACAGCCAATGCCGAAGGTCAAACATTATCAGAAACAAATCTCCAAGGTCAAAAATCCTGACACTTATGCCAATGAAGTGAGTACTTCCCTGTATACTCAAGGGACTAAACATTTGAAGAATCGGAATCATGTTCCAAATGTTATCAAAGAACAGATCCCTCGGAACTTTCCTCGTCCTGTTGTAGATCTTCGAGAACATCTAAGACAAAAACAGGATAATGTCTCAATATCTCCATCTCAACCATCTGATCATCACTGTAATCATAAAATCATCATCCAATGCTGTTGTCAAACGACAAAACGATCTGTCTTCGATCGTTTAACTTTTGCTAAATCTGAACCTATGTCAGAAGAAGACAAAGTTTTGTATGCTTCTGTTAACATGACTTCCCGAGACACTGGAGGTAAAAGATGCTCTAAGCATGGTAGACTCCGCAAGCCAAGCCAACGGTATTTGGAATTACTTCAAGAATCTTCTGAAGGAGTATTTCAACATACCCGTTCTCGAAGCCGAGATACAATCGGTCAAAGGAATCTTTCTCAAAATCCTTCAAGTCATCTTTCTGTTTTCCAGTCAGGAGATGATTCGTTCTCTGATTATGATGCATACAATGAAAGCTCTGAACAAACAGTATCTTCTACTGTGCCAAGAGAAGTGACGGCTTATGTTGTCACCGATGATCCGGATGCTTCAACTTCCGCAAATCAAGAACAGCGAATTGCTGCACTTGAAGACAAATTAAAAACCATGGCTGAGATGGTTGCTAGTATGCATTCCATCATTGTATCACAGCATGCTACACCACCAACTGCACCTATTACTAATCCAGAGATCATAGCATCTTCGATACCTGCCAATACTGGACTGGGGGTAGTGCCTCCCCCAATACCTCCTATACAAGTACAAGTACAAACTACGCCCAGCCATTCAGGAGCTGGGGGTAGTGCTTACAACGCTGTTCCTCCTCCTACTACTACAACTCAACCTGCTCCTTCTTCTTCATCCGAAGATGCCAATGAAGCTGTCAAACTCTTACGAACCCAATTTGAAGCATTTAAAGAGAAGGACAACTTGCAAAGGTTGGGGATTAAGCAACCCTATCCGGTTGAATGGAAGGACGTCCCGTTTCCCCCGAAATACAAAATACCTACAATTTCTCTGTTCGATGGCAGTACTTCTCCGAGTCAATTCATCAATCATTTTGAGGTAATGACTGTTCAACTTCAGCCAAATGACGCTCTTCTTACCAGAGTATTCGTCGGTTGTTTAGCCGGCGTAGCTTACGACTGGTACAGAAGTTTGCCCGATGGTTGCATTACTTCTTTTTCAGGTCTCAAACAAATCTTTCTGGAACGGTTCTATGAGGGATTTAATGATATGACGATGTCAGCTCTCAACAAAATCAAACAGAAACATAACGAAACTGCTGAGAGTTTTATTGAACGGTTCCGTCGTGAAGCTTTGAAAATACCTCCTGGAACTCCAGCTGCTGTCACTATTGATACTTGTAAGGCAAATCTTTTGCCTATTATTAGTATGTGGACGGGATCAACCCAATTCCAAGATTGGCCCTCATTCATCGTCAACGCCAAAGCTGCTGAAGTGAGTGCTGACAAGTTCAAACAATTGGGGGTACAAATGTCTAACCCTGATCGAGATGAGCATCAAAATTCAGGTGGTAACAATCGCCAGAACAATCGCAAAGCGAAAGAAACTTTGAATATTAACTTAAACAAAAATAAAGAGTCTTTGGATGTCAATGTGGCCCCACCTACATCTACTCCTACTCCTTCTGTACCTCCACCGAGAGAACCTCGTCCGAAGGTGGAATATTCCTTTGACGAAAATGACACTGCAAGTTTCTTTGAATGTCTACTCAAAAGCAATAAAATTCAACTCCCTGATCCAAAGAAACCTGATGAAGTCAATAAGACTGATCATCCCAAATATTGTGTCTATCACCGATTTATTGGACATCCTACTCGAGCATGCTATATGCTCAAAAGTAAGATTCAAGAGCTTGTCAATGCTGGTGTAGTCACTCTGCAACAAGATGAGAAGACTGTTACTACAAATATGGTTTCAGTCCAATTTGGGGATTTCCCGCCGCAGATGATACAGCATGGTGTCATTCCAATTCCTAAAGCAACCCTTGAGATTGAGAATCTCCCGCTTCTATCCAATGAAGGTCTTGTTCCCTTATCTCTTGATAACGGTGAAATTATGTGGATCCATCCTGATCTTGCTACGGAATTCGAGGTGTCCTCTTCTTCCAAGGAGAAAACTCGTTCTAAAGGCAAAACTAAGATCTGCAACATGGTATCTTTTGATCCCGTTGTTGACGAAGAGATTCTGTTAGGCACCAGATCAGGGAAAGCCTATTTGAATGATCATTCTGAAAGTCAAAAGGATCCTGCTTCTTCTTCTGCACCTGCTCCGGTACAACCCGTATCTGCTGAAGAAGTCCCTTCTACATCTTCACCAGTTGTAGTATCAATTTCTCCCAAGCCAACAACGGCTGACAAAGGCAAGCAACAAGTTCGATTTGACAAACCCCTAAAGAAGTCATCTCCTACTGGGCTTGAGAAGCCTTACAATTTCGATATATTGGCTCAGTTAGCCAATACACCGGCTAGGCCGTCAATCTTTGAGCTTTTGCGTCTTTCCAAGGAGACACGAGAAACTCTAAGTGAAGCTCTGATGCAGGCTGAAACTTGCTTAACTCTTCTCAAGAAGCCAGAATCAGAACCAGTCTCTTGTCATCACTGTCATAGTGTTTTGGAATTGATCCCGAACATTACCTTCACTCAAGATGATATGTTAATGGAAGATAATAGACATGATCGTCCTCTTTACTATACAGGATATGTTGATTCAATGAAGGTTGATCGTATCCTGATAGATCCAGGGTCTGCACTTAGTATTATGCCAAAGACAATGCTAGATGCATTGAAGATACCAGTGCATAGTCTTTCAACCACAATCACTACTATTCTGGGATTTAACCAAGGAAAGAGTGAACCTTTGGGCAAGATCCGCCTAAAACTCCAAATAGGCAATCTTCGCACAAAGGTGACCTTTTATATCATTGACAATCATGGTTGTTCTTACAATGCTCTTCTGGGAAGGCCATTCCTCCATGAACACAATGTTGTTCCATCAACTCTTCATCAATGCTTTAAATACGTTGATGACAAAGGACAAGTTCATAAGGAAGTTGCGGACCTTTATCCTTTCAAGGGTGTTGAAGTTTATTGCAACGATGCTCGTATGTACAAGGATGAGTTTATAAAGGTGGTATTGGCTATGGATACTGAAGAAGATCAAAAAGCAGTGCCTCAAGATACTCTTATCATACCTGTTAAGGGGCGAGTTTCTCATCCACAATCTTCCAAGCCACTGGTTATTCACTTGCCAGTTCAAATGAAATCAGTTGATGTTGATGAAAATCAAAGGGAGCTCACCTCTTCTGAGCCACTTGTTATTGACTTACGTCGTAACAAAGGCAAAAAGCAGCTCATTCCTTCTGAGCCACTTGTTGTTGATTTAACTCACAACAAAGAAAAAAGGGAGCTTACCTCTTCTGAGCCACTTGTTATCGACCTCCGTCGTAACAAGCCTCCTCCACGTTCTTCTTCTCCCCCTCTTGTAATCAATTTGACCAAACCTGCTAAGGTTAAAGGTCCTGTTGTAAATACTGATGTACAAATCAATGAAAAAGCACCTACTTTCCAGTATACTGATGTTATTTACTATACTAAATGTTATTTGGATATGCTAAATAGCTTCCAATCAGTTACAATGGGAGTCGTACAATCTCTTCAGACAGAAGTCTCACTTGAAGATCCAGATGATTCTTACCGTATTCACCCTTCTCTAAAGAAAGGTGAAAGTTTAGCACTTTTTTTTAAAGGACCGGAAAAACAATTCAGTTATACAGATGATAGCAAACTTAACGATACGGGACGTCTCCAGTTCCATCGTTATAGTCAACAATCAAAAGACATCATCCAAAAAATGGGCTATGACTTCAATAATGGCCTCAATTACGGTAAAGGTAGACGAACTCCTATCCGCACGACTGTTCCGGAAGGAAAATCACCAATGTATTACAGCAGGACCAAGAAAGGTCTCGGATATACGTCTCCGCCACTGTTATCCCCAGCAGGTTCTGAATTAGATAGTGAAGAACGTTCTAATTCTTCTGATTCCAGATCATGGGATTCTGATACCAGCATCGGTAAAGTTCATCGTATAATTGTATCTTCTAATATGGTCTCCGCTGAACTACCAGAAGGTTGTGATGAAGACGTTGAAGAAAGTCCGAAAACAGATCCTTGGGCTCAACATATGGATAACTAATGGGTACTCCGATTTGAACAAAGAGAACCTCCTACTGAAGATCAACTAATTCAAATTGATGTAGGGGAAAGAGAGTCACCTCGGCCAATCTTTATTAGCAAGAATCTTCCAGAAGCAGATAAGCAAGAGTTGATTCTTCTCATTAAAGAATACATTGACGTCTTTGCTTGGAGTTACGAAGACATGCCAGGTTTAGATCCCAAGATTGCTACTCACAAACTGAACATTCTTCCTAATGCTAAACCGGTCAAACAGCAACAAAGGCGATTTAAGCCTGAAATGATGGACGCAATTGATGATGAAGTCAAGAAGCTCATCGCTTGTGGCTTTATTCGAGAAGAGCAGCATCCTGATTGGGTAGCCAATGTCGTCCCAGTTTTGAAGAAAACTGGAAAAGTTTGAGTCTGTATCGACTTCCGAGATCTCAATGAAGCATGTCCGAAAGATGAATTTCCTCTTCCTATCACAGACGTTATGATT
This sequence comes from Iris pallida, assembly GCA_029216955.1. Lineage (NCBI taxonomy): Eukaryota > Viridiplantae > Streptophyta > Magnoliopsida > Asparagales > Iridaceae > Iris > Iris pallida. Next base: position 28,301,987 of record JANAVB010015400.1, on the reverse strand, counting down.
GATAATACTTGTGGGTTCGAAAGAATATCTTTTATGGATGGATTTTCCGGATATAATCAGATCAAAATGCATCCTGAAGATGAAAAGCATACATCTTTCCGCACTCCTCGAGGAGTCTATTGTTACACAGTGATGCCATTTGGTCTCAAGAACGCTGGTGCAACTTATCAGCGAGCCATGAGTACCATTTTCAGAGAACATCTTCGTAAAATAGTCGAATGCTACGTTGACGATATTGCTGTCAAAAGTCGTCTAAAAGAAGATCACATCCAAGATTTAAGAACAATATTTAATCTCATGCGTCAACATCAACTCAAGATGAATCCCACCAAGTCATTCTTGGGTGTCTCTAGTGGCAAATTTCTCGGCTTCGTCATTACCTCTAAGGGTATACACGTGGATCCCGAAAAGATCAAAGCCATTCAAGAGATGCGTCCTCCACGTAACCTAAAAGAGCTACGAGGATTCCAAGGTCGACTTGCGTACATCAGGCGATTCATTTCAAACTTGTCTGGATGCTGTAGACCATTCACTCAATTAATGAAGAAGGGTGTATCTTTTGTTTGGACTGAAGAGTGTCAACGAGCATTCGACGATATCAAACAATATCTTATGAACCCACCAGTTTTGGTGCCACCTATCTCTGGTATTCCATTCTTGATGTATGTTCGTGCTATGGACCATTCATTGGGTGCTTTACTTGCCCAAAAGAACAAAGAAGGTCATGAACAGGCTATCTACTATCTTAGCCGAACTATGATTGGTGCTGAACATCGTTATAGTCCGATCGAGAAAGAATGCCTGCCTCTCATGTTTGCTGTGCAAAAGACGAGGCATTATATCATTGGTCAAACTATTCATGTTATATCTCGAGTTAACCCTCTCCGAGTACTCATGAAGAAACCTAGTACACTTAATTCTCGGTTGGCTACATGGGCAATCCTGCTAGCTCAATATGACATGGTGTATGTTCCACAAAAGTCTGTCAAAGGTCAAGCGCTGGCGGACTTCTTAGCAGCTCATCCTGTGCCTGAAACATCTAAACTCTATGACAAAATTCCTGACGAGACGTTAGAAGTCAACATGATCTCCGAAGAGTTTCCAACCTGGCATCTATTCTTTGATGGTGCATCAAGAATTGGACCAAATGGTGCTATGGTGGCAGGTGTTGGAGTTGTTCTCGTTTCTTCAGACGGATTAACTATCCAAAGAGCCTACTCTTTAGATGAACCTTGCTCTAATAATGTGGCAGAGTACAATGCTTTACTTGTCGGCCTTCAGCTAGCTAAACAACTGAATGTTGAATATCTGGAAGTCTATGGTGATTCTAAACTGGTTGTGAACCAGGTTAGAGGAACCTATGAAGTCCGTCATCAAGACCTAGTGCCTTATCGTGAAGCGGCAATTAATATAGCTACATCATTCAAAGCTTTCTTCATCGACTATGTTCGACGAGCTTGCAATACTGAAGCCGATGCTTTGGCCAATCTTGCAGCTGTCTTAGCCATCCCTATCAAAAGATATCAGGTGGTGGTTATTTCTAACCGAGAACTATTCTGTATTGAGAATAATCGTAATATTGAATTTAGCAATCTGGCTGAAGTAGAAGTTATTGATGACGATTGGAGAACTCCTTTTATCAATTTTGTAGTACATGACATACTCCCTGAAGATCCTAAGGAGGCTACAAGCGTTCGACGTCGATCTCTACGATTCTATTACAATCAAACCACCAAAATACTCTATCGGCGAACTTATGACGGTCTTCTTCTATGCTGTTTAACTGGTGATAAAGCCAAACAAGTATTGCGTGAAGCTCACGATGGCGTCTGTGGAGCACATCAACCCGGTCCTAAACTACAGGATCGTATTCGACGTATGGGTTACTATTAGCCCTCTATGGTATCAGATACCATTGAATATGCAAGGAAATGTCGTGCTTGTCAAATCCATGCAGACTTCATTTATCAACCATCGGAATTCTTATACCCGACTGCTGCTTCTTGGCCTTTTGAAGCTTGGGGTATGGACGTCATAGGTCCTATCAATCCTCCTTCTTCTAGAGGACATCGGTTCATATTAGCAATAACCGACTACTTCTCCAAGTGGGCTGAAGCTATACCTCTGACTGAAGTCAAGACTAGCAGTGTCATCAACTTCGTTAAACACCATGTCATATATAGATTTGGTGTACCTCGAAGAATCATCCATGACAATGGACCTCAATTCATCAGCCAGAAGTTCACCAGATTCTGCGATGATCACCGGATTGACAATGTCGCCTCAACAGCATACAATCCTGCCGCTAATGGTTTAGCTGAAGCCTTTAACAAAACCATTATTAAGCTCCTTAAGAAGTTTGTATCCACTAACAAACGGAATTGGAGCGAGAAACTTGGTGAATGTCTTTGGGCTTACCGAACTACGGTCCGTAATCCCACAGGCTTTACACCTTTTTTTTGGTGTATGGCTGTGAAGCTGTCCTTCCTTTAGAGCTGCAAATTCCTTCTTTAAGGATTGCTATTGCTAATGAGCTCACTACAGAGAATAACGACCTTCTTCGACTTCAAGAATTGGAAGCACTTGATGAGAAGCGATTAATGGCTCAACAGCACATTGAGTTATACCAAGCCCGCATCTCAAAGACTTTCAATCGCAAAGTTAAAATCAGAACATTTCAGCAAGGAGAACTTGTTCTAACGATCAGACGTTCTATGACTATGACTCATATAAGCAAAGGGAAATTCGATGCGAAGTGGAAAGGTCCTTATGTTGTAAAGAAAGTCTTCTCAAATGGAGCTTATCAACTTTCGGAGCTTGATGGTCGAGTTGCTATGATGCCTATCAATGGCAAATTTTTAAAGAAGTATTATGTATAAATATAAAATGCTTGTAAATCATCAGACAGAATCAAGTTCATAAATAAAATTCACAATTTTATTTTATGATAGTACATAAATTTAAAGGTCACTATCATCTTTTTCTACATTGGGACGAGGACCACTGCCTTCCTTCTCAAAAATGCAGTCAGCAAAAGAGCCGAGAACCTCCTTGCTAGATCCCACGAGAAACTTGCAGGCGGCCATCCTCATGGCTTCTTCTTCTTTAGTCCTTCCTGGTTCGAGCAGGAAGTCCAGAATGTCCCACGGTGGTTGGGGTGCAGACGAACCCTCACCTACTTCTGCCTCCTTCAGCTGAATTGGATCGGCAGGGCGATCTTCAATGCCCTTCTGAACTTTTGGGGCAATCTCAGTCTTCTTAGATGCTTCGCTAGAAGACATTTTTATGTTGAAGAGTAGAAGTGTTCGTTCCTGTCAGATTTCTGCTATATTTATAGGCAGAAGTTCCTCAACTAACGAAGCGATACATTCACCTGACGGTTCATCCGTTCATTTATCACATTCATCCGACGGTTCATCCATTCATCTATTTTGACGGTTAACTAGTTCATTCACCATCGTCTGACGGTTCATCCGTTCGTTCATTATCACTTAACGGTATTCCCGTTCATTTGTTTCATATACATTGACGATTCATCATTCATTTTTTTCATCAGCAACTTGTCATTTTCGATTAAGTTGTCAATAAATATATTATGTCTATCTATTATTTATATCTGAATAGGATATACAATAAATAATGGAGCCACAACAAAATGTCTTTTATATCAAAACATGAGATATTACAAAAATGCAGCTACAGCAATAAAATCCAAATACAAAATCAAGAAGGAGGGACAATCAGATTGTCAATTTGCTGCTTTAGTGACTGCAGCTCTTCTTCGTGTGTTGACGCTACTATCTTTCTTGCTTCCTCCATCCCACTTTCTTCATCAAAAATGGGCATATCTACTGTCCTGCGAGTGATCTCTTCACCATGAGTGGTCTCATACTCATTCCTTTCTTCAATCAATGTATTAAATTGTTCAATCACCAGTTGGTGATTAACAGTTTCTTCTTCAAATTCTTGTTGGAGGCGAGTAATTTCTGCCTTCAATTCAGCAAGTCGCCGTCCTTTGCTTTCAGCTACCAAAGTAATTGATTCTATCTTAGAATTATATTCAGCTGATTTTGTTGAATGAGCCTCTAATAGATTTTGAAGGGTTAATCTTTCCATATCAGTAGCTTGAGCCAGTCGCTCAAATTCAGCTTGTATTAAAGAGTCTACATCTTTCTTCTTGAGTTCTTTGTATTTCTTGATGGAGACTTCTAACTCATTTAATATATGTTCAAGAAGAGTGGCCTGAGCTTCATCTCCTTGGTCTCTTATGGCTCTTATCAAGAAAGAAGTGGGCTTCCTAACCATAATGAAGTCAGCTCCTTCTTTCTCTATCATTTTTCGGACAAGGGATCCTAGCGATTCAAAGAAGCATTTGGTAAATGACTGGACAACCTGCTGATTGATGGCCAAAGTCCCGGGAGTTGCTGCTACTCCTGATGAAGACGGGGTAACAGGTTGCTCGATTCTTTGAAGTTGGACAACAGGTTCTTTAAATAAGGGAGCCAAAGTAGAGCTGGTTGCTCCTCCTGCTTGATCTTCTGCAAAAGTAAAATTGTTATTTTACTAATTGATTGTTGATGCACAAAAAGATCAAATGAAAAGCAATTTCACCTTGATTTGGTCTAACAACAAGTTCATTCCTTACTGGAATGGACTCCTTTTGAACAGAAGTAGCCTCCGCTGCAACAGCCTGGCTGCTGCCCGCCTCAGAACCACAAGATAAGTGATGACTACTGCTAACAACCACTGTTGGTATAGGCACCATAATCAAGTCCGTTGGAGGTGTTGGCAAAGTCTCAAGATCTGCAAGAAATTACAAATAAAGATGTTAGTTATCAGTTCATTTTAAAAAGAAAAAATTAATAAATCTTGTTTTATACCTTGAGGGTTAGTGGCGGGATTTTCTGTCAGCTCACCTTCGTCGGCTACTTCTTCAGGAGATATTTCTATCTCAACATCGACAGCCTTTTCTACAGACGCCTCCACTTCAATATCCTTTTTAGGATTTGAAATATCATCGGCAGTATCAAGAGATCTGTATTCTTCATTTTTCTTTTCAGGATCTTGTAAATACTCATCAACATTTTCGGATGAAGAACCTTCCGCGTCTTCTTCTTCTTCTTCTTCTTCTTCTTCTTCTTCTTCTTCTTCTTCTACTGCTGCATTTCCACTGCTGGTGGCAGCCTGATCTTCCTGCAAGCTATAACTGCAGTCCTCCAGAGCTGCAATCATTTCACGGTCTTCTTCCTCACGAAGAGTCCTGGGAGTAGGAAGAGGTTGAGTAATATCTACAATAGGAGAATGAGGTCGTACAACACTTTGTTCTTCCTCTAAAATATGTTCTCTAGGCTTATCAATTCTTGGGGCAAAATCTCCCCTCTGTTTATTCTCCTCGAGAGTTTTGTTCCCTGATTCAGAAGCAGGTGTAGGAGATGCCATTAGAAGTCCTGCAGCAGCATCTACTGAAGTGTCTAGAAAAAGACTCTTCCAAAACTCTTCTGGTGACTACTCTCTTCTTTCTATGTAGAGGTCTAACAGGACTCTCTACATTTTCTGGCTCTGCTTGCTTTTGCACGGAAGTTGGTGTAGTAGCAACTTCTTGATGTATCTCGGCTAATTGCCGGGATTGAGATCTGGTAGTCACCTTTTCGGAAGAAAGATCAAGAATCAATTTCTTCTTCGCCACAGGAGCAGGAGGCTCCTCTCTTCTTCTTTTCTTCGCGGGAGATTTACCCACCTTCAGAGAAATACGAAGTGGTACATTCACTTCTTGGGGGAATATAATATCCCTTGTAGTTTCCAGAGGTGCATCTGCTGGTTCCTGCGCCTCCTCATTTATAGGGATCGATAGAGCAATTCTTCCTCTCCTTAATCTTGTTGCAGTGGCGAAACTATCTGCGAGATTAAAATTCTCGGCAAAAGTATTCGCTGATGTGTAAAACACGGAGTATGTAAAAAGCATTCGAGGACCCTGAGGAGTAGTCTTTGCTGGCATGGAGAAAGTGGCTTTTGTATCACGGGCATTGTAATAAGCCCAAGCCCTAGCTCCGTCTATCAGATAACCTTTGCCTTGGAGGCAGGTAATTACGTTCCCTACGTGGAACTGATCATATCCAAACTGCCGAGCGAATCGGCTTGGAAGATATGGTTCTAAGTAGCACTCTTCTTCGAATCGGTAGACCAAATGAGATGGTCGAATTGTCTTCAACCATTCAAAAGCGACACGAGTCAGAGGTTGCAGTTTCGAATCCACCATATTCGTGGGCATCTGATCATACCCAGCAGGGAAAGAAGCACAGCAGAAATTCCAGCCTCTATTCAAATTCAACATAAATCTACACTCAGTTAAGGAAGTATATTTCCATTTTCCATGGGAATACCTTCGAAGAAAACTGCCGTCGACTGATCCCATGCCAGGATCCATTAAGGTTGGATAGTGAAGAAGTAACCATCTAAACAAATATGTATATGGCAATTCTAAGCGAGGGAATTCTCTTTCTCCCTTCGCTTTCAGCATCGAGTCAACATATAAACGAAGACTGGCATTTAGCTTGCAGGTCATTGCTGATAGTAAGTCCATTTTATAGCCGAAGACCAATTTAACAGCTGCAAACAAGACGCCGCTGTGAAAACGATCTACGACACTGGATCCGGGAACTACGAACCTTCGCAGCCAGTATGTCAAGAATCCCGCCAATTGTGCTACTTCTGACATGGGCCTATAGCCCATTCTCAAGTAACTTTCCAAATTGTCTCCTCTCTTCAAAGGAGGATATTCATGGTCATCTTTCACTTCTTTATCAAAGTGACCACTCTGTTCCATTAACTTTTTAACCTCTGTATGGCTCAAAGGTTTGAAGAAAGTAGGGTAGCATTTATCATTCTCCCTGGTTTTCTTCTCTTCTATATGATTGAGAAACAGGTATGGTAGTCACTTCGAAGAATAACAAGTGTTAGCAGTGGCACTCTGGTAAAATAGAGAACAGATCTTATAATGGCACAATAGCTCTTCGAATACTGTCACCATCTCTGGATTCTCTTTTCTGAGCTTATTCAACTCATCATTTGTTGGTACATACTCCTCATACGGAGCATCTGCCATGGACAAATACGAGATATACTTCATCTCGTGGAGTGCAAAGCCCATCTCTCCCCCTGGGGTCATGAAAGTTTCGGTCCTGTAGTTGTATCTCTCAGCTAAGGCTAAGAACATATGAGGATTGGGAGCAAATCCATATACAGTGGCATGCACTGCTTCATACAGGTTGATTTGTTGGAGTCTGTCTTGGAATTTTGCCAGAATCCAATTTGTGATATAGTTCCATCGCTTGTAGTCTGGATTCACCAATCCAGTCAGTCTTATATCTTGCTCAGGATATTTTCCTTCAACCTTTGCAAATTCATTTGCGAATATTGGTGTCCTAACAGGCATTAGCATGGAGGAGTTCTCTGGTGGAATGCAGCCAGGTCTTAAGCCTCTCAGTAGGACACTATATCTGTCAGAAGAGCTATAAAACATATCCTTATGTTGTGGCCCCTTCTTTACGAAGATTTTTCCTGCCCGGGCATCCTGATATAGAGTGATATTCCAATCCATCTTCCTAGGGTAGCTTGCATGAGCGTACCGTGACAAAGGAAGGCAGCGAGCGATGTCGGGTATAAAAAAAGATCTATCTTGCTGGTGAACTACCCTATCGTCCATCCTTGGCCTAGGCTGAGAGGCTCTTTCAAAGGCGTCACCGAATAGGAATAAGGGTTTCTTGTGAATTACAGCATCAGCTGATTCTAAAGGCTGTCCGTTCATCAAACACATCAAAGTTTCATTGTCCTGAGAAATCAATATAGCCTGACGGGAGGCCGGTAGATCATACTGAGGGTAATGGACATGAGACAGATCCTCTTTGTATTCAGACTCTGTAAGGGTTCCCACAAAATGTTCGTAATCTGGATCTTCATTGACTTCAACTGCATCAACAAACAGATAAAAATTAGTCCAAGACAAAGATTCTGTTTTTAAACATAAAACATTAGAGAGCGCAACCTCAGATTGCGCTGACATAATTTGCGCAACCTCAGATTGCGCTGACATGACTTGTGCGACATCAGTTTGCACATCATAAAAGGATGCGCAAAGCAATGGTTTGCGCTGATATCTGCGCAACTTAATTGTTTGTGCTGACTTCCTGTCAGCACAAATCAACAATTTGCGCAAGAATGCAGCCTTCATAAAAATGAAGTACTGATAGTTGATGCAACCGAAACCCTAAAAAGGGTGGCGCAATATGAACTTACCTCTAAAAAGAGATGAGTTTCAAGGGAGTCGAATCACCCTAAAAAGGGGTTTTCGATCGGTTCAACTACCTCTCAGAGCAGGGTGTGCGGATTCGTGTCGGGAAGCTCGCCGTGCAACCCTGTCAGAAGACTCGGCCGGAGCTTTTCCTTTCGTGGCGGCGGCAGCGGCAGCATTTGATCGTCTTGGGGCCATGACAATCGTCGGAGGAGGAGAACAGTGAAGGTTGGGAGATTTTCTTCTTAAAAAAGCTCGAAAGATTGTAAAGTAAAGAATTGAAAACGAAGAGAGGGGTATTTATAATTTTGGAAAACACGAAACGGATGCCTCGAATTGCGCCTAAAATTGTGGTCCACTCGCTTTGCGCAGACAACTCATCATGTTGCGCAAAATGATTCAACATTCAAAAATTCAAAGTATTTCAAAATTTTGAATACAATCAACTTTCGAAAACTTTGAAAGGGGTCTTGTAGGTCCTAAAAAATTAAGTTGTATCAATCAATAAAGTCAAAAATTCAAGATATTCATTATTTTGATGAGTTGCGCAGACAACAGATTGCGCAGACATCACTTTGCGCAGGTTGGTTTGCGCATGTTCCCAACTGCGCAGACTGACGTGGCAGAAGTCATCATTGACTGAATCAAATCAGATCTTCCTGACAGCTGACAACACGAATAACGAAGAGACTGTTCGTTTATGGCGCCGCACAGTGCTCGAGGGCGGCTGACAGGTGGCAGCGCAATCCGTGATTGCGCAAACCATTCATGCGCAGTCTGAGTTTGCGCAAACCATTCATGCGCAGTCTGAGTCTGCGCAAACCAAAGTCTGCACAGTTCACTTTGCGCATTCTACCAATATAACTGACAAATTACATGTGGCATTCATGCCATCAATTGATCATTATGTGGCAACTGTTTATGCATGATCATGCGCATTTCAATCAAATGATGCCATGTGTCTCAGATAGTTGGCCCACGATCCAATAACTGCCTGCGCAGTCCAGTGCTGCGCAAATCAGTTGCTGCACAAATCATTTTGCGCAGTCCAGAATAACTGAAAGTTAGTTATTTCCAGAACTCTATAAATAGAGTTTCAAGTCTTCATTTCAAGGGGGGATCAAGATCAGAGATCAGAAATCAGAGAGTTCAGGAGTTCTTGCCAAAGTGCTGCTGCATTCTTCCGAGACTTTTGTCTTCAATTTTAGAGGCTTTTGCCTTCAGTTTCCAGAGTTGTTTTCAACTTCAAAGGCTTCGTCTTCAAAGTTCACATCGTCCAAGGGATAGAGCAATCGTCATCAAGATTGGATTCCTATAGTTGTAATTTTCCCAGAATTCTTGTAATCTTTATTACAGTTTGTATCAATAAAGTTTTATACTTTTGTTTTTGCAAACAATGGGTGCCTTCATCAATCCTTGCTTCAATTTCTCAAATAAACTCTGACACTCTGTCGTCCAAGCAAACTGCACATCCTTGCGGGTCAACTGCGTCAGTGGTGCTGAAATCCGAGCAAAGTCTGATACAAACTGCCGGTAATAGCCAGCCAATCCTAGGAAACTCTGAACTTCTGCGACAGTACTGGGAACTGGCCATGTCTCTATAGTCACTATCTTCTAGGGGTCCACTTCCACTCCACCTTTGGTGATGATGTGACCCAAGTACGAGATACAATCCAGCCAAAACTCGTACTTACTAAACTTTGCGTACAACTGGTGCTCTCTAAGAATCTGAAGAACTTCAAAAAGATGCTGCTCATGCTTGTTTTCCATAAATAAATTCCTTTATTTATTGTGTATCTGGGAAAATTACAACTGTGGGAATCTGATCTAGAAGACGATCACTTTATCCCTTGGACTATGCGAAGAAGAAAAGCTCTCAAAATTTTGACAGTAGATAACTATGTATCTGTCCAATGAATGAGAAAAAGAACTCTATTTATAGAGTCAAAAATAATAACTGAAAAGATAACTGTCTTCACAGCCCGTGCTTAGTTGAAAATCACGCAGGATTTAACATACGCAAGGTTGTGAGCAGTTACTGGACGTGGCCTGTAACTTTTGGACACATGGCAATCATGCATGAGTCGTGTGCAAGTTACAAGACACTCAGGCGAGAGATCAGTGGCATGGCTGCCACGTACTCCAATTTGATGAAATCCACGCAGACTTGTTGAAGACGAAATCTACGCAGACTCGGGGTAGAAAGCTTCAAAATCCACGCAAACTTGGGGCAAGAAGCTTCAAAATCCACGCAAACTTGGGGCAAGAAGCTTCAGAATCCACGCAGACTTGATGAAGAAAACTTCAGAATCCACGCAGACTTGAGGAAGAAAACTTCAGAATCCACGCAGATTTGAGTGAAAACTCAAAATACACGCAGACTTGGGATAGAACTGCCAGCTGTCTTGATTCAGCGTGCATCGACTGACACAAAATCTCTGGCAGTGATTGCTTTTGTCAGTCACATTAAATGACAAGAAGCTCTTTTGGTACGCCAACTTGATGAAGGTTGAGTCTTGCTGAAGAAGATTTCGAAAATCACGCAATAGACGGCTGTGATCTCTCGAATTCTGTGCATACGTGGCATACGAAGCGACATTCTTCGACTGTTGTGCTGTCAGTCATAATTACTCTCTGACAAATGATGAGCTGTCTCCCCAGCGTGATTTGTAAATATTGTCCTGATCAACTGAGCGTGACTTTTGACTCTGTCCTGGTCAACTCAGCGTGACTGTCATTTTTAAAGGCCTACAAGACCCCCTTCAAAGTTTTCGAAAAATTGAAAAGACTTCAAAATTTTCAAAATACTTTGAAAATTAGATGATAAAATGAAATCAGTCACGCTGAGATGACTTCAAATTTTTTGGAAGTCGGAAAGACTTCGAAGTTCTTTGAGAATATCCAAATGAACTTATTAAATGTCATGATGACTCTTCATTTTCTGAGACTGATTACATCCAGTTTATGGTAGAATATGAACCGCCGGCGAGCTCTGTTATATAAACAGGGAGAGGATTCATTTAATCTTCATCTTACGTCAACATGATACCAAAAGAGAAAGCTGAGGAAAAAGCACGCAAGTTGGGCTTTTGTTCCCATGGTGACCCCCCTTTTGGGGGTGAAGAGCCAGAGCCCCTTGTCTTCGAACTCAAAGATGATCCCTTGCAACTAGCCAAGAATTTCTTGAGCTATTTTGGCTTAGATGGCTCGTTCTCTTCTGATGGGCGCAGCCTCATAGAGCAGCATGAAATGTTGAAGGCTCTATTACACCGCATGGGGGTCAAAAGCGTAGAAGAACTAGGCATTAAGCTCAGTCGCTCTGGAAAATAGAGCGTGTCTTTTGTGCTTTTGTTGCACTCTTTTTGTTTTGTCTTTTGTAAGGCCATCAGTGCATGTCTTAAAGAATGAAGTACAACTTCTGTGTTTAATCTGCGTGCATTAATGAAGAATATTAATTAGCACCCTTTGACTATTTCCAATGTTGCTCTGTCTTCCAAAGCACACGTAACACTCATTCCACGGTTTACGAGCGCTATTTATGCGGATCTTTTCCAAGAATAGACTTGTACTTTGCCCTTTAAATAGATAGAAGAGTTTCACAGATACTCATCTCCCATTCCTCTTCTTCTTCTCTGAGAATGAAATTTTTAGGAGATTTCACTCTCAAACAGGAAAGCAATGTTTTCTAATGTTCGACTTCTGCGCACTGTATCAAACATGAGTTTGCCAATCCTTAGCTCCAAACTTGAAGGTAAGTCAGTATAATACGTGTATTATTTTTGCTGTTGAAGATAGGCTTTCTGTTTCTTGTTTCTGATTTGAACAATACACGCCTGTTTCTGTTTGATAAATGCACGCTGAATAATTTCTGTTGATCTAATCTTTTTCTTCTTAATACTTTCTGCAGAAACTTGGCTGAAAATTTTCTTCAGAACTGGCATTGGGGATGTAGATGCTGTGGAGAATATCCTGCTGACATCTACATCAGGGAGCTCATACGCTTTTGACGCGTAAATCAGACAACTCAGAACTCTTCGTGGGATAGAAGGGTCTTCCTCAGATGGTAGGAAGAGCCTTTATACACGAGAGTTGGATGGTGGAGTCAACTCTACCCCGAGAAATTGGGTAGTAGAGTTCCTTTCACGGGAGAACTAGGAATTGTATCCCAAGGTTTGGATACATTCCTGTCTTCCTTGAGAGGTTACCCCCAATCCACCAGTTGTATTGGCAGCACCACGACTTCGGGCTGCCATACTCTGTGGTTCTCCTCTCGTTTGAGAGAGAAGACCAGAGTTTGATTCCTGCTGATCTGGTCGTGACTGGGACCCAGACAGTCAGGAACTGCCACCAACAACGAACCTGACAGAGAAGATCCGACGGAGAAGATCCAAAGAAGAAGATAGATCTCTATTAGGTTATTGTTGTGGTGTAGAATGAAAATCCAAGATTTGTAATAGATTTCCATTATGATTTGTAAGAAAGTCTAAGAAAATGTAATAGACTTTTTGTGGTGAAATGAGAATGGAAATGATAATTCTTCTATGCTCAAAGATTTGTATTTGTGGATGAATTGTGGACATGATAGATAATGAAATCTTCTTTTCTGTTTTAGAGTATATGATATTATCAGAGATATTATGGACGTGATAATATGTAGAAACTCAAAAGAAAATAGATTGATTTCTATGCAGAGGTCAAAAATGACAAATGAGCAAGTAGATTCAGAATTGATTCAGAGGTTATGAAAACGTGATCAATAACGAATCCCCACTTAATAAATTGATAGAAGATCATGAACGGACGAATAAATGAACGGATGAACCGTCAAGTATTAATGAATGTGTGAATCGTCGGATGAACGCAATTAATGGATGGATGAACCGTCGGATGAACGTGATGTTTCATTATTTGTAGAACTTCTGCCTATAAATATAGCAGAAATCTGACAAGAACGAACACTTCTTCTTTCAAACATAAAAATGTCGTCTGAAGAAGCATCCAAGAAAACTGGAATTGCCTCAAAAGTTCAGAAAGGCACTGAAGAACACCCTGTTGATCCAGTTCAATCGAAGAAGACGGAAGCAGGCGAAGGTTCGTCTGCACCCAAGCCACCAAGGGACATTCTGGATTTCCTGCTCGAACCAGGAAAGACTGAAAAAGAAGAAGCCATGAGGATGGCCGTTTGCAAGTTCCTCGTGGGTTCTAGCAAGGAGGTTCTCGACTCTTTTGCTGATCACGTCTTCGAGAAGGACGGCAGTGGCCCACATCCAAATGTAGAAAAGGATGATAGTGATCTTCTTTAATATCAAGTATCATCATTCATGATAAAAATAAAATAAAATTTTTATTTCTAAACATGAAACTGTCTGATGATTACAAGCATTTACATTTATACATAGTACTTTTTAAGGAATTTGCCATTAATAGGCATGAAAACTTTTCGACCATCCAATTCTGAGAGTTGATAAGCTCCATTTGAGAAAACTTTGCTCACAATATAGGGTCCTTCCCACTTTGCGTCAAATTTGCCCTTGCTCATATGAGTCATAGTCATAGGACGTCTGACTGTTAGAACAAGTTCTCCTTTTTGATACGCCCGAATTCTGACTTTCTTATTAAAAGCTCTTGAAATTCTAGCTTGATAGAATTCAATATTCTGTTGAGCAGATAATCGCTTTTCATCCAGAGCTTCTAATTCTTGAAGTCGAAGACGATCATTATTTTCTGCAGTGAGTTCATTAGCGATTGCTATCCTTAAAGAAGGAATTTGAATCTCTAATGGAAGAACAGCTTCGTAACCATACACCAGAGAGAAGGGTGTACATTTAGTAGCATTACGAACTGTAGTGCGATCAGCCCACAAACATTCACCGAGCTTCTCACTCCAATTACGTTTGTTAGTAGAGACAAACTTCTTTAGGAGTTTGATGATGGTCTTGTTGAAATCTTCTGCTAATCCGTTAGCTGCCGGATTATATGCGATAGAAGCCACATTGTTGATCCGGTGATCGTCACAGAATCGAGTAAACTTCTGACTGACGAACTGTGGTCCGTTATCATGAATAATGCGTCGAGGAACACCAAATCTGTAGATGACGTGGTGCTTAATAAAGCAAATAACATTGGACGTCTTAACTTCAGACAAAGGAATAGCTTCGGCCCATTTGGAGAAGTAATCGGTTATTGCAAGAATAAACCGATGACCCTTGGATGACGGCGGATTGATCGGACCAATAATATCCATGCCCCAAGCTTCGAAGGGCCATGATGCTGCCGTCGGATGTAGAAATTCCGAAGGTTGATGAATAAAATCTGCATGGATTTGACAAGCTTTACACTTCTTTGCATATACCATAGTAGGCCAATAATAACCCATACGTCGAATACGGTCTTGAAGTTTTGGTCCAGGCTGATGTGCTCCACAAATTCCATCATGTGCTTCACGAATAATTTGTTGAGCTTCGTCACCGGCAACACATCGAAGAAGTAAACCATCATAGGCTCGACGATATAAGGTCTTTGTTGTATGATCATAATAGAATCGGAATGATCGTCGTCTGATAGATGCTGCTTCACTCGGATCATCCGAAAGAATATCATACAATACAAAATCTAAGAAAGGAAGTCTCCAATCCGTATCCGTATTTTGATTCTCGGCCGAATGACTGAAGATAAATTCCATGCTGGAATCAGATGAAGATGATAAAGATTTACGACTAAATCCAAATCCTCTTGTTGTGTTGACGTCATGAGATGTTGATTCTTCAATGTCAATTGGAAGTCCTAGGGTCAGGTTATTTTCAAGATGAAATAATTCTCGATTGTGAACAATAATCATTTGTTGTCGTCTAATTGGGATAGCCAACACCGCTGCAAGATTAGCTAGAGCATCAGCTTCTGTGTTACATGCTCGTCTAACATGTTCAATGAAGAATTCTTCAAACGAAGAAGCCATAATTATAGCTGATCTATGATAAGAAACCAGATCTTGATGGCGGACTTCATAAGTACCCCTTATCTGATTGACAATGAGTTTAGAGTCTCCGTACGCCTCCAAATGTTGAATATTTAGATGTTTAGCGAGTTGAAGACCAATGAGAAATACATTGTACTCAGCTACATTGTTTGAACACGGCTGATCGAGAGAATAAGCTCTTTGGATAGCAAGACCTTCTGGCGATACAAGAACGATTCTAACTCCAGCGACAATATCACCATTAGGACTTATCCTTGAAGCTCCATCAAAGAATAGACGCCAAGTAGGATCTTCTTCAGCAATTTGGTTTGAATCTAGGACTTCATCTGGAATTTTGTCATAGAGTTTTGAATCTTCTGGAATTGAATGAGCAGCCAGAAAATCAGCTAAAGCTTGTCCTTTGACTGACTTCTGAGGAATATAGTGCATGTCATACTGAGCAAGTAGGATTCCCCAGTTAGCTAATCGAGAATTCAAAACACTGGGTTTCTTCATCATGATCCGTATAGGATTGATCCTGGAGATGACATGAATAGTCTGGCCAATGATATAATGTCGTGTCTTTTGAATAGCGAACATTAAGGCTAGACATTCTTTTTCGACCGGTGAATATCGAGGTTCAGCTCCGGTCATAGTACGACTGAGATAGTAGATGGCTTGTTCATGACCATTTTGATTCTTTTGAGCGAGTAATGCACCCAATGAATGACTCATTGCTCGAGTATATAGGAGAAATAGAATTCCTGAAACGGGAGGTACCAATACTAGAGGGCTCATCAGATATTGTTTTATATCATCGAATGCTTTCTGACATTCATCATTCCAGACAAAAGAAACACCTTTCTTCATAAGTTTGTTGAATGGTCTGCAGCGTCCTGATAAATTAGAGATGAATCTCCTGATATAAGCGATCCTTTCTTGAAATCCTCGTAGCTCTTTTAAGGTGCGTGGAGGATGCATCTCTTGGATGGCTTTGATCTTCTCGGGATCCACGTGTATACCTTTAGAGGTAATGACGAAGCCGAGAAATTTACCACTAGAGACGCCTAAGAAGGACTTAGTAGGGTTCATCTTTAATTGATGCTTACGCATTAGATCAAATATAGTCTTCAAATCTTGGATATGATCCTCCTTTTGTCGACTTTTGACTGCAATATCATCAACATAGCATTCGACTATTTTCCGCAAATGTTCACGGAATATAGTGCTCATAGCTCGTTGATAAGTTGCTCCTGCATTCTTGAGACCGAATGGCATAACTGTATAACAGTATGTACCGATCGGCGTTCTAAAAGAAGTGTGCTTCTCGTCATCTGGAAACATTTTAATCTGATTGTATCCAGAATACCCGTCCATGAATGACATCCGTTCAAATCCACAGGTATTATCAATCATGACATCAGTGATTGGTAGAGGGAATTCGTCTTTAGGGCATGCCGCATTGAGATCGCGGAAGTCTATGCATACTCTGACCTTGCCAGTCTTTTTAAGGACAGGAACTATGTTAGCCACTTCGGGATATTATTCCTCTCTAATAAACCCGGAGGTTATAAGTTTATTGACTTCAACTTCAATTGCATCCATAATGTCTGGACGAAATCGTCGCTGTTGTTGTTTGACCGGTTTAGCATTCGGCAAGATATTGAGCTTGTGAGTTGCAATTTGTGGATCAAGTCCTGGCATATCTTCATAACTCCAAGCGAAGACATCGATGTAGTCACGAATGAGTTTGATCATGTCTTGCTTATCAGGTTCAGAAAGACTTTCACTGATGAATATTGGTTTGGGAGATCCCTCTTCACCAACATCTATTTGAACAAGTTTGTCTTCAGTCGGAGGTTCTTTTTGCTCGAAACGGAACTCCGATTGATTATCTAATCTTTGGGCCCATTGTTCCGATTCAGGTGAGATTTCAAACTCTTCTTCGTCTTCATCACTTTCTTCAGAATGGTCAATGGAAACCATATTGGAAGATAGAAGGTTGCAGTAGAAGTCACCAATACTCGTATCGGAATCCCAAGAAGTGGTACTAGAAGAATCAGATCTCTTATCTTCGTCAGACTCGGGATCTTCATGGATAATATTGATAAAAGGAGTAGGGGCTATATAGCCCAGTCCGCATTTTGTCCTTCCATATTTCAGAGGAGGAATACGAACAGGCATTTTTCTTCCCTTTCCACTATTGAGGCCAGTCCTGAAGTCATAGCCCATATTTTTGATGATGTCTTTAGATTGCTGACTATAACGACGTAGTTGTAATCTTCTAGTATCATCATTTTTGTCTTCATCTTCTAAATCAGAAGGACTTTGGGGCCCTTTATAGAAGAATATTGGAATGTCTCCTAGCTTTCTGCTGGGAACTAGAAAGTATGAAGATTGTACAGGTTCTAGGGATACATCTGTATGAACAGTCTGTACAACCCCTATGGTTATTGCGTTCAAGTCATCTAACAAATGTAAATAACTATGAACATAATTACACACATCAGCATACTGCAAAGATGGAGACTTTTCATTAAATATAAAAGCAGCAGTATTTACATTGGGAGAAGGCTGAGTCTTAGAGATTTTAGCCAAGTCAATGACTAAAGGGGGAGAAGAAGAACGAGAAGAAGCGTTGTTTCGATTAAGATCGATAACAAATGGCGCAGAAGAGGTGAGCTCCCTTGAAGTTTGAGATAGAAGAATAATCCGCCTTCCAACTGGAATTAGCAGAGTATCCTATTTCATATGTGGAGATGCAGGAATTACAGTACGCCCACTGACAGGAATAATCATTGTGTCTTGAGCAAACGACTGAGGTAACGAAGAAATCCGTCCACTCACCGGAATGATGAAAGAACCTTCTTCAGAGAGTTTAAGAGATTGTTGCTGAATAGTTTGACCTTTAACAGGAATTATTAAGGTCTCACTTTGTGAATCCTCTTTCTCCATAGCTTGTATAACCCTTGTATACTCTTCTTTGTACATTCGAGAATCATTGAAATAAGCTTCAACCCCATGGAAGGGATTTATATCAGCAACTTCTTTTTGTACTCTTCCATTGCTATCAATGTATTTAAAACACTGATGAAGAGTAGAAGGCACCATATTATTTTCATGAAGAAAGGGCCTCCCCAGAAGAAGATTATAGGATCCCACGATCTCGATCACATAGAAAGTGACTTTGGATCTGAAATCGCCTATCTGAAGCTTCAGATGAATCTTTCCCAAAGGCTCGCTTCGGCTTTGATTGAATCCCAGGATAGTAGTAACCGTCTTAGAAAGCTTGTGAAGAGGGATTTTTAGTTCATCCAACAGACTCTTTGGCATTATGCTTATAGCAGACCCTGGATCAATGAGGATACGATCTATCTTCATTGTATCGATATAACCGGTGTAGTAGAGAGGCCGATCATGTCGATTATCCTCCAATAGCATGTCGTCTTGTGTAAAGGTGATATTTGGGATAATCTCCAATACACTGTTGCAATGTAAGCAAGTGGCAGGTTCTGCATCTGGCTTCTTCAATTGTGCAAGATAAGAGTCAGCTTGTAGAAGTGCTTCACTTAATGTCTCCCGAGTCTCTTTGAAAAGACGTAGAAGTTCAAAGAGGGACATTCGAGCTGGAGTATTAGCAAGCTGAGCTAAAATGTCGAAATTATAAGGCTTCTGAAGTTCAAGAGGAGAGGACTTCTTGATTGGCTTATCAAACCGAGCCTGTTGTTTGCCTTTCTCCAGAGCTGTAGGCTTGGGAGGAACAGGTTCAGTGGATGATTCTTCTTCAGGAGGAACATTAGAAGCATCTTTATCAGCTGGAGGGATATCAAGAGGATCCTCAGGATTCTTGGAATAATCCTTTAGATAAGGTTTCCCCGTTCGAGTAGCACTAACAAGTGCTTCTTCTTTCTCTTTTGGCTCTATGTCAGGAATAGATCCAAGAGAAGTCATATGACATGACTTAATCTTTCCAGCCTTCTTGGACTTACGAGAAGTAGTCTTTTGAGGAGAAGGCGATTCAAAATCTGCCACTAGATCCGGATGGATCCACATGATTTCTCCAGTTTCCAAAGTGATTGGCACTAATCCTTCAGACTGTGGAGGAGAAAGATTCACTATGTCAAGAGTTACCTTGGGAATAGGAACGATCCCACTTTCAAGGAGTTGAGGAGGGAAATCTCCGAATTGCATAGAGATGACGTTGGAGGTGACGGTCTTCTCTTTTGGAGTAAGAGAGATAGCTCCAGATTTAATCATTTCTTGGATCTTTCCTTTCAGTACATAACATGTACGAATTGTATGACCCAGCATTCTGTGATATGGGCAGTATTTGGGATGATCTGTTTTACCAGCTTCATCAGGTTTCTTGATCTCAGGTAATTGTATCTTATTACCTTTCAGCAGACATTCAAAGATACCAAGGACATCGTCGTCATCGAAAGAGTATTCTTCTTTGGGGCGAGGTGTTCTTGGTTGTTGAGTTGTAGGAGAAGTTTGAACAGTTGATGCATCTTTGCTCTGAAGATTAACTTCAAGAGTTTCTTTTCCCTTGCGAGCATTGTTTTTATTGTTAGTACCTTGACCTGTTTCTTTAGGAGTCATCTGCACTCCTAAACCTTTGAAGGTTTCAGCACTAATTTCTGCGGCCTTGGCACTAACTATGAAAGAAGGCCAGTCTTGGAATTGAGTGGATCCTGTCCACATGCTGATGAATAGCAACAAGTTTGATTTACATGTGTCGATGGTGACAGCATCAGGAGTTCCAAGAGGCATCTTCAGAGCTTCTCTTCGAAACCGTTCAATGTACTCTTCTGTAGTTTCATTATTTTTCTGCTTGATTCTAATAAGAGCAGACATAGTCATGTCATTGAGCCCTTCATAGAACCGTTCAAGAAACATATATTTGAAACCGGAAAATAAGGTAATGCTCCCATCTGGGAGACTTCTATACCATTCATAAGCCGTTCCCTTGAGACATCCAACAAACACCCGAGTAAGGAGGGCGTCGCTTGGTTGCAGCTGATCAGTCATCACTTCAAAGTGATTAATGAACTGACTTGGAGAAGTGGTTCCATCATAGAATAAGATAGTGGGAGGCTTGTATTTAGGAGGATACGATACTTGCTTCCATTCTATCGGATAAGGTTGTTTGATGCCTAACCTTTGTAAACCATCTTTCTGTTTGAATGCCTCGAATTGAGTTTTGAGATTCCTCAATTCTTCATTAACAACTCCAGAAGATTGTGGAGTTGTAACTTGTAGAGAATAGTTGGAAGGAGGAACAGCAATGTAAGCACTACCCCCAGCTCCAGAGAGACTAGGGTTTGGTTGAGCTGGTCCAGGAGTATTGGATTGTACTGCTGGAGGAACTTGTACTGGACTCATATCAGTGTCAGTTGGTATGGCATCTGGTACAGTCTGTCGATTTTGCATTTGTGTTGCCATGAGTTCATACATCGACTTCCTAGTATCAGCCATAGACTTCATTTGTTGTTCCAAAGAAGCAATTCTTTGATCTTGAGGAGTCAAGGAAGAAGAAGGTTCGTCAGTATTCCCATCAACCATATAAGTCGTGACTGTACGAGGAATTATTGATGAACTGGTAGATGTTGTTTGTTCTGAATCATTGCTTTGTGCATCAAAGTCAATTATAGGAGAACTACCCCCAGTAGGAAGAGGTGGGAAGTTAGATTCTCCAAGGAATTCAGAATCATCTTCAGAGATCAAATTTCTTTGACTAGAGGCCAGGACTCTTGCTCTGGTATTTCTATATACTCCATCTGGACTATCAACTCTACCCCCAGCATCCCGAGAGGTCATATTGACAGAAGCAAACAAAGGCTCATCTTCATCAGGCATAGGTTCACATTGAATCCGATTGAAGACAGATTGTCGTTTTGTTTGACATCTGCATTGCATTGTGACTCTTGGCTGGAAGTCACATTTATGATCAACATGATCATGAGCCATTGATTGACATCTGCATTGCATTGTGACTCTTGGCTGGAAGTCACATTCATGATCAACATGATCATGAGCCATTGATTGACATCTGCATTGAATTATGACTCTTAGATAGAAGTCACATTCAGCATGGTCCTTTGACACAGAATCACTTCTTTTCTTCTATTGAAGATATTCTCGTAAATCTGTTTGTGAAGATTGAGGAGTATATTTCCTGTTCTTGGGTCTTGATGGCTCTTGATTATATAGAGAATGATTAATATGAGCCACATAGTTTCTTGCATACTCTGCATCTGGATCTCTTATCCTTGTTTCCAACTGGTATGGTTTCTTAACACCAGAAGTGTTAATTTTTGTTCTTAGATCAGTTGGAGGTAACACATTGGTTTTGGAAACATGGAATTTTCCTTCCATTGATCTGGATATTTGCAGAGAAGGAAGAGTTGAACCACCCCCTTGATTAGGAGTTGGTAACAGACCTTTTCTAGACGAATTCTGTGCCCAATTCGAAAAAGTCATAGAAGAAAACATTAAAGAATGTTTCTTCTTAGACTCATTCAAGTTTTGAGACATAGAATGTCCAGAAGGAAGAGTAGTCAAAAAGACCATCTCCTTTTCTTTGACTAACAAAATTGTCAGTCAAAGCTGTTCCTGAAGTAAAAACTACAGGAGCAGAAGAAACAACTAAAGAGTTATTTTTTTTCGAAGGGACTTTGTGCGGAAGACCACCCCCAGTTCTGGTAGAACTTGGCAAAGAAGAAGAGATAGCTAAAGAGCTATTCTTCTTAGATGAAATACACGCTGAAACAGGCTTGGTTAAAGAACCAGTGCTGTTGGCGTGACTTTTGACTTTGGAAATACACGCTGGAACAGATTTGGCTAAGGAGCCAGTATTGTTAGCGTGATTGTTGATTTTAGAATTACACACTGGAACAGACTTGGCTAAGGAACCAGTGCTGTCAGCGTGACTTTTGAGGTTGAAATTGCACGCTGGAACAGATTTGGCTAAGGAGCCAGTACTGTCAGCATGACTTTCAACTTTGGAGACACACACTGGAACAGATTTGGCTAAGGAGCCAGTACTGTTAGCGTGATCTTTGATTACTGTCATCTTCGAACGCACAAGAGTGTGCGTGCTTGCAGTAGAGTTCTTGCCAGTGTTAGGAGCAGACACTATGGCAGAGACTTCACCATTGGCTGCCAACTGATTCTTAGGGACATAGACAGAGTGTCCCTTTGACTTGGCAGTGATGATGGAGGCTGTAGTGGGCTTACCACTCTTAGCCCGCTGCATTTCTTTATAGGCGAGTTGATCGAATTGGATCGTCATCACCTTCTTCGTCGAGCCGATTGACGAAGTATCGCATTGAGTTGTTGCCATCTCAGAAAAGGGGATGATTTTCTCCAGCAGAGTCGCCAATTTGTTTTCCATAAATAAATTCCTTTATTTATTGTGTATCTGGGAAAATTACAACTGTGGGAATCTGATCTAGAAGACGATCACTTTATCCCTTGGACTATGCGAAGAAGAAAAGCTCTCAAAATTTTGACAGTAGATAACTATGTATCTGTCCAATGAATGAGAAAAAGAACTCTATTTATAGAGTCAAAAATAATAACTGAAAAGATAACTGTCTTCACAGCCCGTGCTTAGTTGAAAATCACGCAGGATTTAACATACGCAAGGTTGTGAGCAGTTACTGGACGCGGCCTATAACTGTTGGACACATGGCAATCATGCATGAGTCGTGTGCAAGTTACAAGACACGCAGGCGAGAGATCAGTGGCATGGCTGCCACGTACTCCAATTTGATGAAATCTACGCAGACTTATTGAAGACGAAATCCACGCAGACTCGGGGTAGAAAGCTTCAAAATCCACGCAAACTTGGGGCAAGAAGCTTCAAAATCCACGCAAACTTGGGGCAAGAAGCTTCAGAATCCACGCAGACTTGATGAAGAAAACTTCAGAATCCACGCAGACTTGAGGAAGAAAACTTCAGAATCTACGCAGATTTGAGTGAAAACTCAAAATACACGCAGACTTGGGATAGAACTGCCAGCTGTCTTGATTCAGCATGCCTTGACTGACACAAAATCTCTGGCAGTGATTGCTTTTGTCAGTCACATTAAATGACAAGAAGCTCTTTTGGTACGCCAACTTGATGAAGGTTGAGTCTTGCTGAAGAAGATTTCGAAAATTACGCAATAGACGGCTGTGATCTCTCGAATTCTGTGCATACGTGACATACGAAGAGACATTCTTCGACTGTTGTTCTGTCAGTCATAATTACTCTCTGACAAATGATGAGCTGTCTCCCCAGCGTGATTTGTAAATATTGTCCTGATCAACTGAGCATGACTTTTGACTCTGTCCTGATCAACTCAGCGTGACTGTCATTTTTAAAGGCCTACAATGCTCTGTCTCATTCTTGCTATAGACTAAGATGTCGTCTATAAATACTATCATAAACTGGTCTAAATAGGGCATGAAGATACGATTTATGAGGTCCATAAATACGGCTGGCACATTGGTTGCTCCAAATGGCATAACAAGGAACTCCCAATGTCCATATCTGGATCTGAACGCTGTCTTAGGGACGTCTTGCTTTCTGACTCTGATCTGATGGTACCATGACCGTAAGTCTATCTTCGAGAATATTGCCGCTCCTCTGAGTTGGTCAAATAAATCGTCTATCCTTGTTAGAGGGTATCTGTTCTTGATTGTTACAGAGTTCAAGGTACGATAATCAACACATAATCTTGACATACCATCTTTCTTCTTTACAAGAAGTATCGGGACTCCCCAAGGAGATCCACTAGCACGAATGAATCCCTTGGTTCTAAGTTCTTCAATCATCTTGTACAAGATCTCTAACTCTGAAGGTGCCATCCTGTAGACTCTCCCTGACACTGGTGTCGTCTCCGGAAGCAAATCAATGGTGAACTCTATCTCTCTTTCTGGGGGCATGCTTGGCAGCTCTTCGGGAAATACATCAGGAAACTCTTTTACTTCTCTGGGAAACTGAACTGCTACTTCTACTACCATCCGCAATACTGGTGAAGAAGGTTATACTTCGCCTCTAGAAAATAAAAACTCCGATTCGTCGGAAATACCAAAAATAATCCTGCCAATATGGTAGTCTATTCTTGCGTATTGATCCTTCAACCAATCCATCCATAGGACTACATCATAGTCGGCCATCGGTAATTCTATCAATCTAGCGGGAAACTCTCTACCACTAACTACGATTCGACACGAGAAATAGACTATATCTACTCCATAAGACCGTTACTAGTAAGTATATTGAGCCTTACTGATAATGACTCGAGCTCCAGTCCTATCCGTGTTGCGAATCGTGTAAAAATAAATGAATCCGATGCACCCGAATCAAATAATACTGATACTGGAAAAGAGTTGACGAGAATGGTACATGTCACCACCTCACCTGATGCCAATTCTACTGCTACGGTCAGAGCCATAGCCTGTCCTCGTCCTCTTGGTGATGGTCCCCTCTGCTGGAAACCTCTCTGTCGATTCTGAATCTGAGCTTGGGCATATTACTGAGCCTGAGGCGGCAATGGCCTCGGAGGCTGGTACTACTGCTGTACTGGTACTGGATACCTAACCGAAGGACTGGTTAGGTTTGACGATGATGAACTAGCTCTATTCGGACAGGACCCTATCTTATGGTCTGGTGCCCCACAAGCCAAGCATAATCCCTGTGCTCTACGATACTCTGATACTGCATGCCCTTGCTTCCTACAATAAGAGCAACCCGTTGGGAAGACTACTTCTGTTTCTGCTGCTGAGGATACGTCGGTGTCGAGTGCTGAACTAACGAAACTGTGGTTGCCCTCCTAGTAGCTCCAATAGTCAAATCCCTAGCTATCGGGGCTGGTGCTGATGACTGGGACATCTGCCCATGAGACCTATTCCGTCCTCCGCTTCTATCTACAATCCTCTGCGAGGTATACTCATGCCTCTTTGCTGCTCGCAAGATGGCATTAAAAGTCTGTTGCTCAAACTGCTCCACTGATATAATAATCTCTAAGTGGAGCCCCTACTGGAATCGTTGGGCTCGATTCAACTCGGTTGCCACCAAGGTAGGAGCAAACCGACCAAGTCTAGAAAACTCGGCCATATATCCATCGACCGTCCTCCCCATCTACTTAAGATTGGTGAATCTCGTCTGCAGATCATACCGAGCTACTACGTCGAAGTACTTGGTCTGGAACTTATTGCTGAACACCGCCCATGAGACAGGCGTCGGTAGTCGAACTGCTAGCATCACCCACCAGCTGCAGGCTAAATTCAATAACTGTAGGCGCATAACGGCCACCTTCTCTTCCTCATGAATCCTAGCTGCCTCTAGGATAACTTCTATGTCCTGAAGCCATACATCGGCAGCGATAGCATCTTCACTGCCATTAAAGAATGGAGTGTTCAGACACTTGAAGCTATTGGCCGCGTTATTCCTTTAGTAACTAACTCTTCCCATGGCATCTTGTACTGTCTGGTGTAGGGTATCGCTCCGACGATCTTGAGATGCAAGCAATTCCCTGATGAGTCCCACCGGGGTTCCATTATCAGGCTCTACAGTCTGGACTGGCTGAACTGGTGGCTCTTGACCCCTGGTAGGCATAACTCTGGAGGCTACCCCTGAATGCTGGAATTGGTCTCCAGGTTACTGCTGGTTCAATAGAGGTGCTCCGCCTTGCTGATCGGTAGGACCAGGAACAATGCCGCTGAAGAAACGACATGGGAAACAATAAGGAAGGACCATGATAGATCAAGGATATAAGCATGTGATCATGTCAAGATTTCGGAAAGATTAGAAGACACGAGTAGAGATCAAGGGCGAGTGCTGATTGAGACATCTGTTTCATGAAACCCTCACATATCTTGATTTACAAGACCTACATGGGCCACCACTTAAACCGTGTC
Source organism: Iris pallida (assembly GCA_029216955.1). Classification (NCBI taxonomy): domain Eukaryota; kingdom Viridiplantae; phylum Streptophyta; class Magnoliopsida; order Asparagales; family Iridaceae; genus Iris; species Iris pallida. The sequence continues at coordinate 28,275,834 of JANAVB010015400.1, read as the reverse complement.
ACATCCTACAACCAGAATACTGGAGAGCAGGAGATAGACACAGCCAGCTATGTACATTGAAGTGTAACCCACCTCGATGTACGGTCACGGCTGTCTAGATACATGAGGGTTTTACTACAAGCCAACAGTCTTTTATGGTCAATAACAAGCCTAGTGTCTCAATCTTAAGCAAGCAAGTAAATGTAACAAGATGGTAGATCATCAGACATACAAAGTAAGGCATCCCATACATTGCATATTCGGATGATCATGAAGCTAGTCATACAAAATACGAAGACTAACAAGAGTTTAAGTCATACATGATCGACCCTAGGATTTCTCAACCATGTTGCAGCCCTTAGGCAGACAGGAATGTATATTTAACACGAGCTAACACTTGCTGGGCGGCTAAATGCCTCAAAAGAATAATTTACAATTAGAGTGGGAGAGCAAAATAAATCCACTCGTTGCCAGGATTTCTTTTAGTGTTCACCATCTGGCTGGAAGGCTGGAAGATCTTCAGGTGCTACTCCGAAATTTGGCCATACAAAACCAGCTGGGTCAGACCCCAAAAAGAGCAAGTGCCACAAGGGAGGATTCACTTAAGAACTAAAACTAGCATATTAGCACATAAAGATATAATGATAACGAAAGACATGAGTTAGAGGAACAAGGCGTTAAACGATAAGATAACTAAAGGACTGTTCCAGTAACCAAGTTACAACCCGTAAACCAAACAAGGATCGGGGTTTTAACCCTTCACCTGAACAAAAATTTAGTCTCTAACTAATTATCGATAATGTAAAGTATAACAGTAATGTGCTAAAATAACCATGTACTATCCTTGCCTAGGCAAGACCAGACTAGACTCCATCCATCAATCACGGCCAAGCAATGAGTACGGCTCGATACTTTAACTAACTAGGGTTATCACAAGCTTAGTTACTAACAAAATGCATCGAGATGTTCCAACAGCCACAAGCCCTGCAGTCTTAATCCAGGTTATCCGGTCATAAGTTGAGAGGGTTGGATTAGGTGACTTGGGGGTGCAACACACGACGGTGCGCTAGAAATATGCCCTACTCGATGGCAGGCTACAATCCAATTAGAGTGCCCAGATAACGGGACTGCCTGTAGCTCGAAATCTCTTCATGGACTACTTGATTAATCTAGTCATTATCCTAGTCAGATTCAGTACGAATCCCTGATCGTGGGAATCAGGAATTTATGTCCTAGACATGATGCAAGACGAGACATGTAGCTTATACAAGCACAAACACCCACGGTGTCAAGACAAGAGTTATTTAGCGAGTCAAGATTGTAGTGTCCCGCTCCTCGCGGTCCACTATGTAATACCTATGGCTTGCTGACTCAGTCTTGAACTGAGTGTTTGGGAAAACCTTTGCCGGCATCGATTGATCACGGATAAAATGCAATGAACCTTTCCAATTGATGGATTGGCTTCTATTGAAATGAATCCAAGAGTTTTGTTGGATGTTTTTTTTTTCCTTGGTTTTGATGAATGCATTTTCGTGTTGGTTTTCGATGATTGGTTTTCATTATTCGCTTTCGTCGCATTTTGCATTCATTCTGAATCTTGAGAGAAAGAGACGAAGTATGCTAATCAACTGTTGGTGCCAATGTAGGATGCGTGAACTGTTCGTGAACGGCTTGTGAAGTCCCTCCTTCTTTCAACTAAGATTTATCTCGGTGAGTTGCTTTAACCGGACTTGCATTTATTTGTACGCCCTAATAAAAAATGATCTCTAGTCCACTCTTTTGTTGTATCCCTCTGATCAACGATACCAATAACAAAAAAAGATAAGAATAAGAATGAATGCTAACGAATGACTGCAAAGGAAATGAAATGCTATTGAATGCTATCGAATGACCGAATGAAATTGAATGTTGTGAATGACCGAATGAGAACTGAATGCTAATGAATGACCGAATGACTAAGACTAGTTATGAACTGGTCACTATCTGTTGCACTGTTAAGTTTTATCTGATAGAAAGAATAAGTCATGCATTGGTCTTGGACAACTTGTTAACAAGGTAATAGTCTTTCGACGATACTGGGGGCGCCTGGGATCTATCGGCCTAGGAGAGATTGTAATAGCACCCCGAGGTAAATGCTATACCTCGGGAATGTTATGTCCTTAGCGACGAGCTGAACCATTGAATCCCAGCGGCTAATCATGGGGGACGGGCACATGGACCACCATGTAGTTAGGACATGCATATGAACAAATCCTTCGTGGAAAACCTAACACTGATCGTTGTCGGTAAAGAATGCTTCTTATATACATATGCAAATTGTGCTAACCTATTTTGTGCAAGGATGACTGTCGGCGATGGGTAAGTTGATTATGAATTATTTTACTATCATGTTTCTTATGAATTGTTAAAAAGAACGTAGACAAGTAGAAAGATCACTAGTAAATATGTAGCTTCACATATTAAATTAGTGTAGATATTTGTGATTTTCGGCGAAGAGCCGCTCACCAGTACATGATGTGTGCTGACCCACGTTGTGGGCATCCTTTTCAGAAAGCAAAGGAGACAGGGTGATTTCAAGTGAGGCACTAAAGCTCGTCTAGCCCAGTAGAGCTGTGGACTGCCTCGAAGCTTCGTTTTCTTTTTCAGTCAAGTTGTAAGTTTCTTTTCCTTTGAAGGTGTCTTTTTATTTCTAGTATGTAATAAAGGGATATGATGTATGGGCATTACGACTATTTTCAAAAGAGAGTTTTAAAGAGAATTATGTAGCCAAGATAAAGCAATCTGAGTTTGTAAAGCTTTGTATTTGTATTCCTATCAAGTTTATCAATAAAAGAAGTATTTTTATTTCAAATCTCTGTGTCCAATATTCGGTTTTCTGCAATGAATGGGTACGTGCGTGTGTTTTTGCTTGACTAGTTGTTTTGTGCAGGTACATGACCTTGTGCAAGCACAACACAGGCTTGCACGGCATCACGCCTTAGCGAGGACGAACGATCCCGCAGGGATCCAGGCAAGACGGACGACCCTAGCGGGATCGGGGCATCACAAAGATAGCCGTAACCTGGAGTACATGTGCAACACAAAGATAGGCGTCACAAAGATAGCCGACCCTAGCGGGATCGGGGCGTCACAAAGATAGCCGTAACCTGGAGTATATCATGATAGGTTACTTATCAAGATTACTTGCCAAGGGTGCGCCACGATGGACCACCATCAAGAATTATCATGTCAAGTTACTTGTCAAGAGTGCACCACGATGGGTCCCTAACAAGAGTTATCATGTAAAGTCATAATGTCATTTCGTATCCACGTAAATGCACCACAATGGTCCACTATCAAGGAGTTGTTAGAGAGTGTACGTGCTATACCAATATCGTGTTTAAGACTCAGAGTACATGTGCAACACGGAAAATAATATTATAGGACTAATCAAGTAAATAGTACAAACAAGGACACAAATTACACTACGGATCATAAGGACAATATGGACATTTGCAAAGGGTGGCACAAAGTGGTTAATAGGGTGTCATAAAGAGCATGCACCCAAAATGCATGTGCTGAGAGTGGTATGCGCCCACATGTATGTGCCTAGGGCTAAACCTATTAAGTAAAGCATATGCTATGGAGGGTATACATCAAGAAAAAAATTTGCCCCTAGGCTATGCACCCACACCTATGCGCCTATATATGGAAGGAAGAAGATAAGTCAAAGAATGTACTACAAGTCTCCGGGCCTTATGCGCCCAAGTCAGGGATCTATGCGCCCACCATTAGCACAACATGGGCCGATGGAATGATCCAAGTCCAAGGTGAGCTATGCGCCTAGACCTATGCGCATACATAAGCATGGAAATGCCATAAAGGATTACAAGTTAGGAGCTCATGCACCATCCAATGGAGGCCATGTGCCCATATGTATGTCTATGCACCCCCATGTGACCTTATGCGCCCACATGATTTGGCTATGCACCCACAATTTTGCACTCAACAGTGTGCAAACACTGTTCTTCTTCTCCAAGTTGGCCGAGAGCACAAGTCATGGAACCCATGAATTTCTAACTCTCATAACTTGGTCAAAACATAATGAAATATAACTTTTCAAAAGTCGAAGTTGTGTAAAATCAAATTCTCTACCACATAGAACTCTTAGTTTTCAAAAACAAGATGGTTTGCTAGATCAAACCCAAGAAAACTCCAAAATGGTGCTTAGTTAGATCTATAAAAATATATACATGAAAATGCAAAATGATAAGAACTAAAGTAGCTTAGAATATTGCATAGAAGAGATTAGTACAATAAAATAGAGGGTTCTTTCATGAAGCAAGTTGCACTTGCCTAAGCTTGGTGGGTGGAGGAATTAATGAAAGAGGAGGAAGAAGAAGTAATGGAGGAGAGAGAAGGTTGGTGGGCTTTAAATGGGAGGGGGTTTAACATGATAAACAAAAAAAAACCAAGCCAAACCAAAATAAACCAAGGCAAACCATGATATGCCATGATGAACCTAAGCAAGATTAAACCAAAATTAGCTAGCAAGGCAAGAGAAGTAAAAATACGTGTCAGGTTCCCATACACGTATACTGGAAATACGGATAACGGAAATGGGGGTGACAGGTCCTATTCTTGATGCACCGTCAAAGAACATTCGCCAAATAAGGATTTCTTCAGTTGCAGTGTTAGACTCCACTACTTCATCGAGGATTTCATCGTAAAGTTTGGAAGATTCTGGCGCTGGATGAGCTGCTAGGAAATCAGCTAACGCTTGGGCTTTTACTGCCTTCTGAGGAACGCACATATCGTATGGAGTCAACAAAATTGCCCATGTAGCTAAATGGGAATTAAGAGAACCCGGTTTAGTTATGAGTATTCTGAGAGGATTGACTTTAGATGTGATGTGGATAGTCTACCCAGACACATAGTGGCGTGTCTTCTGGATAGCAAATACCATTACAAGATATTCCTTTCTACAGGTGTGTATCTGTGCTCGGCACCCACCATCGTGTGGCTGAGGTAGTAGATTGCCTGTTCATGGCCTCCTTCATTCTTCTGAGCTAATAGGACACCAAAGGAATGGTCCATAGCACGGACATATAGGAAGAAGGGCTTCTCCACTATTGGAGCCACCAATACTGGGGGGCTTGTGAGATACTTCTTGATGTCGTCAAATGTGCGTTGATATTGTTCAGTCCAGACGAAAGATACGCCTTTCTTCATGAGCTGAGTAAACGGTTGAGACCTTCCAGAAAGGTTCGAAATGAAACGTCTGATGTAGGCTAGCCTTCCTTGATGTTCATGTAGCTCTGTGAGATTCCTTGGGGGATGCATATCGAGGATAGCTTTTACTTTCTCTGGGTCAAGGTGTATACCCTTTGAAATGATAACAAAACCAAGGAACTTACCGCTGGAGACTCCCAGAAAAGACTTGGTTGGATTCATCTTGAGTTGGTATGCACGCATTAGTTCGAACACCGTTCTCAAGTCTTGGAGGTGGCTGCCCTTGAGACGACTTTTAACTGCGATATCATCTACGTAGCATTCCACTGTTTTGCACAAATGATCGTAAAAAAATGTGTTTATAGCTCGCTGGTATGTCGTCCCTGTATTTTTCAATCCGAAGGGCATCACCGTATGGCATTATACCCCCAACGGTGTTCGAAAAGATGTGTGCTTCTCATCATCGAGGAACATCTTGATCTGGTTGTAGCCTGAGAACCCATCCATGAAGGACATCCACTCGAAGCTGCAAGTATTGTCGATCATTACGTCGGTGATCGGTAGAGGGAACTCATCTTTCGGGCATACAGAGTTTGAATCACGGTAATCGATACAGACTCGAACTTTATCGTTCTTTTTTATGTTTGGAACAATGTTAGCGACCTAGTCAGGGTGTTGTTCTTCACGAATGAATCCACTTGCAATAATCTTCTTGACTTCACTCCCGATGGCCTCCATGATATCTGGTCGGAATCGTCGCTGCTGCTGCTTCACTGGCTTAGCTTTAGACAAAATATTTAGGTGGTGCATAGCGACTTTAGGGTCTATGCCTAGCATATCTTCATAGCTCCATACAAAAACGTCAATGTATTCTCTTATAAGTTGTATAAGAGATTGTCGTTCATCGCTAGACAGAATTTTGCTGATGAAGATTAGCTTAAGAGATGATTCATCTCCTAAATTGACTTGGACGACTTTGTCTTCAGTAGGTGGTTCACGTTGTTCGAAACGTAACTCCCACCTAGTATCTATCTTTTGAGCCTATTATTCAAGCTCGATCGATTGGACATCGTCTACAATTTGGTCAATTGACACCATGTTTACGGACAAAGTTGCTTTGAACATATCTCCAATGCTGGAGTCTAAATTCCAGAGGCAGGAATTAGAAGAATAATAACAACGATCTGCTTCAACATCTGATCTTTCAGGATTTATTGGAGGAGTGACATAACCCAAACCAACACCATTTTGTTGATAATAGTTTTCAAGTTTGTCGGAAGGAGCAAAGTGACATATTGGCAACCGTCGTCCCCGACCGTAGTTTAGCCCTTGGTCGCTTTTTATACCATATCCCATGTTCTGGATGATATTCTTGGCCTGCCAACTATATCTAAAAAGTTGCATTTTCCCAGAATCATAGTCAGCTTTAGTGTTGTGATTGGGAGAAGTAGAGTCCAGAACGAACTTTTGCCAATTATTCGCCGAAGATGATTAGTTCTTCATCTTTCTTTCTAGCTGTAATGATGAAGTAGTAGATATCTTATGGCCAGACTTTTTCTCGCAGATGAGGCATCGTGACCAGCATGCAGAGGTGTGGTCCTATGCTGTGCTCTAGAGCGTATATCGTATCTACATACTGGTTTACAGATTGGTAGACATCGGAGTAATTCAAAGATAAACCTTTACTTATAAAATACGCAAGTTCTCCTTCAAGGATAACATCATCCACTGAAGGTACATTATTATGAGTATTGATATACTCATTGAAAGGATTATTGTCTGGAACAGGAGCCACAGACTTGGCCAAGTTCGCCACATAGGGTAACTCTTCAGGATTGGGAGGACAGACTTCAGCAGGTTCCATCCGAGGTGTTTTACAGAGAGTGATGGTCAATAGTTTAACCTTATCAGGATTCTTCTTTTTAACCCAAATTGTGAGAGGCTTTGGAGTACTTTTTGGAGTAGTACGTCCTTTGACTCGGATAATCAGGAGACCATTAATGGAGGATGAACTCACTTCAGCTTCATCGTCAGCTTCGTTACCGTCATCCTTGGAGGGCTGAGATTGGTAAAGTACCGAATCTCCATATTAGGCTTCAATGCCCTTAAAAGGATTGACATCGGCAAACTCTATCTTTACGATGCTATCGCTGTTGACGTACTTGAAGTACTGGTAAAGTGTGGAAGGAACGATCATGTTCTCGTGTATTCACGGACGTCCCAACAAGATGTTGTAGGACACATTGGCGTCGATTACATAGTAAGAAACCTCCGTTCGGAGATCACCAATATGGCACTAGAGACGGATCATGCCCAGTGGGTGGCTTCTCCCAGCAATGAAAGCCATGATAGTTGTATTGGTTGTAGATCGCTTATGCAGAGGGATTCCTAAAATTTGGAGTAAAGTTATAGGAATGATGCTGAGGGAGGAAGCTGGATCAATGTGCATCCGATCCACCTTAATCGCCCCAATATACCCTGTATAGTACAGAGGTCTATCATGACGATTATTTTTAAGTAGCATGTCCTCCTGTAAAAAGGTGATGTTGGGAAACACCTTCATAGTACTGTGGCAGTAAAAACAGGAGACAAGGTCTTCAGCGAGGGCTTTGACTTCAGCGAGATAAGAGTCGTCATGTAGTAATGCCTCATTTAAGTCCTTTTGTGTTTCTTTGGAGAGTCGCAATAGATCGAACAGAGACGACCTGGCAGATATATTGGCCAGCTGTGCCAGTATGTCAAAGTTGTAAGGCCGATCCATGCCTTCGGGAGTTGGCACCTTCAGAGACTTGTCAAATCGCGTCTTCTTCTGCTTTGTTTTGTCGTTAGTTGAAGGTTTAGACGGACCAGCTTTTGAACTTATGGGGGCAGCAGGAGCTTGAGAAGGTACTTCTTCTTCTTGTGCAGGGTCATAAGTCCGTAGATAAGCCTTCCCAGATTGCTTAAAAATATGGCGATTGAAAATATGATTGATAATAGTTAGAGTCTCCTTCTGCTTGGTTTTGTCAGTAGTTGATGTCACGCCCCGCTCCCGTAGGAGCGATCGTCCTCGCTAAGGTGTGATTCTACACGGGCCTAGGTTGCGCCCGTGCAAGGCTAAGTCCAAAAACGGCCGATTTGAGCTAGGCCGCAGAGTCGCACAGAGTGTCCCCATTTGCAGCGGAAAGTAAACAAACACAAGTTGAAGCAAATTCAAAACTCTTTATTGATTTTTAAGAAGTTTACAAGTGGAGCTAGGCCGAATTTACAAGTCTCTCAAGCTCTCTCGCTCTGAAACATAAAAGGCGTGCCAAGTGGCTTACAACATGGAATAATCCATGGCGATGTTCCGATACATTAGGTCCTGTATATGGTGCTTTAGCTCCTTGCAACACTCCAAGGCTCCAGAGTTTGCTCCGCACCTTAGCACGTTCGAGGAAAGCTCCGCACCCGCCGACGTCTCCTGCTTCCTACGAGCAATTTGTGGGGTTATCAGTATATTATTATGCACTGGTGGGGAGGCTAGCTCGCCCACAATACTATCATTACCAAACACGTTCTATTTACTTTTGTGCAACGTCTATCAATCATTGTCTTTCAAATATTGCCTTAGGATCAGTTTCATGGCATATATCATAACCTATCTCGTGTTGCCGATTTCAATGTGTTGCATGGAAATACATGTACGACTTACCCATACTTACCTTCCGGCCTTTCATGTCCAAAGTAAACCAAATTAATCAACAATTCATATGTAATAACTTAACACGATTCACGTAAACATTCAGTGTCAAGGGCGTGTTCCTGCCTCAGATTCTAGTACGTCGTAGGCGTGTTTTCTAACTCATTTTCACGAAGTACTCTCTATCATTTGGTGTGTTACATTTTAAGTCTGTTCATAAGATGCTTCATTCAGTTAACTTAGACTACTTTGTTTCAATGCAAGGACTTGTACGTAGATTGCCACCAGCAAGCCTACTTAATCTATATGCACCAGTCGTTGGCTATGTGAGCCATTTGGATATTTACTTATGGTATTCTCATCTATCAAGCGTGATGGCTGGTACACCTTGATAGACTATTGAAGTACCCAGTCTTATGTTTGGTTATGTGCCCAAGCCCGTACATCTGTCCACCCGTAGGCCATGATTCCGCCTAGGCCGGCCACGACATCGTCGTTCGTTGCCTTGGAATCGTTTCACTCATGCACGAGTCCGTCCACGACTATTTTGTATTATCTTATCATTTTAACTTAACAGCTGTCTTTGAGCCATAGGCTGTCTGTGAGCCATAATGCATTATCGACCAGGTTGGCGACGGCGTCCGTGCAGCGCGGGTAGTGAGCCCCGATGCACGTCTCCGTCATACCTGTCGCTAACCATTCCTTTCTTTTTTATCTTTTATTCATTCTTTTTTTTCTTTCTTTCACTTGTCCGTTCGTTCATTGATTTATTCACGTATTCATTCTTTCATTCGTTGATTCATTCATTCACTTATTCGTTCATTCATTCATTCGTACATTATGCAACTTCCCGTATGGGAGTCGCCTTGGCGATCCATCGGTCTCGAAGTCTTCTAATGTTGCTACATTCTACTCTGAACGACTATGTTGATAGTCTTCCATTTCATTGTTGTAAACCATTCATTATTTCATTATTGAACGCATAGGGAACTTGAATGTAAGCTTGTGCCTTAGCACGAGCGTGGAACGTGGTGCGAGAGTTCCTATATTTTTCGAGTTCTTTTCCATGTTCTAAACAAGCATACAAGATGGGATTATTCCCTTAGCTAGGTACGTTGAGTCATTTATTAGCATGCACGACGTTATTGCCTAGCGATTCTAGCAATAGTGTCTGTATTGTTACGTGTCTAGGCTAAGCAAAGACGGGTTCATCGGAGCCACCCACCTTAGCGATGTTCGTATCGGCCGAGCGATACTCCGAGCGCACCTTTGAAAGTCTAAGTCTGGATTCATCTTCGATGGGCTAATGTGAGTCTTGCATCGATTCTTCATCAGGTCGATGCCAACTCTTCGGGTCGACTGCTCATTTGAGTCGTTGTACTTGCCATTTGAATCGGCGTTCCGCTAGGGCGGAGCGGGTCATTACATAAAACACCACTCAAAGCAAGTCTCGTCCTCGAGACTTCCTGAGTGCAGGTCATCCTACCATTCCTTAACTCATGTCGTGTGTGTATCTTAGACAATTCCTCCTGAATAGCTTTATTGTTTGATGGCACCGAACTACACTGGATAGCTTTCCAAGTTTTATGTCGTATACGTTTAGTCAATTTTATTGAATGAATTTTCACTCGTTTTAGAGTTGATGGTACTTATTCAATTGTCGTGTTTCTTCGACTTGGTTACTATTTCTTCGTGTCATGGGACTGTAATGGTCGCACGAGGTACGTTGTAATTCATCAAACACGAGAGTCGTAGGCTGAGGCAAACTCGCTTTCATTTATGTGCATCTCATCACCCACTTACAGCTGCATTCGAGTTCATTATATCGCTGAGTTTGGATCGTGCATATATTCAAGGCGTCCCCCGAATACGTACATTTCAACCAAGCATAGCGATTAGCGAAGTTGGACAAGCTACTCGTGATAGTTTTAATTTGTCGATCGTTTCACTAACTTCGATTTAAAACCGAACTCTTGTGCATCTCACTATCGTTTATCTCGATCCTCGAGATGATCTGATTCGTTTCTCTAGCGTTCTTGTCTACGAAATCAATACGATTTCTTCTTAGTGGAGTCAACCAAGTCTAAGGAATTCCCGTCCGATTTCAAGACCAAGTACTGCACTGTCATCGAGTACGTCTTTCTATCAATGATTCAATTTGTTATCCCAACTTTACTTACGCATCACCCATTCCTATCATTCACTTCGTTTAGGCCCAATCTTGTCGTCGTTCACACACTCTCCTAGTTCCATGTCCTACTCTAAGTCTTGTTGCCCCAAGTTTATCGTCCGTCTAGACGATACTGTAATGTCAATCGCACAGGTTCAATCACTCGGCATAGTGTCGTCCGCCTATCCGCTAGGTCAGCTCACAAGGTCATAGGTACAAGTCAAGTTCTCGGTTCATTATGCAAAGTCATTGCACGACGTTCGCCCCAAATCCTATGATCAAACCATTTTGTTCGTTCGTACAGGGTTTTCTATCCAAGCTCGTTTCACTCAAATTTTTAAACATCGAACAACGTTCACCCTATTCACATCGAGACATTCTCCGCTCCAAGTTTGAGCTCGTTTAGGAAGGTCATCCTACGATAGGTTGTCCTCAACCAAATCTTTGATATGTCAATATCGTGTGTCCGTACTAGCAATTATCATAGTCTATCTCTTCAAGTATGTTTTGATACAATTCACCTATCCATCATATCCAATCCACGTAGTCGATCACAAGGTCGTCTAGCCTTGTAATATGCCGTACCCCAATCTCACGCAAGTCTGATTATCCACGACGGACATTAATCACCGTGTCAACATTTCCACAGAATAATCGTCCTCTTCGGGACGTAACTCTTGCGTTGTGTCTAGACTTACTCATTTTCGACACGCGGATTAGACCTACTCAATCCTCAACTTTACTTCGTCGTCAATCATAAGTCGCCAATCCTCAAATTTGCCTTCGCTTTAAACCACAACTCGTAGCAATCAAAATTGCCATGTCAAGGTATTTCGAGTTTGAATATTTTTGCTGGACATGAATCACCATGCCAACGCTCATGCGGAACGATCGTCCCAAATTCGACGTGACGCGTGTGCGAGGCTGGAGTCGCGCGCACATAAGACAAGATCGTTGTCGTTGTGGTTATCACCGAATAATCAAGTCACTTCCCTTCTTTATTCCAAATATTCATTTCTATCCAAATTCTCCAACATAGTATCCTTTGAAATAATAACTTCTAACACGATCATCATTCATTGAATCAGAGTACCCCCGAGTTATAATACATCGATCTTTGATACGCCTCAATACCATCGATGATGTACATAACCTGATGATCTTCCTTTTGCAACAAATTCTGAGTCGTGTAACTTAATTCCTCAATTCGCATTGTCTCGTGCTAACTTGTCATCGAGCAATATCTATTCCAATGCTTAGTCATTCTTGTATCTTCAAACCAACGTTTTCCATGCACGCTATCTTCCAATCGTGCTAACTTCGATTTCATCTGAGTATTTCGTCTTAACTCAAGTTTCAATCCATTCGACTAAATTTAAAATTGCATGCACGATCCACTATGTTTACTCGACCAGGACCTCCACTCGTTTCATCGTTCCGACTCTCTATTCAACTTGTTTTGTACTTCGTAGTACGCATTCTTAATTCGTCCAAACGATATCTCATTTGAGACTATCGAAGTCAAAACCAACTAAGCATTACTCGTTCTAAGGATATGCGCAAAATCATCGCTTGCCGACATACTCGTTCTATCCGTAAATCCTTTAGTCCCGCTTGAACAATTTCTACAACGTCCATACACCACTCAGGGTTCGAGCCACTCGACTAGTCGTCGACACTCACTCTTATCCTTCTTTGAAGCTATCACATACACCACTCGGGGTCAAGTCATTCTACAAATCCATAGAAGATCATTCAATTCCCAATCGATGTGTTCAATCGTGCATTTGCCCGTTCCGCAAAGTCTAAGAACCATTTTCCCATGCTCGTTTTAGCTTTGGTCAAGTAGCGTCTCTATCAACATACGTTCTAAGTCTCACTTATTCTCATCCGAGTGATAGTCGATCTCGTTCGCAAACTCGTTCGTACCAGAAGGTCTAGGTGCATGATACTTGGCACAACTTAGCCGAGTGGCTGCGTGCATAACCATCCCGTTCGAACTATACTTCGGTCTCGTGTACTCGTTCGCTATTGTCAACGTAAGGTTATTCAAGCACGCACTGCGTTTGCAAACTTTTTAGCATTTGTTTTCCTTCCATTCAAGTCCGTCATGGTTTGGCACAAAGGCCTTCGCCTATCGATTCTCGTTCAACCGAGTACTCGTACGAGCTTTTAAAAATATTAGACTTATTGCATGGAACATCCCAAGGCACAATAACAGAGAGCGTATACTTCTTTATTTCCAATGAGCTTTCAAAACTGAGAGAATCGAAATGAAGTCCAAGGACATAAAGTCGTGCTCTGATACCAATCTGTCACGCCCCGTTCTCGTAGGAGCGATCGTCCTCGCTAAGGCATGATGCCATACGGGCCTAGGTTGCGCCCGTGCAAGACGAAGTCCAGAAACGGCCGATTTGAGCTAGGCCGCAGAGTCGCACAGAATGTTCCCATTTGCAGCGGAAAGTAAACGAACACAAGTTGAAGCGAATTAAAAAATCTTTACTGATTTTCAAAAAGTTTACAAGCGACGCTAGGCCGAGTTTACAAGTCTCTCAAGCTCTTTCTCTCTCTCTGAAACATAAAAGACGTGCCAAGTGGCTTACAACATGGAATAATTCATGGCGATGTTCCTATACATTATGTCCTATATATGGTGCTTCAGCTCCTTGCAACGCTCCAAGGCTCCAGAGTTTGCTCTGCGCCTTAGCACGTTCGAGGAAAGCTCTGCACCCGTCGATGTCTCCTGCTTCCTGCGAGCAATCTGTGGGGTTATCAGTACATTGTTATGCACTAGTGGGGAGGCTAGCTCGCCCACAATGCTATCATTACCAAACACGTTATATTTACTTTTGTATACCGTCTATCATTCATTGTCTTTCAAATCTTACCTTAGGATCAGTTTCATGGCATATATCATAACCTATCTCGTGTTGCCGATTTCAATATGTTGCATGAAAATACATGCACGACTTATCCATACTTACCGTCCGGCCTTCCCTTTCCAAAATAAACCAAATTAGTCAACAATTCATATGTAATAACTTAACACGATTTACGTAAACATTCAGTGTCAAGGGCGTGTTCCTGCCTCAGATTCTAGCGCGTTGTGGGCGTGTTTTCTAACTTATTTGCACGAAGTACTCTCTATCATTTTGTGTGTTACATTTCAAGCCTGTTCATAAGATGCTTCATTTAGTTAACTTAGACTACTTTGTTTCAATGCAAGGACTTGCACGTAGATTGCCACCAGCAAGCCCACTTAATCTGTATGCACCGGTCGCTGGCTAAGTGAGCCATTTGGACATTTACTTATGGTATTCTCATCTATCAAGCGTGATAGATGGTACACCATGATAGACTATTGAAGTACCCGGCCTTATGTTTAGTTATGTGCCCAAGCTCGCACACCTGTCCGCCCGTAGGCCATGATTTCGCCTAGGCCGGCCACGACATCGTTGCTCGTTGCCTTGGAATTGTTTCACTCGTACACGAGTCCGTCCATGACCATTTCGTATTGTCTTATCATTTTAACTTAACGGCTGTCTTTGAGCCATAGGCTGTCTGTGAGCCATAATGCGTTATCGACCAGGTTGACGGTAGCGTTTGTGCAGCACGGGTAGCGAGCCCCGATGCACGTCCCTATCATACCTGTCGCTAACTATTCCTTTCTTTCTTGTCTTTTATTCATTCTTTCTTTTCTTTCTTTCACTTGTCCGTTCGTTCATTGATTCATTCACGTATTCATTCATTCATTCATTGATTCATTCATTCACTTATTCGTTTATTCATTCATTTATACATTATGCAACTTTCCGTGCGGGAGTCGCCTTGGCGACCCATCGGTCCCAAAGTCTTCCAATGTTGCTACATTCTATTCGAAACGACTATATTGATAGTCTTCCATTTCATTGTTGTAAACCATTCATTGTTTCAATGTTGAACGCATAGGGAACTTGAATGTAAGCTTGTGCCTTAGCACGAGCGTGGAGCGCGGTACGAGAGTTCCTATATTTTCTGAGTTCTTTTCCATGTTCTAAACAAGCATACAAGATTGGATTATTCCCTTAGCTAGGTGCGTTGAGTCATTTATTAGCATGTGCGGTGTTATCGCCTAGCGATTCTAGCAATAGTGTCCGTATTGTTATGTGTCTAGGCTAAGCAAAGACGGATTCATCGGAGCCACCCACCTTAGCGATGTTCGTATCAGCCGAGCGATACTCCGAACGTGCCTTTGAAAGTCTAAGTCTGGATTCATCTTCGATGGGCCAATGTGAGTCTTGTATCAATTCTTCATCAGGTCGATGCCAACTCTTCGGGTCGATGGCTCTTTGAGTCGTTGTAATTGTCGTTTGAATCGGCGTTCCACTAGGGCGGAGCGGGTCATTACAGTTGAAGGTTTAGACGGACCGGCTTCTGAACTTGTGGGGGCAGCAGGAGCATGAGAAGGTACTGCTTCTTCTTGTGCAGGGTCATAAGTCCGTAGGTAAGCCTTCCCAGATCGCGTCTCGCCAGATAGAACATCGTAAATGGGAGAAGACACCATATGACATGATTTGTATTTTTTACCCCTCTTTGCCTTGGGAGATACCACCCCCTGTGTCATTTCTTGCACAAGGTCCGGATGGACCTATATGATCTCACCACGTTTAGTCATGAGTGGCACCAAGGTTGAGTTGTGAGCTGGCGACAGGTTGACAACTTCCATTATTGCCTTGGGGATTGGAACTACGCCGTCTGGGACTTCTGTGGGAGGAAAGTCACCAAATTGAAGAGAGATCATGTTAGAAGATATGACCTTGTCTTCAGCTTCGAGGTTGATCACATGGCTGTTGATAAGCTATTGTATCTTCTTCTTCTGGACGATGCAATCATTGGTAGAGTGGTGCATGTACTGATGATAAAGACAGTACATGGGATCGTTGAGTTGGTTTGCCTCTGCAGGACGTCGTGGTGGAGGCAATGTCAGTTTATTACCCTTCGTCAATGTGTGAAAAATGGTAATAACATCGTCCTCGTCAAAGGAGAAAGTCTCCTTAGGTTTCTCAAGAGCGCCCTAAGAATTGGAAGCTCCATTGTAAGTGTCGACCTTCAAGACTTCTTTTCCTTTACCCCCGCAGACAGGGATAGTTTGAGGGTGCTTGCATTTGTCTTCAGATTTGGGTGTTTTCAACCCTAGTAATTCTAGATTAGGGACGTTAGTTTTAGCAGCATCAGCGACCCCAATGAAAACGGGCCATGTATCATACTTATGTATACCCAAACAGAACTTCTCTGTAGGAAGAAAGTTATGTCGACAAGTATCCATAAGTTATGAGTCTGGTATACTGAAGGGCATCTTCAATTCTAGTCGTCTGAAGCGTTCGATAAAAGTAATGACAGACTCAGTCCTCCTTTGCTTGGTCTCGATGAGGGTTGACATACTAACATGCATACCACTCTCGTAAAACCTGTTGAGGAATAACCTCTCCAAGTCCTTAAGAGAATTGATACAACCGTAAGGCAGACTGCAGAACCATTCAAAAGCTATCCCCTGCAAGGTGCTAATAAACAACTTTGACAAGAACGGATCGTCCCTAGGTAAGTTTAGAGTCTGTGTTTTGAAGTATGTCATGTGTTGACGAGAAGAAGTCATCCCGTCAAATGAATTTAGTGTCAGTGGCTTGTAGTTAGGAGGGCAAGTAGCGTTCTCCCATTCTGGAGGATAGGGTTGAGATATCCCCATCTTCTGAAGCTCGTCTTTGTGTGAGATGGTATCGAGACAGACAATAAAAGAATCAATTACATCCTATTGATTGAGCAGGTGTTGAGAAACGGCTGTTGACGGTTGTCAGGCATCGTTGGTGAAGGACCACCCCCACCATTTGTAAGATTTGGAAAAGGCGCAACAGAATGATAGTCCTTCTGTAGTGAAGGAAGGTTGTTGCTATAAGCTGAAATAACGTGTGCTGAAACGTTTTGCTGAGGTGGAGGAACAGCCCCAGCAGCTTGGACCGCCATGATACTGGTAAGCATATCAGTGATCTTGGCAAATATTGTTTCAAGACCCTCTAGCCGCTTATTGGTCTGATCACTGGCTTCTTCAGGTCTCTCTCCATCCGCCATGTATATAGATAACATACGAGGACGAACAGAGGAAACAGTACAACTGGTGCTGATACTGTCTATCTCTGAGTTGAAAAGTCCTTCGTCTTCAGGTAGGGGAGGTAGATAGTCACCGTCAGACTCGAAGAGATCATCGTCATCTGGAAGGCTACCCCCGGTGTGAAGGTCATCTGCTTCAGACTCTGGAGGAATACTACCCTCAGCTGAAGGATCATCACCTCTAGCTTGGGAGTCCTTATCATCTATACGAAATCTTGTCCTCAACCGAGTACCCATATAGACTCCTTCAGATGTGACAGCCTGCTGGCTATCTGTTGGCAGGCTTCTTCTTCTGTTCGCGAAACTGAAAGAGAAAGTTGGGTTTGTGGTCCCCCTTCCTTGATTGGGGCTCCCGTAAGGGGGACCCGATGAATCCATGTTGGATAAAACACACAGTAGCTTTTCATCGTCAGAGCGATGCAGTCGTCGAAACACGGACTGCCTTTGAGGCACTCTCATTGCTTTGGAGCAACAATAGTTGATGATAATACTGGTGCACGGATGTACGCCATGAATTGTTGTATCCTCCCTCGCTTTACGCTTATGATTTATCATGTCGCGTAAGTCAGCGGAAGGAAGTTTTGCCTTAAAACCCATATCACATGCATTGTCGAGCTTTGCATATGGGTTTGTAAGGAGAGTTGGAGCATCCGAACTTAGTTCACATGCAAGGGCAACCCCCACACCTAAGTTCTGTGATGACCTTGAAGACAGCCCCGTGCTATACGCGTTGGGGCCTGTCTTTTTGCTGTGGACGCATAGACCCTTGAGTCTGCCTTTGGGCGCATGCTTTCCAGAAGTCTTGGCAGCATGCCTAACCTTCCTCGATGTGGGTGCATAGTATGGGTCAGTAGAGCTTGGGTGCATAGCCTTGGACGCATGACCCTGGATACATAATCTGTCGTAGACAGAAGTCTTCTGGCCAGAGTTATGCGCCCACACACCCTCTTGGGCGCATAGCTTGGTAAAGCGCACTGTTTTCTTCTAGCTTTGCCTCTTTCGTTTGTGAGCCTCGCTGAGTTTGCCCAGAGTGTCGAACACTTCGATTCTTGGCTTCGTAGAATTTTTCTTTGCCAAGTCTCGAGCGTTGAAAACTCTGTTGTTGGTTGCACAAGAGAGAAGTCGCTGGGCTAGTAGAGCCCGGAACGGTATAAGCCATCTTTATTTTTAGAGCTTCTGTGGCAGATCTATGCGACCACAGAGGAGCTCTATGCACCCACGTGGCATAGTCCTTTAGTTGCATATCTTCTATAACACCGGCATGATATGCACCACGAGCCTTCGGAAGCCAAGTCTTGCGAGACTTGTTTGGCTTTACTGGTATTGAGGGAGTAGAGCCGTCCCTCGAGAGCATCTCTTCGAACGCCTGTTGATCAAACTTCACGATCAACATCTTCTGAGTGCTCTCCACTTTGTCGGTATCGGATTGCGTCACCACCTTCTCGTCAGAGAAAAAGGTAGTCCCCAACAAAGTTGCCATTTTTGTGGACAAAAAAAGAAGAAACAATGTCTTTTCTTATTGGCGCAAGGCACCACAAATCGAGTATGCCTGAGAGATCCTACGCCGAGGATCCCCGAGTACAAAAAGAATTCTGGAGAATGGGACGATGGAGATCGAGCAATTGCTCCTTTACTCTGTTGACACTCCGATTACAAAAGTGGGAGAAAGCCTAAGAGAATTGCTAACTTTCGGCTCACTGGCAAGAAGTGGAGCAATTTGGCTCTTGAAAATACTCTCCGTTCTATCCTTTGAAGAGGTATAAGACGCCTTTTTATAGTCGTTTCTGTGCTGGAATGATGTTATGCGCCCACATAAAAAAATACACTAATTTTTATGTGGGCGCATAGTCCTGCTTTGGGCGCATAGAGTATAGGCGCATGAAGACTGCTTGATCGTAGGTTTGACGTGGCCACATGCTTCGGTGCACGACTGCTCGTGGAGACTGATGCGGCCGTATTCTTCGGTGCACGATTGATCGTGGGTTTGACCGAGTCGGGGGCTATTCTGACTTGGGCGCATAGCATGAAACAGGGCTATACGCCCACTTTTGGAGGAGCCTAGAGTGGGCGCATGGGCGCATAGCTTGCTCTGGTGGCTTGGGCGCATAGCATGCTCTGGTGGCTTGGGCGCATAGCATGCTCTGGTCACTTGGGCGCATAGCATGCTTTGGTCACTTGGGCGCATAGCATGCTCTGGTCACTTGGGCGCATATGACTTCTCTGTCTTGGGCGCATATGACATCTTTGGCTTGGGTGCATGGTTGTCAAAACTGCTAAAATTTTCATGCTTCTACACTTTTTTGAGTATTTGTCGGTAGTTTAGCTGGTGCAGCATATGACTGGTATCATAGTTTACCAGATGGTTGTATAACCTCTTTTTCTGGCTTCAAACAAATGTTCTTTGAACGATTTTATGAGGGAACCAACGACATAACTATGTCTGCTCTCATCAAAATTAAACAACGATATAATAAAACTACTGAACGTTTCATTGAACGATTCCACCGTGAAGCACTCATGATGCCTCTCGGAACTCCAGATGCTTTGACTATAGACACTTGCAAATCAAACATGTTGCCTATAATCAGCATGTGGACGGGATCAACACAGTTCCAGGACTAGCCTTCCTTCATAATGAATGCCAAAGCAGCAGAAGAGACCCTGACAAGTTCAAACAATTAGGTATTCAAATACCTAATCTTGACAAAGATGAACACGCTACACCAAATAATAGTGGCCGTCAGAACAATCGCAAGAACAAGGAGACTTTGACTATTAATCTCAAAGGCAAAGAAGCTCTAGCTATCAATGTAAGTCAGCCAACATCTACCCCAATAGCACCACCACAAAGGGCACCACGTCCAAAAGAAGAATACTCTTTTGATGAAGATGATATCATGAGTATCTTTGATTGTCTAATCAAGAGCAATAAACTTCAACTGTCAGAAGCAAAACGGCTAGAGAAAGTTGGTAAGACTGACCATCCTAAATATTATGTTTACTACAGATTTATTGGATATCCAACTCGAGCATGCTATGTGCTCAAGGGTAAAATTTAGGAGATCGTCAATTCCGGTGCAATCACTCTCCAACAAGACGAGAAAACTGTAATGGCTAATGTCGTCTCTCTACAGTTTGGAGATTTTCTGGCTCAACTTGTGCAGGACGGCATCATCCCCATCCCAAGAACTACTCTGGAGATTGTTAATCTTCTACTGCACGAACTTATGGTCTTGTTCCTCTGTCTACTGACAAAGGAAAAATTATGTCGATCCATCCAGATTTAGTGGCAGACTTCGAAACACTATCTTCCTCCACCAAGTCTAAAAAGGCCACAAACATAAATTATGTCATATTATTTCATTGGGTGAACATTGTCTTCCACCTCTAACAGCTACCTTCATCTCCGCAGTTGATAATCCTTCTTCTTCTTCCACTACTGAGACAACATTGTCGAAGTCAGAAGCCAAATATCAACCAGCTTTCTATCTGTATAGTCCACAGTCTCGTAAACTAATGATAAAAATGGGATATGATCTACAAAAGGCCTCTGGTTTGAACCATGGAAAGGGATCTCATGTACCTCTTTCTCTATGTCTTTCTCACAACCAATCTCGGGTTGGTTTGGATTACTGGACAAACTCTTCATCTTGCCAAAAGAAACCTTCCAGAAACAAGATATAGGCAAAGGGTTGCAATATGGTATCCTTCGAACCTGTATCAGAAGAAGAAGCCTTAACTGGTATCAGGTATGGGAAACCTTACCTAAGAGACTATACATAAGGTCAAGAAAACCCTGCTCCAGCTTTGGAGGCTCCTCAAGCATTATCTTCTCCTACTATTGTAAAACCCCCTTAAATTTCTACTATGATTTTTTATAAATAATTTGGTACTGATTTTGTACTTCGTATGTATACGTCGCGTACGAATTTGTCGTATTGAACGTCGCATATGAATTCGCATTTTCGTATGGCTTGGTCGAGTGCGAATATGTGCGAGGTACATATTTTTAGAAAACAAATTATATTTTTATTTTTTATTATATAGAAACATAGTTTTCAAGATAATATATTGTAAATACTTTCTCGCCTGCAGTTGCAAAATCATTGCTTTAAGATTTTTTCCAAAATATTATTTATTTTATAGTTTAAATATAGTAGCAAAATTTAGAAAACGAAGATCGTGAATATTTGCATGCGAGATTCATGAATCTAATTCATGAATACAATTTAATTTCTAATTTTCGAAATTAATTAATATAAATATTTTATTATTGGAAAAGATATTTTGAAAATAATGTTTGGTTTAAATTTAAAGCAAATTTGAATGAGATTTTTATGGATTATCTGGATAGTTTAATTTAAAGATGGGATTTATCTATATGGGTTGGTTTTGAATTTTAATTTGATTTAAAATAGATTTAAAGGGGATTAGTTTAAATTGTTTGAATTAAAAATGACGTTATCTAATAAGGATTTAAATCGTTCTAATCCTTATACAAATAGGAGACTCCACCTCCTATATAAGGGGAGGCTCATGTCTCTATTCCATCAATTTCTCAACACAAATTCTATAACCCAAGACATCGTGCATCGTGTCCGTGTTCCCCTTTTCCATCCACTATATGGTACCCCAGTACAAATACGGTAACTTCTTGTCACGACCTGTACCCGCTTTTCGGATACGAGACGTGTCTAAGCCAGTCTATGTCGCAGAGTCGGCGGTAGAACGCTGTCATGACAATGATGCTCAAAATCACAAAATAACCACTTTATTGCTCATTCATATTTCTAAGATTTATTACAACAGTTACAAGATTTATATATGAAAGAAAATAGAAAATTCTTACACATATTTGAAATGGCTACAACATTTATCTAAAGTCTAAGTTTGGCCTGCAAGTACACCCGTATCTCCCATGCTAAGAGAAGCCACAGCTATACCTGAAAAATGTTGGTTTCCAGTCAGGATTGGAACAAGCACACAAACCGACGGCAATACGAAAACACAATAGAATTAACAAGACATAAAAATAACATATATGAGATGAAAACTAGAAAGTAACTGATGACATGGCAAGTGGTGAAGAAGACAAGGAAAACAATTAAAATACAACTATCTACGTGATTTAAAATACCATTTTCGACATGTGAACGGCTAGGGGTAAATCCGGCACCCTGCACGTGTCGTGTGCAGCTGCTATTCTCTACGAAAGACATGGGGATGGGTAAGGGGGAGTCCACATGTCTACTAAGATATTTCTCCTTCCGACTACTACTCATGGACTCGAACAAGTCACGAAACACGACAATCAAAAAATAATGTATGTATAGATCCATGACACTAATTCGTGTAACAACGTGTCAATAAGCAAGATAGCATATGTATAAACATGAATTGGAAAGACTACTATGAATCGAAAGCAATCAGAAAGTGTACTTGCCTGTTGTCCTTTGCTGGTGAAACCGATAATCTTGTTGGGTCCAGATTAGCTACATTAGCTGGATTGATAGTCCAGGTTCGCAAGCAAATAAGAGTACGATTGGTCGTGATCCAGAGCAATCTAAGCTAAGAGGGAATTTGATTTACGAAAAGATAATTCTTTATCTGGAAAGTATATATATTTATATCGATAACTTATTTAGAACCTATATATTTAAAATTTAATAGAAATATCGAGCCCAAAATATTATGTATATTCATATTACTCAAGATATTCCTATAGATTTAAGCCTGCCAGCATATAAAGCCCATATGATATAACAAATTTGCCAAGATAACCATAATCCCATTTAATATACAAAACCTCATATATAAATAGGTCTTCAAATACAGAAGTAAACTCTAATTTAGAAAACAATCTAAAGCCTGCTGTATTTTATTTGGTATTTATTTACAAATCTAGAAAATCAGTTTAGGGCTAAGCCTATACTATATGTATCAAACCAAAACTAAAACTCTTAGCAAAATGTCGTATTTATATAATTTCCAAAATTAATAATACTAACAATTATACTAATGATAATAATAGGTCAAGTAGTAATGATACTAGTAACATGTATTATACTTTTGTCATCTATATAATGGATTAACCTGACATTAATACTTTACTCACAATATTATACTTACTTACATATATTGGTATTTTAGTATAGCCTAAAATATATATCTTAATATGTGGGCTCATTAAATGGAAAATAGAGCCTAAACCCATTTCTTAAACACTCATCCTTTTTAACCTGTCCAGACCCAAATAGAAGAACCTAATAGCTGATAAAATCCTAAGAGGTTACTACTATAGTTGTTTTCTCTAGAATAATGCAGCTAATAAAATATTAAAACATTAACAACATTTATTTAATGAAAACCTAACTTCTCTTCTGAGAGAGAATAGTGAGAACCGAACTAAGAGAAGAGGGGAGGAAGTGCTCGAGCTTCACCTGAGCTTTTGGAGAGAGAGGGGTTTTTTTTTCTTTTTCGATCTCGTCGGACGACGTGCTGTCCAGGAGGCTGGGGCGGAGCTATCGGCTGGGGACACGCGCGACACGTGATGGTGGCGCGGTAGCGCGGCCACGACGGCTAGCGAGGAGGCTTCCGGGCGCTGCATAATGGAAGGAAACGGGGCTTGTCATCGACGAAGATGAGGGACGGAGCCGGAGTTGATCTGCTGTGGGAGCGAAGGTGGATCTAGCGGCGAAGGGCGGTGGCTTCCCATCCCAGCGGTGGCCACGCAGTCAGGCGACTTCGGGAAGGACGGGGTCGTCGGTCAAAAAAATAGGGCAGTGGTGGTGGCGGTTGTCAGAAAGGGTCTGGCGCCGTGAAGGTAATTATGTTGACACGGACACAGACACGGATTGGGGTCCGGTTTGTTGTGCACAAAATTTCATTGTAATTTGTAATATGGTGGAAAATTGTGGATTGGACATGGACACACGGGTTCGGACACGATAATTTCTGTGGTGATGGTTATTGCTGTTTGTGGCAGTGGATTGCCCTGTGTGGCGAGAGGCATAAACGGCGACATGGGCAGCGGTTGTTGGTGGTGATGGATAGGGGAGTGATGCGGAATAGTAGGGGTCGAGAGTTGTCGTGGAGACAAGGTGGTGCGGTCGTGGTTGATGGAGATGATGATGTAGGTCAACCGAATGGCGCTGGCAGGATAGTGGCATTGTTGTTGTTGGGTTGAGCATGGTGCGTAGATGGTGGGCAGGAAAAATTTTGTGATGGCTGATAGATAATCCCTCCTTAAATATTAGCCCTCCTTAAATACGAAAGGGGCTGATAGATATAGCTTTCGGTTAGGTAAGGATTTACAAATCCTACGGATAATTCCTCCACCATTAATTTAAGCCAAATAAATATTTAAATCAACTTAGTTCTTATCTTAATCTATTTTAAACTAAATTACTCTAATATCTATCAAAATAATCTAAATCGTATATTTGATAATATCAAGTAACTAATTTAAAATTTAAATAAATTAAATGATCACTATAACAATTTCAGAATAATATCCAATAATTTAAATCATATAGATTCCAATAATTCCAATAATTAGTTACTACAAAAATAATGTTCCTTATAGTTAATAGTGAAGGTTCATATTGATAAATATAAAATTCTATTTATGCTGGTTGGAAAATTTCTTTTTAATATTCTTAATATTTATAACCTTTAAAATGATTACAAAAACCAACAGTTGAACAAAATATTCTATAATTCCAAAAAGTCAAGAAATATATTTTATAAAATTAAATAGCATTTTCAAGCAATAATTTTAATTAGTTTTGAAATACAAAAATTAATAGCAGAATAATCTTTAAACCTTTCTAGAGGAAGTATTTATAATCATAATTTGTAAATAAAATAAATAGTTATAAAAATTTTAAAAATAAAATTTTGGAAATCTGGGAAGAGAGGTTACAAATCTACCCACCTTACAAAAATTTCTTCCTCGAAATTTAAGGACTAAAAAGATAGAAGAATTTTGTGATCAGTGGGAAAGTCTATAATATTGAACGAATAGATGAAAGGAAAAGGAAATTCTTCAATAATCAACTGAGGGGGGGCATAGATATAACTTGATGTTCGAATTTAGGTCGTGTTCCTAAGTTCTAGAATATTATCACAGAAGATAAAGAAGAAGAATTTAGTTAGCTAGAAGACCGACGAGTATAGTCTAGATTTATCCCATAATGACTTGTAACTTATTTTTCAACGCCTGTCATCTCGGTCCAATATTCTCGATTCCGTCAGTTTTATAAAATTTTGACCTCAAGAATATTCTAAAACTCCCTCAATTTTTTTTACCATTAAATCAACCCAAAACTTATCAAATTCGACAAAAATATTTTTCGTCTTTCAAATTCAAACCGTCGTATTGGTAGTTCGCCTCAAAATGAAATTACATATGGGTTTAAATCCACCAAGATATTTTAAAATTTTAAAAAAATCCATCATCATAATCCTCTAAAAATTAAATTGTCTATAATTGTAAGTACCACAATTTTTTGGAGTTTTTACCCACCTTTAGTCACGCATACTTGCAAAATACAAAACTTAAACTAGCCAAAATTATCTCATAATATTTATGCTCAAAAATATATCAACATTTATTTCTCGTCCGAACCTCAAATTTAAAATATCCTTTAAGCATAAAATTTTAACCTTATCGTAGTTAGATACCAAACTAATCAAAATGCAAACCTCAAAAGAACGTAATACTTATCGATTCTCGACTTCAAAAATTATTCGAATTGGAGAACCAATTTATATATAGATTTTTTTTTAAACACCACTAGAGCAACTTTAACGATCAAATAATTAATCTCTTGACCTTTTCATCCTTAGTTACATTATTTTCCCTCAATTCCATACCAAGGTCTAAGATATCATTTATGAGTTTATATCTGTCCAAGAAACTCTACGATATTCAAAATTTTCTGCATTCCAATGGCTATGCAATAATTTAGTCTAAATTTTCCATTATCGTAATATATCCTTCCATTATCCTCGAAGTTGTGGTTATTGCATTTCAAATGGGATTATAAGGTCATTTGTTTCACTGATCCTACAATATCGGCCATAATTAGTATACCGATAATTAGTAACCATCTAGAATCATATTTGTCTTAATCCTTCCTTCACTAATTTCGTAATTCCATTTCTCGTAAAGTAATGGCTATGAATTTCTACACAAGTTTATCATGTCACCTTCCTTGAAATTGAAGAGATGTCTAGGACAACTATGCTCGATTGGTCAATGAAAAAATAGAAGGGTTAATGAGGAGGAATGATCAGAAGAGATGATTAGTGAGAAAAAGATAGTAAAAAAAAATTCTAAGGAATAAGAGCATTCTATTGAGAACTAATAAGGGACTTTAGTCCCATATCGGAAGTTGTATTATGAAGAGGTGGTGTACTCTCTATATGTAGTGGCAGGAGCCCATCAATAAAATTATCTGAAAAATTCCACTCATTTCAACTTTGTATCAGAGCCAGGTTCCCAAAAAAAATTCTTCCTCCCTGACGCCAGCCCCCCAAACCCCCCATATACTATTCCAGCTCCTTCCCTCCCCGGACCTGCGGTGCAGCACCCCGGACCTGACCTTCCTCCCTAACGCCAACCCCCCCAACCCCTGATCCACTATTCCAGCTCCTTTCCCCCGGACCTGCGGTGCAGCGCCCCGGACCACCCTTCCCTCCCTGACGGCAACCCCTCCACCCTCCGATCTACTATTCCAGCGCCCCCCCAACCCGGACCTGCCCCCCCGGACCTGTCCCTCCGGACCTGCTGTGCAGCACCCCCGGACCTGCCCTCCCGGGAACTGTTGTGTAGCGCCCCGATTTTTTTTGTACCTTCTTTGGAAGTGCTTACAAAAGTTCATTATTTTCGCATAGCTCTTACTCGGAGTTCTGGAAATATCGATCATGCACGAAGTCACGGTTAAATTGGTTATGCTTGCACTATCTACCCTCGTCATCATGATGTGGTTCTAATTGCTCGTATGCCTGAAGAATTTCTGTGAGGAGGCCCCTTGTTGTTGCCCCTGGTCTCTATAGTTGATGACATAGACACCCGAGATCAGGACACCCAGCAGTTAGCTGACGACGACGAAGATGACGACTAGGGATACAATAAGACCTCCCTACTCACAGTTGAAGATGCCATGTCTATCAGTGGTAAACTGACGGCAGAAGAGATGAAGTCCCTGGTTGATGAGATCTTATCAAAGAGATTAACCAAGGCAACCCCACGGGTGACCCATACTGATGTAGATCCGTCACCCTACAAAATGAAAAAGTTGGAAAAGCTGGAGACAAAGTTGGAAGGAACGTCAAACTACTTGAAATGGTCGAGGCAGGCCATACGGACGCTGACGGGACGTGGCTTGGTTGGCTATGTCAATGGCCAAATGAAGGCGCCATCCGATCCCTCCTCAAAGGAGTTTGCTATCTTTGAGATTGTCAACAACGTCGTAGCTGGATGGTTGACAGCCTCCTTGACCGACCAGGTGTTGGGCAATGTCGAGGCGATGGAGGCTGCCACTGATATATGGCGGACTTTGAAGGATATGTACTCAGGCTCGGGCAACCCTATACGGGTCTTCCAACTTCAGGATGAACTCGATAGGATGGCCCAAGACGACCGTACCATCTCTGAGTATGCGGCCCTGTTGAAGAAGTACTGGTCTGATCTGGATCACTATGATCCTCTAGGGATGGAAGATGCATAAGTCGAACCGGCATTTGCGAAGTATTTTCAGACGTTCCTGGCTTATATTTTACGACAGCGAATGATGAAGTTCCTAAAGGGGCACAACCCTGTGTTTGAGCAGAGAAGGAATATTCTCCTGTCCTAACCCACGCTTCTAGCCTTGGAGGAAGCTATAGCTGTCATGACATAGGAAGAAGCCTGATTGAAGTTGACGCCCAATAAGGGCTCCTTCCAGGGGGACCAAGCCGCGCTTGAAAAGTCTGCCCTTGCTACCTTCATTCAGCCTCCATCTGTGAGTGGTGTGTGCCACAACTGTGGTAACTCCGGACATTACATTAGATTTTGTCCAAAACCCCTGCGAAGTCAGTTTAGTGATCGCAGACGGGGACGTGGAGGACGTCGTGGTGGTAGAGGAGGATATGCTGGTAGAAGGGGAGATTATTTTGGAGGACATAAAACACATCTGACGGAGAAAGGGGAAGAAAATCAACTGGCAGAAATAACCCCGCTTGAGTGGGAGTTCCTTGCAAAGTTGCGAGGCACAAAACGGGGTTGTCCGACAGTCATGTCACTCCTGGGGCGTCATCTACCTCGGGAGATCACATCATTTGCTTTTCCCCAATCCAGTGTAGGTATACCTGCACGTGCTCTTGCATCTGTCCATCAGCCAGGTTAGATTATGGACTCTGGGGCATCTCGCCATGTCACAGGGTCCCGTAGTGAGTTTTAGGACTATACTCACCTACCGTTGTCGGAGAGTATTCAGACTGCTGATGGTACCTCCAGACCTGTAATGGGTAAATGCACTGTCGCATGCACCCCTTCCCTTACTCTCAATAATTTCTTACATGCTCCTTCTTTTCCTGTTAATATTATATCTATTAGTGCTATTATTCTTGATCTAAACTGTATTGTTTCCTTTGACATTCCTAAGGTAACTTTTCAGAAGAAGGGGACAGGACGGCGACTAGGGACTAGCACATGGCATAAGGGGCTATGGTACTTGGACAGGACCAGACTGGACAAAGAATTGGCATCTTTAGTAGAAGACGTACACCCGGACGCTTTAGTAGCAGTGTAGAAGACGAATTGCTCCTCCATCACCAGCATGTCGGGCATTCTTTCTTTAAAGTTATTAGTCGAATGTATCCGTCCTTATATCAAAGGGCTAATAAAGAGAAGTTATTTTGTAATGCTTGTGAGTTGGGAAAACATACCAGAAGCTCGTATGTGAGCTCCGGGAATAGAAGTTCAGCTGCATTTGACATGATATATTCGGAAGTATGGGGCCCTTGTCCTACAACCGGTATTAACGGTTTTCGATGGTTCGTCACTTTTATTGATTGTTATTCTCGCGTGACTTGGGTCTACCTTATGAAGAATAAAAGTGACGTCTTTGGGGCATTTCGAGATTTTCATCGCCGGGTAGATACACAATATGGTACTAAAATTAAGTGCTTACGGTCTGACAATGGGACGGAATATACTAATAAGAAGGTTGCTGAGAATTTATCCACTCATGGAATACTACACCAAACTTCATGTGCCTATACACCGGCACAAAATGGTGTGGCCGAACGGAAGAACAGACACCTGCGGGAGGTCGCACGGACGATGATGCTGGCTATGAATGTTCCAAAACACTTCTAGGGACAAGCTGTCTTGACGACCTCTTATCTCATCAACAGAATGCCATCTCAGGTATTGGACTGGAAGACAACGTTAGAAATGCTTACTGGTGTAACCACTTACACAGTTCCACCGAAAGCATTTGGGTGTGTGTGTTTTGTCCAGGATAATAGGTCGGGAGTTGGTAAATTGGATTCTAGAGCGGTTAAATGTGTCTTTGTCGGGTACATGGCAATTCAGAAGGGATATGCAAGTTAGAGCCCGGTTGAGCGAAAACTGTTTGTAAGCATGGACGTTACATTCCGAGAACTGGAACCATACTATAGTTCAGATGAAGGTTCAGCATTTGGTGACACACCTAACATGGAGGGTGTTAGACGTGAGGGGGCGAGTATAAGCCCAAACGTGGTAGTCGGATCAGTCCCGTGCCCGGTCGTGGAGAACTGGACGAAAGGGGGAGATAGCAGTGACTCCGATGAAGAAGATGATACATATGTTACTGTAACGACCGTGGTTCGTATTACGTATTGTGGTATACGGATACGTATTTTGATTCATGGCATGTCTTATTTTATGGTTTATTGTGGTATCTCATTGCTTGGTTCGGTTTGCATGGTTCGGCTTGGCCTGGTTTGTCATGTGGACCAACCCCACCTACCTCCTCTCTTTCTTTATTAACCATCAACTCTCTCTCTCTCTCCTCACTACTTCTTCTTCCTCACCATTACTCTCTTCCACCTAACAGGAAGCCTAGGCAAGTGCAGCTTGCTTCATGGAGGAACTAAGTTTTTATTGTTCCATTGTCTTCTTCACAAAATACTAAGACACTTTAATACTTAGCATTTCTAATTTCCATGGTTCATTTTGTGTAGATCTAAGCTTGTTGTATTTTTGGATTTTTTGGGTTTCGATCTATCTAACTTTGTTATTTTCAAGTTTTGATGGTTCCATGTTGTAAAGAGTTTTCTCCTGCCCCATTTTGACCTATAGAAGTCCGGATTCTGACCTTGGATGAAGGAATTATGGAGTTTTGAAGCCAAGGCTTTCCATAGTTTTTTTTCTCGGAAAGTAGAGAAGAAGAACAGTTCTCTGGCCGCATGAAATTCTCAGCCGCATAAGACTTCTTCGCCGCATGGCAGCCTTAGCCGCATGACTTTTATGCGGCAAGTCTCCCTAGCCGCATGGCACTTCCAACCGCATGAATTCCTGAAATTCTCAGCCGTATAAGCTCACCTCTCCATTCAGCCGCATAGACCCGTATGCACTCAGCCGCATAAGCCCGCTCTTCCGAGCCGCATACCTATGTTCCCCTTCTTGGCTGCATGGAGTTATTTCACTTAGCCGCCTGGCATTGCTCCCCCGCAGCCGCATATGTGCACAATACTGAGCCGCATGAACCATTCTTTTCCAGCCACATGCGCCCGTCCTCTTCCAGCCGCATGGGCTCGCATTTCGCAGCCGCATGAGCCCCTGTTTCTATTCTGCCGCATGAACTCATTTGTCCCTGCCGCATGATCCCATTCCCTTCCCCGCCGCATATGCCAGTTCCCTCTCAGTCGCATGAGCTTGTTTTCCTTAGCCGTATGGCTCTTTCCTTAGTCCTTATCCTCTATTATTATTATTATTATTATTATTATTATTATTATTATTATTATTATTATTATTATTATTATATTGGAATGTTATATTTTATGCTCATGTTTTCTTGACCCTCAGTGAATGCTTGAATTATGTAGACTTCGCACATATTCCCGAAACACGATAGTGGCCTGCCGTGGCGCACTCTTGACAAGTAAACCTGACATGATATACCTCGATATGCTGTTATGACAGCTAGCTCGACATGACAAGAATGTATGACCTGGACACCGTGGACGATTGTATTTGTGCAAATGAACCAGTATGGTCTGGCATCATGTCTAGGATGGAGACCCCTGAATACCACGGTCAGGGGTACCTACTAAAATTGACTAAGGCTAATAACTAGAAAATACAGTAGTCATGAATAGATTTCCCAGCTACAGGCAATCCTGACATCTGGGTGCCCCATCATAGGATTTGTAGCCTACTGTCGAGTAGGGCACATTTCCAGCACACTGACATGTGTTGCAACTACCAAACTACTTAAGGGTACATACATTTCTTGGACGATGTACCCACATGAATTCAATCCCCTAATTGCGTTTGGATAACCTGGATGGTCTGCAGGGCATGTGGCTGTTGGAATAATCTCATTACATTTTGCTAGTAACTAAGCCTGTGATAACCCTAGTTAGTTAAAGTATCAAGCCGTACTCATTGCGTGGTCATGATTGATTGAATGGAGTCTAGTCCAGCCTAGTCTGGTCCTGATCCTGTGCAAGATTGTAGCATGACGTGATCTCTTATGCTTTACTTAACGATAAATGATGAGAAACCAAGTTCTGTTCAGATGAAGAGTTACAATCCCGGTCCTTGTTTGGTTTAAGGGTTGTAACTTGGTTATATGAATAGTCCCATGGTTATCTTATCATATATCGTTATGATTATTTATGCTTACCTTAACAATAACGATCAGGGGACAAGTTCTGTTCAGGCGAAGGGTTACAACTCCGGTCCTTGTTTAGTTTAAGGGTTGTAACCTGGCTCCCGGAGCAGTTCCGTGTCCTATCTTCATTTATTGTCTTATTGTACCCTACGTCATGCTCGTTGTGTTTTACTTCACCAACAGTGTTTGAGACGGGTTTCTATTCAGGTGAAGGATTGTAACCCCGGTCCTTGTTTGTTTAAGGGTTGCGACCTGGCTACTTGAATGGCTTTCTCGTACTCAATTCACTGTTGCTGCCCCGTTATTATCAGTTTCTTTTATAATTATCTTTAATATTTTCTTATTACATGCTGGTTTTAGTTCCTAAGTGAAGCCTCTATTGTGGCACTTGCTCTTTCTGGGGTCTGACCCAGCTGGTTTTATATGGCCAGATATCGGAGCTGCTCTAGAGGATCTACCTATCTTCCAGCCAGATGGTGACCACCAGGCGTAACCCTGGCCACGAGTGGGTTTCTTTTTGTTCTTCCACTTTATTGTAAAAATATTCTTTTGAGGCGTTTAGCTGACGAGCACGTGTTTAGCTCGATTGTACCTTTATTTACTGTCCGCCTACGGGCTGTAACATGATTGACAAATCCTAGGGTTGATCATGTATGACTGAAACTCTTGCTAGTCTTGACGTTTTGTACGACTAGCTTCATGATCATCCAAGTATGTAATGTATGGGACGCCTTACTATTGTATATTTGGTGTTCTGACATCTTGTAAACTGTTATTGCTTGCTTGAGATTGAGACAATAGGTTTGTTCATGACCAAAGGAGACTGATGGCTTGTAGTTAAACCCTCATGTATCTAGACAGCCATGACCGTATAGCGAGGTGGGTTGTACTTCAATATATGTAGCTGGCTATGTACGCCCCCGGTCTCCAGTATTCTGGTTCTGGGATGTTACATGGTTTAAGTAGTGGCCCATACAGGTCTTGAAAATCAAGATATATGAGGGTTTACCGAATAGATGTCTCAATCAGTACTCGCCCTTGATCTCTGGTCGTATCCTCTAAATCCCTGAATTCTTGACCTGATTACATGCTTGTTTCTTTGATCTGTCCTGGTCCTTCCTTATTGTTCCCTATGTCGTCTTCTTCAGCGACATTGTTCCTGGACCTGCCGATCAGCAAGGCGGAGCACCGCCTGTGGACCAGCAGCAACCTGGAGATCAAGCCCAGCATTCAGGAGTAGCCTCCAGAGTCATGCCTACTGGGGGTCAAGAGCCACCAGTTCAGCCCGTCCAGCCTGTAGAGCCTGATGATGGCACCTTGGTGGGTCTCATCAGGACATGGTTCGCTTCCCAAGACCGTCGAGGAGATGCCTTGCACCAGGCAGTGGCAGATGCTCTGACCAGAGGTGGTCATCAGAGTAACAGCGCGACCAACATCTTCAAGCGCTTGAACCCTCCCTTCTTCGATGGTAGCAAAGTTACTATTGCCGCAGATGCGTGACTTCAGGACACCGAAGTGATTGTAGAAGCAGCCAGGACCCCCGAGGACGAGAAGGTGGCCGTAGTGCGCCTGCAGTTATTGGATCTTACCCGCAGCTGGTGGACGGCGCAGGCCGTTGGATTAGTGGCACCTGTTGCTTGGGCAGTATTTCGTGAGAGATTCTAGACCAAATATATCGATGCTGTAGCTCGGTACGATCTACAGACGAGGTTCACCAATCTGAAGCAGATGGGCAGGAGGGTTGACAGATATGCGGCCGAGTTTTTGAGACTTAGACGGTTTGCTCCCACCTTGGTAGTGATCGAGTTCGATAAAGCCCAGCGGTTCCAGCAGGGGCTCCATCCAGAGATTTTATTGGCAGTAGAGTTGTTTGAGCATCAGACTTTTGATGCAGTGTTGAGAGCAGCCAGGAGGCATGAGTATACCTCCCAGAGGATCGTGGACAGGACCGGGTTTCGAAAGCGATCCTACAGCCAGATGAATCAGTCTTCAGTACCAGCCCCGGCAGTAAGGACTTTGACTATTGGAGCTCTGAGGCGGGCGGCCTCAGTGACGTCGGTTCAACATTCAATTCCGACGCACCCTCAGAAGCAGAAGCACTCTTCCGCAGTGGGATGTTCACACTGCGGAAAGCCAGGGCATGTGGTATCAGAGTATCGCAGAGCACAGGGATTATGCTTGGTTTGTGGTGCCCCGGACCGCAGGGTTGGGAACTGCCCAAACAGGGGGAGTTCCACTTCATCAGCCTTCTCTAGTCCTTCAGTTAGGGGACCAGTTCTAGTACCAGTCCAGCAGCAGCAATACCCTTTCTCGAGGCCATTGCCGACGCAGGCCCAGGCATTCCTGCAGCAGAGACTGCAGCAGTATGCCCAAGCCCAAGCCCTGATCCAGAGCCGACAGAGAAATTTTTAGCAGAGGGGACCCGCACCCAGAGGACATGGTCAAGTGCTGGCTTTGACGATGGGAGAGGAAGGATTGGCACCAGGTGAGGTGGTGGCAGGTACTATTCTCGTCAATACCTTTCCGGCTTCATTGTTATTTGATTCTGGTGCATCGTATTCATTTATGTCTGCACGATTCGTGACATGGATAGGACTGGAGCCCGAGTCATTATCAGTAAGGCTCAATATACTTACTGGTAATGGACTTGTGGGAGTAGATAGAGTATTTTCCTCGTGTCGGATCGTAGTTAGCGGTAGAGAATTCTCCACTAGATTAATAGAGTTTTCGATGGTCGATTATGATGTGGTCTTAGGGATGGATTGGTTGAGAGACCGGTATGCTGGGATAGACTGCCATATTGGCAGGGTTATTTTTAGCATTCCAGGTGAGCCAGAGTTTTTCTTTTTCCGAGGCGAAGTTGAACCTTCTCCTCCGGTATTGCGGATGGCCGTAGCAGCAGTGCAGTTACCCCAGATAGTTAAAGAGTTTCCAGATGTTTTCCCAGAAGAGCTTCCAGGAATGTCGCCAGAGCGAGAGATTGAGTTCACCATAGACTTGATCCTAGGGACAGCCCCAGTGTCGGAGAGAGTCTACAGGATGGCGCCGTCAGAGTTAGAGATATTGTACAAGATGATTGAAGAACTTAGAACCAAGAGATTCATTCGTGCTAGTGGATCATCTTGGGGAGCCCCGATGCTTCTTGTGAAAAAGAAGGATGGTACGTCTATATTATGTGTTGACTATCATACCTTGAACTTAGTGACAATCAAGAACAGATATCCTCTCCCGAGGATAGATGACTTGTTTGATCAACTCAAGGGGGCAGCAGTATTCTCGAAGATTGATTTGCGGTCAGGATACCATCAGATCAGAGTCAGAGAGCAGGACATCCCGAAGACAGCTTTCAGATCTAGATATGGGTATTAGGAGTTCCTTGTTATGTCCTTTGGAGCAACCAATGCGCCGGCTGTATTCATGGACCTTATGAATCGCATCTTCATGCCTTATTTGGATCAGTTCATGATTTTTTCATAGATGAAATCCTGGTCTACAGCAAGAGTGAAGCGGAGCATGAGCAGCATCTCAGAGTGGTCCTCCAAATTCTCAGAAAGCACCAGTTGTATGTCAAGTTCAGTAAATGCGAGTTCTGGCTCGATCGCATTTCGTACTTGGGACATATCATCACCAGAGGAGGAGTAGAAGTAGATCCCTAGAAGATCGTGGCTATTGAGACGTGGCCAGTACCTAGCACAGTTGCAGAAGTTCGTAGTTTTCTTGGCTTGGCCGGCTACTACCGGCGATTTGTTTCAAACTTTGCTCGAATTTTAGCGCCATTGACCCAGATGACCCGCAAGGATGTGCAGTTTGTTTGGACAACAAAATATCAGGATTCTTTTAAGAAGTTGAAGTGAGGTTTGATGACGGCACCCATTCTAATGCTTCTAGATAGGACCGGTGGATTTTCAGTATATTATGATACTTCAGGCAGAGGTTTAGGATGTGTACTGATACAGTATGGGAAGGTAATAGCTTATGCGTCACATCAACTTCGTGATCATGAGAGGAATTATCCAACCCATAACTTGGAGCTGGCAGCCGCAGTGTTTGCACTTAAGTTGTGGAGGCACTACTTGTACGGAGATAGGATGGAAATTTTCACCGACCACAAGAGCCTGAAGTATGTATTCACTCAGAAGGATCTTAACATGCGTCAAAGAAGGTGGCTAGAGCTACTTGTGGATTATGATGTCAACCTGCAATATCACCCAGGGAAGGCCAATGTAGTAGCAGTGCGTTGAGCAGGAGAGCCGGAGTTTATTTCCTCACAGCGCAGCCAGAGTTATTAGCAGATCTTCAGAAGATGGGTATTGAAGTTGTCCTTCCTACCAGTATGGCATTGTTGGCCAGTATACGAGTTCAGTCCACTCTAGTCGAGAGGATCCGGACGGCGCAGCCAACAGATTCCAAGCTTCAGCGGCTCAGAACAGAGTGCGAGACAGGACGAAGACCAGAGTTATGCATTCATGAAGACGGTATACTTCGACATGGGAGGCGCCTTTGTGTACCCAGTGGTAATATCAGACAGGTGATTATGGCAGAGGCTCACAGTTCTCAGTGTTCGATTTATCCCGGTGGCACAAAGATGTACCATGATATCCGTCAGCACTTTTGGTGAAATGGCATGAAGAGGGAGATAGCCCGATTTATCTCTCGATGTTTGGTTTGCCAACAAGTTAAAGCTGAACATCAGAGGCCGGCTGGACTTCTTCAGCCCTTGCCAATTCCAGAATGGAAGTAGGAGCATATAACCATGGATTTCGTGACCGGATTTCCTAGGTCTCCGGACGGTAGGGATGCAATTTGGGTCATTATAGACAGGCTCACGAAGGTGGCTCACTTTCTCCCATTCAGAGTTGGTCAGTCGATGGCTCAGCTAGCAGAAATGTATCTCAGGCAGATAGTCAGGCTGCATGGAGTATCATTCAGTATCACCTCGGACAGAGATTCAAGATTTACGTCGCACTTTTGGCGTAGTCTGCAAGAGAGTTTGGGAACTCACCTCCAGTTCAGCTCAGCTTATCATCCGTAGACAGATGGTCAGTCCGAGCGTACCATCCGAACCTTGGAAGATATGTTGTGGTCTTGTACACTCGACTTCGGTGGTTCATGGGAAGATCACCTGCACCTGGTGGAGTTCTCGTACAACAACAGTTTCCAGGCTAGTATCCAGATGGCACCATTCGAGGCATTGTATGGTAGGAAGTGTAGATCTACGCTAGCATGGGATGAGGTTGGTGAGAGGCAGATGCTCGGTACGAAAATGATTGCTCAGACGTTTGAGGTGGTCAGGAGAGTCAAAGATCAACTTTACGTAGCGCAAGATCGCCAGCGTCATTGGGCCGATTCTCATCGGCGTCCCCTTGAGTTTTCTGTCGACGACCATGTATTTCTGAGGATTTCGCCTAACCGTGCCGTCATTCATTTTGGCGTACGAGAAAAGCTTAGTCCAAGGTTTATAGGGCCGTTTGATATTTTGGAGCGAGTAGGAGATGTATCCTATCGTCTCACTCTTTCACCGTTGTTACGTGAGGTGCATGACGTGTTCCATGTATCCCAACTACGACGGTATATCCCAGACCCAAGTCACATCCTGGATCATTCGGAATTGGTTGTTGGTACTAACCTTTCGTATGAGGAGAGGCCCGTGTCTATATTGGACCGGAGAGAGAAGATAGTCAAGAACAAGACTATTAAGTTAGTCCGTGTTGCTTGGGGTCATCACTCATTGGGTGAGTCAACGTGGGAGCGTGAGGATGATATCCGATCGTGATATCCTGACATGTTTGACTCGTAAGGTATAATGTCTTTCTTATGCCCTATGCTCTCGATTCATTGCTTGAATGAATAATTGCATGCTAGACTGCTCGGTATAGCTTATCTGAGGTTAGTATAAATTGTCCTTGCCTCTTAATTAAATTTCGAGGACGGAATTCTTTTAAGGTGGGTAGAGCGGTAACGATTGTGGTTCGTATTATGTATTATGGCATACGTATACGTATTTTGATTCATGGCATGTCTCATTTCATGGTTTATTGTGGTATCTCATTGCTTGGTTCGGTTTGCATAGTTCGGCTTGGCTTGGTTTGTCATGTGGACCAACCCTACCTACCCCCTCTCTTCCTTTATTAACCATGAACCCTCTCTCTCTCTCTCTCCTCATTACTTCTTCTTCCTCACTATTACTCTCTTCCACCTAACAGGAAGCCTAGGCAAGTGCAGTTTGCTTCATGGAGGAACTAAGTTTTTATTGTTCCATTGTCTTCTTTACAAAATACTAAGATACTTTAATACTTAGCATTTAGAATTTCCATGGTTCATTTTGTGTAGATCTAAGCTTGTTGTATTTTCGGATTTCTTAGGTTTTGATCTATCTAACTTTGTTATTTTCAAGTTTTGATGGTTTCATGTTGTAGAGAGTTTCCTTCTGCCCCATTATGACCTATGGAAGTCCGGATTCTGACCTTGGATGAAGGAATTATGGAGTTTTCAAGCCAAGGCTTTCCATAGTTCTTCTTCTCGGAAAGTAGAGAAGAAGAACAGTTCTCTGGCCGTATGAAATTCTCAGCCGCATAAGCCTTCTTCACCGCATGGCAGCCTTAGCCGCATGACTTTTACGCGGCAAGTCTCCCTAGTCGCATGGCACTTCCAGCCGCATGAATTCCTGAAATTCTTCGCCGCATAAGCTCACCTCTCCATTCAGCCGCATAGACCCGCATGCACTCAGCCGCATAAGCCCGCTCTTCCGAGCCGCATACCCCTGTTCCCCCTCTTTGTCGTATGGAGTTATTTCACTTAGCCGCCTGGCATTGCTCCCCCACAGCCGTATATGCGCACAACACTGAGCCGCATGAACCATTCTTTTCCAACTGCATGCGCCCGTCCTCTTCCAGCCGCATGGGCTCGCATTCCGCAGTCGCATGAGCCATTGTTTCTATTCTGCCGCATGAACTCATTTGTCCCTGCCGCATGACCCCATTCCCTTCCCTGCCGTGTATGCAATTTCCCTCTCAGCCGTATGGCTCTTTCCTTAGTCCTTATCCTCTATTATTATTATTATTATTATTATTATTATCATTATTATTATTA
Organism: Iris pallida; assembly: GCA_029216955.1. Lineage (NCBI taxonomy): Eukaryota > Viridiplantae > Streptophyta > Magnoliopsida > Asparagales > Iridaceae > Iris > Iris pallida. Next base: position 28,236,710 of record JANAVB010015400.1, on the reverse strand, counting down.
TTATTATTATTATTATTATTATTATTATTATTATATTGGAATGTTACATTTTATGCTTATGTCTCCCTGACCCTCAGTGAATGCTTGAATTATGTAGACTTCGCACATATTCCCAAAATACGATAGTGGCCCGCTGTAGCGCACTCTTGACATGTAAACCTGATATGATATACCTCAATATGTTGTTATGACAGCTAGCTCGACATGACAAGAATGTATGACCTGGACACCGTGGACGATTGTGTTTATGCAAATGAACCAGTATGGTCTGGCATCATGTCTAGGACGGGGACCCCTGAATACCACGGTCAGGGGTACCTACTGAAATTGACTAAGGCTAATAACTAGAAAATCCAGTAGTCATGAAGAGATTTTCTAGCTACAGGCAATCCCGTCATCTGGGTGCCCCATCATGGGATTTGTAGCCTACCGTCGAGTTGGGCACATTTTCAGCACAATGACATGTGTTGCAACCACCAAACTACTTAAGGGTACATACGTTTCTTGGACGATGTACCCACATGAATTCAATCCCCTAATTGCATCTGGATAACCTGGATGGTCTGCAGGGCTTGTGGCTGTTGGAATAATCTTATTGCATTTGCTAGTAACTAGGCATATGATAACCCTAGTTAGTTAAAGTATCAAGCTGTACTCATTGCGTGGCCATAATTGATTGAATAGAGTCTAGCCCAGCCTAGTCTGGTCCTGATCCTGTGCAAGATTGTAGCAAGACCTGATCGCTTGTGATTTACTTATCGATAAATGATGAGAAACCAAGTTCTGTTCAGATAAAGAGTTACAACCCCGGTCCTTGTTTGGTTTAAGGGTTGTAACTTGGTTATCTGAATAGTCCCATGGTTATCTTATCATATATCGTTATGATTATTTATGTTTACCTTAACAATAACGATCAGGGGACAAGTTCTGTTCAGGCGAAGGGTTACAACCCCGATCCTTGTTTGGTTTAAGGGTTGTAACCTGGCTCCTGGAGCAGTTCTGTGTCATCTCTTCATTTATTGTCTTATTATACCCTACGTCATGCTCGTTGTGTTTTACTTCACCAATAGTATTTGAGAAGGGTTTCTATTCAGGTGAAGGGTTGCAACTCCGGTCCTTGTTTGGTTTAAGGGTTGCGACCTGGCTACTTTAATGGCTTTCTCATACTCAATTCACTGTTGTTGTCCCGTTATTATCAATTTCTTTTATAATTATCTTTAATATTATCTTATTATATACTGGTTTTAGTTCCTAAGTGAAGCCTCCATTGTGGCACTTGCTCTTTCTGGGGTCTGACCCAGCTGGTTTTGTATGGCCAGATATCGGAGCAGCTTCAGAGGATCTACCTATCTTCCAGCCAGATGGTGACCACCAGGCGTAACCCTAGCCACGAGTGGGTTTCTTTTTGTTCTTCCACTTTATTGTAAAAATATTCTTTTGAGGCATTTAGCCGACGAGCACGTGTTTAGCTCGATTGTACCTTTAATTACTATCTGCCTACGGGATGTAACATGATTGACAAATCCTAGGGTTGATCATGTATGACTGAAACTCTTTCTAGTCTTGACGTTTTGTACGACTAGCTTCTTGGTCATCCAAGTATGTAATGTATGGGACGCCTTACTATTGTATATTTGGTGTTTTGACATCTTGTAAACTGTTATTGCTTGCTTGAGATTGAGATAATAGGCTTGTTCATGACCATAGGAGACTGATGGCTTGTAGTTAAACCCTCATGTATTACTACTAAAATCTGTCAATTCAGCGACGCGTAAAGACGTCGCTAAAAAGGGAAAATACGTCGCTAATTTCTATTAGCGACGTCTTTAGCGACGTTTTCAAGTAGTCGGGATTAACCTAGTCGCTAAACAAGAAAACGTCGCCATACGTCGCTATTGCGACGAGCTTTAGCGACGTGTCCACGTCGCTAATATAGCGACTGCCAACGACATAAAACGTCATAATATATCGACGTAAACTAGCGACGTTGAGCGACTCTGTCTCGCATCGATGCTGACCTGGCTTGAGAGCGATATGGCGACGTTCTGCGACTTTTCTACGTCGCTACATTACCGACGTTTACCGACGATCAGCGACGATTTTCCTTACAGTTAGCGACGTAGTTAGCGACGTTTCTTTCGTCGCTGACCGTCGGTAATCGTCGCTGAACGTCGCTAATATTAAAAATAATTTAAAAAAATACAGCATTTGCAGCATTCCCTACAGCATTTGCAGCATCCCCCACACCATTTGTTACAGCAACAACGGTGTGTATCACGAACACAGTATCAAACAACACAGATACACACAATCACGAGGTAGGTTGTACTTCAATATACGTAGCTGGCTATGTACGCCACCGCTCTCCGGTATTCTGGTTCTAAGGTGTTACAGTTACGCAGGGGGAGAAGCCGTGCCCAGTGTCAGTGCCTACTGTACCAAGTCTAGTGCCTACTATACCAAGTCCCTCTTCTACTCCTGTCCCGGCTCTTGAAGATGTTGCCCCCGCACTGATTCACTCTGATTCCGATGCGGATCTCTCTGACTCCGATGGTATGTCCTCTCCACCACTTATTGCTCCTTTAAGGAGATCTTCTCGCATCAATGCGGGTAAGGCTCCTCGTCGTTATGATTATTATGAACATGACATTGCCAACTTCTTGTCTTATTCTATCATTTCTCCAAATTATCGAGCCTTCATTGCATCGTTAGACTCTACTTCTTTGCCCAAGTGTTGGCAGGAAGCAAAAGAAAATCCAAGGTGGAAAGCTGCAAAGATGGAAGAACATGGGGTACTAGAGAAAAATAAGACATAGGAACTGGTTCCATTACCCAAAGGAAAGAAAGCTGTGGGATGCAAATCGGTGTACACAGTAAAGGAGATGCCAGAAGGAAAAGTAGAGCGATACAAGGCGAGGTTGGTTACAAAAGGATACACACAATCATATGGCATTGACTATGATGAGACGTTTGCCCCAGTAGCGAAAATGAGCACGGTAAGAACTCTGGTCTCCATTGCAGCAAACTATAGGTGGAAGCTATACCAGTTAGATGTGAAAAATGCCTTTCTCCATGGGGACCTGTAAAAAGAAGAATACATGAAACCTCCGCCAGGATGCTATGCGATAAAATCAGACGGAGGGACGTCGCATGGTAAAGTGTGTAAACTAAAGAAGTCACTACACGGACTCAAGCAATCTTCTCGAGCCTGGTTTGACAGATTCAGAAAGGCTGTTACAGGCATGGGGTACCATCAAACAAATGCAGATCATAGGGTCTTTCTCCAGCATACAAGAGGCCATATTACTATACTTGTTGTATATGTGGATGATATAATAATCACTGGTGATGATGAAGTCAAGATTACTAAGCTGAAGACAAAACTCGCGAAGGAGTTTGAGGTGAAGGATTTAGGAGCGATGAGGTATTTTCTGGGTATCGAGGTGTGTGACAGCGAACAGGAAATTGTTCTCTCACGGAGAAAATATGCACTAGATCTACTAAAGGAGACAGGGATGCTGGGATGCAAAGAAACAGTAACTCTAATTGACCAGAAGTACAAGCTGGGAGAAGAAGCAGGAGAGCCTGTTGATCGTGAAAGGTATCAAAGACTTGTAGGGAGATTGATTTATCTGGGGCACACTCGCCCGAATATCTCATTTACAGTGAGTATAGTGAGCCGCTACATGCATGATCCAAGAACGGGTCATATGGAAGCAGTGTTTCAGATCTTGAGATATCTGAAAGGGACGTCGGAAAAAGGACTATGGTTCAAGAAGAATGGACACATAGAAGTTGAGGGATAGTGTGATGCAGACTAGGCAAGCTGCATAGACGACAGAAGGTCTACCATGGGGTACTGTGTTTTTGTAGGAGGAAACCTAGTCTCATGGAGAAGCAAGAAACAGCCAGTGGTAGCACGGTCGACAGCTGAAGCAGAATACAGGACAATAGCTCTGGGAGTGTCAGCATTGCTATGGGTAAGGGCACTGCTGACAGAGTTGAAGCTGGACAAGGGAGCACCATTACGTCTTCTGAGCGATAGTCAAGCTCCTATAAGTATAGCTAACAATCCTGTTCAGCACGACAAAACAAAGCACATCGAGATCGATCGATTCTTCATTAAGGCGAAGCTGGAACAAGGGATACTGAAGATTGACCATGTTCGCTCGGAAGAACAAGTTGCAGACTGTCTGACTAAGGGTCTTAGTTCATTGAGTCTGTCAAAGCTATGTAACAAGATGGGGATGATTAATATCTATCGCCCATCTTGAGGGGGAGTGTTGAGAACTAATAAGGGACTTTAGTCCCACATCGAAAATTGTATTGTGAAGAGGAGGTGTACTCTCTATAAGTAGTGGCAGGAGCCCATCGATAAAATCATCTGAGAAATTCCACTCATTTTAACTCATTCTGATTAAATAGATGAAAAGAAAAGAAAATTTCTTTTAGTAAAAACATTGGTCCTATAAATAAATCCTCAAGAATAATCAGAAGGTTTTTACTAACTTATTTCAATATTGTGATTCAGCAATCCTTACTACCGTCTTATCACAACCCTTGATCCAAATTGATATTTATCTTAAAAATCAAATTTCACAAGGATAAAAATAATAATAATAAATATTTTAACCCAAATCCAATCCTTTCATAATCATCTCTGTAATTTAAATTCGATAAATCTTTCAAAATTAATCTTCATCAACAGTTTAATACATATCATGATCTTCAATAACATGATCTAACAAAATGGTCATTGCATAGTCAACTATTAATCCAAATTGGCAACTATCCATAAATTAGGACTTCAAAAAAAATGTCAAAATATTTTTAAATTCAAATTCGACCTTCATAATCTTCTCATATATCTAAAGATATCCATAATCTTTAATTAAATTAAAACCATTTTCCTTGAAAATTTAACCTTATGAATAAATTCATGAGAACATATATAAATTTGAACGTCAACGTCACTAAGGCTAATAATTTTAAAGGCTAATTTCATCAATCAAGAACTCTACCCACCTTCTAGTAGAGTTACTCTATCACATAAAGTAATTCAAATTCATTAAAATATAGTATCTCAAAATTTCTCTTCAATTTCCATAACTCGATATCTTTAAAATTTCAATCATTATATTTTATCAATCATTCAACCCTTACCACAATCTTCAAGATTGTAACAAAATGATCAACATTTGACTTATGGAATATTTCTCAAAATTTTAACTCCACAAGATTTTAAATTTCTCGAACTATTTTAAATATAAATCCACATTCGCATAACTTCCTCAAAATTTAAATTCAGAATTCAATCTAAAGTTTTAAAATCTTTAAAATTTAAACTTAAACTACTCTGTAACCATCCTCTCAAAATTTCTTCAATTATAAAATTTTAATTACTCACTCAATGTAATATAGTCACTTCATCAATATCTTCCTATCAAATTCGGCTCTTAGCTAATAATTATCTAACCTTCACAAAATTGATAAATTCCTCAAAATATTTTAGATATACACTTTTTCATAACTCCTTCAAAATCAAAGTTCAAGATTTAAAAACTTCAAATATAAATAGTTAAAATCTAAACTTATCTTTTCTGTAACAGTCTTACCAAAATTTCAAATTCCAATAAATTTTCAAAGATTTAAATCAATACTTATTGACTTTTAAAATTTTAAAAAAATTTACAGTTATCGATAAATTCATCAAACTTCAAAACACCAAAATAGCATTAAAGACTCAGTTTGTCAATCGATGATTTTACCCACTTTAGTTTAGAGGCATTTTATCAAACATGATATAAAATTTTCAAATCATCAATAGGGTATCTCAAACTTAACGTATATCACTACCTTGGCCTATAAAAACCTTAACTACCCAAGTAAGTGTTGCCAAGGGGTACCTAGTCCTAATCCTGATCATTTTTCTAAAAATTAAGTCAACTTATTTGTGAATGAGCAAATTCCTATCGCAGGCTCGCAGTAGTACTACTAATGCGGTACTACCACGAGTTCGCATGATTTGTGAAAACGGACCTGCATGGGCCACCACAAAAACTTGTCACGACTCGTACCCGCTTTTCGGATACGAGACGTGTCCAAGCCAGCCTATGCCGTAGAGTCGACGGTAGAACGCTGTCACGGCCATGATGCTCAAAATCACAAAATAACCAATTTATTGCTCATTCACATTTCTAAGATTTATTACAACAGTTAAAAGATTTATATCTGAAAGAAAATACAAAATTCTTACACATATTTGAAATGGCTACAACATCTATCTAAAGTCTAAGTTTGGCCTGCAAGTACACCCGTATCTCCCATGCTAAGAGAAGCCACAGCTAAACCTGAAAAATGTTGGTTTCCAGTCAGGAATGGAACAAGCACACAAACCGACGGCAATACGAAAACACAATAAAATTAACAAGACATGAAAATAACATATGTGAGATAAAAACTAGAAAGTAACTGATGACATGGCAAGTGGTGAAGAAGACAAGGAAAACAATTAAAATACAACTATCTATGTGATTTGAAATACCAGTTTCGACATGTGAACGGCTAGGGGTAAATTCGGCACCTTGTACGTGTCGTGTGCAGCTGCTATTCTCCACGAAAGATATGGGAGATGGGTAAGGGGTAGTCCACTTGTCTACTAAGATATTTTTCCTCCCGACTACTACTCATGGACTCGAACAAGTCACGAAACATGACAATCAAGAAATAATGTATGTAGAGATCCGTGACACTAATCCGTGTAACAATATGTCAACAAGCAAGATAACATATATATAAACATGAAATAGAAAGACTACTATGAATCGAAAGCAATCAGAAAGTGTACTTGCCTGTGGTCCTTTGCTAGTGAAACCGATAATCTTGTTGGGTCCAGATTAGCTACATTAGCTGGATTGATAGTCCGCGTTCGCAAGCAAATAAGAGTACGGTTAGTCGTGATCCAGAGCAATCTAAGCTAAGAGGGAATTTGATTTACGAAAAGATAATTCTTTATCTCGAAAGTATATATATTTATATCAATAACTTATTTAGAACCTATATATTTAAAATTTATTAGAAATATCGAGCCCAAAATATTGTGTATATTCATATTACTCAAGATATTCCTATAGATTTATGCCTGCCAGCATATAAAGCCCATATGATATAGCAAATTTGCTAAGATAACCATAATCCCATTTAATATACAAAACCTCATATATAAATAGGTCTTTAAATACAGAAGTAAAATCTAATTTAGAAAACAATCTAAAGCCTGCAGTATTTTATTTGGTATTTATTTACAAATCTAGAAAATCAGTTTAGGGCTAAGCCTATACTATATGTATCAAACCAAAACTAAAACTTTTAGCAAAATATCGTATTTATATAATTACCAAAATTAATAATACTAACAATTATACTAATGATAATAATAGGTCAAGTAGTAATGATACTAGTAACATGTATTATACTTTTGTCATCTATACAATGGATTAACCTGACATTAATACATTACTCACAATATTATACTTACTTACATATATTGGTATTTTAGTATATCCCAAAATATATATCTTAATATGTGGGCTCATTAAATGGAGAATAGAGCCTAAACCCATTTCTTAAACACTCATCCTTTTTAACCTGTCCAGGCCCAAATAGAAGATCCTAATAGCTCATATAATCCTAATAGGTTACTACTGTAGTTGTTTTCTCTAGAATAATGCAGCTAATAAAATATTAAAAAATTAACAATATTTATTTAATAAAAACCTAACTTCTCTTCTGGAGAGAGAATAGTGAGAACTGAACTAAGAGAACAGGGGAGGAAGTGCTCGAGCTTCACCTGATCTTTTGGAGAGAGAGGGGTATTTTTATTTTTTGCGCTCGTCGGACGGCGCACTGTCCAGGAGGCTAGGACGGAGCTATCGGCTGAGGACACGCGCGACACGCGATGGTGGCGCGGTAGCGCGGCCACGACGGCTGGCGAGGAGGCTTTCGGGCGCTGCATAATGGAAGGAAATGGGGCTTATCGTCGACGAAGATGCATGACGGAGCCGGAGTTGATCTGCTGTGGGAGCGTCGGCAAATCTGGCGACGAAGGGCGGTGGCTTTCCCATCCCAGCGGTGGCCATGCAGTCAGGTGACTTCGGAGAGGACGGGGTCGCCAGTCGAAAAAATAGGGCAGTGGTGGTGGCAGTTGTCAGGAAGGGTCGGGCGCCTGGAAGGTAGTTATGTTGACACGGACACAGACACAAAATTTGATTATAATTTGTAATATGGTAGAAAATGGTGGATTGGATATGGACACATGGGTCCGGACACGATAATTTTTGTGGTGATGGTTATTGATGTTTGTGGCGATGGATTGCCCTGTGTGGTGAGAGGCATAGACGGCGATAGGGGCAGCGGTTGTTGGTGATGATGGATAGGGGAGTGATGCGGAAAAGTAGGGGTCGAGAGCTGTCGTAGAGACAAGGTGGTGCGGTCGTGGTCGATGGAGATGATGATGTCGATCAACCGAATGGCGCTGGCAGGATAGTGGCATTGTTGTTGTTGGGTTGAGCATGGTGCGTAGATGGTGGACAGGGAAAATTTTGTGATGGCTGATAGATAAATTCCTCCTTAAATATTAGCCCTCCTTAAATACGAAAGGGGCTGATAGATATAGCTTTCGGTTAGGTAAGGATTTACAAATCCTACGGATAATTCCTCCATCATTAATTTAAGCCAAATAAATGTTTAAATCAACTTAGTTCTTATCTTAATCTATTTTAAACTAAATTACTCTAATATCTATAAAAATAATCTAAATCGTATATTCGATAATATCAAGTAACTAATTTAAAATTTAAATAAATTAAATGATCACTATAACAATTTCAGAATAATATTCAATAATATCCAATAATTTAAATCATATAGATTCCAATAAATCCAATAATTAGTTACTACAAAAATAGTGTTCCTTATAGTTAATAGTGAAGGTTCATATTGATAAATCTAAAATTCTATTTATGCTGGTTGGAAAATTCCTTTTTAATATTCTTAATATTTATAACCTTTAAAATGATTACAGAAACCCACAGTTGAACAAAATATTCTATAATTCCAAAAAGTTAAGAAATATGTTTTATAAAATTAAATAGCGTTTTCAAGCAATAATTTTAATTAGTTTTGAAATATAAAAATTAATAGCAGAATAATCTTTAAACCTTTCTAGAGGAAGTATTTCTAATCATAATATTTAAATAAAATAAATAGTTATAAAAAAATTAAAAATAAATTTTTGGAAATCTGGGAAGAGAGGTTACACTTCTGTCCTGTCCGACACACACGGACGTCCAAATTGCCGTGTCAGACACCCCCCGACACGGACTCAACCTATCCCAACCCTAAACCTACTGCCATCACAATCTCCGTCCCCAGCCACTGCAACCCCGTCGCCACCATCGACATCATCACCCTCGACTTCCTCCGTACCCCGTCTCTCTACAACCCAATCCCAGCCAACTAGCAACACCACTGCCCTTGTCGAAACCGCCAATTCCCTGACCTCGGCCCATGGCCGACCCCTAGTGGCCACTCCCTTCTGCCGCTCCCTGCACCGTGACGCCACCAGTATCAACGCTAACTTCTACAAGATTTCTCACTGCCGACCAATCCCGGTCGCTCTGGCTCAAACCCCGCCATCCACGGCTTCCTCCTTCCTAAACTTCTAAACCGCCACCGCAGCCACCCACCGGAAACCCCTAATCAACTCGACAAACAAACACCACTGCTGCTACCACATTGTCACTACCACCACCACCAACACAAAAAGGAAAAAATAAACCAGAGAACCCTCACCTCCCTCGGCCACCGCCGTCTCCGTGCCCGTGTCGTCGCCCCGGCGAGTGAAGCACGCCACCGTGTGGCTTCACCTCCTTCGGCGCAAGGGCCGCATTCGGGCCACCTCACCACGGGCGACCCCCGATTCCGTCGCCCAGCACCTGTCGCCTCAGCGGCCCCCACCGCACCACTTCCACGGCGCCGACCGACCTGTGGAAGCCCCTTTCGAGTCTCCGGTCAGCGGCACCGCCGCCATCCGTGTCACCCTAGCCCGGTAAGCTTTTCGCTCCTCTCCCATATTCCTCTCTTCGCTTCTCCCTCTCCGTTCTCTCCCTCTCGGGAGTAAATTTGGGGGGAATAAAAGCCTTATTCCCTCACCCCTCCTACTTAGAAAAACTCTGCTATATATTTCACACAGTGAGAGCTACATTCTTAGATTATTTTAGTTATTTTATTATTTTATCATGATTATTACTAAGTTATGTTCACATATGTACTATATATGTATGTACGTATGTATATAAGTATAACAATATTCTTAGAAAAATTTATATGATTACTGTTTATGGTATTATTATTATAATCATTAGGATTATTTTTACAGATTGACTAAAATTAGGAATTAATATTAATTTATGATTATATATTTAACTTAGTATAGATATTATTACCAATAGTATCAATATTATTGATATTACTATTTGTGTTAATTATTATGATCATTTTTATTTTATCATGATTATCACTAGTTATGATAATCTTTTCAAATTCTTTTTTTGTAAAATATGTATACACGGTTTATTATAAATATTATATTTGGCTTGGCCTATATTTCAAAAAAAATGGTTTTAAAGCCCTAAATAATTTTCCAAATTATTAATATTTATCTAAATTATTTTTACTAACAAGATATAGTTTTCTATCTATAAAATATAGGAAATTAGAGTTTTCTGTTAAAACAACTTCCTTTAGATTTTGTAGTTATAGTTAGTCTAATCAAAATCTACTTTCAAATGTTATAATTAATTTCTAAAAATTAGTATATGTATCTACCTCCTCTTCAATTATCATCACTAATTGTGACTAAACTGCGCTTTCCTATCTTTTTGAGAATTTCGGACCCTTATGCATCGGCCATGGCTATTGGACAAAATAGGACATCACGATCATTGTACCACAACAGGCGACGCACCAGGCAAGATACCTTACCATAATTTACTGTTTATAATTAGTATGTATTTTATTTATTGCACATCACTGTGTATTTATTTCCAGTTCTTTTAGCTGTACCATTATCACAGTTCCTGATTTATTGCATGCTAAGTGATATTAGTTGTACTTTGTTATTATCTTTTGATTACATGTGGCTCTAGAGTTAAGGGACTACCATCTGTAGTGTATTGTATAACCTTGACACAGTTGTATCACGATATATGTGTGAGATGAGTAGCATGTGGAGGTACTTGCATGTTGGCTGATCACCCGTGCGCATGCGTTAGGTCTAACTGCTAATAGAGGCATGATAGGAGACTTAGCAGTTAGTAGAGGTACATGATCGCGGATGTGACCTAGATAGGTGCATCGGGTGGGAATAACATTACCTTGTCGTATGGGCTTCTATTACACACTCCCTTGTAACCCGAAAGATCCGCTAGAGATACGGGTATGATGACCCCCTCAGGTTGGCCACTATCATTTTTGAACGTCATGCGCTTTGGTCACTGGTGCCCAAGTGGGAACTATACCAGATCCTATTTACAGCCAGGGCTCATGCGACGAAAGGTCTGTTCTTAACTGCATGTTCACTCTAGTATGGTTAGATTACCTTATTACTGTCTTGTCACTTACTTTTATTTGTGGCATATTTTATATTCAGTATTTATATGGCACACTGTTTATTGTATCTTGTTACGTCCCTCTGAGGACCAGGTGAATTCTCCAGGTGTGCGTTTGTGGTTTTTGCAGGTGCACTCGCTATGGCCATATTTTCCTCTCTTCGTCTGAGGGATTGCACTTGGATCGCCTCACATCGCTCGACAAAATTTCCTTTATCGTGTATTTCTCTCTTTCTAGTTGGTAGTAGATTTGTCTCCGCCCAACGATTGTATACATGAAAATTCATGAGTTGATTCATAAATTCTTTCTTCTTATTTATGGATGAGATTAGTATCATGGTTTACTGCATTTTACAGCTTATGTATTCGTACGATGGTTCCATATATTGGAGTATACATAGTATGCATGCAGCTGGCATGTCGACATACTTAGTCCTAAGTATTTTGGGACTGGGGCGTTACATATTTTTGTGGTGGCCCATGCAGGTCGAGTTTATCACTTCGGTTACGTGACTGTGCCGATGTGAACCTGCATATTGGAATAGAGTTTAGGATCTCATCCACAAGCTTGACCTCCTTCCTTGTTTCAAGTTTTAAACTCTCGTTACCACCCTTGATTTACATCCTGCTTGAATTCTTTCTACCGTAAATACTTATTTTCGTGCTTAGTGACAGTTAGGAAGATGACTAAACTATTATATGCTCATAGGTCATACCCATGGCTAGAAAGATTACATTGACAATTAGTATGCATTGGGGTCTTATTTGAGTTGTAAAGACATTTTTCTAAAAGTATGATCTTAAGGATTAACTAATTCTAAGTTGGATAGTAGCATATTACCGCCTTTAAAGGATAGTTGGAATTTTATTTTGGTATTACAAGGTGGTATACACAAGAGGATAGCTAGATAAAAAAAATAAATTGATTTGATTTTGAAGGTCTTTAAAAATATTTATGAATTATTGAGTTATAGCTATACATCTTTGGATGGATATAAACTTGATTTCAAAAAGGATCTTAAATTTTTAAATATTGAAGTAGGATTTACGATTGACCAAACTTTGAGGACGATTGATAAATTTTGGGTAAAATATTTTCTTGAATTAAATTGTGTCATATAATCTATGAATTATAAAGTTATTTAGATATTTAGATTTCGAGTTTAAAGCCTTGATTATGGAAAAAGGGGGATTTTTGGCTTTTGAAGGTTTTCGAATAGTTGTGACTTATTGGAAATTTAGATATAAATTTTGAAAGATATAGAATTAATCCGAGGATGTATTTTAAATGCTCAATTTTTGTTTGAATCGTGATTGATAAGATTATTTAAAACTTGAGCTTACGTTTTGGGTTGATTATAATATGCTAAAGAGTTATCTCGAGGTTATTTGAGAAATTTTAAATTTTGTTTAGTTATAATTTTATGGAAGTTTAGTTAAAAAAAATGGAGTCGACGACTGATAGGATTATTTGGATATCGAGTTTTATTATAAGTTTAGGAAAAGTTATTAATGATATGATGAAAAGCTATCTTTGAGTGATTAAAGGAGTTTATATTTTAAGTTATGATTATGTTGGACAATTTAGAATGAATAGAAATTATGGCAGATTTTTTTTGAGACTTTTTGTGAAGACTCGAGTTCAAGAAGTTAGACTTATAATGGTAGACAACCAAGATAGCCCTAATAAGAAATGAGTATACCAAACTAGTTGCCATATCACTCATGACCATGATAGTGGTATATACTCAAGTGTAGTTAGTCATCGACCAAACCGATGAACATATCTTTGACTTACTCGACTTTTCCTCAAATCTAGATCTTTTATCGTGACCATCTAATTGTTTGAAACTTAGAAATGATTAGAATCATTCCCTTGACCATACCCTTATCTATGAGACTACCTTTTCTCTAAAAACTGTGTCTCTAACTTATCTTGATCTATGAAATTTTCGAAATTATCTTTATTTCATGCTTTAACCTTTTATTTTTGTGCATTAACTAGTACCTTATGAAAACCCACTTTCTATTTTGATCATTTGGCGTTCCCTATCGTGACTTTGATAATTGGAGCACAACACAAGACTTTTTCTTCCAACAAATTTTATATGCAAGACCTAGACAAGCCTACCTTCATGTAGGTATATCATGTCCCACTAAAACACGTCCCCTTATACTCTATTTCATGATACGACTTTCGGGTCATAATGACCAAACTGCAACCTTTACCATGGTACCGATATACTTTTAACTACAGATAGGGACTCAACCTCGACTTATATCTTTCAACCCAATATATTATTGCGATCTACTAAATCCCTTAAATGCTTAAGCTTGTGTTTTATCTTGACTGCTTAACCCTTGTCATTTTATTTGCATGTCTTATCTCGATTCACTTAGACACAACATCTTTCGCCCTTCAATATTGGCAACCCCTACTTTTCTCCCTTCCAATTAAATTGTTTCACTCATATTTCACTATGATTCCTCCGTAGAATGTGAAACCTTGTTCCTTTGATGTCCTTGTGCAAGTGTAGAAGTTTGATCGTGGCACCCTTCAGTTATACGAGACTAAATTTGGAAATCCCATAGAATTTTTATGATTATGAGGTTACAAGGTATATATAAGGACAACTGAAATATGTGGTCAACCCTACTAGATGAATTAAGGAATGTAAGGTGGATCAAGGATAAATAAACTCTACGGTTGACAAATAGTTAATCCCACTTTGGATGGTGTTCTTTTAAATTTTAACGATTTAAGGAATACGTTTCTAAGATGATTATGAACATGAAGTTAAGATAGGTTTCATTTTTTTTCTTTCTCCATCATAAATTAAAAGATCATTGGATTCCAATTTCGAAGAAAACACAAATAAATAAAGGATTGAGTAAAATTTTCATTATGATGATAAAAGATTGAGTTATGAAGATATGATCAAAGGAGAGTAGACTTCTCGATTTACAAATTGGCTCTTCATTATTGAGAAATTTTTGAGGTGATAAATAGAGTGTGTAAATGTTATTAGATTGAAGGTGATTTCGAAATTCTTGTTGCTATGAGGATAAATTTTATGATAGGTATGAATAAGAATTTCATATTAAGGTGAGTTGATTCTTACCTTCGACAAAATAAATTGAAGATGTATTAAAAAATTTCGAAGAGATTGTGGAAGAGAAAATTTAGTTTGAGAAATATATATATATATATATATATATACACACACATGTTAGAAGAAAAAGATTATCTACTTATTGAATTTAAATTATATAATAAGATACTGGATTCAAATATTTCTAGAATTTAAAATTTACAAGTTTAGTAGATCTCAAATGTAGTAAAGAAGAAAGAAAACATGTTCAAGGAACTTAAAATTTTCCTATGGAATATAAATTGAAGAGAAATAGTTGAAGTGTGGAGTATCGAAATATATTGATGACTCTTGGTAAATCACAAACTTAGAAGATCGTAACGACATCGAGAATAAATTTAGATGATGGAGTTATTGATAGATCGAGGAAGTTATTACCTATCCTCAAATTACACAGAATATAATATTTGATGGTGGTGTGATTAAATCAGATACTAACGGGTTGTCGTACGATCATCTCCTAAACTATATCCAAATTTTGATTGTCTAGTTATCTAAATTATTGTTATCCAAATTGCTTGTTATCGTTGGATTCTGTTTTCGAATCATTACTTAAATTTCTTATCGATTAAAAACTCTTTCTCCCCCTTCGACCCTGCCTAACCTATCTACTACTAAATTTCGAGGACAAAATTCTTTTAAGTTGGGTAGGATGTAAAACTCCCTTAAATTTCTACTATGATTTTTTATAAATAATTTGGTACTGATTTTGTACTTCGTATGTATACGTCGCGTATGAATTTGTCATATTGAACGTCGCATATGAATTCGTATTTTCGTATGGCTCGTCGAGTGTGAATATGTGCGAGGTACATATTTTTAGAAAACAAATTCTCTTTTTATTTTTTATTATATAGAAACATAGTTTTCAAGATAATATATTGTAAATACTTTCTCGCCTGAAGTTGTCAAAATCATCGCGTCAAGATTTTTCCAAAATTTTATTTGTTTTATAGTTTAAATATACTAGTAAAATTTAGAAACGAAGATCGTGAATATTTGCATGCGAGATTCATGAATCTAATTCATGAATACAATTTAATTTCTAATTTTCGAAATTAGTTAATATAAATATTTTATTATTGGAAAAGATATTTTAAAAATAATGTTTGGTTTAAATTTAAGGCTAAATTGCACTTTGATACCCTCAACTATTCCGGTTTTTCAACTTCATATCCTAAACTATTTTACTCAACAACTTAATACCTCAACTATTATTTTTTTCAACTTCATACCTAAAATTTTAAAAACCTCAAAAATGCCCTTATTCCTTCCCTCTCCCCTTCTTCCCTCCCCCCTACCTTACTCCGGCCACCCCCTCCTCCCGCACAGCCCCAGCCCCCCTCCCTCCCGTCCCGTCCTCCCTCCGGCCACCACCTCTCCCGCTTCCGGCCACCCCCCCTCCCGCTTCCGGCCGCCTCTCCCTCCTTCCCGCTTCCGTCCACCCTCCCCAAGCCCTCCTCCTCCCACGCTGCCGTGCCCTAGGGGGAGAGACGGGGGCGGGTGGCCAGAAGCGGAAGGGAGGAGACGGCCGGAAGCGGGAGGGGAGGAAGGCGGCCGAAAGCGGGAGGGGGTGGCTGGAAGCGGGAAGGGGAGGTGGGGAGGTAATTTTTAAGTTTGATCAAGGGTATTTTCGTCCAAAAATTTTTTGGGTATTAACTTGTTACAAAAAAAGTTTAGGATATCAAGTTGAAAAACAGAAATAGTTGAGGGTATCAAAGTGCAATTAAGCCTAAATTTAAAGTAAATTTGAATGAGATTTTTATGGAATATCCCGATAGTTTAATTTTAAGACGGGATTTATTTATATGGGTTGGTTTGAATTTTAATTTGATTTAAAATAGATTTAAAGGGGATTAGTTTAAATTGTTTGAATTAAAAATGACGTTATCTAAAAAGGATTTAAACCGTTCTAATCCTTATCCAAATAGGAGACTCCACCTCATATATAAGGAGAGGCTCCTATCTCTATTCCATCAGTTTTTTAACCCAAATTCTACAACCCAAGACATCGTGCATCGTGTCCGTGTTCCCCTTTTCCATCCACTATATGGTCTCCCAGTAAAAAAATAGTAACTTCTGTCCTATCCGACACACCCGGACGTCCACCGTGCCGTGTCAGACACCCCCCAACACGGACTCATCCTATCCCAATCCTAAACCTACTGCCACCACAATCTCCGTCCCCGGCCACTGCAACCCCGCTGCCACCGTCGGCATCATCACCCTCGACTTCCTTCGTACCCCGTCTCTCTATAATCCAATCCCAGCCAACTAGCAACCACCACTGCCATTGTCGAAACCACCAATTCCCTGACCTCGGCCCATGGCCGACCCCCACTGGCCACTCCCTTCCGCCGCTCCCTGCACCGCGACGCCACCAGTATCAACGCTAACTTCCACCAGATTTCTCACCGCCGACCAATCCCGGTCGCTCTGGCTCAAACCCCGCCATCTACGGCTTCCTCATCCCTAAACCTCCAAACCGCCACCGCAGCCACCCACCGGAAACCCCCAATCAACTCGACAAACAAACACCACCGCCGCTACCACATCGTCACCACCACCACCACCAACACAAAAAGGAAAAAAAAACCAAAGAACCCTCACCTCCATCGGCCACCGCCGTCTCCGTGCCCGCGTCGTCGCCCCGACGAGTGAAGCACGCCACCGTGTGGCTTCACCTCCTTCGACGCAAGGGTCGCACTCCGGCCAGCTCACCACGGGCGACCCCCGATTCCGTCGCCCAGCACCTGTCGCCTCAGCGGCAGCCACCGCACCGCTTCCACGGCGCTGCGTGCCTCCGGCGCCGACCGACCTGTGGAAGCCCCTCTCGAGTCTCCGGTCAGCGACGCCGCCGCCATCCGTACCGCCCAAGCCCAGTAAGCTTTCCGCTCCTCTCCCATATTCCTCTCTCTTCTTCTCCCTCTCCGTTCTCTCCCTCTCGGGAGTAAATTTGGGGGGAATAAAACCCTTATTCCCTCACCCCTCTTTCTTAAAAAACTCTACTATATATTTCGTACAGTGAGAGCTACATTCTTTTATTATTTTAGTTATTTTGTTATTTTATCATGATTATTACTAATTTATGTTTACATATGTACTACATATGTATGTACGTATGTATATAAGTATAACAATATTCCTAGAAAAATTCATATGATTACTGTTTATAGTATTATTATTATAATCATTAGGATTATTTTTACAAATTGACTAAAATTAGGAATTAATATTATTTATGATTATATATTTAACTTAGTATAGATATTATTACCAATAGTATCAATATTATTGATATTACTATTTGTGTTAATTATTATGATCGTTTTTATTTCATCATGATTATCACTAGTTATGGTAATCTTTTCAAATTCTTTTTTGTAAAATATGTATACACGGTTTATTATAAATATTATATTTGGCTTGGCCTATATTTCAAAAAGAAAATTGGTTTTAAAGCCCTAAATAATTTTCCAAATTATTAATATTTATCTAAATTATTTTTACTAACAAGATATAGTTTTCTATCTAAAAATATATAGGAAATTAGAGTTTTCTGTTAAAACAACTTCCTTTATATTTTGTAGTTATAGTTAGTCTAATCAAAATCTACTTTCAAATGTTATAATTAATTTCTAATTAGTATATGTATCTACCTCCTCAAACCCTCTTCAATTATCATCACTAATTGTGACTAAACTGTGCTTTCCTATCTTCTCGGGAATTTCGGACCCTTATGCATCGGCCATGGCTATTGGACAAAACAGGACATCACGATCATCGCACCACAACAGGCGACGCACCAGGCAAGATACCTTGCCATAATTTACTGTTTATAATTATTTTGTATTTTATTTATTGCATATCACTGTGTATTTATTTCCAGTTCTTTTAGCTGTACCATTATCAAAGTTCCTGATTTATTGCATGCTCAGTGATATTAGTTGTACTTTGTTATTATCCTTTGATTGTATATAGCTCTAGAGTTAAGGACTACCATCTGTAGTGTATTGGATAACCTTGACACAGTTGTATCACGATATATGTATGAGATGAGTAGCATGTAGAGGTACTTACATGTTGGCTTATCACCCGTGCGCATGCTTTAAGTCTAACTGCTAATAGAGGCATGTTAGGAGACTTAGCAGTTAGTAGAGGTACATGATCACGGATGCGACCTAGATAGGTACATCGGGTGGGGAGAACATTTCCTTATCGTATGGGCTTCTATTACACACTCCCTTGTAACCCGGAAGCTCCGCTGGAGATACGGGTATGATGACCCCGTCAGGTTGGCTACTGTCATTTTTGAACGTCACACCAAAATAGGTGATTGCCAACGGTTATTACCGTGACAAATATTTTTTGTCACGGTAATAACCGTGACGAATTGGCCGTGACAAATTTTTGTAACGCTTTTCGTAACGGTTATTACCATTACGATAATAAATTTTTGTAACGCTTTTTGTCACGGTTATTACTGTTACTAATTTTATTTTCGTAACAGTTATTACCATTACAAAAATGTGCTATTACGTCACTTATTTTTCACTTTTGTAACGGTTATAACCGTTACCAATATCCTTTTTTGAAAGAAAAAAAAATATATTCAATATATTTTCCATTAACCTATATTCAGAAGGCTTCAAAGCAATATGTAATCGAAGATGAACTCTTATCAATATGCACATAAATTCATATATATTACAAGTTGAATACAACATATAACATTACAAGATCTAAGCCTCAATATCAACACAAAGGAGAACCATTTCTGTTCTCAATTCAAATTCATATTACAATAGTTGAATACAACATATAACTTTACAAGATCTAAACCTCAATATCAACACAAAGGAGAACCATTCTCTTCTCAACAAGTTGTATGCATTAACTGTCATGCATACTCGATCATTATCTTAAATTGCATGTAAAATATGAGTTTTATTGATACATGAAAACCATGATGCACTTAATTAACATATGCACACATGCACACACAAAAACTATACTTGGATATGTGGTGACAGGACAAACGGAGATACCCGAGGCAAGTTAACAAGCTTCACATCCTGTAGGGAAACCACAGCGATTCCATCCTGCAGGTTAACAATTCTTCATGTGGATTTCCATCAGGCTCTTACACCCAATGGAAACCACAGCGATTCCTGCACTTGTGACATGAACGAGACCCTTCAACTCAAGGTCCGATAACAGCTCGAGTAAACCCACATCTTTCATTCCTCGATCGAAATCTGGGTGCAGTAGCACAGATTTAGTTTCTTCACCTTCTTGCAGCCGATGGATATAGAAGCCAAGCAATCATCAGTAACTCCAAGGCACCTGCTAATTGCTTCCATGTATCAGAAACGCGAAGAGATTGAAACAGAGGATAGATGATTAGTTTGAATATATACCTATAGAGGTCAAGCTCTTCAAGCTTGTGGCAGTTTGAACCAATATAAGCTAGTCCTTTGTCTGCAATTCCCTCGCAGAAGCCCAATTTTAATACCATTAGCTCAGTGCAGCTTGATAAACATTTCAATGCTGCAAAAGAGGAGAGATTAAATGACTTCAAGGTGATAACCCCTATAACACAACTGTATTCATTGCAAGAGAAATCTGACTCACCTGAGTCATTGATGCTACAGTCAGGATAATAGAATGATTTGAAGAAAGCATAAGTGGACACAATAAAACATAGGGACCTGGTGAGAGTCGAATGTGGCCTGCAAGAATGAACAAAAAGTTGCTTCACAGGGCAAACTTAAATAGTACTAAAAATCAAGCCAAACGCACAAGCTTTCTGAGCTTTCAAAAAGATGAAGATTCAGTGAATTTTGTAACAATCAATACAAAAAAGAACGGGTATATTCGAACTTACTGTATTCTTCCTGGGATATCATTGAAGGATGATGACCCCCAATTTAATCACAAGAATAAAAAAAAACCCCAATCAATTCATTTCCAAATAAAGACCATCAACATACTTACATACATAAATCAAAATTTTCAAGCCAAATAAATACCTTGATCTTCATGAGGAGATCATATTCGGTCATTCCAGGCATGCAGTAGTCTGTAATGACGAGATTCACTTCAAGCTCCTGAAACCATGAGAAATGAACATATGCCCATCTCAGTAAACCATCTAAATTCACCCAAAATTGATTAAGATTTTTTTGGGGTTCTCACATTCTTGCTCCATGTCCTAATCATCTTGCTAAGAAAAAAATGACATGGGTCTTTAATTATCATAACCATACAGTGTCAGTCACAATGTTTGTTACAAAAGGTCATGATTAATTGTTCTGGTGGATATCCATAAGTGAATAATTTGACGGACTTTAGAGAGTTGTAGTTGGGGGGTGGTTTCAGAACCAAGGTGTTGTTTTGCAAAACCCATGTTAGTTAGGAGGGCTTTCAAAATCAAATTCGAAAGGATTGTCAGCAAGAACAAATGACACTATATAGATATAATCATATGTACTGTAGCAGTTTTCTTGCATCCCATTCCAAGCCCTAAATTGATGCATTTAAAAAGAAAGTTTAAAAAGACTTAAAACTAAAAAAAAACTTACATACATTTTTTTTAAAAATACCTAAAATCAATGGAGGAAGTCGAAAGAAGGAAGGAGTCGGGAGGAGTTGGAGATGGCGTCGAAGACAGATGCAAAATCATATACAAGAGTATTAACAAGTTACACTACTTAATCGCGGTACAGTATATGAAGATAAAAGTAATCTCTTCTCAGAAAAACAATAATAACGAAAAGAAGATGAAGCAGGATTTATGATTGGAACATCAAAATAAGAGTTGCTTTCTGTTAATGCAGAGGGTCTAAGTGGACATCAGGAAGTTGGAAGGCTGTAAGAAGCCCTCACCTGTGTATCAAGGGATAGGTTTAGGACAGCATAGGTGGTTGAAAATACAGAGATTGCCTAGAGTACATACCATAGCAAGTATCAGGAACCTAACAAGATAGGTACTAATCTAAACAATAGATAACAGTCCGAGCTATTCCTGTTTCCAGGAAAAAGTGAGGACATCAAATTTGGTTGGGAAGAGTGTTAGTTCACAAATCGACTGAGTAAAATGTGTGTCCAGAGTTAGGAAGAAGTGTTCTGTTTCAAAGGATGTAAACTGCTATTTTCTAATATGGTTCTGTACATTACTAAATATATTTTCTCGTTCCATCCATTCTTTAGAAGGGTCAGGTCAGGTAGAGGGAACAACACCTCTCTTGCTATGTTTCAGAACCTTCAGTTCAGTAATAGAATTAGCTATCAATTTTGTCCACTGGTGGGGATACTTTTGTTGTCAAATTGGTGCACAAACATATGTTGCAGTAAATCCTTGTGACAGTGCTCTATGATCAATTGGTTGTGGCTTCTAATTTCATCATGGTTCCAGTCAGTTCCTTTTATTTGACATGGTTTAACTAGTTGGAAATGGATACATATGCAGGACATGGCCTAACCAATGTACCCCTACAGTATAGAGTTTTGAATTGTGGAAAGGGTAGGAACGGTATAAAGTCGAAACTATCTTGATATTCGACTTGAAATTGATACCATATGTCTCCTACACCAGTTTTGACACTTGGTGTTAGACTCTAAAGAGTATGATTGATAGGAGAATAGTTGTGAATGATGAGCCTCTTCTCCAATCTTATGGGATATGGCTAATAGATAAAGGAAATCGAACCCTGCCCTTCATACCAGAACTGTGAACCTAGCACTTTAGCCCAACACAACTGCAGGTAGTATTGACATCACTGATATTCATTGTCCACCACCCCATGCCTTCAATGTGTGATAATGACACCAGATATATATATATACAGGCTTACTGCAAATGCAATGTGAGGGTAGCAAGAGTCAGATTCCCTATAACAGCCACACATGACTGTATCATATATCAGTCAAACATAGCAAATAGATAAGAGACTAGAGTACCCATCCACGTAGGTCCAGTTAGCACAGCTACATGTCAAGCCATCTCGAGTCAGAATTTGTGGGTTCATATGAGATAGGAACGTCTCAGGAATCCAATTTTCCTTAACCCCTGAATAGGAAAAACAAAGGACAGTAGTGAGCATAGGTAGCTAAGTAGCAGATACGAGTTATCACAGAAATAAGGACACTCGTACCCCTGCAGCAAACTTAAACACCTGTCATAAGAGTAAGAGTAGACTAAGGTTGGAGTCCCATGAATGCACATCTGAGTTCGAAGGCAGGTTAGGCCATATCTAGCAGTATAGGAGTTCATGTGTGAGTAAAGGAGAGCATATGCGTATGGAAGTATGGTAAACAATAGCTGCACTAACCAGCACACGTAGTAGCAACATGGAGTAGTAAGACTCCCTGTGCACCCAATTTCGAGTACAAACAATAGAGGCAATGATGGGGTACCAGGTGTAAACTTTCAAATCCCAAAAGCCCAGGAAAGATAATATTAGAAAGGAGGAATCCCAGGATTACTATAGGCCCAGGACACACCATATTTCAGTTTCAACCACTTTTCCTTCGAATTCAACAATGTGGCATCATTCGGTTACAACTTACAAGAATAACTGTTATCTGGGAAAAATTCTGGTCAGATGTTCACCTTTCACTGATTGCTAGTGTATTGATTAAACATACTCGATTTTGGCCATAAAACCAGTCTTTTGGAGTCCTGTACTTGAGTATCTTATTACTGAATTCTGATTAGCCACATGGGTTGGCCTGCATTCCTGAGTGCACCCTTAACTCAGTCCTGAATCTTGTTTCAGACCTATGAAGTTGAACTACTTCTTTCTTTTTAATCTAGTTAGCTTAACCTATCTATAGATCAGCAAGGAAAGGTAATCCTAATGTTCATGTGAGGGTATCAATAAGTAAAAGTGAGGGGAATGTAGTACAGGAAATTGATAAGGCAGTTGTGCTTATGAGTATGCATATACCCACAGGTTTGTGATTCCATATCTAGCCTCTTGCAGGGAGTGTAGGCAAGGTAAATCAGGCCTTAACCACTAGCAACAGCAGCAACATAGCCCTGTGTACAGACATGAATATGTCCTAGTGACCTGAGTGTGTAAGAACACATGACCTAGGAAATCTGTATTGGGTATAATTGATAAGCTATACCCTGTGTGCAGGAAGGGGAAGACTCTTTCTGGAATCAAATTCTACATCCAGGAGGTAGACAAGGGTGTAGGTAGGAGGATGACTTGATAGGTTGGCCATAGAAGGAGAGATAGAGTATGTGTATGTGACACCTATTAGGTATAATTGATAGATAACATTAAAAATCAAAGTTATGCCATGAAGACCAAGAGTAAAACTGAAATTCATTGTAATACAAAATGTATTTGCTGGATCACATTTATTTTAAGATCCAAAAGACGTTGATCTCAGAAGAAAAGTGAGCCTGCAGCCAGTGTTAAGAGCAGTTGTGCATCACTTAAGCATTAGTAATGTAGTAGATAATGTCCAGCTATGGTATTTCCTATTGCATATAAATCAAATATTTAAAAAGATACCATGAAGTATGTTGGTCGTCATGGAAGATGAACATATAGTTGGGGAGACCGACACGATTCTTGAAATAAAAAGAGGGGACAAGACCGAAATTATGAAAAACAAAAGGAGTATTAGGATATTATCTGTTCCAATCATTCCCTTTGAAGGAACAGAAGAAACATTACATTCACGGCCGAGTAATTGGAACAACTTAAATCTGCAAACATACAAATTGCCTCAAAACATTTAGTGAATAATTTTGGGACAGTGTGAGTTTGCTTTACAAGTTTATTCCAAGTAAAAACTGATATACGACACGTCGTCATCTAGGAAATATAGAGAGGTGACACAAATGTCATCTAGGAAATATAGTGAAGATAGGTATAAGAAATATGAACTTTATGACAGACAAATACCAAAAATTACACAAATCAAAGAGAATAACCCCTAAAATGCACAGAAACTCCGAAAGTAGTAGTGTCCATGTGTGCCATGTATCAGACACGACACAAGCATTCCAAAGCACACTAGGTCACACCTAAACCAAACAATGTCATATCCTATTTGCATCCTAGCAACATAATAGGTACCCATTTGAAAGGGCATGGAAAATCATGATGGATACCAGATCAGATCAAGCGAAGTAATTTATAATATATTATTGGTTAGATGAATTGTTTTCGAGGATCCACACAAGAACCTGACCTTGCTTAAAAATGGAACAAAAATGGGAGATGCACATGATTCAAAATTGGTTGTGCATCCTAAGTAGAAGTATTGAAAATGGACAATTAATTTGCTGTAATGTTGCCAATGCACATGGCTCTGTCTTTCCTTGTGAACCAAGAGGCCCAAAGATGTAAGCAAATCATGTAAGACCTATAGATATATTGATACAAAATGAGGATATGATTCCTGAAATGAAAAAGGAGAACGTATAGCAAAACTAGAATCAATACAATTAAAACCGAGTATATTGACTATCTATAGTCCAAGCATTCCTTCCAAAGGATCACAAAGAATGTTTCACTTTTACCCGAGTTATTGGAACAATTATCTTGCAAAAGCAGAAATTGCCTCAAACAATCAATTTATTAACTTTGGACAGTGTGCTTGCCAAAAGTAAAAACTGGTATTAAATAGGTTTATATAAGAAAACATGGCACCAATCTTCACAATATCCTAATACATTTTAGAGTATCCATCACACAGATTTTGGAGTGTTGTGCTTCCTCGTATGTCATTAAGGTAACAATGAAGAACGAAACCAAGAATTATAAAGATCACGGCATACGTCGTTAAGAAATATAAAGATTACAACAGTTTCGGTATCAGACCCTTCCTATGAGTATCGGGATCGATGGTATTGGCACTATCGACAGTTTCGGATCGGAGTATCAGATTTTTTTGATATCGGAAAGCAAGTAATTATTAATAAATTATTAAAATTTTAGAAAAATATATATATTATACATTTAGGCATAATTATAAATATTTTCTGGGTTGTTTCTTAGTAATTTTGAAATTGAATGAAATAGTAGTCACCCTTCCTGACCAGTTTACCTGTGATAGATATTTTTCTCTTTTTACATGCTTTTACAACCTTATTATGCTTTTACACCCTTCTTGATTGTGGTCTTTTTCGTTTAATTTTTTTTTTGCCGAATTGACTGAAAAAGAGACCCCCAAAAGTCCTAGAAAAGGGATAAAAATTCTAAAGGTCACTATTCTAAAAGATTGTTTGAAAAGTAGGAATTTCATTTGTCCCTTCAGCTGATAATGTCACTAAAAGATTATCACATTCCCTATAGCAAACTTCCTTTGTAAGTTTTCCCTTATGCCTAGACTCGTATATCAGTTTATAGCTTTCTACATCTACAACAATATACATTCAGGACTTGTATAAATTGGATCAGGAGATTCTTCTACCACAGGTGTATAAATCAGATTTCTACATCTACAACATATATTAAGCAGGTCTATAAATCAAGTGTATAAATCAGGTGTACACTTTATGAAGCAGATACTACTTACAGTGATAAAAAATTACTTTAAACCCCACAACTAAGAACAATTATTATTAAACAGGTGTTTAACAATAGCCCAAAATTTCAGTTTAACAAATTAGATGGAAGTACCTGATGAAAACTCCTAAAATCAGCAATAGCCCTAAAATCAATAAAGCCCTAAAACCCTAAGACCTCTAGTAGTGGCAGCAGTCATTCACCTTAGCAATAGCCCTAAAACCAACAAAGCCCTAAAACCATCTTTAGAGCTAAAGAAAGAAAGAAAAAAAAAACCCTAAAATCGGTTCAAACCAACTGAGGAAAGTACCAGGCCGAATGTGATGGAGGATTCCCCTGTTCAAACCAAAATCAAAAGATTAAAAAAAAACTTTAGAGGGAAAGAAGAAGATGTACCTATGGCAGCCGAGAGAGAGAGGGAAAGAAGAAGATGTACCTATGGCGGTCGAGAGAGAGGGAAAAGAGAGGGTCTCGGATGAGATGTCCAGGGAGTCGAGGGAAGGCGATCCTTTTCACCAGTAGAGGCTGCGGGCAGAGGTGGAAGCGCGCCGAGAGGTGAGGCGATCATTTTGGTTGGGAGGGAGAAGTAGCTGCCGATCCTTTTGGTCGAGGGAGAAGCAGCCGATCTTTTGTTGGCATGTGGGAGGGAAACGATCGAAAACTCAGAGGGAAAGTTGAAATTTTCAGAGGGAAATGAGAGGGATCGGGAAAAATGAGGCTTTGCACACTCTTCATGTCACATGTTTTGCATGTGATACATATGTGACAGAAAAGAAAATCTCTTCTAACGGTTATTAGTGTGAGTATAATTAAAAAAACATATATATATATAATAAAAATAATAATATATAATTTTTGATTTTTAGTAACGATTATTTAGCAATTGTAACGGATATAACCGTAACTATTTTGTAATGGTAATAACCGTTACTAATTATAAAAAAAAACTGTTACAAATTGTATGTTTTGGTGTAGTATGCGCTTAGGTCAATGGTGCCCAAGTGGGGACTATACCAGATCCCATTTACAGCCAGGGCTCATGCGACGTAAGTTCTGTTCTTAACTGCATGTTCACTTTAGTATGGTTAGATTACCTTATTGGTGTCTTGTCACTTACTTTTATTTGTGGCATATTTTATATTTAGTATTTATACAGCATATTGTTTATTGATGTTGTTACGTCCCTCTGAGGACCTGGTGAATTCTCCAGGTGTGCGTTTGTGGTTTTCGCAGGTGCACTCTCCATGGCCATGTTTTTCTCTCTTCTTCTGAGGGATTGCACTTGGATCGCCTTCGCATTGCTCGACAAAATTTTCTTTATCGTGTATTTCTCTCTTTCTAGTTGGTAGTGAATTTGTCTCCGCCCAACGATTGTATACATGACAATTCATAAGTTGATTCATAAATTCTTTCTTCTTATTTATGGATGAGATTAGTATCATGGTTTACTGTATTTTACAGCTGTGTATTCGTACGATGGTTCTATATATTGGAGTATACATCATATGCATGTAGCTGGCATGTCGACGTACTTTGTCCTAAGTATTTTGGGACTGAGGCGTTACAAGTGTCAATGTTCCATCAGCTTTAACACCTCCAGTAGAACCAACTCTTCCCAAACCGATGACAGCCGACAAAGGAAAACAGCATGTCTGTTTTGATAAAGTATTAAAGAAGTCTTCAACTTTTGGACTCGAGAAGCCGTATAACTTTGATATACTGGCTCAGCTAGCTAATACCCAAGATTGTCAATTTTTGAGCTACTCCGTCTTTCGAAGGAAACTCGAGAAACGTTGAGTGAAGCTTTGATGCAAGCTGATACTTGTCTAACGTTCCTCAAGAAGCCAGAGGAAGAGCCTGTAACATGCCTTCATTGTCATAGTGTAATAGAACTGATACCCAACATCACCTTTACACAAGATGATATGCTGTTGGAGGATAATCGTCATGACCGACCCCTCTACTTCACGGGATATGTCGATACCATGAAGGTTGATCGCATTTTGATCGATCCTAGGTCTGCACTTAGCATCATGCCAAAGACTCTACTAGATGCATTAAAGATTCCTGTACATAATCTTTCAACAACCATCACGACAATCTTAGGATTCAATTCTGGAAGAAGTAAACCTCTAGGAAAGATTCGTCTGAAGGTTCAAATAGGCAATCTTCGTACAAAGGTTACTTTCAACGTGATCGATAATCATGGCTCTTTTAATGCTTTGCTGGGAAGACCCTTTCTGCATGAGCATAACATTGTACCATCTACTCTACAACAATGCTTCAAATATATAGATGTCAATGGAGAGGTTCAGACGAAAGTAGCTGACTCAAATCCTTTCAGGGGTATTGAAACGTATTGCACTTACTCTCGGATGTACAAGGAAGAGTTCATGAAGGTTGTATTGACGATGGATAGTGAGGAAGATCAGAAAAATACTTCAAAAGATGTTCTCATGATCTCCGTCAAAGGACATACTATTCGTCCCTCTTCTTCGCAGGCTTTGACTATCCATCTTTCCTCTCATAACAAACAACCTCTTGCTGTAGAAAGGGAACAAAAGGAGATCACTCCTTCTGAGCCTCTGGTTATCGACCTTCGTCATAACAAACCTTCACCTTCTCCTTCTTCTTCTCCTCCTCTGGTTATCAACCTGACTAAGCCTTCTGTTAAGGCTAAGAATCCTCCTTCTCCTCCTCTGGTTATTAACCTTACTAAGCCTTCTGTTAAGGCTAAGAATCATGTTGTAAATGGTGATGTACAAATCAATAAAATAATATCTTCTTTACAGCATATTGATGTTTTTTATTATACTCGATGTTATTTAGAAATGCTAGATAACTTTGAACCACTTACCATAGGAGCAGTTCAACCTCTCCAAAAGGAAGTATTGTTCGAGCCAATGCAGGACTCCTTCTTCTTAGTTCCCTCCAGAAAGAAAGATGAACTTCCTATACTTTTTGGTAAAGGAACAGAACAGAAGATCATGTCCGATAGTGAAGAAAAAAATCACGATAACGGAAGACTTCAACTACATCGTTATAGTCAGCAATCAAAAGATATCATTCAAAATATGGGCTATAATTTTAAAGCTGGTCTCAATGGAGGTAAGGGAAGACGAACTCCTATTCGTGTCCCTACTCCAAAAGGAAAATCACAACAATACTACAGCAAAATAAAGCCAAGACTGGGTTATACTTCGCCAATACCAACTCCAGAAGCTTCTGAATCCGATGAAGAAGAATGATCTAACTCTTCTGATTCTATCTTATGGGATTCAGACACCAGTATTGGGCACGTCCATCAAGTGTCTCTATCTTCCAATTTAGTAACTGTCGAATTTTCGAAAGACGATGAAGACTTTGCCGAAGCCTCTGAATCTGATCCTTGGGCACAAAGGATGGATACTCAATGGAAGCATCGCTTCGAGCAACGTGAGCCACCAACTGAAGATCAGTTGGTTCAAGTCAATGTTAGAGATAAAACTTCCCCAAAACCAATATTCGTCAGTAGAAGCCTCCCGAAAACAGATAAACATGAACTGATCCAACTCATAAAGGGGTACATTGATGTATTCGCTTGGAGCTATGAAGATATACCGGGATTGTGTTGACACAAAGTCACAGTCAACCAAAATATTGACTACATTGACTAAATAATATCTGTATTAATTTAATACGACACACGACGTCTGCATAACAGTTCAAGACAGACGACAGCTCAGTCTCCGGCTCTCAGTGTGTTTTCGAGTCTGTATTTTATATTTTCATTGAGTCTAGACTTGTGTACTCTGAGTCTTGCTGAGCTCTTGACACTTAGTCTACAGCCTACCCAAAATCCCAAGCTCCACTGAACCAAACACTGCCCAAAAATCCCCTTAGAACCACTCTGTGCTCTGGAGACAGAGTTCGGGCCGAACTCTGCCTCCACACAGAGTTCGGGCCGAACTCTGTCCCCTAGAAATCAGGAACCCTAATTTTAGGGTTAGCTGGTTGCTAGTTGTCCAACGGCCAAATTTTTGAATTTTCTTACCCGAATTCTGGCCGAATTCTGCCTATAAAAACACTATAAATAGGGCATGAATTCTCTCATTCCAATCCATCCAATCTTCTTTTCTCTTCTCTCTTATAAGCTCAAGTAAGCCATACCCTTCCCATCTACTAGCCACAAGCCTCCTAAGTGTCGAGTGCTCAGCATCTCTCAGTTAGGATTCTTGTGCAAGAGTCGAAGAAGTCGCTTGGACAATTCTAAGCAAATCGCCACTGCGATCATCTGTTAGAAGTTGACGTGCTCTTCTGAAGAAAAGGCACGGGTTGTAAACTACTATTTCACAAATATTGGATTTAATCCTGAGCTAGAGTTCTCAGGCCTGGACTAGTCCTCCACGAGGGAAACCAGGTTAAAATCGCTGTGTTTGCGTATGCTCTTCTGCTCTTCATTTATTTTCCGTACTTTACTCTGATTATTTATTGTTGGTGAAAGAGTTATTTTTAATTGGCTATTTTTCTATATAAACTCTATTCACCCCTTTCTAGAGTTGCCATACTGTTCTTCAATTGGTATCAGAGCTCTGTTCTCTTTATAAGGACTAACATCCTAAGAGCTGATCCATGGCAACCACACAATCCTTGATTTCCAATCATGGTGAAGGTCAGTCCACTTATAGGCCTCCCCTATTTGATGGAACTAACTATACATATTGGAAAACAAGGATGAGCTTCTATCTTAAGTCTCTAGACTTTGACCTATGGACTGTCGTCACTGACGGTTACAAAAAGCCCGCCAGGATAGTTGTCGATGGTGACCTCATTGAGAAACCACACGACAAATATTCTGTCGAGGAGAAAAAACAGGCAAGTCTAGATGCTAGGGCTATTAATGCTTTATTCTTTGCTATAGACAGGAATGAGTTCAACAGGGTCTCTACATGCACCACTGCTTATGAAGTATGGAGACTTCTAGAAGTGACGCATGAAGGAACCACACAGGTCAAGGAATCTAAAATAAGCCGTCTCACTCAAGAATACGAAGCCTTCAAGATGAAGCCAAGTGAGACGATCACTCAAATGTTCATAAGATTCATCGACATCATCAATCCTCTATCCTTGCTTGGAAAGCAGTACTCAAACCACGAGAAGATTCGTAAGTTGCTCAGAGGGCTACCAAAGATTTGGAACCCTAAGGTGACAGCCATCATAGAAGGGAACGATCTCACAACAATGTCAATGGAGACCTTGATGGGTAAACTCATGACTCACGAGCTTGACCTCAAGGACTTCGAAGAGCCCGCTCCGAAGACCAGGGAGATCGCACTCAAAGCTCATCAACGAAGAGCTAATCATGATGAGACCGAAGAAGATAATTCGGATGATGAAGACCAAGCTCTCATGGTTCGCAACTTCAGGAAATTCCTTCGCTTCAATCGAAGGAAGAAGGAATCTCAAGAAGACGATGAAGAAGAGCCAACTTGTTACGGTTGCAAGAAAACTGGACATGTCCGAAAAGACTGCCCATTCCTGAAGAAGAGCAACCGCCATGAGAAGCCATACAAAAGGAACTCATCAAGGAAATATGCCAACACAGGCATTTGGCATGAAAGTGAAGCGAGTGACTCCGAGAAAGAAAAGGACTCTCCTCAAGATACAGCTAATGTGTGCCTAATGGCAACTTCCAACAAGGTATCTAACAAAACTCTAGATGACTTCTCTTTTGATGAACTTGGCGATGCTTTCACTGATTTACTCGATTATCACAAAAAGGTCATCGGTAAATACAAACATGCCAAGGATAAAATCAAAAGTCTTGAAGATGAGATACAAAGAGTTTCTTTACTTCTTGATAATGTTAGAAACACGACACCCACTAATGACACTGATGAAGTATCCAAGCTTAAATTAAGCTTACATGATGCTGAAGCACGTATTGAGCAACAAACTCAAGAAATCACTACACTCAACACGTTGCTTGCTGAAGAAAAGAGTAGACACAAGATTTCCATGACTAAGATATATGGCTTAAATATTAAGGTTGATGAACTGCAAGCTGTTTCTAAAAGATTAGAAACCAAATTGGGTAAACAGGTTGTTCAACCTCAAACCCAATCACATGGGCACAACACCACTCATGCTAGTCAACCACGTCATTCTCATGCAGCACATAACCATGCATTTATATACACAAACTTTCACAAACCACGTGCACGTAAGAACAATTCTCACTCAGTACACAATCATCATGCACAAAGACACAATCAACATCACTCCACACATAGAAATCATCATGCCATGCCATATAGACAAAATCATCATGCCATACCATATAGACAAAATCATCATGTCATGCCATATAGACAAAATCATCATGCCATGCCATATAGACAATATCAGCATGTCACACATCATAGACAATACCATCATGATATGCCTCATAGACACCATCACCATGCCACTCATTCTGTGCATAATCATCATCACCATGCCAACTCTTCACATCATGACCATCCTCATCCTGTTGCTTATAGATATTATTCTCATGCTCCTAGTATAAATAAGAATGCTATCTGTACTTACTGTAGATTACATGGACACATCTCACCACAGTGCAAATTTAGAAGACTTGTAGACAAAAAGATATATACTTGGTTTCCAAAGACTAACTTTTTAGGACCCTCAAGAACTCGGGTACCAAAGGTCACATCTACTCTTGATGTAGGTGGACCTTCCCTCTTCAACTGAAAGTAAGTGGATTCTCGATAGTGGATGCTCGCGACATATGACGGGAGACGCAAATCTTTTTGCATCACTATCGATGAAGAGAGAAGGATATGTATCCTTCGGTAACAATCTCAAAGGGCACATAATAGGTAATGGTATCATTGGTCATCCTCCTTCTCCTGTAATAAAGGATGTCTGCCTAGTGACCGAGTTAAAGCATAACCTGCTCAGCATTAGTCATCTTGCTGATCATGGATATGATATTAACTTTGGACAAAACAGTTGCTACATCTATGATAGGTCAACAGGAGACATTACTTTTGAAGGGAAAAGAGAGGACAACATCTATATTTTCTATCTTTCTGTAAATACTAACAATGCAGGTAGATGTCTATATGCCCACAAAGACGAACGACTACTTTGGCACCAGCGTCTTGGTCATGCCAACATGGATGCTATATCCAGGCTTTCTACCAAGAAGCTAGTGAGAGGATTGCCTGACATCACATTCAAAAAGGATACGGTATGTGCCGAATGTGAACTAAACAAGGCAACTAAATCCTCGTTTCATTCCATCAACTCTGTAAGTACTACTAGACCCTTGCAATTACTTCATATGGATTTATTTGGTCCTAGTAAAATAGCTAGCCTTGGTGGCAAACTTTATGCATTTGTTATTGTTGATGATTTTTCAAGATTTACATGGGTTTTCTTTCTCGCTAATAAGAGCGGTGCTATTTCTGTTTTCAAAGTTTTTGTGAAGAAAGTTCAAAACGAAAAAGGCTACATGATTACTCGAATCCGAAGTGATCATGGAGGCGAATTCGTAAATTATGATTTTGAAAATTTTTGTAATGCAAATGGTTTTGATCATGAATTTTCTTGTCCTAGAACTCCTCAACAAAATGGTGTTGTGGAGCGGAAGAATAGAACTCTCGGCGATATGGCCAGAGTCATGTTGAATAAATTTTTACTTCCGAAATACTTTTGGGCAGAAGCTGTCAGTACAGCATGCCACATTTTGAATAGGGTGCTAATTCATCCCATTACGAATAAAACACCCTATGAGCTTTGGTTTGGGAGAACCCCCAATGTTTTTTATTTTAAAATTTTTGGTTGTAGATGTTTTATCCTTAACACCAAAGACAACTTAGGCAAATTTGATGCCAAAGCTGACGATGGTATCTTTCTTGGTTATGCCGCCAAGAGTAAGGGATATAGAGTTTTTAATAAACGCTCACTTATGTGGAAGAGTCAACAAATGTGACTTTTGATGAAGACAACAGTGCAGTAGGTACTCTTGATGATGACGTTGAGCCATCAACTTCTACTCCAATGAATACTTCAACCGAAACTAATTCTCTGGAGGGTTTGCCTAAGAAATTCTCTTTCAAACCTTCTCATCCAGAAAATTTAGTTATAGGAGAAGTTTCACGTGGAGTAACTACTAGATCATCACTAAGAGACTCCGTTGCTAGCACTGCCTTTATTTCACAAGTAGAGCCTAAAAACATTTCTGAAGCTTTTAATGATGAATTTTGGATTTCTGCTATGCAAGAAGAACTCAACCAATTCGAGAGAAGCCAAGTATGGGAACTCGTTCCTAGACCGGTTAATCACTCGATAATTGGTACTAAATGGGTTTTTAGAAACAAAGTAAATGAAGATGGTTCAGTCACACGTAACAAAGCTCGTCTAGTAGCTCAAGGATACAACCAAGAGGAAGGTATCGACTACGATGAGACGTATGCTCCTGTTGCTAGACTAGAATCCATTCGGATGCTTTGTGCTTTTGCTAATTTTCAAAACTTTAAATTATTTCAAATGGATGTGAAAAGTGCTTTCTTGAATGGTTTTATTAAGGAGGAAGTTTATGTGAAACAACCTCCTGGCTTTGAAAATCACAAATTTCCCGACCACATGTTCAAGCTAAAGAAAGCGCTTTATGGCCTCAAACAAGCCCCCAGAGCTTGGTATGAAAGGCTAAGTAGCTTCTTACTTGGGAAAGGTTTTTCAAAAGGGAAAATTGACACTACACTGTTTATAAAATCTTTTAAAGACACTATTCTGTTGATTCAAATTTATGTTGATGATATCATTTTTGGTTCTACTGATGAAACCCTCTGTCAAGAATTTGCCAAGTGTATGCAGACAGAATTTGAGATGAGCATGATGGGAGAGCTCAACTACTTTCTTGGTCTGCAAGTGAAACAAATAGCTAATGGAACTTTCATCTGCCAATCGAAGTATACCAAGGACATGCTGAAGAAGTTCGATCTTGACAACGTCAAACCAATCAGCACGCCAATGGCTACTTCAACCAAACTCGAACCAGATGAGAGCGGCAAACCCGTTGATCAACGTAAGTATCGAGGTATGATAGGCAGCTTACTCTATTTAACTGCTAGTCGTCCCGATATCATGTTCAGTGTTTGCCTATGTGCTAGATATCAAGCTAATCCTAAGGAATCACACATGACCGCGGTTAAGCGTATCTTTCGATACCTTAAGGGTACGGTTACAGTGGGCCTATGATATCCCAAGTCAACATCATTTGATCTTATTGGTTATTCCGATGCTGACTTCGCTGGATGCAAGGTCGACCGTAAAAGTACGAGCGGCACATGTCATTTATTAGGAAAAGCTTTAGTCTCCTGGTTTAGCAAGAAGCAGAACTCTGTCGCACTATCCACAACAGAAGCTGAATACATAGCAGCTGGGCGTTGTTGTGCACAAATTCTGTGGATGAAGCAAACCCTTGAAGACTATAAGTTATCTTTTATGCATATTCCTATATTCTGTGACAATACTAGTGCCATTAATTTGACTAAAAACCCTGTCTGTCACTCACGCACTAAACACATTGAGATCAGACACCACTTTTTGCGTGATCATCAGCAAAATGGCACGATTAACTTAGAGTTTATTGACACTGATCATCAGCTAGCAGATTTCTTTACTAAGCCATTATCCGAAGAGCGCTTCAATTTCCTTTGTCGTGAACTCGGAATTTTGGATGAAGCAGTTATAAGTTGAGACTCACCTGCGTAAATATCGAGTATATTTTGATTCTTTTACGACGAATTTGGTATGGGTACAAGCCGAAAGGGTCCTTCTGACAACAAGGCGTAAAAGCCTAAGCGACACGGTGCACTAGTCCTCAGGACTACCGCTAGCTGGGATCCGGCCCCTGCAGCTAACCCATGGCAAATTTGAAATATTGAATTACAATATATTTCCTTATTTGTTATATGGTTTGTTTTGATTTAATATTGCCTAATTGATTTTTCTAAAGTTTATTCTGACTTTTGAGTACCTCTCTATGTACTTCATTGATTTCATCAAACTTTTATCCTCAACCATCACTTTTCTTCAACACTTAACCAATTTTTCTATCTTTTCAGCCTGTTTTCTGTTCTGGACCACTAATCCAGAACTCGGGCCGAACTCTGCCCCCAACAGAGTTCGGGCCGAGTTCGGTCCAATTGTTCCAGAGTCGGGATCAGCCTCTGCCGTTGGATCATTTTAGATCATACGGTCAGAATTTCTTCCGACCAAAGAAAACCCTCTATTATATTTTGGGTTTTCTTCTCTCTCCTTCACTATTGCCTCCTTCCTTACCTCTCCAAACTCTTTCCTTCAAACCCTAACCCTAGTTTTTGATCTAGAGTGCTCCATTACTCCTCAAAATCAAGGGAAAGGAGTTTCTCATCATTCTCTTCCACTGTTTATTGATTATTTGAGGTATCATTCTTGTCTTCTATACTTCACACTATCAAGTTCTTTTATGGCTCCTCGCTTGTTCAATCGTGGAAAGAGGATTCGAACTGAGAGTGTTTCCTCTTCGGATTCTCCTCCAACGAATGAACAGATCATTGAACAACTTCAACCACCTCATCCATTGTTCAACCCACCTCGTCCTCGAAATCCTTCTACCTATGACAACCGATTATTTGTCTCACTAGATGCCTCAAACAACTGGTTTAGTGACTATCGGAATCGTCAGGTATTCGCAGGACATCCTATTAATTTTTCTATCTTCTCTCAATATGATGCTTTATTTCATGACCTCTGTTTTGATGAGCTTATCACTACCACTTCTGCTATCTATCGTCATGCGGTCCAAATGTTCTACTGTAACATGACCTTTGATGATCTCTATATTTATTCACGAGTTGCAGGTATCAATATATCTTTTGATGACTTTGACTTAGCCGAATATCTTGATCTTCAAGAGCCCAATTCTTGGGAAAAGCTAGTTGACGCTCGCTCGTTCCGTTTTCCCGATGGAATTTCCCTTGAGAGCTTCAAGGACGATTTGTGTACTCCATACACACGTCCTCGCAAGCTCATGGCTAAATATCTCAATCCATATTTTTCTGATCTTCATTGGATTATCTCTAACACCATTCTACCCAAAACAGGTTCCCATGATGACATCACTTATCTTGAGATATCTGCTCTTTATCATCTTCACTTTGGAATTTCTTTCAATCTTCCACGTACAATGATGGACTGGATGATTCACTGTAGAAAGAAACCACGAGCTCTGGTTTATCCTTTGTACCTTCCTATGATCTTTTGTGCATTTAACATACCACTTGATATCTGTCCGTTCTTGCCTGCTCCTGCTTTCCTGTCCAAGGCACGACGTACTCAGGCAGTTGTCGCCTCTCCTGAGGCTTCTGAGCATTCTGATGATGCGGAGTCTGACCCCCCTCCTTTCGGTTAGGCTGCACCTCCTCCACCTGCCACTCTTGACTCCATCCAGACCATGCTCCGGGAACGTTTCGACTTAGAGGCCGATCGGTGGGCTCAGATGGACTACCGCACTACCCTGCAGATGAGTGCACTCTGTAACTCGCTGCATGATATTCGGTACTCCATGTCCCATCATCCTACTATGGCCATTCCCATGCAGCGGGATCCCGATCGTAAGGGATATCGCATTGATGATCCGTGGGTCATGCGTTACCTGGATCCGGGTGCTGCTCTTGTGGATCCCAGACGTTCAAACTCTCCTGGACCATCTCATGCTCCATGATGGAGATTGGCTACTATCTGCTGCTGCTACTGATGATGATCTTAGTTATTACATTTTCATTTCTAGTTAGTTAGTTTCAGTTTTATGTACTTGGATGCTTTTAAACTCTGGTTGTGTGTTTGACATTTGGTTATGACACTTTATGCTAGTACTTCTTTTGATTATTTCTATACTGTTTCTTCTCTGCTTGGTGTGGTTGTATTACTATTAATTGTCTACTGCAGTTTTCTTTTATTATTCATTCATCTGCAGTCTATATTGCTAACTGCTAAAAGGGGGAGAACTATGTATATTCTGCCTGGATATATATGGCTGGATATACTTGTTTGGTATCATATCCTATCTTTTCGTTGGATATATATGGCTGGATATACTTGTTTGGTATCATATCCTATCTTTTCGTATTTCTGTGCTTGTTTGTGCTTTTTGGGAGATATTATACAGGTTTCTATGCACTATTTATGGGGGAGCTATTGCTTCTAGCTCAGCACCATTCACTGATTACGGAGGAGCTATTACATTCTAGCTCGGCATCAAGTATGGGGGAGCTATGTTGCTATAATCAACTGTGTCCAGGTATGAATACTGAATATACATATATTATTTTGTCAATTATCAATATGGGGGAGATTGTTGACACAAAGTCACAGTCAACCAAAATATTGACTACATTGACTAAATAATATCTGTATTAATTCAATACGACACACGACGTCTGCATAACAGTTCAAGACAGACGACAGCTCAGTCTCCGGCTCTCAGTGTGTTTTCGAGTCTGTATTTTATATTTTCATTGAGTCTAGACTTGTGTACTCTGAGTCTTGCTGAGCTCTTGACACTTAGTCTACAGCCTACCCAAAATCCCAAGCTCCACTGAACCAAACACTGCCCAAAAATCCCCTTAGAACCACTCTGTGCTCTGAAGACAGAGTTCGGGCCGAACTCTGCCTCCACACAGAGTTCGGGCCGAACTCTGTCCCCTAGAAATCAGGAACCCTAATTTTAGGGTTAGCTGGTTGCTAGTTGTCCAACGGCCAAATTTTTGAATTTTCCTACCCGAATTCTGGCCGAATTCTGCCTATAAAAATACTATAAATAGGGCATGAATTCTCTCATTCCAATCCATCCAATCTTTTTTTCTCTTCTTTCTTATAAGCTCAAGTAAGCCATACCCTTCCCATCTACTAGCCACAAGCCTCCTAAGTGTCGAGTGCTCAGCATCTCTCAGTTAGGATTCTTGTGCAAGAGTCGAAGAAGTCGCTTGGACAATTCCAAGCAAATCGCCACTGCGATCATCTGTTAGAAGTTGACGTGCTCTTCTGAAGAAAAGGCACGGGTTGTAAACTACTATTTCACAAATAGTGGATTTAATCCTGAGCTAGAGTTCTCAGGCCTGGATTAGTCCTCCACGAGGGAAACCAGGTTAAAATTGCTGTGTTTGCGTATGCTCTTCTGCTCTTCATTTATTTTCCGCACTTTACTCTGATTATTTATTGTTGGTGAAAGAGTTATTTTTAATTGGCTATTTTTCTACATAAACTCTATTCACCCCCCTCTTGAGTTGCCATACTGTTCTTCAGATTGGATCCTCAGATCGCTACCCATAAACTCAATATTCTGCCAAATGTGAAGCCAGTCAAATAGCAACAACATCGATTTTGACCTGACATGATGGACACCATAGAAGATAAAATCAAGAAGCTTATTGCATGTGGCTTCATCAGAGAAGAAAAACATCCAGACTGTGTGGCTAATGTTGTCCCAGTTGAGAAAACAGGAAAGGTTCGAGTCTGCATCGACTTCAGAGATCCTAATG
Source organism: Iris pallida (assembly GCA_029216955.1). Lineage (NCBI taxonomy): Eukaryota > Viridiplantae > Streptophyta > Magnoliopsida > Asparagales > Iridaceae > Iris > Iris pallida. The sequence goes on along the minus strand of JANAVB010015400.1, from coordinate 28,196,781 downwards.
AAGCTTGTCCCAAAGACGAATTTCCTCTTCTAATTACTGATGTCATGATCGACAATACTTACGAATTTGAACGTATATCTTTATGGATGGATTTTCAGGATATAATCAAATTAAGATGCATTCGAAAGATGAGGAACATACATCTTTTTGTACTCCTCTTGGAGTCTATTGCTATACAATCATGCCGTTTGGTCTCAAAAATGCTGATGCAACTTACCAGCCGGCCATGAGTACTATCTTTCATGATCATTTGTGAAAGTTAGTCGAATGTTATATAGACGATATTTCTATCAAAAGTCGTCTAAAGGAAGACCACATTCAAGATTTGAGAACTATATTCGATGTAATGCGCCAGCATCAACTTAAGATAAATCCTACCAAGTCATTCCTGGGAGTCTGTAGTGGCAAATTTCTAGGATTCGTTATTACCTCTAAAGGTATACACGTTTACCCTGAGAAAATCAAAGTCATTCAAGAGATGCGTCTTCCACGTAACCTAAAAGAGCTACGAGGATTCCAGGGACGGCTTGCATACATTAGAAGATACATCTCAAATCTCTTTGGACGCTGTAGACCGTTTGCTCAACTCATGAAGAAAGGTGTGTCTTTTATTTGGACTGAAGAATGTCAACAAGCATTTGAAGACATAAAGCGGTACTTGATGAACCCTCCAGTTTTGGTATCTCCAGTTTCAGAAATACCCTTTCTCTCAAAATCTCCAGTGGAGTCCATCCGAATCATCAATTCTGTCTTTTAAAACCCAGTTGTTTTAAAAGATGTCTTATCTTTATCCGTATTATTACAGTATTGTCTTTTTAGACATAATATCCTATCTTTAAGTCCTAGCCGATTTAAAGATCATCAATAGAAAAAATGAATTCACGTCCACATTACCTTTGAATTCTATTCTCTATATCAGCGACTTATTACGTCCACATTACCTCTGATAAAGTCGTCTTTTGAAATGATAATATTCTGAGTTATATTCTGTCACGTCCACATTACCTCTGAACAGATATAATTAATATTATTATTTTCTTTTAGGGAATATATCATGTCCGTTACCTCTGAACATATTTTCCTATCCCTATTTATTACCTATATCTACGATAGGTAATAGAATTAAAAAAACAGAATTATTTTTATTGCCATAATTTTCAAAATGTCAAAAAAAAGTACATCATTTTAAAGACAAAAAGACAAAAGATCCTATGGACTGCTTCATTGGGGAGGTTGAGTGCTGAGACCAATGATCAATCTTTTCAAACTCTCAACCCTCTCTACTCTGGAGTCAAGTATCCTTTGTCTTACAAGAGCTCTCCCGGACTCTAGATCAAAAGGTTGCAGCAATTCTGCTTGGTGTTCCAGTTCTACACCTTCGATTTGGATAAGTGCATCCCGCTGCCTCTTCAAGTCACCTAATTGACTTGCAGCAATTTGATGCATCTCCAATACTTCTTCTTTGCGTCGTCGAACAGCTTTAGTTGCTTCTTAAAGCCGAGCCATTTCAATTTCTAGTTCCTGGAGATAAACTTGATATTCAATAGCTTCTTTTTCTTTCTCTGCAGCTTCAGTCTTATAGCGTTCAACAGAAGAAGTTGTCTCGACAATGCAAAATTCTAACTCTGCAGAACGCCGTGAGAAAGCTACCACAGAAGCTTCAAACTCTACTTTTCGTATTGCGACTTCATGAGTCATCACCTCACATTCAACATCTACAAGTTTCTAGATGTTTCCTCTTGTTAGATCTTTGTAAGACTTGATCGATTCTTCAATTTCATTCAAAATATGATCTAAATAGTTGACTCTATCCAGATCACCAATCTTACGGATGGCTCCAATGATGAAGAATAAAAGGACCCAAAGTGTACGGCTATTTATAGCCTAAACTGTTACACAATCTATGATGAAGAATCGGGCTCGAGTTGACTAGCGCAACCCAGACAAAACTAGCATGATTCAAAGTATTTCAAAACTTTAAAGTATTTTTAAGTTTTGAAAACTTTGAAGCGGTCTTGAAGAGAATAAAAATTAAGTTGCACCGCTCCTGAAAGTCATATCATCAGGTTGTGCCAATATCAAGTTGCGCAACATCAGGTGGCGCCAATCTCAGGTTGCATAGGAGACAGGTTGTGTGGAAGCCACGTGGCACACTTCCTCGAGAAGCTATAACGGAATCATTATTGTCTGACAACTGACAGCACGTATATCAAAGAAAATATGTTTGAATCCTGCACAATACGACGCTCAAGAAGATTTTGTCAGCATGTAATTAATGCTGACAGTTGGCTCGCGTAAGTCATTATGTAGCACGAGAATTAATCAGTACAGCACAGAAGACCCAGCCAAAGGTGCCAGTTGTTGAGTTGCGCCTATGCGCAACCTGGCTAGTTGGCACCATTTGATCAACTTTTATTTAGAAGCAGGGCGATGTGGCGCACAAGCCACCAACTTCGCAGAGCGTGCCCACTACACTGCCCACGACCACGCGTATCTCATTCAAATAATGTCACACATCCACAACAGTTGGTGCAACTGCTCGCACAAGTTGTTACATTGTGCCTCCGTGCAACAAGATGAAGCTCGTGTAAGGTGATCGAACAGTATCTAGAGCAGGGTGACATGGCGTACATGCCACTAACTTCGTAGAACGTGCCCACTACACTACCCACAACCACGTGCATCTCAATCAAACGATACCACGCGTCCATAGCAGTTAGTGCAACCGCTCACGCAAGTGAACAGGAGACGTGCAACCTGAAGTGCGCGCAACCAAGAATAACTGCTAAACAGTTATTTCAAGAACTCTATAAATAGAGTTTCAAATCAGTCTCAAAGCATCACGAATGATCATAATTTCCTGCTAAAGTGCTATTGCATCCTCCAGAGGCTCGTGTCTTCGATATCATATCGTCCAAAGGATAAAGTGATCGTCTTCTGATCAAATTTCTACAGTTGTACTTCTCCAGAAATTAATTGTACTCTTGTACTCCTTTTTCTCTGTTTGTAATCAAATTTTTGTTTTTTGCAAACAATGCTAAAGAAGAACCGGTCCCTGACATTGAGATGGTTGCAAATGAGTTAGTATGATTTCAATAATTTCTTGCTCGACATAGACAAATAACAAAAAAAGTGGCTCACATTGCACTCTGAAATGCATTAATCGAATATCTGCAGAATCGATATGGAAATTCTACTAATTAATGTCTTATTGTTTGTATCTCTAGATTGATGTTGGTTGTATCTTGTTGTTTGTATCTCTAGATTGATGTTGGTTGTATCTCTATGTTTGTGGATAATCTTGTCTCGAATAGTGTGTTGCAGAGAATCAAATGCTTTAGCATTTGTTTTAATTATTATTGTACTTTCAATCAATCAATATTTGCTTCAATATTATTGGATTCTTATCTTTGTGCATTGGATTCTCTGTATTGTTTTAGCGTTGGATTCTTATGTTTGTTGAGAATTTTGTCTCCAATAGTGTGTTTCAGAGAATCAAATGCTTTAGCATTGGCCTTAATTATTATTGTACTTTCAATAAATCAATGTTTGCTTCAGTATTGCTGGATTCTTATCTTTGTGCATTGGATTCTCTGCATTGCTTTAGCATTGGATTCTTATGTTTGTGGAGAATCTTGTCTCGAATAGTGTGTTGCAGAGAATCAAATTGTTTTAGCATTGGATTCTTATTATTGGACTTTCAATCAATCAATGTTTATTTCATTGGACTCTATAAATTGTGTAACATTTGTTATGAAAATTCATATCTTTCAACGTCAAAGTTTTCTTATCCTACTAAAAATATGGTTGAAAACAATGCTGGTGTTAGGAGGCCTCTCCGTGGAAAATTATATTCCATTGATGAAGAAATTATTTTATGCCATGCATATCTTGAGATTTCTCAAGATCATGTCATTGGTATAAACCAGAAAAAGGAGAAATTTTGGGAATGCATTAGTATTCTCTATCATAGTCGCTTGCCTCCTTATTGTATGGATGTTCGAACTATAAAGTCCCTAACATCTCACATTTCTAAAATTAGGAAGGCAATTAGCAGATATCGAGGCTGTCGACGACAAATTTAAAATCGTCACATAAGCGGTGCTTCTTAGACGAATATCGTAAGTATTACTTCAATATGTCTTTAAATTATTAATATCATAATTGATATATCATGACCATTTTATTAATTGTGTAGGTTAATCATACGAGAGAGCTATTTTCAAATTGTGCTGAATATAAAAAAAAAGGATTTCAGTATGATTATGTGTGGCCTTTAGAGAAGTTTGTTGATGTGAGTACCATTGGAATGCCAATACCACGAAGAAAGTTGAATTGCTCTGCGGAGTCATAATTAGAAGAGTGTTAAACTCCAAAGACTATGGAAACATCTTCTTTATTGATTAATTTAAATGCTGATGAAGATGGACAAGCTTCGGAGTATGAGAATGTAACTTCTACTTCACGACCATTGGGACGGAATAAGGAAAAGATGAAAAAGAAAGATAAAATGATGAGAAGGAAAACCCTGTCGAGCTTATTGAAAAAGAACAAAAGTTGATGGAGTCCTACAATCAATACAACTCGAGGAGGTTAGCTGGCTTAATATCTACCATGCAAAGGAGCTCAGCCTTACGAAATTTGCGCACACAAACAAAAATTATTATGTTAAATTTCGATTCCATCAAAAATCCAAATGAGCGTAAATATTGGGAATCTATATAAAATGAAATTATGGAGAAAAAAGGGCTCGCGATAATCAGGTTCGACAATCATCTGTTGACACTTCTCACAATAATTTTGATACATCAGGATATTTTCAAGATGGGTCATCCAATGACTTTGATACTACTAATTTTAGTAGATTTGGTTCCTTTCAAGGAGGATACGATGGAAATAGGGATAATTTGCCACCGTTCTAAAAGTGTCTTAGACAGTTTTAAT